>PVJL010000055.1:56708-726611 GCA_004026885.1 Lyroderma lyra
AAGTTCACCACCTAATGTGACTTCTCTTTCCATCACCTTATATTTAGCTTCCCCCCCTCCTCTCCCACCCCCTCCCCTTTCTCCCCTCCCTAACCCACTCATCCCCAAATAAACATTAAACTATCGATTGTGTCCATGGGTTATTTGTTTCTTCATTTCTTTTTTTCTTTGCTTTCAGTTTTATATTCCGCATATGAGTTTGTTAAATCCCATCTCTTTGTTCCCGGAATACAGCCTCAAAGTGAACTCAACAGTTGGTGTTTTGCTGGAAATATCACACATAGATCTATCATCCTTTATTCCAGCAACTTAAGCTGTTTCTTGGTTTTGGTCAACATTATAGCTTTGGCCACCTTGAAAATGTGCCACTTGAAATGACATTTAGTCAAGTGCAATTAGTCTTGCAATTATTAGCGACCTGGAATGCAGGTGGATTTCAAGGAGGAAGAAAAGTCATGGGTAGGCCACTTCCTGTGTGAAACTGGTCGTTATCATTAAGGAGGCAGGGAGGGACAGAACAGGAGTTGAGGAGACACAGGTATCCTTGTTCCTTATCTTTCACTGAGACATCTTTCAGTATGTCTTTGGATTGAGAAATAATACTTCTTTTTTTTTTCAGTTAGAAAAATCTGGTGGTTGGGCCATCTTGGACATTTAGAATAAGATGCCTCCATGTGTGCATGTAGGTGAGTGTGTGTGTGTGTGTAGGTGTGTGTTACATCAGCTATTTAAAACAGATAATACAGATAGTAGATTATTCCAGATAATACAGGAGCCAAAATCAATTCCACTGTCTAGCTGTGTGTTCCAGAGAAGATGAAACTTTCTCTGATGAACAGAATACGAGTCTTTCTGTCACACTTTAAACAGTGTTAGGTGGAACTGTTGAGTGCAGCCCTGACCTGCATCTCCGTGCGTTTACCATCGCGTTAGTGACCAGTTCTTACACGTGAGCTTTTCGCCTGAAGTAGGCCTTCTTATCTCTACGGTACTTCCAAAGACCTCGGGAGGAAGAGGCTCCCATCAGTTCTGTTTCTTGGTTTCATTGCCTGTTTATTTAAGTCCTAATCTCCCCTTTCCATTGCTTCTAAGCCTCGTTCATGCAGTGTGCATATATAATTTGGTACCTTTAAATTTTTCATAGTGGTACTCCAGAGATTTTTTTTCTGATGGATTAATGCTACCTACTAGACTCTGAAATAATACCAGCTGCATTTCGATCTGATTTTAACTAATAGGCTCACTGTTGCTGTCTCTTGAGCTTTTTTTATTGTAGTTGAAAATCTGTCCTTGCATTTTGTGAAGGCCCACTTTCCGTTGTCATCCCGTAAGGATTCTCCAATTGCTTTTTCTCCGTGTGTCAGCCCCTTTCTCTATATTTATTTTGTACATGTTTCCAAGTCATTCCTTTTGGCTACCTTGATTTCTTTTTTTTTTTTTTTCTGTTGTTAACTTGGATTGCTCCCCATGTTCCCATAATTAACCAGGTGGTTGTTTTTCACGACTTATATCTTCGGTCCCCAAAGTGAGTCGAGTTAATGAGCACTTCGTTTACCTCTGTTTGCTCCTCATTCCCCGAGCTTCCCGTTAATTTAAGTCTGCCAATGGGTTTTATACATTATAGTTACATTCCGTATGATTTTGTTTTTCAGAAATTTAATATGGAAATCAGTCCAACTTTTGAATTCACTTTTTATGGGCTGTTTTGTGATAGTCTTTATCAAGCATTTAAGGCTATGTAAATAGAAATTGTTTAAACTTGAGCTCGGAAAAGGATTTCTACGGACATGGTATGGGTTGAAGAGATAATAATTCTAATAATCTAGGAGAAGCAATAAAACATTTTGTCCTAATTTGGATTTTGGGGTATAAAATGTCTTTCAGATGCTGCCATTTAAATGCATATATCAATTTAGACATTGGCTGTTAGTCTGCTCCTTTTGCTGGTGGGATTCTTTTCTTATTTTTATTTTTTTAACAAAAAGACATAATGGGTGAGCATTATCAAGTTACTAATGCAACAAAATGATCCAAACTGAGGTTTAAAAAAAATCTTTCTTGGTGGTGGTGATCATTTTATGAGGGGAGATTCCTTTGAAGTATATAGATAGAAAATTTTTTCTTGCCCAGTGAGTGTTTATGAAATAGCTAACACTTTTATATCTTTGATGGTAATAAGTATCTTTATTGACAAGCTTCCCTTCTGAGCCTCCTCCATCCCCCATCACAGGGATGAGCTATGAGCACATTACTAAGGAATGGCAATTTAGTTTGGCCATTTTGATTGGTTTAGAGGTGGTTGTATAAGCCCAACATGGCCAATGAGAGCTCCGTCAAAAATGTTTGCTGGAATTTTCAGAAAAAAAAATGAGCACTTTACCTCTTATTTGCTAGGGATTGTGTAAGCTAGAGCTGCTGGGAGCTCTTGTTGCCATCACATGGAGAGATCTTTGCCTAAGGACAAAACAGAATGATGAAAACAGAACCAGAAGGGGGAGAGGATTTCCTAATGGCATTTTTGAAGCCCTAGATCTGTGTCTGAAGTTAATCACTTTTTATACTTCTCAGGAATGTCAGATAAGAAGTTAGCTATTTTTTTCCCTTTCTTCTTTATTATTATTCATTTCAGATGTGCACAGCCTTGTCTTAGGAGCTAGTAAGGTAATAAAAGTAATAAGAGAGATGGAGACGGCTTTGTAGTTGCTGATTTTGTGGCGGCAATGGGGTATAAGAGTATTTAAAACCAAGGAAGAGAAGGAGCTCACGGGAGTGAATACTTATGTTGAAGGGTAGCCAGGTCATCAGGGGCTCTGGAGTTAAACCACCTGGATTTGAATCAGTGTTCTGCACTGGTTAACCAAGTGACCTTGGGGACATTACTTAACTTCAGTTTGCTTAGCCACAAAATGGGAGTAATATTTGTATGTACTCTACATATTTGTCATGAGGGTAAATCAAAATTTTTCTACTTAAAATAATTAAAATCGTTAGGATATATGAAGCATTCAGCAACTTTTAGCTATTTTTATTTTAGCAAGCCGAGATGATTGGGAAGTACTGAAGAAGAGAAAATTGGGAGTGAAATCACCCTTGAAAGCTGAGTATTTATTATTTTGCAAGTCAGTACCAACTATGAATAAAACCCTGCATACATGGATTAAAATATAAAATGATCCAATAAAATCTTAGTGTTGGATGGGTTAGATTTATATAATTATAGCTTTACTTTAGAGAAGATGAGACATGTATCATTCATAGATAGGAAAATGAAGGGACCTCTATATTATGTTTTAAAGAATTTTAATAAGAAACAATTTATCATTTTAAAACGAGTGATAATGACACTGTTGGATTTTTACTATGGATACTCTGCAGGAGAAAGGGAGAAAAAAAAGAATTTTCCAAAATAAGTATGTTTAATTGCCTGCTATGTGGTAGATATGCAGAAGATAGAGTTAAACTGCTGGATTCATTAATATGCAATGTTTAAAGCTCATAAAATTGGATGAAATTTTGTAAAATCTCATACAGGAATAAATTTCCTTCTATGTCTTGGAATGTGTTTTATAATTACTTTTTTTTAATTCACTTTAATATGCAACTAATGATGAAGTAGTAGTTTCCTGAGGGTCTCTGGGTACAAAGGAAGATGGAGTCCCATTAACAGGAAAAAGAAGAGTAGCTTCAAATACGCTTAATACTGCGGCCCTACGTATTTCAGAAACATTATGGGGGGAGGAGTTTTGCTACTTGACTTAGGGGTCTATGGAGAGAATAAAACAGCATGATATAGTAGAGCAAAGAACACAGGAACTCATAAAAATAGACTGAAATTGTGTGTCCATGGCAAAATAACCTCGTGGAGCCCCAGTTCTCCCATGCATAGAAAGACGGTAACAACTTTAACTTCGCGGTGTTTGTGTAAAGATTAAAGACAATATTTTATGACATTCATGGTTTTTGGCATATGGTAGGAAATCAATGTGTGATACCTATGCTTATTATAAATATATTATCTCCTGTTATTAATATGCAAAATATATCAGTGAGGTTTCTATTTCACATTTTATGTAGTAATGGTAAATACTATAAACCTGTCAAAATAAGGACTAAAAGAATAGATGACTGCTGAAAATTCTAAGAAAGAAAGAGGTGATGAAATAAAACAAGAGATGAATATTAGCTGGCAACTCGCAAGGTTTTTGGTAGATGCCACGAGTCTTAGCTGATGTCATAGCTGTCGTTAGCCCTGCGGCTCACTGTTCTCACTGCCCCAGCCTGCTCCAAAGGTCCACCAGGCGGAGGTTATGATGATGCAGCAGCTGCTCTGCACTTTCTCTCCTCGGCCTGTGTGTGCTCTTCCTAGTCAGTGTGTAGAGTAAGCGTGGGTCTCATTTCCTCCAGGCACCAGAGTTCCCGTGTTTGCATCCTCTGTCCAGCTTTCCTCTCCTTGTTCCTGAGGTCTTTCCTGGCCTCCCGGCCTATCTTCCCTTCTGTCCGGTTTCCCTTTCTTGTTTGTTGAGTGAAAAACCCTCTTTCTGTCTGCAAATGAGGTTCCTCGCGTTATGCAGCGACAGTCTTTCTGCAGAATTATAAAATACAGATTGGGGTGTGAAAGGCAGTTACTTTCTGGGCCTGGGGACTCTTCGTTACCTTAAATTTAAACTGATCAAATTCCCAGGCTTGTATTTTAACATCTGTAACTTCCACTGTCCTGGACTTCTTAACATGTCAGAGTTTTGTTTCGTTTTTTCTTTTTTAATGGAGCACTTCGCAAATCTGCATCTCATCCTTGTGTAAGAGGCCTCGCTAATCTTTGTATCATTTCAATTTGGTATAGGAGGGCTGTCCGGAAAAACTCCAGTTCTAAATGCCCCTAGTTTTCATCTTACATGGCTGGAGACTTTCCCGACAGCCCTCACACGTGCTGCCGAAGCAAGCGTTCTTGCCTTTTGTTTGTCCTTTTGTTTTTAGAGGAAGGTCTCTTGCTTGTCTATGTGGTCTATTTGCAATAATTTACATTTCTTTTTACTTTAGCAGTTACACATTTTTCCCTTCTTGTCTTTTCCCTAGGAAAACAATCCTGCAAAGCAGTCCGGCATGCAAAAAGATGAAGCTGCTCTTCTGGAGGTTGGTAAGTGAGTCTAGAACACTCTGCTCTTTCGTCCCCATCATTTTCAGGGTGTCTGCAGCGCCTTCAATGAACCATAGGCCTTGGGGAAGCGCATTTGAAAACCTGTGGATTAGTGAAATGACTTTTTAACTGCGATTCTTAAGACATAAAGTTTTAAGGTGTACGTGTCACTGATGGAATTCATTGTTTCATCTGTAAAACAAGGGTTTAGAACAGCGGTTCTCAATGTTGGCTGCATATTAGAATCATGGGGGTAGTTTTTACACATCCTGAGGCTTAGGCCTCACCCATTAAATGAGAGTCTTCAGGGTATGACCCAGGCAAAAGCATTCTTTTTAAAGCTCCCCAGGTGATTTCAATATGCAACCAAGTTTCAAAACCTCCAGAGAATTTTTGAGCAATCATGTCCCAACAAGTTCACGTGTCTGTGGAGCTTAGTTTGGTAGATGGAGTTAAAATGTACCGAGTCTTTTCATTTATAGATACTGCTCTGGAGGTGAGGAGTGACTGTGGACATGAAGATTGGAAGCTAGGATAAAAGTTTTTTGATTATGTTAATAGCTCAGTGTGTTAGGCAAAACACTTAACTTTGTTAAATCCATGGTGGGAGTGATTTTAACTTCCTGCAAAATAAGGCTCTCAACTGAGAAATTGTATGTAAATGTGGTGTTGCTATTTTTCTACCAATAAGGACACCATTTGCTAATATGCTCAGCCAAGAATTACACCTAAATATTTTATTCACAAAATAAATAGAAAAGGCAGATTGACTACTGGAATGTAAAATAAGGTTAATATCCCTCAGTTGGTGGTATAGATTGAAGATAGATGGAAACATGTTGGTATCAATGGCAGTCTCTGATACTGAGATGCTGCTTTGTAAAGAAAAGCCAGAATTACTGCTATGAGCTTCTTATCGATTATGAAAATCTATTGTTTCAGTAGAGTTTTCAAATTAGTAAAAAAATCACAGTATTGGTAAGCAATTGATCCTAAACAGCATAGAAGTTGGCTGACAAGATTCGGGCTGTAATCTCCTAATGTCAAATGAATGTATTAAGATTGGATAAATTTCAATGAATACCAAGTAGTTTAAAAATGATTGCACAGTTAGAGCAAAATGATTGATATTAGGTATGTTAGATGGAGAACTGAACAGAAATGCCTTTTCATTTTTTTATTACTAAGGCCATTTAATATTTCCTCTCTTGTTCTTTCTGGAAGTACAGTTATCATTTGTGGCAGGGAGCTAGATCAATAATTTCATTACCTTGTCCATAGGTTTTTCGCTGAGATAGATTTTACAACAACAGAATAAAAATACAATAATTTGTACACATTTTCTGGACAAAAAGGTCAGTCAGTCCTTTGTGTTCTAGTCCTGTTTACCCCAAAGAAAAGTTTATGCCAGGCCTTTAATGTGAAAGTCTCCCAACCAACATTGACTTGTGACAACATGGAATTGAGCCAGTAGCAGCCTTGGCCACCTCTGAATGAACGATGTTAACAGGGATGAAGCATGCTTTTACTAATGGCCATGAGTGATGCCTGGCTGAGAACTTGCCCCATTTTCCTTAGACTCTGTAGGTCCTGATGTCTTGGTACAATATAAAATGAATGGGACAATTGGGGAAAAAATAGTGAGACACACAGAGAGAGAGGCGTAGGGGCATGGAAGGTAAGAGTGAGACACGAAGCAATGATAAATGTTGTCTTTTCACTACATTTGGCCAGTAGAATCTGGGAGCTAAATATAATTTGGCTCAGGTAAGTGAAAGGCATGTAACGTTTCCTGTACTTGGTGTTTTTCAGCCCAATTCTGAATTGTCACATACCTTTGGAAGTGTATAACTGGCACAAATAAAGCTTCATATTTCGTCATTAGATAACTTGCCTCTTTTGAGAGAACTCATCGTTCCAACACCTACGTGCAGTCTTCGTTTGCCCAGTACCAGAGCGATCCCTTCTTGCTCTGAACTTAAATTACTTACTGTCAGTACCATTTCTTTCGGCACTCATTAATACGCTGCTTTGTGTCTTTTTTTTTTTAGGTTGGGTTGTCTTTTATTATTTAACTCACATTTTCTTAACCTATCTAGATTTTAAGCTTTGTTGTGTTAGGAATTGCCTGAGAACAGTTGAACAGTGTATGTGTGAGTAAGGCTCTAGACTAAGTTGTCTAAGGGCACGAACAATACCATTCCCCCATGTGTTCTCACCAGACAGCCCGGACACACCAGAAATGCTCAGTACTTGTTTGTCGAAGCACCGCATGAATAGGTTAATGGAAGAATAGCGAATGAGGGCACAAATGCATATGTCCACTGGAAGCGTTGATTCATTCATATCTCATGAAGGATTGGTTCCTTACACCCAATATCAATTTCTAATCCAGAACAATATGGTTTTTATTCATATAATCGAGGCAACTGGTCTGGAAAGTGTCAGTAATAGAGAAAACTTTTATCAGATCTCACAAATTATAAGGTTGCTTCTTAATTTTTCAACCAAGTCCTATCCTTTATATTTGATTTTTTTCTGTAAAAACGAAGATTGCAATCCCTCCAGAAATTCTCATATTCAATTTTTTTTCAAGCGCTGTCATTTTTTCTCCAGGAGTTTATATTCCAGTGTCCCAAATCATGCCACTTTGTTTTATCTTGAGTGGTTCTGAGAGGTGAAATCTGAGAAGTTTGTAAAGTAGTTCTGTGGCAGTTTTAATTCTTTGACAAGTCTCCCCCTGAGATATGAGGTCTATGCCCACTCTCCTTGCATCTGGGTGAGCTTGTGAGAGCTCAAGCCAAGAAAATATGGCAGAAGTGACACTTTGTGACTTCTGATACCAGCTCATAAAAGGCTGCGGAAGCTCTGACTTGCTTGTTGAAACAGTGATAGATCTGACCATGCTCCAGGCTCCAGGCTGGAGAGGCTATGCACAGCAAAAATGAGTGGGGTTGTGGGGGGCAAAAAAACTGATTTACCTTTTGGAGAGCAGGCCCCTTGTAGTACAGGCTTCCCCTGCTAGGTGAGTGCTCTAGGAGCCCATCTGCATCGGTGTTCCAGCTGGGATTGCTGTGAGAGTCTGCGTTTAACTTCAATGAATTCATGTTGGAGACTCTTTCAATGGGTTTGCCCATTTCATGATGGGTGATTTACGTGAGCAATGTGCGGTATGTCAATGCACCTGCCCACACTGTGCTGAGTGTTCAGCCGTTTTTAACTAAACAATGAACATACGACCCCTGTGCCCCACCCTCCCTATTCACCTGATCTTGCCGTGAGCAACATTTTTTTTGTTTCCCTGAATGAAAAAAGTTCTCAGAGGGAGATGTTTTGCCAGTGTGGAATAAGTGAAACAAAAAACAGCAGAAGCACTAAAAGTCATCAAAATTGATGAGTTCCAAAACCGTTTTGAGCAGTGGAAAAAGCATCTTGATAGGTGTATTGCGTCAAATGGAGAGTACTTTGAAAGTGACTGAAGTTTAAACACGTAAGAATAAATACACGATTTTTTATAAATTCGTTCTGTTTTTTTGGGTCCCCTCCTGTCATATCATCCGAAGCTAGCATTTCAGCCATCTTTTCCATGGTTCCACACATGTATGTGAAGAAGTTGTCTTGGAAGTGGGGACCCAGCTTCGGCTGCTCTTGCTCCAGCTCTTTGAGTCACCCCCATCCAAGGTCCAGAATATCAAAGAGCAGAAACACGCTGCACTCTGTTCAAATTCGGGCCCCATGGTCTCTGTGAGCATAATAAAAATGCTTATTTAATGCCACTGAATCCTGGGGTGAGATTTTTATGTAAGAATCATAACTGGAACAACTATTTTGAGATCAAATTTTGTATACTGAAGGATGTATTTTATGTTTAAAAATTAGAATCAAGTTATTTTTTATTTTTTCTTAATTGTAAGTAATATTATCATTTTAAATTTAGTCTGAGAAACTCCCAATTTGCTTTACTTTCTCCACCGTTTAAAAGTTTGAAATCACTAAATGATAAATTCAGTGGCTTGTTTCAGTGTATTTTGAGCACTTTTGAAAAATACCGCAACAATATTTTTAGCTGCTATCTTTTTTGTTGGGGGGAGGCAGAGAGGATAAATATAAGTTCTATAGAGTGCTGATTTGTACTTTCACTGTACCTGGAATAATCACTATAGGCCTGACTTAGCCCACAGTTCCTTGAAGGCATTGTTCTTGGCTTGGGTCACTTTGCCACCAGACTCACTTCAAGTATATCAATATATATGACAAAATGAAGGGTTTCCATTGTCAAATGATTAGGAAATACTGTCTATCGAATGCTTTTCTTAGAGAGTCATAAGGAACATTATCATATTGAATAATTTGAGCGATTATAAGGTAAGGAAATCTGTTTGACCCCGTTTAACCCAGGTCACTCGGGCACAAAACACTGTCATGGAATCTCTCTCTTAATATCCGGTGTTTTACATTACCAGTTTAAACAATACTGATTAATCTGGGGGGAGTAGTAATTAGTAGATATTCAAAGAACTTTCTTCATTTTTTTTCATTTGTGTACATTTCCTCAAATGTATGAAATATACAAGAACGTAAACAATGGTCTTTAGAATGCCAAAGAATAAATGTATGATAACTATGAAGAGAAATCGTGCGAGGGAGGACCAGAAACGAAGACCTAACACTCATTAAAAGCCATTGCAAAGGCGGTTATGGCTAACCGTCAGCCCTTTCTAGCTCTGGTCCTCTGACTTGGTTCCAAGGTTGGCTGGTTGGTTGGTTTTTCCCAGAATTTCCAAGAGAAACACAGAAAGTATTGTTCAGAATAGGCATGTTTAATTTTATGATAATTAATAATAATTTGCTTTGAGTTACATCTTTGAATTCTTTTGATGTTTCAAATAGTAGAGAAGGTTGTGAGCATGACTTTAAAATATTTGAGAGCTCCGGATCCGGGTAGAGCAGAAAATTTGACAGCTGTTGACAGTGAGATAACATCTTGGTATCCCAATCTATTTAGGGAATGGTATATTCTAGTCAAATAAGTTTCCAGTTCCTCCATTTTTGACAACAAAACTGAGGTCATACCCTAGGTGTGAGGGTTGAACTGTAGAACTCTCTGGGTTGATTTTTGGAGTGGTGAATATGTGTTTGGAAAAGCAGCACTTGACCCGCTGCGGATTTTTAATAGAGTTGCCGGATCATCAACTGACATGTCAACGCACCTTGAAAGAGGCTTCGTCTAAAGCACAAGGTAAACGTTCTGTCAGGTGGTGTTAGCAAAGCAGAAGAAGGTCATAGGAAAAAGAAGATAATTCTTCTAAATACATTTGTGTTATAAAATAGAGTTCTATGAAAGTCCTTGAGAAGATGTTTCATATAGAAAGTCTGGAGGAAAATGTGAGAGATTGAAAAGGCAATAAGGTAAATGAAAGTGCTTCTCAAAAGGTTTAAATACGGAGTGGTAAGTGTCAGTGTGAATCTTCATTTAATAATTGGGGGGAAACGTAGAGTTACTTTAAGCTGAATGAACCAGGGATTCCATAGGGCAGTAGCAAAGATAAGAAAGGTAACACTTCACAGGCTTAGGGAAATAAAAGGTATATTGTTAATACTAACTTAAATTAGGCCAGGAACTGCTTCAGATGGTCTCTGACAAAAAGGCTTCTATAGTCAAAGAAGTTCAGGAAAGTTGCATCAGAAACAGAGATTTCACTCCAAGACGTCTAGGGCTTTGATATACTAATGTGTATTGTGAATCATTCTGATGTGCGTCTATTGTATAGCATTTCCGAAATTCTCTTGATTACAGAATTTTCATTCCTTTTCTTTTTTTTTTTTAAGAGATAATCTCTTTGACTTGGGTTCCCAGGGGGCAAACTTTGGGAAACCACGATTTTACCATTTGGTTAGACAATGATCTTGTTGACCTTATTATGAGACTGGGTGTCTTGTGGTCTGTAAACACCTCATGGTTCTTGCTGTCTGTACTCAGTGCTCTAATGATCACACAGAGGTTAGATGGAGGTTGTGCCTTTTCCTGGCTTAAATCACTGACTTGATTGTCCCACTTTATGAGATGGGGATTATTACTTTTTGTCAAGGAGAAAAATGGAATGATAGAAAGGTAAGCACACTCTCTCCAGGTCACACGATACATATGTTAGGTTCTGAAATTTATATGTCTTTTCCCCGCTCTGTTGAGTGTTGCCTTCCAGCTTAAAAGTGAATCTGTTTTTGGTTAATAAGTGAGTCTGGCTTGACCTGAGCCCCTCTTCTCTGAATGGGACCCTGAGTTTGACTTGAATTTTGAGAAAAAAAGATCTGACATTTTTTATGAAAGGCTGTATACGAGGGCTGTCCATAAAAAAATGCAGCCGTAAATGCCTCTATTTTTCATATTGCATGGCTGGATACTTTGGGACAGCCCATGTATATTATCTATTGTAGGGCCCACTTATTGGATATGAGGGTTCGTGCAAATAATAAAAGGAAAAGGAAGGAAACCTGTTTCCAGTTTAGAATGAAATAGACTTTTTAAGTCAGAGTAGACTTTCCAAATTGAATAATCTTGGAAAGTCGAATCCTAAAAATGAATACATTTGGGAGGATTTTGGAGATAATTTGGTTTCAGATGCAGAATTATTCAAAAGGTGGTTGGAAATGTGCATGTGGACCTTGGGAGGAAGGATTGGCTGTAACCAGACGGATCATCTTCAAAAAAGGAGATTGTAGGTGAGGGAGTAGTTATAGTAACATCAGTAGTTCTCAAGTTCTCTCTCTCTCTGTCCCTGTCCCTGTCCCTGTCTCTGTCTCTCTCTCTCTCACATACACACATGTGCGCACACATGCACACACACTTTTCTATACTTTTCCACATTTTTACTATTCTTTTCTCCTGTATAAAGTCATCTTTGTAAATCATATATTGCCAATTAGGGGACCCCAGTGGGCTTATCTAGTTCCCTTGTCCATTTGTAGAGTCTAGTAATTGTCTGGCAGGAACCTTCTTTGTCCAAGACTCGATTTTACTGTGACCTTGGTAGTGGAGGTCTGCTTATTTGTTTGCTTATTTTCTTAAGGTCTAGTGTCATTCTCTTACATGCATTTACCATTTTTAATTCCCTTAAACGGTTCTTTGCATGTGGACAAGGCCTGTGGAGCTACCAAAAGTAGATTGATTTATCTGAAATTGGCCTGTTCCCACAGTAAGTGTCCACCATATACCTAAGTTGTGGAAATTGCACATTCAGAATTATTGACACATGTCTTGACATCAAGTTTTAAGGAGGGCCCATAGGGGAAGAAGACAGAGTCGAATTTTCTAAAATCAGTCTTTGTAAGGGAAGAATGTAAGAGCTTTTAGAAGCATCCCCTCCTGAATTTGGTTATTTACTTTTTCATTTCCTGTTCTAGTAAGACTGAGCTCTTCACTTTGGAAGACTCAGGCGACATATTGTGTTCTAAACAAACAAACAGACAAACAAACAAACAAACAAAAGGTAACTGCATCACCTTCTGCTCTTCTATGTTTAGAAGAGTTATTGCCTCCACCCCCACTGTGCAGTCCCCTGGTGATTATGCAGATCATGCTGAGTGAGTGAAACGCCTGTTGGGAGATGTCACATTTCTCTGCGGATGGGTGAGCAGCAACTTAGATAACTGTGGATATAGTTAGAAGCAAGTATAAATCTTTTCTCCCTCATGTAAAACTTTGAAACATTAAAGAGAAATATTCTACTCAGAAATTAGCTTACTGGCTGGATTCTCTTCAAAGCACCTTTCTCTCTCTCTTGTTTTTTTCCTTATTTGCTTACTGGTTTCTGTTTTTTTTTTTTTTTCCCATCTGCTCTGCGTGTGTGCAGGAAGGTAGACACATGTTTACTCTCACATTCTCAGTGTCTAAAATTGTGCTCCACACAAAAATAGGTTTTCAATAGATATTTGCTGAATGAATGTCTGTGTGAGTGGATTAGTAAATAAACACATGTCTTCATTTTAAGGGGAGAAATCGAGTCAGCTGAGGTGAAGTAATTTAACCAAAGGTCTTCTACAGGTTCAGAACAAGACTTGAAATAGAATCCTATCTCCCAGTTCTCAAACCAGAACAGTGTGCCTGTATGTTTTCTATTTTATCTGCTATAAATGTGCATGTTTGCATAGAAAAGCGTTCGAATTTCAGACTGGTGTATGCCAGGCCTAACAGGAATCCTGTTTAATCCTGGTTTAACTCATAGCCGTTGCAACTTTTGAATTGTCTGAGGTTTCCCCTCACACATTAGCACATTGAATAACCGTTAACAAGATGAAACTTGTATTCATTCATCTTCTACTACGCGGAATTCTAGCAACATTCTTCCAGTAGGTGATATGATACAGAATTATAATACTGATTTAAGAAATGTAGTTATTCTGTTATTCATGAATTATTTGAAGTTCTAAATCTATAAAATACTATGAATTTTATTTGTGTATTAACATTTTGCTTAGTTACATTTTTATTTTAAATGATTTAATTTTATATTTTCCTCTTATACTTTAGTACCAAAATATAGTTGCTTTTCACTACTTACATTATTTTCCTTCTTTCCTTTTCCCCTCCCTTCCTTTCTCCCTTCCTTCCTTCTTCCATGACTTGGCAATTCTCTGCTGTTGGAGTGTTGGCAGCACCCTATCCTTGACCTATGTGATGGTTACGCAGGAGCTGGCTTTACTAGTAATTATCAACTGTATAATCATTGTATGTTCTATGCACTATCTACATACATATTTCATAAAAACTGGAAAAAATGAAAAGCAAAGTCATAGTTCATATGTTTTTACTCTATAGTGAATTGTAATTTGTTAATGGGAACATTTATATATGTTATTGCTAATTCTCAGTAATTTATGGAAGTTTCAAGGTTCTATTCCATTTTATTTGTGAATGAGCCTCTAGTAGAGCTCCTAAGTGATATATTCCACTTAAAAATATTTTTATGAGACCTGTATTGAATTATATAAAGAACTTAAATGGTAAGAATTGACATTCAGTATTATCAGACTTCGACACCGTGTGAAACAGAGCCCGGCATTTCGTAAGTGCCCGATGTTTATGACGTGGCCGATGCCGTAACCAGTCATGTCTCAGAAAGCTATGAACCAAGAGATCATGCTCCTCTGGTTCCTGCCTTCAGCACCTGCACTGGGTTTTCCTAAGGCTCAGTTCTGGACTTCTTCCATTCTATGCCTGAACTGACTGTTGTGATCATCTGCTCTCATGGCTTGAAATACCAGCTCTATATACTTGCGTTACACAAGTGTACAGCTGCAGCCTGGAGTTTGCCCATGAACTCCAAGCTCCTACACTCGCATGAAGCTGCTTACATTACATCTGCTAAGGTACCTAATAGCCATTTCACATAATGTGTCCAGACCCCAGTTTTTCAGTCTGGTCCTGGCACAATTTCCCCATCTCATCTAAGGTGACCTGGATTGTCCAATTGCTCTTGGCGTCATGTATTTCTTTTTGTCTTTCACACCACACATCTCATTCATTAGCAAATCTGTTGTCTCTGTTCAAGACGCATTCGGAATCTGAGTATTACCCTTGACTTCCATTGCTGCCACTCAGGTCAGTCCACTGCCAGCTCTCCCTGGGGCGGCTGCAGTACCCTCTGACACAGTTCCCTTGTTGGCACACTTCATTCAGTTTGCAGGGAACAGTCCATTCTCAGCACGGGGCCAGCGTGATCCTGTTAAAATGTATGTCCGATCACGTCACTCCTCTGCTCAAAACCGTCCAATGGCCCCCATCTCCCCGTAAAAAGCCTACAAGGCCCTACATGATTGGTCCTCACCATTCCTCATGTCATCTCCATGTTTACTCCACTCAGGACACAGCTCCCTCCTTGCTGTGCTTTGAGAACCCGGAGCACCTTCCTGCCTCAGGACCTTTGCACTTGCTGTTGCCTCTCGGTGAGAAGTTCTTCCCTCACTCCCTTCACGCCCATGCTCAAATGTCTGAGGCTCAGTGAGACTCTCCCTGACCGCACTATTTAAAATCAAGACCCTACATATTCTCCAACTGCTTTAATTTTTCTCTACAGCATTCACCACCCTCTAACATACATATTTTACTTACTTATTATGCCTTTTTTCTGCCCTTTATAATAAAAGCACCATGAGAACATGGAATTTTGTTTTGTGTACTGCTCTGTGATAGCGCCTGTAGGAGTACCTGGTACCTAGGAAATACACAAAAAATATTTGTAGAAAAATGAATCGTATTCATTAACTATGTTAACCTGAGGTTTCATGGATTTATCTTCTCATATTTGCTATAGGTTTATTTTTCATGTTAACAATTCTCTGTTTATAAATTGAAAGGACTTGTGCATTGGAATTATTTGGATTGCTGTGAGCTCTGGCAGTGCTGGGCTGCACTTGGCTTAAACCCTTCTCCAGATTATATACAGATTATCCTGCACATCTCTTTGCCACCATATATTTGGTGACATCATGTTGGTAACCACAGTGGGAGTATTTGGTAAACACTACAGGTCAGAGTTTCTTTTCCTCAGAGACTGGGTTGTTAAATAATTTAGCATACCCCAGGTTGTTGGAGAATGTGTGCAAGTGTGAGGAAGGTGGCGATCCCTAACCCAGTCAGCGGCAGGGTGGAGCCAGGTTGTTTGCTGTATAAAGCTCCAGGATTTCATTTCGTCAGTCAAGACGAAGGAAATTGCTGTTCTCTAAGGGGGCAAACCAGGAGAATCTGCATTGTAGGGGATGTTCAGGTAGTCAGGAGATGGCAGGTGTTGGTAGTTGTTACTGCAGGGAGTCTACCTTTCTGACCGCGTTCTACCCAGTGGTAAAGGTGTAGGAGCTACGTCCCTGAAAACGGAGGTGTGATCACTGCTCAGTAATGCTGGGATCTCAGCCACAGAGGGCTGGCGACGAGGAGGGGCTTCTAGGCCAGCGCGGAACCGGAAGACTAGACAGAGACATTGTGCGGAATATTAGGGACGGGTGTGGCGTGGTATCTAGGGAAGGCGAATAATATGTCACCCGTTAATTTTGTTTGTCACCCTTGAATTTTTAGTTGGTCCTTAGAGCAACGTTTCTGAAGTTGGAGCACGCAGCAGTGTCCAGTGGAGGACTTGTTAAAACACCGATTGCTGGGTTCCGTGCTAGAGAGTTGTATTTAGTAGGTCTGAGGAAATACCTGAAAGTGAACATGGCCGTCACGGTTTCAGGAGGCACCGAGACCGCAGGTCTGGAAATCTCACTCTGAGAAGCATGGATTTGATGGGAAAGCGAGGGCCAGGCAGGAAGGGTGGCAACTGAGATCCATGGCGGGGCCGTCTAGCCCCCCTAACACGGTCTGAGCAAGTCCCCGTCCCAAACCGGTTCGCCTCCCACACCCTGCAGTTAGCCAGAGCCTTACTCTTCCGAAGGCAGCGTAGCTTCCTTGACGGTTTTGCTCCTCCCTCCTTCTTGAGAGGAGTTGTGATTAGTTTTCTCCTTTCATTTTCAGTCATCATTATGAGTCTCTTGTAACATTCTATTGTCTCTGGCTGCCAAGTCTCTCCGTCTTGATCCGAGTTTTAATCCACGATGATGAGACAGTACCGTCTCGGCCATGATTAAGATGTCAGTTCTCATTCCCAGCCCCGTGGAGATCAGGTATATGGGGACAGATTGAATTCTGGGCTCTGCTGGCTAAGAGAGTGGGGCTGAGGACACATCTGTCTATTCAAAGGTGTGTGTGTGTGTGTGTGTGTGTGTGTGTGTGAGAGAGAGAGAGAGAGAGAGAGAGAGAGAGAGAGAGGTTGGGAGAGGGAAGAATAGGCAACTGAGTCTACGAGTAGGAGAAAGTATCAGAAACTGTGCCCTGTACTTGGGAAGATGTAGAAAAATAAGGGCTACTGCAGATGTTATATTTGTCCCTAATTATAAGGTCACAGTCATCTAATCTGTTGTAAAAATGTATTAACATCTTCTGTGCATATGATATACTGGTACAACTTACTTTCTAATTACACATATTTTAATCTATTCGTTGAAGGACATCTATTAAGGACCTCTGTTAGTCTCACTTAGTGAATGGAATATACCTTGGTTAAATTTGCAAGCCTTTGTTTGGATAAAAATGGTAATTTTTTTTGAGGTAGAAACTTACATTTCTTTTGAAAGTATTCTAACATGTTGAATTTCCATTAACTTAGATGGACTTTTCCAATTAGTCCAAATTGTGGACAGTTTCCTCTATTTACCATTCCTGTAGTCTTCCAAGCTTTATCATGTGAGATAATAATTAGAATTTTAGTGGAAAACTTCACATGGGAAGCTGTATAAAGGTTAGGGAGATGTTTGCATCATACCCTGGAGTATGCCTTTCACTTGTTAACTCTTGGCTTTCCTGTTGATTATTACGTAAGGAGATTTGTACTCCAATAGTAGTTCTCTACCCTAACCACACATTAGACACACCCTTTGAGAATAGTAACTTCTCAGTTCCATCCCTATATCTTCTAATTTAATCGGGCTAGGATAGGATAGGAATTGGAAATTTTTAAAGAGCTCCCTAGATGATTTTAATGTGCAGCTAGGTTGAGCACCATTGCACTAGAGAAAAGCAACCATCACAATAACTTAGAATAACTGAACAAACACCTTTGACACCTTTCCAAGACCAGAGGCCAAATCTGATGATTCCATAGTGATTTAGACGTACAATTTACTTGGCTCTTTAACATAAAAATCATTTTTAAACCCATCACGATCTTGTGACATGAGTAAGGGAGATGATGATATATTCATTTTACAGGGGAAAATACTGTGACTTTGTATTTAATTCTGTAAATTTCATTTCGTACTTAATTCAGTTGTTTTCAAAAGATTTGTGTTGGATTATGTGTTGTCACACACTGGACTGAAATTTATAGTTTCCTAGCATGGAGATAATATATATGATTTGATAGCATAAAGGTGGTATGTCTGCATCTTTAATTCAGTACCTTCCTTCTCATATACAAATTTGACCCTCAGTGGAAACAGGTAGGTTTCCCCCCTGCTTTGCTGCCTGTATTAGCTGTAAGAAATTTCAGGCACAGTTTGCTTTTATCATCCTTGTTTATTTTGATGTATTTATCACATTCAGGATGTTTATGGTGCCTTCCTAACTTTGGGGCCATTACTAAGCTTCGAAGTGACATTAACCTTCCCAGGGAAAACTGTCGACCCAGGAAGGCTGACAGCCTGATTCTCTAATATGAAATCACAGGTTTGAAAGGTAAGGACATTGACCTTCAGATCTTCCTTTTGCTGCCTGCTGGACTCAGAGCGGTCAAAGTCATTCTGACTGAAGGGCAAGCCGGGCCACTTGCTCCTTACCTTTCACTATGCTTTTCGTAGCAGGCCTGACCTCTATTAGAGACAATTGAAAAATCCCATAAGCACAGCTGCGGGAGAGCTCCCTTTGTGTTAGCATGGAAGCTCAGTAGTTTCTAGGCTTGTTTGAATGCCATGATGAGTGCTTCTATAGGACAGCTCACATCCTCAGAACAAATGGTGTCTCAGAAACTGGATTTGAACTCAGAGTTTCTGACTCCCAGGCTTGCATTCAGCCCGGGAACTCCTGCTGCTACTCATATGTTTGCTGCTATAGAATTGGGCTGAGCAGCAAATAAAGAGAGCATAGCCTACAAAATAATACGGTTGCTTCACCAGCTGCAGATACGTAGATCAGGAGCCTACTGCTTCTGCCAACGAAAAACAAATGAAGAGGAGACTCATTGGTGGCCAAGTACATGGATGAAAGACTGGAAGTATAGAAAGAGTGCAGTGGGGTGCTTACTCAAGCAGGTTTTCTCCACACTGTCACATGACAGGACGACAGAGATTTTTCAGAAGCCACAGTTGGGAACTTCAGATCCCGGGGTGGAAATCTTCTGTGGAGAGAAACCGAAATCATTTCTCAAGGGAGAATTCTCGTGGGTTATCCTGTGGAAACAACTTGGTTCTGTTCACTTTTCCCAGTATGGATGGATCCTTGTCTTTGGTTTTCTCTGGGTCTGTTTAATCTCTCTACCCACTGCAGGTATAAGTAGGGATATCATTAGTTAACAAGGGGTCCCAAGTCAACCAATCCAAATATAATGTGGACTTTGTTCCTTCATGCATCATCCTCTCTCATTATATCAGTGTTGAAAACCATTAAGACAATCTTGTTAATCCTACTCTTGTAAAAACATTAAGTTAAAACAATTCTTTCTCAGAGTATTTGAAAAAGACAAATCCTCAAACCTTTCTGTAATTAACCCTACAAGTTCAACAGTTTTGGGTCCCCACTGTGTCTTGTTAAATGAGATGTAGTTTTCTGCAGGATAACCTTCCCAGCACTCCGGGGACTTCTTGGACGATGCTTAAGCATTACACACATTTGTTCTTGGGATAATGTTCAGCTCCACTCATGAGAGCTAGTCTCTTCTGTGGGTCTCCTTTCGCAATTTCTGGATGAGAGATTTTCCTTGGGCTAATATATTTTTCACATGTAGAGACAGATAATTTTCATTAAATTCTTTCACTGATAGCTGCAACTAAGTTAAAATTTAGGCAAAAAGTTAATGAAATATTAGGGACAACATAAGGAAAGTGTTCACAGCTTCTATATAAGACCCATATGTTTGTATTTCTATGAATATATGTTGAGTTTGCTGATGCATACATGCATGTTTAATATCTCCTCCACTACTTCCATTTAAGCTCCTTTATGCCATTTCTCACCTGGGTACCGACTTGAGGGAAATTCTGTTGGTGATGCGGGTAACACTTTGAAGGGGCAGAGGCAGAGGGACAGTTACAAAATAGAAAGAGACGCACCCGTTAGGAGCAGCCCTGCCACAAACCAGCATCGCCTGAACGTACATAGTCGTTTCATTTTTTCAAAGAGAAGAGTTCCCTCAGTGGCAACTGAGTGTGCAGTTTGGTTAGAAGTGTGCCGTTCTCACGTGATTGGGCATACCTTCGCGAGATGCCACTTGGAATCATGGGATACTGTAGCTGGCAGTCATTGGAGCGAGTGTGCGGTGCAGACCTCTCCTAGTGAGAGACCAGCGCCCGGAAAGCTGAATGGACCTCCTCTGGCGCTCTGGACTGGTTCATAGCCCAGAGAGAGGTAGAAGCAGGGAACCCCTAAGCCGCGGTTGCCTGATCCTCCCCAAAACGTGTGGGCCAATGAAGGGACTGTTGGCTTATTGTAAAACGGTACCCCGAAGCGCATCTGTTGGGAAAATGCATAAAACCCAGGGACACCGATAAAGAAAATAATAAAGTAATGTGCTTCCGCTGTCCTTTCGTTCCTCCTTTCCTGTTCTGTCTTGGGCCGCGAGGAAGGAGGAGTCCGTGCTCACTCTCAGAGGCTGGTTCTGCGAATACGTCGGGCTGTTGTCTCACTTAGGCTTACCGTTTGGGCTGTGTCCCAGGATTCATCACTTTTGTGTTACTTTTTTTTCCTTAAATTTTTTAAAATTAAAATATAGCTAACACACAATATTATATTAGTTTCAAGTATACACCTTAGTTATTCAACATTTATAGGCCTAAAGTGATCACCGTGATAAATCTAGCAACCATCTGACACTGTACCATGCTATCGCAATATTATTGACTGTTTTCCGTACATTACATGTAATGCCGTACATTACATCCTCATGACTTATTTGTTTTATAACTGGAAGTTTGAGCCTCTTCTTCCCTTCACCTTCTTCCTTTTTTAAATTAGTTTTTCAGTTACAGTTGACATTCAGTATTATATTAGTTTCAGGTGTATAGCATAGTGGTTAGACATTTATATAACTTACAAAGTGATCTATTCTTAATTCACAAATATTGTATTTGTCTTTTGCAAGATCTCCCAGAATTCTGTGCTCCTCTTAGGATAGTGAGAAAATGTTCTAGGTATTAAAGACAGTTTTTACTGAATTACTTCCCAGGGGACTATGTGTGTGTATGTATGTATGTATGTACACACTTCATTCTGCATGTAAATCCACCCAGACAGCCTATTAAAATGCAGACTGTTTCGGCGGGTCTCACTGGGGCCTGAGATTCTGCATTTCTAAGTTGTCTCTCAGGTGCTGCTGATGCTTCTGATCCATTGGCCACACTCTCAACAACGAGGCAATTGTTAACAATAGTTAAACTATTTGCATTTCAACAGAGGACCTCGGTATTTTAACTAAAAAGTGACTCAACATGACAATTTCAGGTGTGTTTCTGAACATCCTTGTATCTTAACCTGTAACCAGGTGGTACTTCCCTCTGTACCAGGTCCATTCTGGCGAGCCCTTTCGAGCTTATTATATGAAAAGGGAATCCGAAGATCAAACACATGATTCTGAGCTCATCCCAAATTTCAGCCACAAGCAGATGATTTCTTCCTCTTTCATTCCTTCCCTTCTTCCTCCCATCCTCACAAATACGTGTTAAGAGCTTCCCGTGAACAAATTGTTGATTTTGTTTTATCAGCCTTTAAAAGAAAAAAACATAGATACATTTATTGAATGTTCTTTATTGTACATTGAGAGGGTCATTGGGTGCTAGTATTAATTTAGGAAGAGACTAGTTGTTTTCCTCCTTCTCTCCCTAGTCCTCTTTTCAATCTCTGAAGCTGTTTCTCTAAACCTATCTTACCCTCCCACCCGTATTTACTTTTATAAAAGCAGAGTTGGAACTTTCCTTCCTTCCTCAGTATTAGAGAATGTGCCTAGCAGTGCAGCTTAATATTGCCCCAACATCTGCTATGCTGTTTTGTACATTAATAGGTGCAATAAAGTCTCAATGAATAAGTACCTGTATATACTTTATAAATGTTCATTGTATTTAATTGCCCTGGTTCTTTGAGATAACTCTTTTCCACACTGGTTTTCAGTGACATAAGAGCAATATCTCTAGATTTTTGGTTTCCACCTTCTGGACTCTGGTGATGCAATCATTCTCTATTTGTGTACTTTTCAACTAGGACAGCAACACACTTTTGCATATTGTGTTTCTGATCCTACGAGTCCTACCTGTGAAGTTGTGAACATCCCCTCCCTCTTTGATATGCCTAGCGTGGAATAATCTTATATATGTGCTTTTCTCCATGTATCATTGTGTTCTGATGTAACCTGGAAAGGTAAGTAAATGTGTCTGATGGAGAGTTCTTTCTAAATATGAGGCTCTCTTGTGTGGATGAAGTCGTGGAGAGAATGCAGATAACAAAAGTGTCAGGCCAGAATACAGGTCTTTTGTGTGATTGCAATCTAAGAGACAGTATATATTCTTTATGATTCATTCATTCAATACTTATGGATCCCTGCCATGTACCAGGCATTGTTAGCAATAAAGTCCCTGCCTTCGGGAGCCAGATTCTGTTTGTGTGTGTGCATGGATCTATGTACGTGGGTGTTTTATAAATTTAAGAAATAAATGTAGAACACTGTTTCTCTTAGTGATAAGAATAGTGCATCTACACAAAGCCAGTTAAGAGGATAAAGAGAGAGCAGAGGCCTTGGGTTTCTGGGACAGGTCTGTTTGAGAAGATATTTGAGCAGAGGCCTGCGGTGAACTGAGGGTTGACACATGTGACATTGGGGAGCAGCAAATGCTCAGACCCTGTGACAGTAAGTCTGGCATGCTGGATGCAAAGTAAAGCTTACACGCAGATAGAGAGAGGTGAGTGTGGACAGATGGGCTGGCCTAAACTGGTGGGTGTGTTAGCTGCTCAGTAAATGGAGGTGTCATGCTCCTCTTACACTTAAAACTTTCAAGGGGTTTTATTGCTCTTAGGAAGAAGACACAAAATCTTGAATGAAAGCTCCATCCTCCAGCCTCATCAGGTAGGCTGTACTCTCCCAAGTTCTCTCTGTTCTAGCCACACCTCCACCTCCCCACCTTCTTTTGGTCCTCCTTTCTCACCATTCTTCTCACCACAGGGCCTTTGCATATGCCAGCCCCACTGCCTGCAGGACTTGGCACCTGCACCCTCAAACCTTTGCTCCTTTGCAACTCTGTTTCTTTATCAGTTCCTTGCAGGTGACTTCCCCAGCCTTCCTATAATTTCTGTTATATGCACTCAGAGTGTCGTGCACCCCTCTCTTCATGACACCAGAATATCAGTTTTACCTTCCTTTGCGTGGTTGTTTGAGGTCTTTTTCTGCTACCAAATTATAAGCTCCATGAGACCAGGGGATTTTTTTTTTCCACCACATTATCTCTAACACCTTCTGCAGTATCTGTCACACAGTAGTTGTTCAGTAAGTATTGTCTAGTTGATTTTTTTATTCTCTCATCATTTTTCCTTTTCTTTCACCTTCTCTTTTTTTGGAGGAGGGGCTTGTGTATTTCTTTTTTTTTTTCCTCTTTTTTTCGCTGAATAAAGGTTATTTCTTTTTTATTAAATTTGTTGGGGTGACATTGGTTAGTAAAATTACATAGGTTTCAAGGATATATTTCTATAATTATTTTTGTGTTGCATTGAGTTCCTTAGTCACCATGTATTCGACCTGTTCTTTCACCTTTTCTTTGTCTTCTTTTTTCAACCCCTGCTCCTCCTCTTTCCCCTTTGTTCTGTTACTTTATTGCTTATTTCTTCCTCCTCTCATCTTAGTTTGTGGAGGCTCTTAGCTGAGTTCAGTATTCTGTATGCAAGTGAACGTTGCCTAACGATTAAAGGACAGTGGTAGAAAAGCGTTGATGGCCTTCCATAGCCTGCTGCCGTTTTACCTGAAGTCAAAGATGGTCTTCTGTAGGAGAACACGACTATTACAGTAGCCCCCCTTATCCGCGGTTTCACTTGCTGCAGTTTCAGTTACCAGTGGTCCACTTCCATACAAAAATATTGAATGGAAAACTCCAGAAACAACCAGTTCATAAGTTTTAAATTGCACACCACTCTGAGAAGTGTTACGAAACCTGCTTTAACTCGAAACCCCCCTTTGTGGAGCGTCTCCACGCTGTGTACACTCCCCACCTGTAGTCACTTAGTGGCCACCTTGGTTATCAGATCTATGATCACGGTATCCCAGTGCTTGTATTCAAGTCACTCTTATTTTACTTAATAATGGCTCCAAAGCCCCGGCGTTGTGATGCTGGCAGTTCTGATGTGCCAGTGAGAAGCCCTACAAGTACTCCCTTTAAGTGAAAAGGTGAGTCCAGTACAATAAGATACTTCGAGAGAGAGACCACATTTCACCCAACTTTTATTACAGTATTGTTTATAACTGTTCTGTTATTATTGTTAATTTCTTACTGTGCCTTATTAAAAATGAAGATTTCTCCTAGGTGTGTGTGTACTGGAAAAAACATAGTACATATGGGTTCAGTACGGACTGTGGTTTCAGGCGTCGGCTGGGGGTCTTGGGCTGCATCCCCCCAGATGAGGGAGGACTGCCGTATATCCTCCTTAAAATGAAGACTTACATCAAACAGGGCGCCAAAGGTATTTTTCCACTTCTGTTGTTCTGCTGGTGGTTTTCCCGACTCCATCTATCATTAACATTTATAATTTAGCACTGTCTTCCGACTCAGTGTGATGCTATCTGTATTGCTGACAGATTTGTCTCAGTCTTGGTCTTGGGTCTTTCAGCTGTCTGGTTTCCCGAATTTTGCTTATCCAAGCATTTCATTTGTCACACTCCCTGCCATTGTCACCATGTTTGTCTTTATCCTCAGTCATTAGTTTCCTATGCTCTGTCTTAATTCCATTATAGGGCCTGTTCTTACTGTTTTTATTTGGCATGATATCTATTTTAATAACAGATGTAGGTGTCAGAACATTTTCTTTCTCCCGATTACTGGTGTCCCTTGTGTATTTGGTGTTAGAGTTTATCTTATGTGCTGTTCTGGGTCTTTCTGTGTACACATTTAGTCCATTTCATTGTTGTAATTGTATCTTTTCTTCTCCCAGTGATATGTCATTGTGGTTAATTTATTTTTCTTGCCAATTCTGAATATTGTTGAGTTGCTTTGTCTCTAAAGCAAGTGTTTTCAGAAGGCCAGATCAATGGCGTGACAGAAGTGAATGCAAATTTCTGAGTGTTTGCTTTGAGCACGTGCGCACATTCAGTCAGAGAGCTGAGCCACAGTGTGGGCTTTTGATCATGTGAGGATAGCATGTTCACTTATTAGGGTTTGATTTCTGTTATATGCTCTGCACATCCATTTTAATATCATATTCTACATGATAAGAGCTATTTTTTTGCAGTTCAAAGTTAGTGTATTTCTATTGTAAACAAAATTTTCAAGGAAAAACCATGTTAGCTTTCCTACTCTTGAGTGATAGATTAACAATAAAGTGAAACAAATTTATTCTCAAGTGAATTTCTTGCTTAAAAAAAGCTTACTGCGCAGTGCTGGATCAAATAAAAATAATGCTAACAAAAACAAGAATAGTAATAATAATAATGGAGAAGAAACATGGAGAAAGGCAAATAAAGATAAATAGAATTGTCTTGAAGACTGGTACAAATAGTATTATCTTCTCAAAAGTGGCCCTCTAATATTCACGATTGGTTCTCAAATGATTTATAGTAATTCAGAGTATGTGAAGGAGCTCCAGCTCACTGCAAAGATAGATGGGGAGCCCTGTGTTCAGGAGTTTGAGAACTCTTCCAGTGCAGTTACTATAGCTTTTCTAAGATTTAGAGCTAAGCCATAATTCGTAAAAGAAAAAAGAATGTATAAAAGCTCTAACCTTAGCATTTTTATGAATGTATCAACTACTTTATGCCCAGTGAACTGATTTGGAATTGGAATAGGCTGAAATCCACATTCTCCCACCGCCCTGTGATTTTACAATTGCTTTTAAGTGGGAATTTGAGCTCTTTTGTTAGCTCGATTCTTGTAAACTGAGAAAATTAGAATATCCCTCACCAGGAGAAAAAATTCAATTTCATTGTGGAGGCTTAGGAATCCAGGGATTTTTAAAGAGAGAGTGGATACTTGAAGGTCATGAAACATAGTGTCGTCCCCACTTGTCAGTATCTGCCTTCCATTTCTAATATTTATGAGATTGAAACTAGCAGGAAAGCTCTTTCACCATTAAATAGTAGAATAATGGGGTTTTGTAAGGGAGAGGGACATGCTCGTGGGAGCTTGGGTTTCCTGTGACTAGAAGACACGTAGCGCTTATGAGTATGATAGACCTATGTAAGGATCTCCAAGGGAAAAGAACAATGGCCTCCACATTTATCCTGGGAAAGAAGAAAACACCCAGTAACAATTTATGCAAGAGAATGAGATTTTTCATGTATACGTGTAAATATCCTTCCAAAATTGGATGGCCTGTACTTCATGGTGTCTTCCCCACCTCGTACCTCATGGTATTTGGTGTGCAACTCTCTCGTAAGTCTTTTCATTGGATCATGATTGCCCTTATTCTACCACCCTGCTTATGAGCTCCTTGGCAGTGGAGCTTACTTGTCCACTCTTTATTATAATATTAAGTCAGTGCTTTGTGGACAGTTGGTTTTCAATGTATGATTCCTAATGAATGGTCACCGTTTTACTATCTATGCCAGCTAATTAAGTATTATGGATAAATGCTGTAAATCATTTGTCTGTTTGAAGGTTTTATTACCTTAGAATAGGGCAAAACCATCTGCATTAAAACATTTCAGGGCAGGCTTTTCATCTCTGTGAGTGTGGGTAAAATACTTGGAACGGTGACTGAAAACAAAGCAGGTCTGTAAAGAGTCAAACGTATGTTCCACACCATGCAGAACACTATGCTATAACATCTACTTTACCCCTTATGAAAATCCAGTGACGTAGGAATTTGTAGTAGCAACTTTTTAGGCAAGCTGCTCATTCAAAGTAATCTGCTCTTTTCTAGAAAGAATATATGAGCCCTCAGTCATCACATTTCTACTCTTAACCCGAAACTTCTGGCCATAGTTTGTGGACCAAGGGTTTGCATATAATACAAGCAGAACTAGTCAGATTTTTATCTTCTGGGAACTAGAAATGCAGGACAGAGAGAAACTGGAAATTGTTGGAGCTGATTCCTATGATGGCAATCAACAGAGAAGTTCCCTTCATCCATTCACTCAACAAATATATAATGTATTGAATGCCTTAAACATCTCAGACACCAAGCAGCAAGTGTGGATTAAATAACAGTAAAATCAGACATAATCTCTGTTCTTAAGGAATTTATGAATTATTGAAAGAGCAATAAAGACTGTAATCACTCACAAAATGAATTAAAACTGTAAACTGATAGAAAGAAATGAAATGTAGTTCCATGATAACAAATGATAAGAGGACCAGAGCAGATGAAAACTGGAAAGGCTTCTACCAAGAAGGAAAAATTATATTTCTCTTTGACCATTTATAGTTTACAAAGGACGTTAAACAAGTGAGAGGGTGGATGTGGTTGAGAGTGAGTCATTTCAGAAAGAGCAATAAGCATGTCAGAAGCCCTATAAGACAAGAAGGGAGCATGATACAGTTTGCCAGTGTGCCTAGGCAAAGAGTAGAGGTAAGTAGTCATGGAAGGCTTCGATTGCCTTGTTCCAGATTTTTGTCTTTAACAACAATGTCATTTCATAGAAGGTTTCTATCAGTTAACTAACAAAATCAGACTTATGATTGGATTTAGTCTGGAGAACAGGTGATGTTAGTTTGTCATGGGGAGAGCAATAGAATGCAAAGAAAAATGGATGGATTTGAGAACTATTTAGAAAATAACAGACAGCAGAATTTGGGGATACAATGGGTAAAAGAGACAGAGGTGTTAAGTATGATTTATAGATGGTTGGCTTGTGGAATTAGAGACAGAAAAATTCACTGAGTTAGAGGCTTTAAGTAACATTAAAAAGATTAAACAGTGTTTCAGTATTAAACAATGTAGGATGTTTTGTTGAGATGGTTACGATGGTCATGGATTTCTGTTTCTAGAACATGTAAAGGATAAGTTATGTCCATTTTGATGTTTAGTATTTGATAGTAAAGAGTGTGGCTAGCTAAAGATGGTGGCTAAGATTTTTTTAGTTTTCCAGAATTCATGAGTGGTGTTCACCCGAAGTGAACTAGAGTGCCATCTAGTGACTATTTACATAAATAGCAGGCACATGTTCCCTAAGGACAAACTTGTAATAGCTATCATTTATTGAGAAATTAGTATGTGCTAAGCATTTATATATAGCATCACATTTATTAATACAGAGTAACATACTGGAATTTAATGACAATATTATATAATATAATAATATTAGACATAAATAAAGTATACAATTAAATGGCACATGAATGATTTAAAATAACGAAGTATTAAGATTCTGCTAGAATAATGAACCGTTCCCTTTCTTTCCTCCAAAGATACATGTCTGCTCTTATCACCTATTTATTCAGGAGAAAATTTGAAATCAGTTCTGCTATAGGATTTGGTTTTTTCCCTCCTAAAAAAAAAAAAGTCATTTATAGCTCCTGGGTTACCTGTTTATGCAAGCCAGGTTTAGAAAAGAGTGAAGTGTTCTTTTGCACAATTCATCTATTCATTTAATCAACAATTATGGTAATATATTGAACAACTACTATGATTAGATGCTAGTCTACTAAAGATGCAACAGTGGCAAAATGTGTAAAAAAGTGATTTGGTTTTATTGTTTGGCATGTGTGTGTCGTCTTCCCAACACCATTTAGTGAAGAGACTGTCTTTAACCCATTGTATATTCTTGCATCCTTTGTTGTAGATTAATTGCAAGTTTATTTTGGGTTCTCTATTTGCATATTAATCATACCTCTTTTAAAAAAATTTCTAGTGATTGCCCTATAATTTGCAATATAGGCTGGGGGTGCCAAAATGTATACGTATTTTAAGAGATGTTATCTATATTTTACATATATACTGATGATAACCACTTTGAGCACCTGTTGTACTTGCAGAAGTCAAAGGTGACTATTCATCATTTTTTATTGGTATATATTGAGTATTAAAACTTTAATACAGTTTTTTCCTTCCTTAAAAATGTGTATGCATGTTTTTGGCACCCTCTGTATTTTTAATTCATCTAAGTCCATCTTCAGATAGCACTAGATTACTTCATGTGTAGTGCCCATAATTTATAAAATAGTACTTTCAATTCCTGTCTCTCATCCATTATGATATTGCTGTCATTATTTTTAGTTTGCTCAACATTTACTTATTATAATTAAAAGATGAAAGTCACAACTTCCAAATTTTTACATGTTGGAGTTTAATACTGGAAGTGAATTATCTTTTTTTAAAGAAATCATCTACCGAAATAGCTATCTGATTTTGTGGGGGCTGTTGGTGAGAACCAGTTTCTTGCTTTCAATACCCTTTCCCTGGGGCAAGTAGCATGGTGGAAAACTCATGTCCTGGAACTGCAAATGAGAAAATGTCAAGCTTTTAAATCTATCTATATCTATTTATCTATCATCTATCTATCTTATCACCTATCTATCAATCATCTACCTACCTGTCTGCCTACCTACCTACCTACCTACCTACCTATCTTATTTACACAGAACTTTTGGACTACTATAAATGAAAAAATCAGGTGCTGTCCTGAACAAAATACTATTACTTGAAAGACATAATAAGACATGTATTTATTAAATATGGTCATTTTTTCTACTTTTCCAGTAATTTCAGACTAAGAGGTTTGTGTGCTGTTTGTGAGTCCAGTCTCTCAGGATTTTTACTTCTAGTTAGAATGCACTGTGCTATGTGCAAACCATGCCTGTCCAAGCAGAGTTTGGATATTTTTCATTGACCCCAATTTAATGGAAGATGATGAGTGTAGATGGGGAGAACTGTAGGCTCAACTCACTTATGCTGAATTAAAAATTATAAAAAAGGAACTGGGGTATTAATACCGATACATTGAATTACTAAAAGAAGGATAATCCAGAACAGAGTAATGGTAGACTATTGGTTGGGATATTATTGTCCCTGGATTTAGGCCAGAACAAAGTGGGTGGGCAAAAGGTGAAAAGTAGCTTTCTCTTAAATTTGGTGCTTATGAGAAGTCAGACAACTGGTATCCGAGTCTCCAAACTCAGTATTGAACTCATGGCTGATGAAAGGGTTGGAGCGTTGCCAGCCAGGACTCCTCTGTCTTCAAGAGCCAGTCTTGTTCCTCAGTAATGGCATTGGCGGCCATGAAGAGAAAGAGCAGCTCTGACTGGGGCGCGCGTTCAGTAGTGGGGAAGAAATTCTCCCTCTCAGAGCATTTTGAAAACTGGTTTCTGAGAGTAAATGTGTTTTGTACATTGTCAGTGGCAGGGGATTAGGTGATTCCCGTGTGGGAAACACAGAGAAGTTGACAGGATGACTCCCAGTAAGGGAGTCATGGGACTGTGAGCTATAGTACATGTAACAGTCACTAATGTTTCTTATAAAAATGATACCTTAGTTTTAGTTATTTTGTGGAGAATTAAGGAAAGGGCTTGTCCTACACCTAGTGAAAGAATGCAAGGAACCTATTTTTAACCACTTAGACTAGTGTTTCTCAACTGGGAGCAACTTCGACACCCAGGGGACATTTTGGCAGTGACTGGAGGCATTTTGAGTTGTCACAATTTGCAGTGGCAGAGAGGAAGGCTACTGGTATCCTGTGGGTAGAGACTAGGGACATGGGTAACCACCCTACAATGCACAGGATGATCTTGACATTAAACTTATCTGGTCCGAAATGTCAGTGGTGCTGTGGCTGAGAAACTGAATTTTGGATATTTTGAGGAGATTTCTGTGTGGGCATGGGAAAGCCTGAAGTCCATTGTGATTTACATATTTAAAGGAATATATTGTAAATATATTCAGTCTGCATGTTGCAATCACAAAGGAAAGCACCTGGACATGCGTGTGTATGCACACGCACACACCCACACACACATACACGTCCCCCCCCCCCCAGAAATAAGCTCTCCTACAATTATCTTTTTTATTAACATGGCAATGACCTGTAAAAATTACATCATATATAATAGTCCCTCATCAATCACTACATGAAAAGAAACCAGCAAAGCTCAAGTTGAGCTTGTGGTTACAGAGAATAGAATTATCTTTCCTTATGGTCTTGTCTGAAGTTCATGCTTTACTTTGCTTTGAAGCTTTCTTTTTAAAAACATTGATCAAGCGTTGGCTTTATAGTATATGCATCGTGCCTGGGTACTTTGGGTTATTATTGCACATGTTGATTTTTAGTGATTTACTGCAGAATACAATGATGTCAACTGTGGACCTTCTATAAATTGGTGATAAATATTTCTGAAACAGTGCCAGAATTTGAGATAAAGCATTCCCTGGGATTGGACCCTCTAAGGAAACTCATTCTTGCTTATTGATCAGCAGCAGCAGGAGAGTTTTACTTCTCATGGGTGGTAACTGGAATGGTGGGTGTCAGTCTTGAGCTACTACTTCGTTGATGAGTTTGACCTATCAATAAATTAGTTCATTCTATGGTCTAATTTAAGGATAGTAGAATAGAAATGCAGCATTATGTTCTGCTTTAATTTTTGTTACTATAGTAATGTTAATATTAGAAAAGGTATTTTACAGTTATTTAGAAATCAAAAAGAAATTCTAGGACTAATAAGTTTTATTTTCTTCCTCTCTCGCCTTTTCAGAAAGAGGGCTCCAAAATGCTGTGACTGTCAAGGTGGTTTGGGAGGGCATTTTGTGACTCTCCTGGTGCTAAGGAAGCTGTTGTCATGTGACAGGTCTCCCATGGATCACCATTACCTCCTGTGAGTGAGGAATGTGGAGATTAAACACAATGTCACCAAATACTGACATACTCCTGTATTTTTTATTTAAGTGCTGCTGAAAGATTTCCTGGTCGTTGATCAAATACGTGAACAGCTGACTCCTGAGCATGATCTGTCATTTGTAGCACATTTCAGACTGCCCATTTAAGAGCAATGTAACATCCCTGGGGCCTTCGTGGTAATCCAAGGGGCAGGAGAGCTTACAAAGAAGCACAAAGACAGCCCGAAGACGATTAAATGGTTTGTGAACATCAAGTATGATGAGTAAAGGCAGAGGCTACTAGACACTCAAACTTCTTTCCTGGAATGAATTATAAATCTTGGGATTGGGGTTGAATTGTAAGAAATCTAAATTCTTTTGGTTGATTAAAAGAAAATTATATGGTATTTTGTTACCACCCAAATAGCACAAACAGTGGTCTGGGATGTTTAAAAAGAAATGTCCTAGATATATTGTTTGTTTATCTTACTGTCTAAGAACTTACCATCTCTCTAAGAGATTTATAGCGATATATGGGAATGATTGTTTCATTCTTTTCGTGTGACTTAAAATTAATCCTACTCTCTCCTGTCAATCAGCAATTAGAGTGCCTGTTTGTTTGGCTGATGTCCCTGTCATGGAAAGTCTGGTTTGAATTGATCGATCAGCTGGATGACTGAGATAAAATGCAGTCTGCTTTTATTTGTCGTTCTGTTTAATAATGACCCTGTCTGGAATTTTTACTCCTTTGATATATGCTGTATTCTAGGAAAAAGCAATCCGTCGCCGAATTTGCTCAATTCTGTGCTCTTGATTCCTTGACAACATCTAAGCTTCCTCGCTTATTGTGCTGTTAAAATGCTCTCTGTTGAATCAAGTACTGAGAAAATGCCCTTTTTAAGTGAAAACTTCCAAAATGTTGGGATTCTATTTTCAGCCAAAATAGGAGTGACCATCTTGGGCTGCTTTCTGAAAATTACCCTAGAAAATTGCCATCGACCTCCACCCAAAATGAGATGGGAAAGGTAGACAAGAGCTCATGTATGCAAGGCCTTCTTTTGCCATGATAGAATGCTTGCATCATGTCCTATGTGACAGTAATCCAGGCGAAGTTTTCAAGAAAGGACCGATATGATGCATTTCTAGTTGGAGTAAAAATTATAATGATAAGAAGAGAAAGCAGCTGTTTCGGGTACGGCCTACAAAGGCTTCCTCAGCGATTGAAAGTACGCTGTCTGAAATGCCACCCCCAAGTCTACGGCCATACCACCCTGAACACACCCGATCTCATCTGAAATGCCACCCCCCAAACTTGTCAGTAACATGCGTTAGCATTCACCGTATGGCATTCTTTCTTTTCCCAGCAAATGTTATTATTTGAATACAGAGCAAGAAAAAAAAAAATACTTGGGAGTTCCCTGGTGGTGTAGTGGCTTAAGGCTTCGGCGCTGGTGCTGTCAGTGCTGCGGCCTGGGTTCGATTCCCGGTCAGGGAGCTACCCACATACCAAAAAGCAAAAAAAAAAAAAAAAAAAATACTTGGGGACACAAATGTTTTTGAAAACCTGTGTTCATTAAACCAGTAATACCTTTCCTATATTCCACTTCATTCCATATCCATTTAAAGCCAGTTTCAGTGATAGAGAAAACAGCTGCTGTTCAGAGGATGTGAAGGGATACAGCAAGGATGAATGAGAAATAAAATTTGATGTGATGAACTCAAAGGAGGAAGGAAAGACCCTTGAAGACCCATACTACATTGTTTAGAATTAAAACTTATGGTACAGTTAAATACCAGAGTATTTCAAATATTGATATTGTTGCCTTTCCAACAAGGTTATAAGATTCTTAAAGGCAAGGCTCTTATCCTTTTTTATCCTCCATAGCGCATAAACACCATGGTGTATAATACCCAGAAGATGTTCAGTAATTACTTGGTAATTGAGAAATTCTTGCTCATTTGCAAAGTTTATTTTGAGCATTAACTCTGAAGTAGGTGCTACGGGGGATTGAAGAAGGCATGAGATGGAGCCACTGATCCATAGGAGTTACTGTTGACTCAGACCAAATAGAACTGAGAGACACATACACACTTAAAGATCACATAACATGATAGTAGCATCCATCTCTCTCTTTTTGCTGTTAGACTTATTGGGGTGACATTGTTTAACAAGAATGACATAGGTTCCAGGTGTACAGTTCTGCAGTGCATCATCTATGTCTGTCTCTCTTTTTCTAACCTTCTAAAGAAAATATGAGTGATGTTCACTACAGCCAAAAATTTTAAGGGAGGTTGTGAATCTAGTGAAATTGTATTTGTGTGTTATACAGTGTATTATTGAATTTCATTCAAAATACATCAATCTATTCACTTAATATTTGAGGAAAACATTCACAATAATATACGCACAGAAGTAGAATCAGTATAAGAATTGTATTCCTTTAAAAATAAACGGAGCTGATTTCCATATGGCAGGTCACCATTACACCTTCCTCCTAAACCAGGTCAACTCCATACACTGGAATATCCCAAAAGAATGGTTGAGAAGAAGGTTCTAGAGGATTGTATGCAATTTTCCTATAGCAGAAGGTTCCCATTTAGTACCCATCAAAAGCAAGAATTCTTTGGGCAATGATTCTCTTTGCTGTTGATGCAGAGCTAGGATGCTCTTTGTTAAGTAAATCTTGGGGGGAATTCCAGAATGTGGGATTTCAAACTAGGCTGGAAGTTTTGCTCCCTTTTCTAACTATATTGGGTTGTGGAATGAGTCATTGTAGCACAGGGACATGTCCTACGAATTTAATAGTGGTCACCATGAGCAGCAGTATGCAATAAGGTTTCCTCAGCAGGGACATATTCCTTCTGGAAGGGTATTGTAATTATCTAGCTTGACTACTGTGTAACTCAGACACTAGCTGCTGTGGCTGTTTCATACTCCACAATGGTGTGTTATGGTAGGTAGCAGAACGATGTTACCACCTCACAGGCAAACTCAGAAAACTGAACTGCCCAGTGCTTTGCTTCCATTCAATTTTTGAAAGAATATCCAACTTTTTAGGCATTCCTCCCTCATTAACCATGAATGAGAAATGAAAATGGTGGAGATTTTAATTGTGGGATGATTGTACACCATCTTCTTTTTCTTGCATCTCATCTTCTACCTTTCGGTAAGGGCCAGGAATCAGAAAGGGACAATACCACAGAGTCGAACGACTTGGCATAGAGGAAAAGACAGGCTCACTACACAATCTCCCTACCATCTTCTTTGAGCAATTACAAAAGTGCCCTGAGTTTCTGAAGAAAAACACAGTGTAAATCCAAGGTGGTTGTTGTTACTGTGCTGGTATTCTACGGCACATAATTAGCCTGTTGAAATGGCGGTAATTCCGTGGGAGGAGATGATGGGGTGGAAGGGGACAGATTGGGGGGAAAAGTGCTGCTGAGACCCTAGGGAACGTCTGGTGGATTTGTCTTGGAGATGTCCTACTTCATCTGACTTTTATCAGTTGCTGAGAGCAAGAACAGACTGGAGAACTAGAGATGGGCTTGTCTAATCCATTGAAAATTCATTAGGTTGGCTTTCTGGAACCCTTGGCTGTTACAGGAAAGGATGTGCACAAGTCTGTTTTGTCTCTATATATATGTAGTACAGTAGACTGTCAGTTAACCGGCACCCGGGGGGATTGGTAGATGCCAGATAAATGTAAGTAGACTCTCTGTTAACCAGAACTCAAGCGACTGGCACTCTTAAAATTTTGCCTGTTGCTTGAGTTCCAGTTAATGGAGAGTCTACTGTGATGGGTCGTAGGAAAAACAATGAAAGAATAAACTGAATGTTGAAGGACTTGGATTCTAGAACTACTACCTATATTCTGCCCTTTCCTGGCTACATGACCTGCCTAGCTTCTTGGTTCTTACAGGGATGCCATATCGATTACGTGAGACATTAAATTTGGAAATGATTTTTGATTTATTAATATCTAAGAAACCTGTGATATTATTATTAACTAAGGAGAGAATGGTGCCTGGTATAAAATTAAAGCCTCTTGACTCTCAGTCCCTTTAAAGAGAATATATATTCTCTGACTTTCTGGTGAGAAGGACGGTGGTGCTAATTTATTTACCCTGGCATTTTCTTGTGCACAAATGTCACCCTACTCCATCTAAAAAAATATGCTTGCTGGCATTTCTTGTAAATTGCTTCTTTCTCTAGCAGCTGAAGTGAGATCAAAGAACAAGTAGATGTAAGCCTAGACTATTTTTGGTATTATAAGTGGTACACAATCATGGTACTCTTCCGTGTAAGGTCAAGGGCAAGGCAAAAAGTTGTTGAACACAGTTGGCCCCAGGTTCTGAGAAGTGGCTCCCTGAGCCTTCTGACTGAGACAGTTTTCACAGTCAGTCTACAGTGCTAATCCGATAGTGCTAAAATGCAGTATTTTTTTGTATTGCACACAGCTCACAATTGAAGTCCTTACCTACTAGACACACCCCCTGCTGCTTGTATATTAATCTTCATTTTTATTTGTATAGTTATCCAAGAAATACTGCTATTTCATTTATGCCTTTGCCTGTGCTATTTCCTTTCGCCAAATGCACTCACGCTGCTTTGCCCTTGTGAAAGCACTTCATACGTCACCTGCAAGAGGGAGTTCAAGAGTCACCTCCTCCATGAAGCATCCTCTGCTTCTCATAGGCAGAGAGGTTCCCTCTCTCCTGTCCACCATGATGTACCTTGCACATGCTTCTGCTACATAACTACCATTTTAATCTGGATGGGGAAGACTTTTCTGAGTCTGAAGATAAGAACAGGTCTTCTGCTGCAATCAGAGAGAGAAAGAACCGAGTCTCACCCTATCAGAGCCAAACAAAACCAGCGTCTTCTACCTCCCAGCTCCCTCCGCTCAGAGGGGAGGAAGCATCCAGGTTCCCAGGACTCCAGGCAGGTACATGTTGGAGAGAATGCTGTCCAGAAAGGGCTGGTCCAGCTCTTCTATTAGCATGTCCCTGTGTCTGGACATCAGGACAGCATTGCCCTGCACTGGTAAGGACAGGAACGTGGCAGACTGTACTACTTCGCTCCAGAGGACTCTGCTTTCTGAAGCTAACTGAGTGTAGTTGTCACTCTTATTGGGAGTGGAGAGGGATCTCAGAGCTGGGGTAACATGGGTACAGGTAGTCTGGGGTCCTCCTATGTGGTATCATCAAAACTGTCATCCTCTGATGAATCAGACATGGCATATGTAACTCAATTCAAATGATCTCATTCTGATTAAATATTTAGTTTAATAATGTAGAACCTTGGTGGGCTTTAATCCTTATAGATTAAGAGACTGTCTTGTGACCAAGAGGAAAAAAAAAAACTGCTTGAAGTAGCATTTTCTAGAAAGCCCTGGATCTTGCAGAGGACGTTTCCACTTGTAGAGACACTGCAGATATTTCTCTCCCCAGCTGGACTGTGTGCATCCTCTAGTTTAGTGCCTGAGCTGCATTCCTACAATGCCCCTTCTGATAATCCAAATTTTCTAGCAAAGCGGATCACATTTTATTGAAGAGCTGGGTTTCTTTCTTATTTTTTCCTTTTTTTTTTTGGCACCCCCTCTCCTCTCCCTCCCCTGCTCTCTTACCCAAAGAGCTGGGTTTCTTTCAAATCCCAGGGAACGATGGGATACTTCTGGGAAATCATTTCAATGCCTTGAAAGCTTGCCCTGTACTGTTGAGAAGAACAGGTGTGATTGGGGTTAAGTATTCCGCCATCCAGTCAAGTCGCTGAAACAAAACCGAAACACGGAGAGAACACACTCTCTCTTTCTGACCTCTCAGCTTTTGTACTTCATCTTGGCAGCAAAGAGTTTTGCTGAGAAAGAATACATGTAGTTATGCACCTCCCGAGTTTCTATGGCAAAAATGAAGAGCTAAGAGTATCCAATTGTTTAAAACAATGATGGATTTCCACATTAAGCAATGACAAGCCCCAAATGGTTTTTATTTTCATGTGCATCATTCAGGTTAAGTCTCCAAATTTCACCTCCTTGAGAAGGTACAATGGAGAAAGCCTGCCCATAATTTAACCTTGAGAGCTGAGAGCAACTTGAGAAATCTTTATTCGGTCCCTAGTTACCTCTCTGGTTGCAAGCAATGTAGTTATCGGCCACTGCATCACAAATGCTGTAAGGATGTGCACACAGGATCTGTCTATGTAACCTAAAACCCTGGCTAAATGACCCTTAGCCCAGCAGGACACACATAAAGCCATGGTGACAAGTGAGTGGGGTAATTTTTCTAACCCTATGTTTAGACATTTAGAAAATTTATTCTCTTGTTCCCAGATGTGAAATAAACTGACAGGGAAACATGGAGTACCAGGAATAGGGCTGTGGTTTGAAATAGATGGTTTTGGAAAGGTTCATGGAAAGAGTGCTGTTTGAACAGAGATTTAAAGGAGGTGATGAAGAAAATTGTGCAGATATTTGGGTGCCGGGAAGTGTTTCCAGCAGAGGAAAGAGCAAGTGTAAAGGCCCTGAGGCTGGAGAGTTTTTAAGGCTGACAAAGAGGCCAGGAAGGGTGGAGCATGTTGGGAGCAGGGGTAAATTGTAGAGCTGAAGATGAAGAGATAATGTAGTCAAATTATGTAGATGAGAATAAAGTTTTGGCTTTCTTTTCCTGGGCCATTAAAGATTTGAAGACATAGGAGTAACACATTATCTGACATACTTAAGTGGATAATTCAGGTTGCTGAGTAGATAATAGACAGTAGGGGCATGAATAGAAGCAGGGGGACTTTTCCAAAGACCTTTAAAAATAATTCAGTCAGGAGTTGGTGGTGACTGGCACCAGAGGACTAACTGGAGATGAACTGGTGAGAAAGGGTCAGATTCTGTGTGTATTTTGATAATAGAAAAAACAGCATTTGCCAATGGATTGGATGTAGGATAGGGAGAAGAGAAGAGAAAACAGGAGGGGAGGAGAGGGGAGGGGAGAGAGAAAAGCCTAAGCAACTAGAAGAATGGAGCTGCCCTTAGTGAAGGCGAGGAAGACTGAGGGGAACAGGTTTTGCTGTGGGCATGAGCAGAGAAGATGAGTTTGGGGCACGCTTTATCTGAAATGTGTATTCTACATCCACATTGAAATGCCAAGTAGGCGTTAATAGTTGAACAGACCAAATTTGAGTTGAGAGGTGAGGTTTGGGCTGGATATAAAATTTCTCCGTTCTAAGTTATTGTTAACCTTTGGGTCATTGTAGACTCTGGCAGTGCAGAATAAATGCTCCTCTGGGTAGATACCTTTGGGGACTCTGCTCATTAATCTGCTGCTTTGCACACCATTACCAGAGAACTGAGGGCTGCATGATATCGAACAATTGGTCGCCAATATGGTCTGGACAGTAGAAATCAGGGAACATGATCACATGACTATAGTCTACATAGAATGTACACTGCAGAGGTGACGTAGCATAGTGAAGAGAGAAGCTTTGGTTCAACTCCCACGTCCTCCACTTACTGGCATTATGAACCTCAGTTCCCTTATCCTTACGGGATTATTGTGAGTGTTAAATTCTACTTGTGCATCTAAGCACACTCAGCACAAATAGACACTCCATAAATATAAGCAATTATGCAAATTTTGACCTGTTTCAAAGTAATAAAAATATTGCAATACTAACGTTATTAATGTTACTTAATAGCATACGAGTATGTTGGCAATGACGATGAGCAATGTGGTCAAAATACATCCAAATGCTTCCATATTGTCACCGGTTACAGATGAGAGTGTGTTGAAAGAGATGGAATAAGAGTTGATGACATATTTCTAAATTATTGTTGGTACTGTGATATGTTTTGTTCTTTTTCATTTTATTTAGGTATTTACGTTTATTTAAACTGATTTATTTTTAAATAGGTAATACATGCACCTGAAATAAACTTAATAAGTATAGATAGAGTGAACATTGCTTCTGTCACATTCCCCCAGCCCTCTCACGATCTACTTATCTTTCTTTCGGGCAGCCATATTGTCACTACACTCTCTGACCATTTATCATTGTGCAAATTTGAGTACATACAGAGTCCAGCAGATGTAATGGCTGGACCTTAGTTATGATTTTATTACAGAATCATAACCATACATGCTTATGATTTTGTAATAAAAGATTTGGTATTACGCAGCAGCTTATAAAATGCGGGGTGTTATTTGTGTCACCATAAGCATGTATGATTTTATTCTAAAATCATGACTAATACCCGGGCGTTACTTCTGCTGGACCCTGTGTGATAAACTCCTGGAAATGTAATTGCTGTGTCTCAGAGCATTTAAAAATTGCTGCTGGATACTGCCAAATTATTCTTCCTTGATGTTGCACCAATTCATATTTCTACCAGCTGTGCCTGAAACTGCCTCTTTCTCTACAACCTCATTAACAAGAATAAAACTTTTAAACTGGTCTTTTTCTACTAATTGTCAGATTAAGCCAATAGTTTACTTTTTATTATTATTTTATGACCATTTTTATGGTAAAGGAACTTTAAGGACTGTTTCAAATAAATGGCAATATAGGGGAATATGAAGTGTCAAAACTGCTCCCTTGAAATGAAGGCTGATTTTTCCAGTTCAATAAAAAGGCTCCTACAACAGTTGATTGTAATAAAAATAGAAAGAAATGTATACAGCCGTTGCTATCAAAGCAGCAAGTTTTTTTCTTCCTATAATTTCTAGGCATATTTACAAATGCTAAATTATCCTTAGTCTTAATTGTTTCACTAAAAACATTTTAAGATGTCTTATTTTACACACATACTATATATATATATATATATATATATATATATATATATATATGAGATACATTTGTAGATAATAATAATAAACAAGTTGACAAATCATGTTGGTTTAAACAAATATTTGACAGATTTAGATAACACATGAGTTTCCTACTAAATCAAGTCTCTGAAAACATTTTGAACCCTTTTAAAAATTGGAGATCACATGAAAGAAGGTAGGGGCCAGATTTAATAAACTACACTCAGCAGAAATGGTACACAAAAGTTAATTTCATTGCTTCCTGGCATTTTTTCCTTAGATGGTTCGAGAGTTAAGTTCTCATTTCACTCAGGGTCAGAAGAATGTGTTCCTATAGGGTAGAGATTCCCGGAATTTCTCAAAATTTACTTCTGGATATACAAGTGGCCAACAGACATGAACAAATGCTCAGCCTCATTAACTATTAGGGAAATGCAAACCAAAACCACAGTGAGATACTTTCCTTACGAGAATTGTTGTGAGCATGATGTTACATAAGGCAGGGAAACCACGTTGTACCTTGCCAAGCACGTGGAAAAGCTCTGTGAGCATTAACTGTTAGCACGATTATCTTCTTTCTACGGAAGGGGAGGATTTCACACACTTTCATTAGTACTTTCATTCATAATATGAAGAGGTAATAACATTTTATTAAATAGTCAGTGCTTTGAAGCAAAGATTTTCTTCAAAGAGGACCAGAAAATTTCCATGGGAATTGCCAGATTTCTTCAGTCTTCGTTAACATTGGCACCTTCAATATTAAATCTTTTAGTCACAAGTTGTCACTCCATCTAGACCCGTAGCATTAGGTCTGCAGAAGCTGCATTATTGGTGGGTTTCACTCAAAACCGACTTGAAGCTCATGTGTATATTATCCGTGTCAGTTCACTTTTACATTTCCCAGATATTTTCTTTTTTTTTCCCCCCAGATATTTTATTTCATGGACTTTGACCATTTTAACCTAATTTACCTTTCTAGAAAACTAGTGATATATAAAATAAAATTTGAGCATACTAAGCCAGATTGCTAATATATTATAAATTTAATAGTTAAAAATGGCACATGGCAAACATGAAGTGCCTTTTCATAGGAAGTCCAAATGCTCTATGCCTACTGAGTCCCGGTCTGTTGATGCTTTTCAACCAACCATATGTTTCAAAGGGCGAGACTAGTTCATGGGTCAACTCTGGAGCCATAGCTGGCAGGACTACCACTTCCCTTGTCAAGACCAAGTCTGTGATAGTTGTTCCAAAACCAAAATGATGGCCCAAAGGTGAGTCTGACCAATGTCTCCGGTCAGCCAAGAAAGAAGGGACACAAATACCTGGTGACAGAAGAACTGACTCTGCGTGGTGAGCACACAGTGCAGCACACAGACGACACATTACGTAATAGAATTCTGCACCTGGAACCCATGTAATTTTACTAACCAATGTCATCCCAATAGATGTAATAAAAAAAGAAAAATAAGAACAATGTGCTATGTTCTCTAATAGAGTTAAATGTCAATTTTTATTGAAAATTTGAGATATTTTACCTCATCTTTTTGTATTTAAATTTCTATTATAAAAGAAAATCGTGGTGACAGTAGATAATAGTAATCATTGTATATCAGCTCCCAAAAAGGTGGTTACTCCACGTTTGTCCACTAACATTTTGGCTGGCTAAAGAGTAAGTTTTAATTTCTCTTAGACTTACACTTTCTATTCAGTGATCTAAAGACCATCCCGCTCTATGGTATAATATTTTATTCGAACCATACTATGTTTATATTCCTTATTATTTGAATTCCATTAAATCCACTCCTTCAAGAATCAATCTTTCTCTCTACACACACATGCACGCACACACGCACACACACACACACACACACACACACACACACACACAGAGTGCCAAAAAAATCTATACACATTTTAAGAAAGGAAAAAACTGTATTAAAATTGTAATACTCAATATATACTAATAACGAAAGATGACCACAAGTCACATTTGACCTCTGCAGTTATGAGAAGTGCTCAAAGTGGTTATGAGCAGTATTTAGGTAGTATACAGATAACATCTCTTAAAACGTATATACACTTTTTGGCACCCTCGTTTGCATATGTAAGTGTGTACATATAGATCTGAGGTTGGACAGTTAAGTCCTTGAACTCATACTAGAAAAAATGCTACATCCCTCATTGCTGAGCATCACTGTGGTCACCTTTGAAGTCCTCCCCTTGGGAAGCTGTGCACCGACGCCAGCGCCAGTCCATCCGTCACGAAATTGCATGTCATCCTTATGCAGGAGCCATGCTAATCTTCTCTGTATCATTCCAGTTTTAGTATATGTTCTCCCGACGTGAGCACTAATCCACCCTTCAAAGCAATTTTGGAACCCTTTATCTGGAATGGTCATCAAAACTGTTGCTGTACCCAAAATCTGACACTTAAGTTCGTGTATTTGCCAGTGCTTATGTCGGCAGCACTGTACAAACAACTAGGTAAGGTGTCATAACCTCGGCAACACACACACACACTCACACTCACTGTACACACCGAACACACTATGTACATAAATAATGTGTCACTAGTGTAATGTGTGGTGACTGGGTATTTGATCACTGCGGCCCAGCAGTACATCTAATTTGACATGTTTTCATAATTAGAACCTTTTCCATTATCACCTTTTTAATTCTCTTCTATTTTCTGCTACCTTGTTCAAAGAAAACAAAGAAATGTTTTACAAATGTACAGTGGAAGTGTTTTTTAGAAAGCAAAAACCAAACAAAAAACAAAAACAAAAAGACAACATCACCATCAGAAACCCAGCAATATGTTTTATATTCACCTAGAAATAAAACAAAAAGCAAATTACCCAAATTAGAAATATATCTTAACTGAACCCTGCAAAAGTACTGTAGAGTTTGAGTTATTTTTTTTAAGAAGAATGAAGCCTGCACATCATTGAGCTCCAGATTTGGGGGGAAAGTTCTAGCCCAGTGCTTTTCGGCACTTGAATTGGCTTAAAGGGAATTGTCTGCTGTGCTCGATGGTTTGACAGATTCTGGAAGCTGCTGGACATTCTGGGCTCAATGGAGTAGAACACCATAGGCTAAAACTGATTCATGATCCACTTAGTGGAGAGGGAAAACGTTGTTACCTGGGGGAATTCTTTCCCTCTAACGTTTCGTTCGAGGGTGTCTTGAAATAATTTCAGAAAACATTCCCAAGTAGAAACATTTTTGCCATGCCTTCTGGGTGAAAAGTGAGTTCCACAGATAAACAGTTAATTTTCAACTTTTCACAGCTTAATTTTTTGTTGTTTTGATTTAGTACTTTTATGTAAAATGTTCTAAAATAAGACATAGGTCTAGAGAAATCTCTCCGTCTCTTTTCCAAGTTGTTACACAACAACTGAATTCAGGAAGTCTAGAAAAATGCCCTTGACTTTTGTAGAATAGAATCATTTGCAAAATGCTTTCATGCGCACAGCTTATTTGGTGGACAGTGGTCCCATGACGGAGACCCAAGCAGTGACTTACCTACATTGGCTCACATCCCAAGATGTGCTCTCTGACTCCAGGTTTTGGATTTTTCTAGGAGAACTGCCTCTGATATTATTCCTTTTTTCCTAAAATATTTTTTTGCCCTCTATATTTTATACTCCCATCCTAACTTGATGATACAGTTGAAGAAATTATAAGGAAGTCAGACCTTCATAATTATTTGCTATGCACATTGAAACTTTTTCAGATCACCTTTTAGATACTCATTTCCTTAGATAGTCATTATCTTTCATCTTCTTAATTCCTTTTCTATATTTACAGAAAAATCATGGTTTATAAAAGTCACTGAGAGATAATTACCTGCCTGTAATTGATGGTAACTGCTTAGAATTTTCTAGGGAGTATGTGGGTTATGGCTGGTCATCACATTTGTATCTGTCTCATGGGGTTCCATCAGGAGTTTCAAAAACTGTGAGAAATAGTAGGAATCTACTAGGAATTTCAACCTAAAGTGGCCCAAGTGGCTTATTCTTGATTCTGCCTGATATGTTTCATTTTTAAAATGAAGACTGGGATTTGTGATTTAAATTTTATTTGGCATAACGTCTTCTTGCTGAAAACTTGAGCTTCATTTTGTCTATTCTTAATTTCTATGCTTTGTCCCTTTTTATTAGAGAATTAGAATAATTAGAATGCAAAGAACCACCTCCTCCAGAAAACCTTTTTGAATGAGTGCCAGCAGTTTCAGTCTTCTGCCTTTGTTCACAGTTTGCATGCTCATGAACTATCTTTTGTTTTCTGGTTAACATATTTATACTCTGTGCATTTTCTGCCCTTTTCCACACCAAGTCCTGCTCTCCATGGAGGTCCTCAGGGATGTGGCCTCTATTTTGTTTCTCTAGTAGTCATTGTGACAGGATTTTCTAAATCCTTGGTTTGGCAAGATTCAGAGTATATGAACGGGATAGTAAAATTTAAAAATGTATTAGATGTACCATAGTACAATGCAGTATAAGAGAACACAGTATCAGAGAGGTAAATAAAATCCTCAGATACTCCCCAAATTCCCTTCACTTAGAGACTCCATTTCTTCCCAGGCATCATATTAAGAATTCTATTTTATTGTGAACTCAACTGGTCTATGGGAAAGTGCATAAAATAAATAATATCCATGCAAAGGGTACATCTGTGTCACTGCCACCTAGGTTAAGAAATAGAACATTGCAGAATCCCAGAAAATCTCTGCATTAGCCATGCCAACTGTGCTGATGTATGTTTGTTTGTTTGTTTGTTTGTTTTTGTGTTTGTGGGGGGATTCTGGACATCCTTTTCTAATCCACCATCTTGAACCTCTTCCCAACTCTGCTGATTGACATGCCCTCCACTTCTTCAGCTTTTCTTCATATTTTAGAATTGTGCAACCTGTAATGGATGCTGTCAGTCCTCTCACGTATCCTTGAGCACATGCTTTGAGTTCTCCATGGCAAAAACTCACAGCTGCCCATTTACCGGGAGAATTGCCCTTGGCCAAATGGAGTCCACTACCCGGGAGTGGCCTCCTCTCTCTCTCCAGTCTCAGTACCCACTGACTGGCCAACCCCCTAACTCAAGGCGGAACTAACAGTGTGATGCTCCACCCAGGGCTTCACCTTGGAGTCAGACCTAAATGAATCTCTAGCTGAGACCTCATCCTTGCAGCCTCCTTCCCTTGCCTTCCCTTGCTTCCTTTACCTTGGTAACACTCCTCCAATAAATCATTTAAACAAGAACTCTTGTCTCCAGATTCTAGGGAGTTGGGGCTAAGACCCTGCCTATCTTAGCTTCCTATTGCTGTATGATAACTTACAAGAGACACAGTTTCTGTGGGTCAGGAGAGTCCAGGCATGGCTGAGCTAGAGCCTCTGAAGGCTGCTGTCAAGATGTCAGCTGGGGTCACATCTGAACATCTGTGCTTCCAAGCTTACTCAGGTTGTAGTCAGAATTCTTTTTTTTTTCCCCATAAGGCACGAGGGCTTCCTTTTCTTGTTGGCTGTCAGTTTGCTAGAAACACTTGGAGGAAATCAACTGGAAGTCCTTGCCACCTAGGTCCCCCAACATAGTCACTCACATCGTCAAGACTAGCAAGAGAGAGTGAGACACTCCAGCACGACAAGTGCTACTGTGTTATGTGGAGAAATCATATCAATACACAATCAGATACATCTCATCTCTTTTGCTATATCCTATTGGTTAAAAGAACGTCATAAGCCCCGCCCACATTCAAAAGGAGGGGTTCACATAGGAGCATGACCAGAAGGAGGCGGGGCTTATAGGGTCTAACTTAAGCGTTTGCCTGCCACACACCTCTTGCCAATTTAAACTAGTTTATCCTGTTTTTGAATTTTATGTACTTGGGATCCCACACAGGTGTATTTGTTGCATCTATTTTATATTTTTCCCTCTCATTTTTGTTGATATGCATACCTGATTTTCTCAAATTATTTGTCGTATTCATCTGTTTTTGCTTGTGGTTGTAGTTTACTCATTTTTATTTCTGTGTAATATACTATTTAATGAAAACGAAGAAATTATCTTTTTTATTCTACTATTGGACATATTGTCTCCTTTGTTTTGTTTCTTTCTTTCTTTCTTTTTTTTTTTTGCTATTGCACAGTATGCAATTATGGAGGTAATTGTGTGTGTGTCCTGATGCACGTAATCTCTTCTCTGCGGGACCGTGCTTCTTGAACTTTAGCAGACAGTAGGGCCCACCGAGCCTTAATACTTAGTCTCTAGCTCTTTCTAGAAAAGGTTTGCTGAATCCTGCTACACATGCTTACCAGCAGAAACCAGCCATCCCACAAGAATATGTAAAGCATACATAATTCACCCGTGTGAAGCATCTTCATGTATACTCTCGAAGTTTTAGTGGCAAACTTGACTGGACTGAGTGTTTTTTGTCTTCTTATTAAAGATCTATCTAATGATGGTGATATTAATGAGATGTTCTGTGCCCAAATTGAAATTGATTGGAAGGAAAATAAGTAGAGAGGAGTGGTCTCGATTACTGGAAAAGCTCATCAAACTGCCACTAATAGAGACAAATGCAAAACTATAACTTTAATGTGATTAAAAATATGATTAAGAGATTTAATTAAATGTGTACACAAATACATATAGGCTTATCATTATTTAGGTCCTATCATGGTAATATATAGCACATACTTTATGCCCATGCATAGATGTGGTTGATAATGTGCTAGAATTTTTATGTGCATTACCTCCATCAAGTTCCTATCTCTGTTCATTATAATTCTGCTCATTTTACAGTTGGGTAGGCTGAGTTTCAGAAAGTTTATGAGATCGCAGATAACAGTCTTGAGATTTGAATTCACTTTGCAGTCAAAGCATCAGAAGGAGCAGTTGGGGGCCATTTCATGCATTTTGTTTGACAACATTTGTTGGACGACAGCCCTGGTAGGTTTTGTTCATGTTGAACACAGGAACAATCCCATCTCTAACTCTGTTGTAGTTGTATCCTGGAAAAAAACAATCAAATGGCAAAGGCAGAAATCTTTCCTTTTAAGAAACAGTGGGACAGAGCTGATTGATCTGGGCTGAAGGAGACTGACAGTTCAGTAGTCGTCGGCTGAAATTACCCTCCCGGCCAAAGTGGTGAGGCCTGGAGCACGCAGAGGATTTGCACAAACCTTTTGCAGTACTGCGGAAGCAACGCTAGTCTTTGAGGCATCATGACTCTGTTAGGTATTTATTCTGTTCATGAATATCAAAGAAGTGGAGGATGAGTTTCAAAGCTTCAGCTAAACTACCGACGGGCTCTAGGGAATTTCTAATTGCATTTTCTAAGTTGTACTTTACATTTTCCCCCCTGTAAATTCCTAAGACTATTCCTTAACCTGAACTGAACAGCTGGGAAGTTTTTGTCCCTTAAAATCCAATTGAAGTAAATGAACAAACAAAACAGAAACAATCTTGTAGATACAGAGAACAAACTGATGGTTGCTAGAATGGAGGGTGGTTGGGGGATGGGTGAGAACGGCTAGTGGGTTAGGAAGTACACTTTGGTAGTTACAGAGTAGTGACGGGGATGTGAACTACAGTATGGGGAAAATAGTCACTAACATTGTAATAACTATGTATGGTGTCAGATGGGCATTAGACTTATTGGGGGAAGCACTTCATAAATTACACCAATGCCTACCCACTGCACTGTATACCTGAAACTAATATAAAATAATATTGACTGTCAACTATCATTAAAACATACACACACACACACACACACACACACACACAGTCACGGGACATAGAGTACAGCATAGGACATACAGTCATTGTGATAGCTATATGTGGTGTCAGATTGGTAGCAGACTTTTTGGGGTCATCACTTTGTGAGGTGTCTAAATGTCTAATTACTATATTGTTTTGTACACCTGAAAAAATAATAAAAAAATATCCAATTGACTTTTACGTTTCTGTTCCTTTGTAATGTCCTCAACTAAGCAAGCTAATTATACTTAGGACTTGTTTTGCTTTAATTTTGCCATAGATTTGCCCTAAGTCTGAGGCCAAGAATGAACTAATTTAACCCCCAGGAGGACAACTTCATCTTGACTACTAACTAATAGAAAATGAGGTGCTTGTTGTAGAAGCTATGTAAGCTTATTTAGCAGCCATGAATGTTGCTATGGATTTCACATGCTCTTGTTTTTAAAATAATTACATAAAAAAGAACTGCATAATTACATTCTGAATCACGTTATCCTAGTAGGCACGTTTATCTGTTGTAATTAGTCTGAGGTGAAAAATGAGCCAGTTAGTTACTGAACCAGTAGAACACTTCCAACGTCAGAATGTTTCATCCTACCCTTCCCCGTTTTCTGCTTCACCATCCTGATTTTTACTTTGCAATGTATTAGTCACGAAGAGAGAGAAATATAAGGGAGGAGAGTATAGAAAGGCAGAAAGCTCAGTACTTTTTAACAAGAGAAAATACCAAATCATGAGACAACACTGGAGAATCAATTCACTTGGAAATTCAAGTATGTGATCTCAACATAATACAGCGGGAGGGATTACTGAAAGGTGATCTCTGTTTTTTTTATAATGTTTCTTTGAACAAATATATAGTAAATGTACTTCTCTGAAAGGACTGACTGCTGCTTGTCTCACAGCCTGAAAATACTGAAAAATATTTTTGTAAGTTACCTTTATATGTCTTGTGTAGGACAAAAATAAAATAAGGGCATGGCCTGGAATATTTTTTACGTGACAATGAAATGGCCTTACATATCCTTAAGGATGAAGAAGAGGATTGGAACAAAGAATGTCAGTACATTCAACTTTAAGTTTGCTTTAAATGGGACAGAAAACAACAGTCCTGTCCCATTTCAAATGGTACGTATGGTCAGCCTACTCACACTTTGAATGTAGCCTGGGGAGACAAGGCTGACCAGACATACTGTTTGAGAAGGGACAGGACTGTGGTTTTTTTGTCCCATTTACAATGGTACATCTGGTCAGCCTAATACAGTATCACTTCTTTTATGTCTTTCTTCTTTAATCCACGAGATTCATTCATGTCACTGTACTTAGTTTTAGCGTGTCCCTTCTTACTGATGTTTGGTATCCATTGTGTGACTATACTACTATTTTGTGTGACTACATACTATTTTAAAAACTTTGCTGTTGAAGCCTGTTGATTGGAAGGGCCACCCTTGAGGTATGCAGAGCCCTGGACAAACTTCTTCCTTTTTGGGGGGCAAGATCTCTGCCTGTATAAATGATATGATTAAGAATCAATTACCAAATCTGTGGGCCCATATGAATATAATGCTTTGTCTATAAATGGAATAAATAAAGAAGAGGTACTTACATGTTTATTGTCCAATTAGTAGACATGATGATTCTTCATAATGTCCAGGCATTTTTTTACTCAGGTCCAGGAACCATGTCTGCATGTTCTTTGTTGTCAAATGTCTTTTTCCTGACTAATTTTCTTGTTCTCACCACCAGGAAAAGATAGCAACACTGTTATTATCCACCGTTCTGTGGCTCTTCAGAGCCTGTTGGGATCGAAGCAGTATAGATCTTCTTGCCTTTGCATTTCCCTAATTCCTTATATTAAATGCTGATAACCTCACATTACCCAGGATACACATCACCCATTGTGCTGCCTGTGACTGGCATGCAATTACTCTCTCATAGATCATTTACTTCATTGATGTTGATTGCAAATCCAAGGATGCAGGACTGTTAATTCAGTCATGTTACTTCTACCATTCAGAATTTTATAGGGTAAGCATAGAATAACACACCTTGTAACCATGCCTTCTCTCAAACTCTTTTGACTATAATCACTGCAGTCCTGGAATGTGATATTTTTAAATGTGGGTTATGAACCCGCTTTCTACATCCTCTCACTATTGGGCATCATAGGCAAGTGGCCCGTTGGCAGAGCAAACTGTGGCCCTGCTCACACAGGGAATGCCCTTGCTTCATTCAGCATAGCTTAAGACCAATCCAAGGGAGCACTGTGTTGCCACATCTGATGGAAGCAAGAAAAGACAAATCAGTGGGCCCCCCTGGCACTGCAGAGCTTCAGTCTTGAAAACCTGTGGAGGAGCTAGGCTTGGCCAGCACTGGAGGACTGGCTGATCTGTGACATTGTCTGTTGTAAGGGAAGGAGATTACACTGAGTACCCATGGCGGGATGTGTGCTGTCAGGCCCAACATTCCATGTGCAATATTGACTAGAGGTGGCACTGAGGTAAGAGCTGATGCCTGAAACTACCCATGTAGTCAAGTTTAAGGACTAGCAGTGGATTATTGATAACCCAGAGCCCTATGTCTATCATGTGTCACCCAAAATTAGTGTATTGACACCATTCTGAGGACCCAGTCTCATATGACACTATAAATTAAAAAAAAAAATTTTTTTTTTGGCAAGCCAAGGAGTCCTGGACTTTCTTGAGGGATATGGTCAGCCTCACAAGTAGGGGAGAGGATTAGAAAGCACCCAGAGGTAGGAAATAGGGACCAGGACCCATTGAGTCCTAGTCTGGTCTTAGGCACCCTGCATAGATGGCAGCAGCAGCTCAGGCTGATCCTACTCACTGGAAAGAGACAGAAAATATCAAGGAAGGCACTCCAGACCATGGCGGTCCTTGAGGCACTGATGGGTAGCTCTGCTTGCCCAGGTCCTGTTGGGTTGTTTCCAGTTTCAGCTGTTCCAAATAAAGCTGCCACGAGCATTGGTGGCACACATGTGCACTGATTTCTGCTGGCCCTATACTTAGGATAGAATTACTTGATTACAATTACTTCGTTATAATTGAACATAACATGCACATTCACTTTAATAGATGCTGACAGTTTTCCAGAGGACGTGTGTCAAATCGCACTCCCAGTAGCATGATAATACCAGTTCTCCGCATCCTTGTCAGCACTTGGTGAGGCCATTATCATAGCATGTTTTTTTAAGTTTAGCTATTCTGGTGGATTTAATGGTTTTCATCCAGATTTTCCTGATGAATAATGATGTAGAGTACATTTTCATATGTTTCTTGGTCATGTTAAGATTCTTATTGATGAAATAAATGCCTGTTCATCTTTTTTTCTTTGATTGGTACTGCTCTTTTTTCTTACTGAATTTTAGGAGTTCTCATATGCTACTCTTTTATTGTTATTTGTAGTGCACATATTTTTATTATATATAATGCTTGCCTTTTCATTTTCTTAATGGTGTCTTTGAGTGATAGAATGCTTTAATTTTAATGAAATCCAACCTGTCAACATTTTTCTCTATTGTTACTTTATTTTCCTCCTTGAGAAATCTTTGTGTAACTCAAGGGTATGAATATATTCTTTTTTAAATTTTCTTCTTTATGCTTTATTGCTTTGTTATTCTCATTATTCCAGTTATTCTAGCATCAGTTATTGAAAAGAACATTCTTTCTCCAACAACATTGTACTGGCATGTTTGTGGAAAAGCAAGTGACTGTAACTGTGAATATGATTCTGCAATCTCCTTTCTGTTACCTTTCTCTTTTAACCTTGTGCCAATACCACAGTATTTTAATTACTTTATTTATACACGATATCTTAGGATCTGGGAATGTATTGCTTTCAAAGTTATTCTTTTTATTAAACATTTCTTCACTACTCTTTACCTTTCTGAGATCACTTATACCTTTGTGCATTATCAGAATTCATGTAGGATAATTTTTCTTTCTAACTAAAACCTTTTTTTTTTAGTTTTTTATTTCATTGTATGTATCCTGGCATTAAATAATCTCAGATTACTTAATATCTTTATTTTGCTTTCATTTATGAATGAAGGATATGTTTGCTAGGTATTGAATTCCAGAATGGCAGGTTGTTAAAAAAATAGTTTCAAGTTGTTTTCAAGAAGTGTTTTGTTTGTTCTCATTGTTTCTGATGAAGAGTTATCTGTGGGTCTTGTTACTGGTTTTTTGAAGAGAATTTTATGTTTTGTTCCATTTTATTGCCCCCTCAGACTGCTTTTTAATTTTTTGAATTTTAGAACAGCTTTAGATTGACAGAAAAATTACAAAGTTAATACAGAGAGTTTCCATATTACCCGCACCTAGTTTCCCCTTTTACTAACATCTTATATTAATTAGTATGATATGTTGGTTACAATTCCTGCACCAATAGTGATACAGTATTACCCAAAGTCATTTAGATTTCCTAATTAAACCATCTATTAAATTCTTAATCTTGGTTGTTGTTATTTCAGTTTTAGAACATTATTTTCATTGATTATTGAAATTTTTCATCTTCACCTTCATTTTTTTTTGACATTTTAATGATGGTTACTTTAAATCCCTGTCTCACATCTCCAATATCTCTTTTACCAGAGATGCTGTTTCTGTTTTATGGTTTTTCTTTTGGTTTTTGATCATGTGGTCTTCAGTTCTAGCATGTCCTTTGATTGTGTGCTGGACATCGCATATAAGCCTTTCCATGATGTTAGCTTTCTCCAGAAAGGATTCAATTTTCTCACAGGCAGATGACACCCACCATGTCACTAGAGTAAAGTCTTGGTTTCATCCTTTCTCTGGGCAGTTTGTCCTTTTTCTCTATGGGGTAACATTTTAGGGTCTTATCTGAAATTCTGGGTTATTTACTCAAAACCCTTTCCTTGGCAGCCTCTGACCCCACCTTGTTTCTGCAGCACCACAGCTTCAGGTGATCTCTGCCCAGCATTTCGGCCTCCCAGCCTTACTTTCTATTTGTCCTCTTAGTGTCTTGCATATGCAGTTAAAGTGTCAGCCATTACCTCTTAAGGAAATTGTACACAGAATTTCTGACTCCTTTCCTTGCAATTCCTTCCTCTCTGTGATGTTGGTTCTGCAAATCTGGACATCTCCAAACTCTAACTTCTGCCTCTTAGACCTGATGGAGCTTCCTCCAGCTGTTGGACCTGCTTTCTGCCTACCTTCCCTGTGTTGCAAATTGGCAAATACCCCCAGAGAAAAAGCTGAGGCCAGTTCGAGTCTCACCTCGGTGAGCGTGAGCATACTTCCTATCTGTGATATTGGTCTTTCAAGTCCTGTTTTCTTTAGAGGATTCCTGATGCCTTCCAATACTTAATTTATTTATTTTTGTATTCATTCAAAATAAATCCGCATTTATGGTTGACCTGAGAGGGAGAGTTAATCTGATGCATGACACACCATCATGCCAGAGATGGAAAAAGGTCAGAGTTATTCTTAAAATAACCCTTTGACCACGCTGCACTTGGAGAGTGTCGTTGGTCTTCGTCGGTATCTGCTCCCAGCTTTTCTCCATCTTTTTGCCTTTCTTTCATTATTTATTTTCTCTTAGGCTCTCATTTTCTCTTCTTGCTCGACAGTAACAAATTCCTCTGCTTATCATATGCAGAGTACTGTTGCTTGTTTTATTTTCATTTTTTGAAGCCCCTAACTCTGTTGTCACCCCGACTGGCAAGATCCATTTTTCACCCCAAGCCTTCCGTTTTCCAAGGGAGGACAGTTTCCACTTTAAGAGGACTTGTAATTTGGTTGTTAGAGAATTTTCTCCCTACCCCCACCAAATTTCTATAGAGGTATGTATGAATTTCAGTGTGAATGATGCCTAATTCCAAGAGACATTGAAATGGCCTAACAGAAGGCAAAGTCCTTCAACCTGAAATGTGCTTTTTTGTATTTATCTTATTCTCAATTTGATGGGTAATGGTCCATGTACTCAGCTGTGTTTTAAGATCTTAGAGAATAGTTAAAACTTCAAACCTGACTTGAAGCTCCTTAAAATGAAGGAGCTACAGATGTAGATATATAATGTAGATATATGTATTTTTATTTTTAAAACTGACTTTTAAATGAAGTATCGATACTATGAACATCACCCTTTTAAGCCTGAGATAACCTTCCATTTTATTTTCTTAGGCAAATGCTCTGGATTCACTTAGATAACTTATCATTTCTTTTCTTTTCTTTTTTCTTTCTTTTTTTTTTTTTTTAATGTGGGTAGTTCCCTGGCTGGGAATCGAACCCAGGCCGCAGCATTGACAGCGCCAAAGTCTTAGCTACTACACCACCAGGGAACTCCTAACTTATCATTTCAGCAGATTCTCAGTGTATATATGCTGTTTACTCAGTGAACTAATATTTATTGAGTGCCAGGGCCAGGCACTCTGCTTAGCGCTAGACATACAATGGTGAGTGAAACACATGACTTCTGTTGCCGTGAAGCCTGCTATTCTGTTGTGGAGAACAAATATTAATAAAATAACAAAACACAAGCTACAAATCATGACAGTGTTTGAAGAGCAAATGTGCAGCCTCTGTGAGAGCATGTAACAGAGGGCTCAGACTTTGCATGGGAGTTGCTAAACAAAGCCTCATTATGTTGAAATTTTTACCCAAGGTGACACGTAATTTCTGTCATTACCCTGAATACCCAGCAAGAGGAATGATTTTCAGTCACAACTGGAGTCCAGGTTTTTTCCCTGAATGTAGCACAAAATTTCTAATCATCACATTAATAAAATTCCAGTGTGTAGGAGGTATCCCTGCATATTATGGGGATAAGCTATTCTTTATTTTAAGTATCACTGTATTTAATGGCATAGGCAGTAGGTGGTGTCGGGATAGAGAAAAAGAGAGTTCTTTGTTAGATAGTACTAAGTAAATGTACATTTCCGGTGCATTATTTTAAAATTTTATTTATGCTCCGCATTGGTGCTGGTAGTTGGAAAGAAGGGTGTGCTAGTATTTTTCAGGGAAAATTACATTTACTTAAGCATACACTCAACACATATGCAAAAATGATGGAAGTTGGAAGACCTCAGAACAGAATACCTGCCAAACACGATTGTCACTTGGAATGCCGCTGATTTTGTTCCTGTGGTTTTGCTGAGGGAACACGCCTAACAAAGGAATGGGGGTACTACGACCATGATGACACAAGGACAGAGGCACAAATGTGTATAGCATTCCCAGGGAGTGGCATGTGCAGCAGTGAGCACAGAGTGGGAGAGATGGAGTGCAAAGCAATAGATGGCGCCCAGATCATGGGTTTAGGGGCATTTGGCTAATAATTGGTAGGCATCGAAGGAGACACTGAGGTGGTGTGTGGTGTGGTGTGTGCGTGTGTGCGCGTGTGTGTGCGTGTGCACACGCGTGCCTATGTGTTGTGAAGGTAAGTGTTATTTGGGAAGATTGCTCTGAGAAACCTGAGAAGTTTATTGAAAAGAAGAGTACTCGGAACTGTGAGACTGGTTGGAGCAGATCATAATTCTGATCAGCAGTTTCAGAAATATCACCTCTAATTAAAGATAATTTTTTTTAACATTTGGAAAAAGCCTAACAACTGGGAAATTTTAATGACTGGGGATTGAGAGATAGATACTAGTTAACACCTCACCTTTTGAACAATTGATCTATAATTATTTGGGATTCTTTAGTTGATTTTCATATTACTTTAAGGATTTACATGTTCTGACTTTTTTTTGAGACCCCTCACCCCCCAACCATGATGCTTCACAACTTAAGACTACAGTCATGCAAATATATAAGGAAATCCTCATCTTTATTATTTGCCACTGACCCCTGGACAGTTCTAATGGAAATCATTTTGGAAGCATCCCTAATTAAAATGGAAACCCATTGTGTCATTTTGTCTGAAGGAGCTGGAGTAATGCACATCGAATATTTGTTTGAATATAGCTTTTAGGGTGTTGACAGAAATCTGAGACAGAGGCCAAGCTTAGCAGCATGGACCCAGAGAAAGACCAAAGCCAGACATGAATATTTACTGACAGACGGATAAGCAAAACAGCCACTCTGCTGTTTATCTTTTCACTGTCCTGGATATTTGCTTTTTATTAATCTTTAGGGATGTATTCTTCTTTTGCTGAATCCATTATTAAACAGAGAACAGACATTGTGTTAGCATTGTTTGTTCCTGCTCAGGTTCATGGAGGAAAAAAAATGTGTTAAGTGGAGTTAAAAGAAGTATTATTACTTTTCTGATTATGTGCATTCAGAAATAGAAGATTAGTAAGACACACGATATTTTCAGTTGTTTTTAGGTGAGAAAGATGTATATCTTAACAATAGGTTGTAAAGAATAATGACCAATTCTCTAAAATCTGTCCCCTGCTCCCTGGGAGTTTTAGTAGAATTATAAAAGCAATTATGCTGATGGGATTTTGTAATATAAAAAATATTCTGGATTTTGTGTTTTTATAGGCCAACCAAGAACTGCTATTCTAGGATGATTTTGCCATATTCTCTTCAATTTTAATTATTGCCTCATAATAATTAAAAATAATGTTATTTTGTTTTCCTGAGATTAACTATCTACAATTCTTTTCCTTTTAACAACCTTGCAATTGCGAGATAAAGCAACTGAGCCTCAGAGAGTTTAAGCAACTTGCTCAGTATCAACTAACCATAAACAAAGACGTGGATATCCACATTTATCTGTCTTCAAAGCTCATCCTTTTTTTTTTCTAATATACCCTGCTGCTGCTTCCTAGAAATAAGTATCATACCAAATTATTTTCCTTCTTCTACTAAGAGGAGGAGGAGGAGGCATGAGGAGTTGTGTCCTGACAACATGAAGTAATAACATCTCATTGTAATAAAAAATGGCAGCCGGTCTTCCGGTGACCTGCTCATTAGTGTCTCCAAAAATAAAGAACTCAGCTCTGGCGATGGCAAATTCTTGGCAACTCACAGGAAGGAGCAAAATACAAACACTTTGAAGTAGTCCTCTGCTGTTTCTTCTGTGCGGGAGATTCATGCTTTTGTCTTCTTGCTTTCCCGAAGTGTTAGTTTCAGGAAAACTAAATCTCCACTTGAGTTTGACCCGAATGAGTTGTGTGAAGCCTTGAAACTTGCAGCCTGATAGATGATGTCACGGTGAGTGGCATGTACATGGATGGAGTCAGTGATCCCAAACTTTTCAAAGCTTGATTCGTATTGTAAGAATGTCTGTGTCTAGCCAAAAGGAAAGATACATTCAGAGGCAAGGAAACAAGTTTGGGTGTTTGAAAAGCCCCAGTTGTTAAGTTGTGCCATTCGAACTATATCGGGGATGAACACACCCCAAAACTGCCGTCATCCGAGGCCTGGTTGTGTATGACCCCCAAGTTAAGAATGGTTTTTACACTTAAAAGGATGGTAAACAAAACAAACAAAATTGAACAAGTAAAGATGAATATGTAAGAGACCATACATGACCCTCAAAGCCCAAAACTCAGCCATCTGCCCATTCACAGAAATAGTTCGCCTGTCCCTGAACTAAACGATGGAGGTTAAGATCCCTCAGCATAGACGGCTGCTATTCCATGCTGCCTGCCTTAAAGGAACAGTAGCTTTGGGCTTGGATCCTCTTTACTGCTTGTGTGAAGATAATGTTCTTGAGGACCCCGCTCACTCATTCTTGACATATGTGAAAATATTATTAATGGCAAGTTTAGGTGGAAGGATTCTATAGATCAAGAACATTCAAAGTGTCAAAATCAGATTACAAAGTAAGCATGCAGACTATAATCTCATTTTGGTAAAATAAGTTTATTTTTATGATCGTATTTACATGGAAAAAGACCTGGGAATATAGCCACTGACTTGTTGACAGTGTCAGATCCTGGTGAGTGAGAATAAAATATTTTTACTCTTTATTCTATAGTATTACAATTTTTCATGAGGCATGAGTTTGTTCATTATAGACGAGGAATAATTTTGAAAAGTCCTTGGCATACAGCAGGGGTAGTAAGCTCAGTGTTGATGTTTCCTTGTTCCTTAAGGACCGTTGAAAGATTCTCCTGATGGCTGATTCCAGCTCGTGGCTAGGTAAGCCTTGAGTAGAAACCTGGGTTAGCATAGCTGATGTTCCAGCAGAATAAAGTGCAGTCTTTTAAAAGGTTCTTTATGATTTAACAATGTGGGATGTCTTGGCTTCGAAAAGGGAAATCAGATTCAACACAGTTGACCTGGACAACGTGTGCTTGAACTGCTTGAGTCCACTTAGACGTGGATTTTGTTCAATAAATGCCTGTAACTATTTTTGATCCATGGTTGGAAGTTAGCAGCTGCGGAGGAACAACTGGAAGCATTGATATTTGCCATTTTATATAAGGGACTTGAGCATCTGTGGACTTTGGTAGCTATGGGGTGTCCTGAAACCAATCTGCTGAGAATACCAAGGAACAACTTAAGTTTTGGGGGAGTCAAAAGTTACACAAGGATTTGCAACTGCATGGGGATCAGAACCTCTAACCCTCATGTCATTCAAGGGTCAACTGTACTTGGCTACAAGTTTCAGCCCTCGACTATGTGTCAGCATGAGGCGTCCTCACAATAGGATGCCGTTTACTCCATGCTTCATCCCTTATATAGCCTGCTAGACGGTCTTGTTCCTGAAGTCCAGTTCATGGATGGCTCACCCTAACCTCAGCGGACCCAACACTTCTGTTGTTGGAGACTGTTACCGTGGCCAAAATTATATCTGTAATTAATAAGAAATAAAAGAACTAATTAGCCTTCTTATCCTTCTATTACAAACCAAGTGGGGCTCCACTAAGCCTGTAAAAATTCAGTCTGCCTTAGTGCGGTCGGCAGTGCTGTTCGTCGTGGTGCGGCCTGGTAAGCCTTCATGCAGATACGCGCATAATGCGCCTGAAAGGGCATTAGTCCAAAATTCTGTGGTAACGCTGCCTGGACTGCTGAGGTTTGAAGGCTTTCAAAACCCCCTCATTAAATATCCAGACACACCCAATGACCTCCAGGTCCCACGAACCCTAGGATTCCAGGTACGTTCACTTGAGCAGCTCCTCACCAAGACTGAGGCCTACGCCGTCTTCTGTAGCTGCGGTACTTGTGCTCTGTGCAGTGTGCAGGCCCCACGGATCGTTTGCCTTCACTCCCCCTCTTCCCGGACCCGTTGCCTACCTCGGATTCCTCTCTGACACCTGATGTTCTGACCCGAATTTTCCATTCATCTGCATCACTCCCTGTGCCTGGCAGCACTCTCTCCACGTGCCTAAGGTCACCATTATTCATCTAGCCTTTTAGGGTGTTTGGAAGAGCCTTTTCCTTTGGGAAGATGCAGCTTTTACAGGATGTAAAAGCAGGGGATTTCATTTTATTCCTCAGTTTTAGTAAATGGGATTGTCTCAGTGGAGTGACTCTTGTCCCTGATATGGGGGACGGGGAATAGGTTGGTTGAAGGTCAAGTACAGTTTTACTTTACCTTTACCCAAAATGGGGCGAAGGCCTTCTGAGTGTCATGGCTCACCTCTCAGCAGCCGTTCCTGCGAGGACTGTGTTGTCTCCCCGAGTCTGACTGACCGGCATTGCTGTGCTTTCTCAGCTGGGTCTGCGCTCAGGTCTCCTTTGGGTCTCCAGTTGGGAGCAGAGCTGGGGCCTTTCCCACAGGAAGTGTGGTTCTCAGGGACTCTCTGGGAGCTATCTAGTTGTCTGATTATGTTTATGTCCGTAGTTTGTAATTCTTTTTTTTTAATCTATAAAAGCTTTTTATTTTAGAATAGTTGTAGTTTTACTAAAAGTCACAAAAGATTGTGCAAGTTTCTCAGTCTCCTCACCCGGTCTCCCTCTTGTTAACATCTTACGGGAGGATTGTACACTTGTTACAACTAAGAAACCAACGTTAGTATGTTAACTAAACTCAAAACGTTGTTTGGATTTCACAAAGTTCTGTAATTTTTTAAGGAGATAGCTTTTTGCCAAGACCACAACAAATGTATGGGAGAGTGTTTTCTGTTATATAGGGTCTGACACAAATAACACCCCCCTTCATTTATGTTGAAATTTATTGGGGTGACATTGATTAGTAAAAATTTCATAGGTCCCAGGCGTACAATTCTACAGTGCATCGCCTATGTGTCAGTTCTCTTTCCATCACCATATATTGAAATATCCTGTTTTTTATTAGCTAATAAGCTATACCAAAATCATAAACATGTAGTTCTGTAACATAACAATGTGATAAGTACATTAACATAACTACTTTAAAAAGGGCTTACTTCTGCCATAACCTGTATTTTAAACTCAGCTCTGTTCTCTTCAAGATTGTTTGTGAAGATTTTCTAGCTGTGTTAACTACTGGGGATACTGAATAGAGGAGACTCTGTTCTTAACCTCTAGGAGCTTATGGCCTGGGTGACAGTGACCTTAAATATAAGCTAGCAGTTTTTCGCTTTACTGTTTCCTTTCATCGAATTTGTAGTCTATATTATTCAGAATGGCAGTAGATGTCCAGTTCTGACCATTGTTGTGCATTTGTCATTTTCTGCAAAGAGAGTATCACTTTCATTAACAAATATTAAAATTGTTCTCTGCAGCACATTTGCCAATCATCAGGCAAATAAAAATAATGTATGTATGCCCTGTGCCTTTTCTATCTTGTTACCCAGGGTATTGTCCTATAATGAAAAATGGTAATACAAGGTGGCCTCAGTTTGTTCCAAAGAATGCCGATGACCTAAATGCTCCAGGACATTGGAGAACAAGCCAGTCACTCCCACCTGGAGCTGACGTGTCAGGCTTCATGAAGGAAAGTTTCAGTTACGCCCAGAAATAAAACCGTACATGGTCTAGGGGTTCACCTAGACCAGCCAAGTTCATTAAATGCCTTTCCCCACTCCTTTCTTTGGTGTTACTCCTTTTTTGTTATTTCTTTGCCTTATTTCTTATCGGTGGGCTGAGATACGGCCTTATGGTGAGTAATTGTTCATTTGTCATTAGCTGGTTTAGGGGAAGTGGCTGAGATGGTTGGAGATGAGCAGCAGCAGGTCATGCTACCCCGAGAGTAATGAAACGTAACGCAGCACGTACAGACATTATCCTGGTTGCTTCACTTCTCTGAGTTCCAATTCTGGCCTTGAAATCCTCCCGTACCAGTCATTAACTGGCTGGTTGTCTGGATACTGGGCTGTAATATGTGCTTTCGGCCCAGAGTCCAAGTTCATGGTAGAAATGAACACTTATTCTGTACACTTCCTCAAATATTGTTTTAGGAACTCAATGGAGAATTTCTGTGTAAATCCTGTCATAATATTTTAAGTTCAGTTTTCTAATAACTTTTGTCACACGCACTTTTATTCTTTAAGTATAAATGGCACACGATTTATTATGCGGTAGTCATATATACCTTTGTGTGTGTGTGTGTGTAGATATATAATTTTCTACACCCCAATGAGGTGAATTCTTTATAGGAAATGAAAATAAAAATTTCATAGGCCATAGGGCCGAGAAAACGCTCATCACAGGCTTGTCTGACAAATCCCTTTCAAGAGCTTGTCCACAGATTGAAGATTCACTCTTCGCTCAATTTGCATCCTTGGCCCAATAAATGTTTTATGACCTCCCTCTATGAGCACTCATCGCCAGAAGGAGGTAATGCAAAATTGATCTGTATATTAAAACTGCTGAGCCAAGCGGGCTTGCTCCTGGAATTACCCTGATTATGTATATGTGTGATTCAACAGGCCCTAGTGAAACACCGTAGCACTTGCAAAGACACCCATCAACTGCATTTTTTTATACACACAGTTTCTTCTTTCCCTCCCTCTCTGAACCCTAGGGACCAACTTCTATATTCAGATGTTTAAGTTCCCTTCAGAGTCATGAATAGCAATAAATGTTTTCAGAAAAGAAGATGCTTCACCATTATGCTCTTCTGTTATTTGTAGAATACAAGAGAGGACATGGACCTTGGAATCAAACACACAGGAGTTGGGATCCCGTCTTCACCATTAGTTTGTTATATAGATTTAGACAAATTATTTTATCTCTCTGGGCCTCATATTGGTATTTTAAAGTGGAGATAATCATATCCACATGCGAAATTATTGCAAATACTATATAACCTGCATAGCCAGGTTTTGGCTGTCTGCTAATATAAAATTCCTTTAATATCCGTGTTATGATGGTGAGTTTATAATGGCATGACGGGTCCCCTTAAAACAGGCCCTAATTATTCCTGGAAATGACACCAGATTATCTCTTGTACATACAGATCAAGAACAAATTCATTCAGGTTCTTCATTCTGTCCGTGTTTTTACAAGCTCCCAAGAAAGTTATTTGTATAACAGTGATTTTTACTGAGTACCTATTTTGTGCTAGAAAGTTTTCTAGCACGTGGGTTGCATGGTGAATGGGACAGAGGAGGATTTTGTTTTCATGACACTTATCGATGATGTCAGGTGCGGGCCGAGGGGAGGTCAGACAGAATAAATGGATAATTACAGAGAAGGACAAATGCTGTGAAGGACATAAAACCGAGCGATCCTGGAGAAATGGACTGGCAAGCTGGTCTGAGGAAGGGAGCAGCATTACCGAGGTGGGATCAGCTTCCCTGAGGTCTGACCTGAGACCACCGCAGTGAGGTAGAATCTACCGAGTGACGGGCAGAGGCAGGGGGAGAACATTTCATTGCTTTGATGTACTTACTTTGTTGAAATCAGGCTCAAAAGATGCAAGGTACAGTCTTAAACCCACACTTGCATTAAGCTTGTGGTGCTTATTTTTTTATGAAGGTGTAAGAAGAAAAAGCTCTCTCCACTAGTTCAGTATTAATAAATGGCAAAAGGTATTTGAGTGCCTTCTCTCTGACCTGTCTGTATTCCTCACTGACGTCTGTGTACCCAGAAGGTAATAAGATGCTTTCTTTTAAAATCAGAATTTAAAAAAGAATCAGTTGAAAGTTTAATGAACTGCTCTTTTTCATTGATTGATAGTTTAGCTTCTTTGAAGAATTCTTCATTGAAGGAACCTGCAATCCAGTTGTTTCCTTTCCGCATTGAGGAAAGTACTTATAAAAAGACACTTTAAGAGCTTCCAAGTGACTTACAATATTCTCTTTCATGTTTTGGGACAGGTGCAAGTCATTCTCAGATAATAAGTTGTGCAGAGTTTCAAACACTTCAGGTTGAGCTCTTTCAATACATGCTTTCCAAAAGTCCAGTTTTTTCATCATTGACTCAATTTTGTCTGTTGCTTTGAATATAGTGATTGAGCTGTTTTGAAGTCACAAGTTGTTTGTTTATTTCTGGAAAAATATCTGATAAATATGCAAGATTTTGAAGCCAAACATTATCCTAAAATTTGGAGCAAGAGGGAAACGATGGTCTTCAAAAAAGACCTGGACTTCTTGCCTAAGTTCAAACATCCATGTAAGTACTTTACCACAAGAAAGCCACCTGACCTCCATCTGCAAAAGCAATGTGCTCTGAATGCTGTTCATTTCTTCACACAGCACTTTAAACTATCTGGAGTTTCGTGGTTGTGACTTATAAAATTTACAACTTTTACAACCTCATCAAGAACATTTTTCAGTTCACTAGGAAGAGGCTTGGATGCAAGACTTTGTCTATGAATGCAGCAGTGACTCCATGGTGCATGGGGAGCTACTTCTTGAATTCAGCTGTGTAGGTCTATAAAACAAACTGACATAGGCTTGCCTCCATCAGTGCATACACCATAATTTGACCAACTACTGTTATTTTCAATGAAATAACCATTGATTACATTAAAATATCTTTGCTTGTGATATGCTGTCAATGGGTAACAAAGCAACAGGTTTTTCTCAGTTTCATTTCCTAACGAGTATCTCGCAATGATGAGCAAAATAGATAAATCAGCAACATCTACACTTTCATCAACCTGGATGGAAAAGAATTTACTTTTTCTAATTCTCCCTACTACTATAACTTCAACATCATCAGACATTTCCTGAATGCATCGAGACATTGTATTTTTGAAAAAGAGATAGTATTGATTTTGCGGACACATTCTTCCCCAAACATACAAAAAAATGATATCCTTCATACAAGGAGAAATTAAATCTTCAACTGTGGTGTGGTTTTTACCACATTTAGTTATGCATAAGCAATACAGTATGAAGCCTCAGCTGCATTCTCATTGTCTTTCTTTCCTGACATCATGTATGAAGTGTCAGTTGGTTCCTTTTCTAAGGGCCAGAAATTATGTATTTCTTTGTTTTTATACACAGGATGTTTAGTTTCTAAATGTTGCATGAGTCGAGAGGGTTTCATGCAACCATTGGATAATGTTTTTCAACACATAACACACAAAGGCTTAAAACAGTCATATCCTACAAATGAAAACCCATATTTAATATACTCTTTGGAGTATTTTCTCTTCTTCTGGGTAGTATCTGAGGCACACATCTTTTTACTATCTCCCGGTGTGGGGTACTCACAGCTGCGGACGTGTGGGGAAGTGCTTGATGACGATTATCGTCCTCATCAAGTTTTGGTTTTAACCATTCCTGTTTGCAACCACAGATCCATAACTGACACACTTAAAAGTCACTGACCATAATAACTGAAACTATGTTAAACGTTAAATTTAAAAACCACTTGAAAAGAATCACAATTAAAGACAATGCCCTTTTACTCAGTCAATAACTAAACTGATCAGTCTGGCTATGGATGTATTTATATGTTTGGGGAAGTTCTAGAAATGTAGCAAATGGGTTGCTCTGACACTGCATAATGACTGGTAGAAGAGCGGGTTGGGGGAAGGGTTTATAGCCACGCCCTCAGCAATCATCTTTCACTCATGGGATCTGATTTTGAAGTGTCTCCACGAACGGTGATTCAAACTTAGCATTTACTGTTCCATAACTGACATTTTGTATTTTTTTACCTTACTTGCTTTTTCACCATTACTGATTATTTTTCATGTACACCTGAACGGCCCAGCACGTCCCCCTGGGGGTATGCATACCACCGCTTGGGGACCAACGATCTACACAATGGAATACTATTCGGTACTAAAAAGAAATGAGTTATCAAGCCATGAAAAAACACAGGCTAAACTTAAATGCATCTTATTAGGTGAAATAAGCCAAGCTGAAAAGGGTACAATTGCAACTGAACGACGTTTTGAGAAAGACAGAACTATTGAGAAAATAAGAACGGTAGCAGTGGCCAGGAGTTGGGGACGTGGGGAGAGGAACACGCAGGGTGTTCATGGCAGGTAGAGCGCTGCGCGTGCCGTCACAGTGACGGCTGCGTGTCATTACACTCTTGTCCGAACCAATGGAACGTACAAGACCAAGCATGAACCCTAAGGTAAACTGTGGACCTTGAGTGACTATGATGTGTAAATGTAGGTCCATCCTTGGTGAAAAATGTACCACTCTGGTGGGTAATAGGGGACACCACGCAGATGTTGCGGCAGGGTGATGAGAAATCTCTGTACCTTACTTTCAATTTTGTTGTAAACCTGAAAGTGCCTGGGGGAAAAAAAAAGAATCAGGCCCTTAAGACCAAAATGTTATACAATCTTTGTTCTTGCTATATGGCTAGTATGGCTACTGCGAAATTGATCTGTGCTGAGTCTAACTATAAAACATACACTGGATTTTGAAGTCTTAATGATAATAAAAATATATAAAATATCTCTAACAATTTTTATGTGGGTGGTATTTTGAAATGGTATTACTTTGGACACATTGCGTTAAATAAAATACACTATTAAAATTAATTTCACCGGTTTCTTTTGCTTTCTTTCAATGTGGCTGTCAGAAATTTAAAATTACAAGTGCAGCTTAAATTATATTCCCATTTCACAGTACTGTTCTAGACCCTTCTGCCCCTTCCCCCCACATGATAATTGTTAGAAATAATACAGGAAATCAGAATGTACATACATACATACATAGATATTTAAGAGAGGTCATGTGACTTTTAAGAGTGCAATCCACACCTCTCACATTAGAAGAATATGGATGTATTCTGATTTTGACCTAGATTCTAGTTTCTTACAGATTCGGTCACCCTGATGGCATTGATGTTTTTGCTTTTCTTTCCTAGTAAATTAATTAAACTTGTAGAATTTTTCATTGATTTCTTTGTACATTGCTCCTTCCTTTCATGTTGTTCTCTACTCTCTGACCTGTTTCAAGGGTTTGAAAATGACTCCACCTATGACCCTTCCCACGGGCAATGCTGAGGATGCATTGTGCAACTGGGATTCTAGACCTGGATCCCAGCCTCTCCCCGCTGCATTGCTTATAGTTTTCCACCCGTAGCCATCGCTGGGGCGTTGCCAGTCTGTCTCTCTCACCACCCAGCTCCACTCCCTCCTCCCCTTCACCCTCTGTGTTGTGTGTGCTTGTGTACTTGGGGTTTTGTGGATTTTCAGACTGTGTGATGTTTAACAATGGAGACTAATGTAGGTGTTCAAAAAAAAAAAAAGTCTTTAACAAGGAGCAACTTATCAGACAAATACTGGAGAGGATTTTGTTAAATACCAGTCAGGAACCCTTTTCTGTTGGAAATGAAGTAACATCCAACACTATTGACATGAATGAAGCTGACACTTGGATACCGAAAATTCCTTGAATATGAATTTAAATAATAAAGAATAATGAGGTTTGATGAACCTAAGAAATTGCTTTCGCTAATGTACGGTAGGAATTGTCATGAGCATGGAACTACAGAACTGTTTCTGTGTTTCTGAAATGTTACAAAAGTTTAATTGACAGTTGTATAATTGGGTGGAAATTTTTTGGTGGTTCATTTACTTTTTCTATAGATTGAAGTCTTCACCTATTATTACACAATATTTTCATATTTTATATAAAAGTCTTAGAAAATGAATGTATTTATTAACCTACAAATGTAAGATAGTAGTCAATCTATAAATGGATAAGAGTCTGTTAAATGTCCAGGAATATGAAGGTTCTTATTCTCTACTTAAGTATTTTACACAAAAATATACTTACAATGTATACTTATATTTAGAATATCTATATACTATATGTGTATAATGATCTATAAAATTAATGGTAACGTATGTTATATCTTCCCCTCTACATCTTTATATTTATGAAATTAGAAGTTAATTTGGAGATTTAATTAATGAAATATTTACATGCAAATTTACTATATTGATTTCCCATCCTGTATCAATGAGCAAGTCTTTTTGTGAGGTATTCTTTTACCGGTGTTCTTAGGATAATCACTCATTACACCTAAGCTTGGGAATAGATAGATTTATATTTAACCTATATATTGTCCAGATGAAATTTGGAAATATTAACTGACTGACTGTTATGTTCATGTGCTTCTTTTCCATTTGTCTAATGGAGACACTATTTTTAATAGTTGTGTTTTGGTTATGTATGAAGATGTCTTTCTTTCAAAGAATTTGGATATAATGGCACATCAGGTCAACAACTTTCAATAGTTCAGGAAGAAAATAACTTTTTGTACTACAATTTTCCTGTAAATTTGAAAAGTTTTCTAAAAATAAAAGAAGAAAAGAAGATATTCTATTTGGAAAAGTCATTTCAACATTCTGAACTCAGCCTTCCCATGTGTAAAAAGTGGGGATACTAATACCTTAAATCGTTGTTTTAAGTATTAAGATTGTAAGTCAATTATAGACTTAGGGTTTTCTATTTCATTCAGTTGTCTATAATTTGTTTCTGTCATTATTTACTTTGACAGTATTTGATGTGATTGTTCCATATATGCTAGTGGGGCCCCTTCTAATTGGTAGCCTGTTTTCTTAGCATTCTTTCAGCAATACCATTTTATGGTCTTTTAAATCTTTATATTGTATTAGTCTGTCCCATCAAAGAAAGTGTGCATTAGATAGGACATTTGCAGATGTTTTAGGCTAGAATCCCTGTAAGTGGTTTGCAGTAACACAAAACTATTACAAAATCCCTGAAGACACATGTCCCTGCAGAAGGTGCAGCACCTGTAGGAGGTGTCAGGGATAACCTCGTGAGCGTTTTTGCTATTCACAGGTGGGAGGCAGGGGGAAACCTCTAATGTGAAAAAAAAAACTTGCCTTACTTATTTCAAAAACCATTAATCCCACAAGGAAGGAAAAACACGGTTAGGAAAATAGAATTCTGTGTTTTTTGCTCAGGTTCTCAGGAAGCTGAAGAAATTAACAGAAGGAAACTTGGGGGTGGGTGGGCTGTAATTTGTTTTTCTTTCCTAACTTTTGGCAAAATCAGGCTCAAGCTATTCCAGACACACGATGTTATTTTTTAGCTTAAAGACCTTGAGAAATAGGAGCCTCCATAACGTTTTCAATAATCCATTTCACCATCTACTGATACATCTTGACATCTGTGTCTCTAAACCAGTGGTTCTCAACCCTCCTAATGCTGCGACCCTTTAATGCAGTGCCTCATGGTGTGGTGACCCCCATAAAACTATTCTCATTGCTACTTCATAACTGTAATGTTGCTACTGTTATGACTCGTAATGTAAATATCTGATATGTGTTTTCCGATGGTCTTAGGCGACCCCTGTGAAAGGGTCGTTCGGCCCCCAAAGGGGTCACGACCCACAGGTTGAGAACTGCTGCGGTCTAAACGAAGCACGGCATGCCGCTCTAGAATTAAACCCACTGCTCTTGTTCTGCGCTCAAAGAAATGAAAATTGCTGATCATCATTCTCTTCAAAGTGTCTCTATTTGAAAAGAGTAGTTTTTGAAGTTCTCCACTTCCAAGGGGAGTGGACCTAACATTTCCTGAATTTCTACTCCATGCTAGAGAGGCAATTTCACTAACATTTATGGAGTTCTTACTATGCGCCGAGGATCGCTATCAGTAATTTATACAGATTGGAATGTGTTCAGTTTCCAAAAGTAGCCTCTGTCTTTAGTCTCTAAGTTAGTATCACGGCAGTGGCTTACTTCCCCAACTTTGCATCCATTAGTGTGATAGTTAACGTCATGTGTCAACCTGACTGGGCCACTGGGTGCCCAGATATTTGGTTAAAGTTATTTCAAGGTGTCTCTGTGAGGGTGTGGCTGGATGAGGTTCACCTTTGAATAAGGAGACTGAGAGCTATAGACTGGCTGTTTGTGAGCCCTCTCCACTCCCAAATGCAGGTGAAATCCCAATGCCCGATAAATACGGTGGCATTTGGAGGTTGGGCTTTTGAGAGGTGATTGGGGCATGAGGTGGGTTCTAGACTAGTCAGGAGGATCACTTTTTAAATTATGTACATGTCTAACGACCATGCTGTACACCAATATAAAATAATAGTGAATACTGACTGCAGTTGAAAAATTAAAAGGGGGTGGGAAAGGTGAAGGGGAATAAGGAGCTCAAATTTCCAGGTATAACACAGACCAGTCCTGGCACTGTCAGTACAGCGCAGGGAATATAGTCAGCAGTAGTGTGGTGGCGTGGTACGGGGTCAGATGGCCGTGGGGTTTACCACGGTGATCACTGCTTTTTTGTTTTGTTATGTGGATAGTTCGCTGGCCGGGAATCGAACCCAGGCCACAGTGTTGACAGCGCCAGCAATGAAGCCCCAAGCCACTAGGCCACCACCAGGGAACTCCTGATCCCTTCTTAGGTCTATAAATGTTGAATAATTACGGTGTACCCCTGAAACTAATATAATATCATATTATATGCTAGCTCTATTTTAATAAAAGTATTTTAAAACAATAAAACAGCCTTTTATAGGCAGGCCAGATGTCTGTGTTTCAGGCCATCAGTCCCCTCTCTGTGTCCCTTGGGGGGCCTTCCTTTCCTGAGACTCACTGCACAGCAGCTCCTACCTGGGTCGTGTGTGCTCCCGGTGGGAGAGGTCCTGGACAAGGACAAGTCACCTATTCGACAAGGGAGTGGGCACAATGTGGATTTCTGACCTATGAATACACAGGACACAGCAGAGGGGGTCTCTGCACTTGGGTTTTCTTTTTAGTCTCCTTTACTTTGCTCTGACAAATCAGAGGTATGCTTCTGGAAGCGTGAATTATGTAAAGATTTGTAGTCTTGCTTAGGCTGCAACTTGACAGACAGAGACAGTAGCACTCCGTAAAGGTGTGAAGAACAACTTTACATTTTTATAGCCTTTTCCATAACCATTGTATCCTGAGGCACTTTGGGGGAAGTAGCAACCACTTTTGCTGTAGGTCCTACTGGGGTGTGAATGCCGAAACCCAGTTCAACCTTCCAAAGTTCATTTGATGGTGGGAGACCAAAAATGGCACTCTTTACCTGTTTTCATTTTCCTTTTACATTTCCTTTTCATTTTACATTCCCTTGATATTTTTTCTCTGATGTTTTGTAACATCTCTTTTAAACAAATATTTATTCAACACTCAGCAATGTACTAAGCAATAGAGGATAAATAGCAAATTACCACTTACTAGCTGCGTGTCTACTTTTTGTCACCCATAAAAATGGAAATGACCTGTCTCTGTAAAATGAGAGGAAGTGCTGCACACAGAGGCCTCCGCACAGTGTCTGGCCGTCGGTCAGGGGTTAGGTGTTGGGAGCTGAGTGTGCAAGTGTCAGGTACTGTTCTAGAGAGTCTGAGAACAATACACGACTTTTCTCAAAGAGCTTGCTTACAGTGGAGGGAGACAGACATTAAACAGAAACAGATACAAACATTTTAAATACTGGTAGGTGGAATGAAGAAAAACTAAAACGATAATCAGTTAGAAGTGGGACGATTTTAACTAGGGTGGTCAAGGCTGGTACAATATTCTTGACTAACACAGGAGTGGTATCTAGTGCACAGATAAAGATGTCACTCGTAGTTAGGCAGACCAGATGTACTGTTTTAAATGGGACAGAAAACAACGGTACTGTCCCATTTCAAATGGTGTGGTCAGCCTCCTGACACCTTGAACGTAGCCCAGTGAGGCCAGGCTGACCGTGCGTACCCGGAACGGGAGAGGACCGTTGTTTTCCGTCCTGTTTAAAACGGCGCATGTGATCAGCTTATGCAGAGCTGACATGAGAAGAGCAAGTGCGGGGCAGCAGGTGCGGGTGTAGGCGTGCACATGTGTGTGGGTGTGGTGGTGCGTGCTGTCGGAGTTCTTTCCGATGGACTCCATGCTCTCAGTGAAGTATAAAGGAAGTTCCACAGCTGAGGAGGGGATGCAGGCGTTAAAACTTTGATAATCGGGTGCAGGTATTTAGTTGAAAATAAACAATTTTAGAGGGAAACATACATATGAGTAAGTAATGACTCCAATAAAGCAAATTTCTATACAACTCTCAAGTTTAATTTTTGTGTCTGTGCCAACCTCCTCAACAACGTGATATTTTCTTGAAGTCTTATAGTAATTGAGAAAATTCTGCTTTGCCCTGTGTGTAGAGTGAGTAATAAGTAATAAGTATTGAAAAGGTTAATGGAGATAGTGACAAAAAAATCAAGGACCTTGCATAATCTACAAAGAGATCACTCTCTTCTGAATCCTTTGCTTTCAGACAGAGATAATTTTGCACTCTGAAGTCGATCTATGGGTCTTGGGAAATGTGCAACACTGTTTTTAAAGAAGCTCAAGCATTTTGCCTTGTGCTTTCCATTTTTCTCTGAAGCGGGAATACGGTTTAATGTTTACCTAGCTGCAAACGGTACTCCTATACTCCTAGAAAGTCTTGGAGACCTTAGTTTATCCATCGTGTACCTGTCATTGGCCCATGGGTGGCTTTACCTTGTGTGTACTCAACCTTTCTAAGTACCTCTGCTACTTCCAGATGGATAATAACCTGTTTTTATTGATCTTCAACCTTGACTCACTTAGTACCTGTCCTTCTGATAAAAGACTATGCCAGGGAGCAATAATGTATTCATGTTGACGCACATCTGAGCTTTGACATTTTAAAACACTGGAACTTTAACTTCCATGGCACTAAGGTATGGGAGGACAGGGTGCTGAGTCATAACTTGGTAGAAACAAGCAGGAGTGGCTGAATCTAGGTGGAGACATCAAGCCACCCACAAGGAGTGCCAGGAATAGACAGGGAAGGTTTCCGTTTCTGGCCCACCCTGCCTCTCTGTCAGCTGTGTCTGTAAGATTAGGGCTTGAAATTTGAGCAGGAAGAGCTGTTTGCTACAGTTTTTGATGAGTTTTGCTCATTCAGGTGAATCTTGTAATCCAAAATAAACTTTATGGCTTTTATTAATTTCTAGCTGCATCATTCTTAAAGTCAAGCGTGCCGTCTTGTTGAAAGACATTTGGTTAATTTGAAAAGTACTTTGGCATAAGTGGATTTTGTTCCAATGATGTATTCATTGATTTTTAAAACTTGTTTTTTTTTTCCAGGTGTGTGTGTGTGTGTGTGTGTGTGTGTGTGTGTTTAGCAATTGTAGTGTTGTTTTTGGTTTGATGGAGGCCTCTCTGGGATGTGAGCTGTATATTGTACCTCATTCTGTATGTTTCTGTCCTATGTGCATATAAAAAAGAGACAAATACCACACAGGAAAACAGTGGCAATAATCCTCAGAGATCTTTGTTGTCGTTGTTGTTTAATTTGACTTTGCATCTATATTATTTATGAAAACTTTATAAATCCTGCCAAAACCCATTTCAGCAGTATTGGAAATGGTAGCCCAAGAAAAATTGCTTGGTGTGAATCAACAGGCTCCTGTCTTACCCATTAGTTGCTTACGTCATAAATGCTGCCCGTAGAATAAAGGAAATGAACGCCATGCCAGAGGTTCACGAGAAGCTGCGGCGAACTCTGTAAAGGACCAGGTACGACCGATAGCTCGGGGGTTTGTCGTGCAGGTTATTGATCACAATGAGCGTCTACGTGGAGGAGAGACGTGAACTTCTCAAGGCAGTGGGAGATGGAGCAATGCCGATGCTGGATTCCTTTCCTCCCCAAGTTCATTATTGCTCAGCTGGCTGTGCTGCACGCTTCGGCCCTTGACCGAGAGAGAAGTACTGAGGGGGCCGTGTCTATCCCCTTTTATCCGTGGCCGTGAGGAAGGGAGACGCATTTTTGTCTTTCCTCCCTTTAGAAAAGGCGGGGGCAGCATGACAGTTCTTGTTTGTGGTGGACGAAGAATGACATGCCAGTTGGCCTGGAGGCGTCCGAAACGTTTGGGGAAAGAGCAGAATCAAGCGTCCAGAGGTGGGCAAGCTTTGGCCGGCCAGAGCCTGCCTGGCCCGTTCGCGATTCCGCGGGACACACCGCCGTTTCGCTGGAGGGGCACTTGCTGTTTGCAAAACCGGCTCGCGTGTGTTTTGTGGACGTTTGTCCTTGTTTTGCCTCCACATTTCAATAGATAAATACATGGCACGTAAACATTTTGTGTGAAGGGTCCGGTAGACGCCCCCTTCCCGCCCCCCACGTTGGAAGTCGTCTGTGCTTCCCGGTTGGATGAAAAGAGAGAGAAAGGGGGTGTTTTCCATAACAGATTGCTTCAACGAAACGTGTCCCTTACCCACAGAGAATCTCGGTTGCATACGTGGCTGCCGCTGCAAGTATTTGGGTTGGAATGGAAATCAGGAGCGAAAAATCAGGGCTCACGCTAAAGAACGTGAATCACACCCCTAATTATCCTTATGGTCCTAATTTCTTTATTTGTTTACTTTTGTGCATTTCAATGAGGCCCTTCACTTCCCGGCGCCTTAGATTTTCCTAGTCACGTAGCGGGGTCCATAATGGGCTTTTCTAACCTTGCTGAGAGGATCAGTGAGGTCCCCCGTACATGAAGGGGCTTAATAAATACGGTGTGATTCGGAGCTTTCTGGATGAAAGGTGCGACGTGAGTACAAAGTGGAGCAGCCTCCCACAGGTAATGCCTTTGCCTGGATAACTCTGATTATAGGCTTTCTTTATCTCTTCAAAGCAGAGATTTTTCTCCTTGATTCTTTCCTGTATCTTCATTGCAGAAGCTAAGGCGCCTATTCACTCGGTACAATTTCCTTTTGAGCCAGCACCCACCAATCAAGGAGCCTGCCTGCAAAAAGATGTGTTTACTTAGCTCACGCACAGCCAATCGCATAAGTGCAAATCAGAAGAAGGACCGGCCTCAAAGGCATATTCGGGTGGCATCCAGCCCCACATGGCTCTCAGAACCTCTGCCATCTCCGGTGGAACCAAATTTTCGACTGTGTATTTTCAAGTAAAGCAATTGTATCCCCAGAATATTGGCTAAAGTGTTTGTTAGAATTTATTTAAATTTGACTCTACTGTGTTCCCATTTCCTGTGCTCTAGATAAATGTGATCACAGGAAATAAGTTTGCACAACATTTTAAAGTGTTGACAAAACGTTGTCACAAGCATTATATAAGTTGTTCCTTGCAACAGCCATGGAGGCAGGGAGGTCAGAAAGGTCACGCAATGCAGTTTGCCAAAAAACACCCATTAAGTGTCAGTGTGTATGATCATTTAGAACAAACATCTTCAAGTGCTTTTCCACTGGATTTCCAGGGAAGGCAAGTGAGTTTCACCACACATTTCGTCTCTGGTTAATAAGTAATGTCTGTGTATAGTGCTGTGCTCAGAAGTCTTAGGCCACACGTCCGGAGTCTGTGTAAAAGGGGGCAGTGATGGATGAGAGATCCCTGCCCTCTGTGTGGGTGGATACCTGGGTCGTGTGTGATGCGTATCTGCCCACCCAGGGACGCGCTATCCTGAGGGTGTTGCGGACTGAAAGTTTGGGCATGTCTCTTACTCCCTAGGTCACAGGTTGGAGTCTAATTCTTAATGGGATGGTATTGGGAGCTGGGGACTTTGGGAGGTGATTGAGTCATGAGGGTGGACCCCTCGTGAATGTCATTAGTGCCCTCAGAAGAAGAGGCCAGGAAACTAGCTTGCTCTCTCCACCACATGCAAGAAGATGGCCTTCTGTCAAAGGGAAGAGGTCAGTCACCAGAACCTGACTTTCCTAGCACCCTGATCTTGGACTTCCAGCCTCCAGAGGGGTGAGAATGACATTTCTGTTGTTTACAACCCACCCAGTCTATGGTACTTTGTTAGAGCCACCTGAAAAGACTAAGACAATAAGGTTTTGTTGTTATTAAGCTTATTTTGAATAATGGATTTGTCACCATGGCACTCAAGTGAAATAGGACTGGGCCTGTGTACAGGCAGAGCTGCTTGATCTGGAAGAATTTAACCAAACTTCTCCTTTACCTCAATTTCTGATTTTGAAATGTGGCAGATGATCATTACATAGGTATATGGTTCCTTGACCTTTCTCGCCATATGTATGTACGTACATCCGTACGTACGTATGTAAGTAGGTAGGTATTTACATACAAACCCCTACTCATCCTTGAGAAACTCATGCAGTGCTTGGGTTAGGTGAAATCTAGTTAGAAACACTGATGCATGTGAACAAGAATGTAAAAACAGTGAGTACCAGACTTCTTTTTCAATGTTCATTGGCAGAAATGAAGGAGAAAGTGGGGGGAGGTAATCTGAAACAGAAGTAACACTGTGGGGAAATGTCTTAGTTTCCTGACATTATATCAGGTGGGTGACAGTCTTTCCTGAACATTGGTAAGGACAGGATTGATTGCTGAAGTAAGCTATTTTGGGAGGGCATTACTGTTATGGTAAATAATTTAGTCCTGTTAACCACAGGAAGTAGCCTATCTTAAAAGACGCATCAGAAGACCTGTCTTTCGGCTTTTAAGAAAATGATAGAAGGCTTATACAGTTGAAGTTATTTTTGAAGCGGACGATCCCTGGGTGCATGACTGTACTGGTATTTTCCCATCAGTCTGCCGACAATTGGCCCACTTTGGTGATGAGTCATTCAGTTCCACTTTCAATCTTGGCATTGAAAAATACATAGATATCTCCAGTGTGAAAAAAAGTATGTCCATATTCTTGCTTTAAAATTAGATTTAGAACCATTTCACCATTGAACTATTTCACCAAGAGGATTTTTGCAGAGAAATTTTTATAAAAATTCCTCTAATACATTTTTAGAGTTGGGAAGGACCATTTTAAAATACGAATTGAAATTCTTTACTGTGTGATTAGTTTCCAAATTGGTGTCTTTTGCTCGATACTTCCTTTGAGTTCCAGCACGCATGTACAAAAGGAGGTCTGGAGTGCAGCAAAAAAGATGGATGTCATCTCTGATACTTGCTTCTCCCTAACTCTTCTGTAACAACCATCACCGTTTTCCTTGATTTTACTCCCTAATTATCTCTAAAATCTGACCATTTCACTGTGGCTACATAGTTAGTAACCTTAGGCTTAACCTTTGGCCAAGCTACCAAATCCCTCCCTGTACTTTTAATGATGTCACAACTGATTTTCCTATACTTACGCTTTGGCCTCTCCTATTCATTCTCAAGAATGAGCTCTTTGAATGAAGCTAGTATGGCCTCTTCCTCACGGCACTCAAGGATATGAACACTTTGATTTCTCTAACCAGACTGAGTCTGCTCCAGGACCTGGCTACCTTGGGCCTTGGGAAGTGAAGTCCCTGACAGTACAGTGGATTCAGATCAAGAAAGAATCAGATGTTCTGATCGCAAATACTTCATGTACAGGCCTCGTGATATTGAGTCAATTATTTCTTAAAGCTGCATCCTCTTTTTTCACGGGTAAAATAGGGATAACAATCGTCTTTAACTTAACGTAGTTGTCAGTATCAAACAAGATAACCCCAGTGAAAGCTTTTAGCGCAGTGCTGGATGTGAGGTGTGGACAGCCCTCACTGACTGCCCCTTGACGTTCACAGCCTCAGTGCTCAGGCATCCCCATAGGAACTCTTGCTGGGGGTCTCCTGGTCATGGTTCCTGTTGTCTAACTTCTGTAGGCATCTTACACTGAGAGATGGAGACCTGGGACTCTGCTGCAATGCAGACCCCTCACTTCTACCCCACCTCATCCCTTCCTTCAGGCTGACACTGCAGAATGGACCTCATGGTGGCTTGGGGAAGCTGGGAAGGGCAGGGAGATGGGGATAAAATGACTGCTGATCCTTCTGGATAAGTAACCCTGCCTTCTCTTTGACTGAGTCAGGATGGGACAAGCAGCCTGTTTCTTTTTTCCTAATAAGCTCTCTTGTTAATCTATCCCAAACTCAATTCTTAAAATATCAAGGACTTTGACTGAGAAGGCTTGAGGGCTGACTTCCCTTCTGACGTGGAGCCTGTCCCGAACTCTTCCTCTATTTCTTTCCCTGGTGACTTTCTACCTGATCTTCCTATCTCAGAGAAGCCTTCTCTGATCTGCGGGGTGAGGACACATCCACCCGCTACATTTTCATTATTTCTGTGTGTTCTCCCACCTGGTACCCATCACAGTTTGTAATGACCTTAATGTGTATTTAATTCCTCACCAGACTGAAAGCACGTGCATAGACTGAAAAGGTGTGTGAGGACAGAAATGTGCGGACTCAACAGAGGGCTTGGCAGGTAGTAACGCTAGATGTTTGTTGGTAATTTTTCATCAACACTGAGAGTTCATGTTGTCTGTAGCACTCTATTGCATGTTAACATTCACTTTTACATTTAAGGATTTTAAATCTGCAAAGGACGGCAAGAATGCAGTAATCTAAATTATGGTGTAACTGAAGGGCAGTATTCATGTTTGGGTTCTCCTATTGCTTTCATTGCCCAAGCATAGGAACTCGTCACTGTTGCTTCACGTGGTCTACATTGTTTATTGACAACTACTGGTATTTAGAATTAATCTTTTGATAAAACATGATAAGGTTACATGCCCATTTACAAACACGCACTCAGATAGATACGAACTTCTTTTATTTTCTTGGGATGATATTAACTGCATTCGCCAAGTCTTCCTCCCACTTTTTCTTCTCTATTTTTGTTTATTTTTTATTATTTTATTTTATTTTTTTGGTGGTTCCCTGGCTGGGAATCGAACCCAGGCCGTGGTGCTGAGAGCGCCGAAGCCTGGCCACGACACCACCTTCTCTGTTTTTAAATAGAAAACCTGTGGCCCCAAATGGCATCACTCTCTCTTTTCCTGGCCGGAACCATGGAGGGCGCAGAAGAGAAGGAGGTTCCTGCTGGGCCAGAAACCCTCAAGGAAAGGTGAAGGAATTTCACAGAGCTGAAGATGAAGCGCCTGAGAAAGAAGTTTGCCCAAATGATGTTCTGAAAAGCAAGAAGGAAGCTTATCTATGGAAAAGCTAAGCACTGTCACAAAGAACATAGGCAGATGTACAGAACGGAGATGCGAAGGGCTAGGATGGCAAGAAAAGCTGGCGAGTTCTACGTGCCAGTGGAACCCAAATTGGCATTTGTCCTCAGGATCAGAGGCATCAATGGTGTGAGCCCAAGGGTCCCAAAGGTCCTGCAGCTTCTCTGCCTCCACCAGACCTTCAGTGGCACCTTTGTGAAGCTCAACGAGGCTTCGATTAACATGCAGAGGAGAGTGGAACTGTACACTGCCGGGTGGTACCCGTGCCTGAAACCAGTAAATGAGTTGATCTGCAAGCGTGGTTATGGCAAAATCTAGAAGAAGCGAATTGGCCTGACTGGAAACACATTGATGGCCCCAGCCCTCGGTAAGTACGGCATCACCTGCATCGAGGACCTGATTCACGAGATCTACACTGTGGGAAAATGCTTCAAATTGTCCTCTCCACCAGGTGGGATGAAGAAGACCACCCATGTTGTGGAAGGGGTAGATGCTGGCACAGGGACGACCAGATCAACAGGCTTAGTAGGAGGGTGAGCTAAGGTATCTACCATGGTTATTTTTGTAATCTGATCAGTTAATAATCAATGACTTCTTTCAAATGGAATGGTAAAAAATGGCATCAGTCATGCTCATAAAAGCCTATGACACCAAATGCAGATTCACTACTTGATCTAACTGCAGTTTCAACCCCTTCTAGAAATATAATCTTAATTAACCAGTCTGGAATTATCTGGTCAAGGACCAGTAAGGTAATCTGTCACATGGGCTCTCTCCATGCCCCGTAGAAAGAAGAGGTGATCTGCAAGGTAAAACAACCACAAAAAATCCTTGCCATCCCCTTCCCCCAAGAGAGGATACCCTGGTGTAAAAATAACCCATCGTGGTGGTGGTGGTGTTAATAGCTCCCTTGCCCCACCCCTTTTCCTATAAAAACCTTCTATTTCTTACAGACTCTTGGAGCAAGACTTCTAGTTGCTAAATGGGACACTGTGAGATTCATGAATCCTTAATAAAGCCAATTAGATCCTCACATTCACTCAGTTGAATTTTGTGTCTTAACACCACCCTCCCTTTTTCCTCCTTCCCCTCTTCCTGTCTCCGTGCCTTGGTCTCTCTGTCTCTGTCTCTTTTCTTTTGTAAGCATGTGCACAGATGCACACACACCTGCACACACCCCCTGATCTGAACTTAGAACTGTAAGAAATAATGGAAGCACCCATCCACAGGTGACCTGGTTGGCTTCAAGTTAAGATACATGCACTATTTGAGCATTCTCTTTCAACTTACAAGTTTTTATTTTGATTTAAAAATTTGCATTATCGTTTTAAAGGGATTCGTTTTCTTTGGCGGTCCTTCTGGGCTTCCACTCTTCCAGTCACTCTGGGAATGAGCAATTGCATTTGGTTTCCAAATCAGCTCAACTCTGCACCTACCTTCCTGCCCGCCCTCCCGCCCTGCCTCCCCGGCCCACACAGAGGAAGAGCAAGTCCTCCGCGGACTATAAAAAAAGGCTGTTCAGAAATCTCGCCTTTTCTCTTTGGGGGGAGAATTTCATTTGACAAATTTGGCATGAGTGTTATCAGTCAATTAATAATTAATAGAATGTGGACCTGAAGAAAATTAATCTTGAGTCCTGGCAAATCACTTGCACTTCTGCTAATAAGGATTCAGTGTGCCCGCGACTCTCATTGGAGACTGAATACATCCGTTCACTGTGTAGTTAACTTGCTTGTGTTCAGTCACTGCCCTTCGTATAATCCACAGCGCTAAGTCTGGGTTCTCCATAGGTCTTACCTTCTGTAGATGCTAAAAAAGCAAATCCCAATGGCAATAGATGAGGTGATGTTGCAGAAAAATTCCCATCCTCTTTAGCTTCTGCAATGTTCAGAGGATTCCTCAGTCCTTTCATAGTCTGTCAGACTTTAATGTCAGGACCGCGATGTGTAGGTACTAGTTTTTAAACATCATTTTTAATGTCTTAAGTGTAGAGAAGCACCCAGCAGACATTAGCAATGGCAGAAAAAGAGGAACAAAAGAAATGACAGCTCGGATCATTTTAATGTGTACTCTTCCCTGTTATTTCTTACCCATATATTTAAATTGTTGTATTTATAATTTTGTAGGCTGAATTATCCTTGATACCATTTCAGAAATACCCCCACACTACAATTTAGAGTTCCCAAACTGTCAATATATATTATCTAATTAATAGAGCTGGCATAATTGGCCTAAACATGTCCTATTGTAGGGCATTTGGGCTGCTTGCATCTCCTCAGCATTTTAAATAGCATTGTAATGAATAGTTTGGGGCACCAATGTTTTGACTTATTTTCTTAAAAGAGATTCACAAAGTGGTATTATCACTGCTTGACTTTTGAAGGGTTCCTACTAATAACATTCTTCTTGAATTGCCATGGAGCTCAGAACTGTGAGCTCACACGATCATTTTATTAAGAGCTTTTTATTCAACTGGATATTTTCAAATGCCCGTTCAACGGTCTTTCTCATTTTGCCTTTCTTGGACTGAGGTGAATTGACTTCATCTGTGGAAACATCATCAACAGACGGAACCCTTTATTTATATTATGCTGTAATGTGAGGATTAGTTTCTCACAGCAATCCCAGGAAGTCGATGTTATTCTTACATCTACTTTGCAGGTGAAGAAAGGCAAGTTTAGGATAGTTAGGTACCTTGCCTAAGGCCACACCAGGTCGATGATAAAAGTGGTTTTCAAGCCCAGCTCTGGTGATGAACTTCACAGCTTCATTATAGCATCTCTCTGAAATCTTGGACGCAGCTTCACACAATGTTCCTAAGAAGAAGCAAAGCTTCTCGCTCTGAACATTTCAGGTCTCACTCCAACTGTTTGTTGAAGTTAATGAATGCTGTTTCATCAGGTGAGTAAGAACGCTGCTGCAGAAACAGTACTCGCTTCGGAAGGAACATTGGAGGCAATTAAGTAATGGATCATATAGTTCTGGGTATCGAAATGGCTTGATTGAAAACTTCGTGACTAAAAAACCATGGTGTCGTGTTCCCTGCTACCTTGGTGATCTCAAGCATAGGATTCAGACAGTGAACACTTGCTGTGTGTTGAACGATTAAATACTCAACTCTCAATGCTAACCAGTTCTTTCAAAGCAATTTAGTACCCAGCATCTGAGTAGTTCACTGAGTCTTGACCAAGGGTTCCTATAAATTGCTAAGTCCTTTCTTATCCATGAAATCCTTCTCCTCCTTTAAAATTAAAACCCCTCCTGGGGGGAATTGCAAAAACCTGCCACTTAGAGAAATAAAACAAAGCAAACAAACTAACAAAAAACAAAGTGCTTGCAAGTGGGAAAAAAACCCCAGCTGAAAATAATTTTAAAACCCACAGAATCAAAAGCAATACATCTTTATATAGAGAAATAAAATGGAATGGTGCTATGTAGTCAAAAGCAATTTTATCCAATGTTAGAAATTTATTTAGGGTAATATACCGGTGTGTTTTATTATGTTTAAAATGATAATGGGTGGAGCCTCCAATATTAAAGAGTTCCCAAAGATGCTAAAGCTATAACACTGTATACCACTGCTACTTGGCTTGCATAAGAGATAGCTCACGAGTCTCACACCCATTCCTCTGGCTGTTGACGGCCAGATTCTAGAACATTCGCGAACAGCAGGTGTAAGTCTTTCTTGCTGCCAGTGGTTGGGGGTCAGCAGTTGGTGAGCCTAATGACTAATATGGGCCTACTCTCATCTAGTTAAATTCTACTAAAAGGCCTCGATAGCCTCTTCCTTTTCTCTTATTTGGTCAAATAAGTGCATGCATTTATATTTCCTGAGATTATTTTCTGTTTAGGGGTTATCTTTGAGATGTTGTATCAGATCCTTCATGGACTTTCTGGAGACTCTTCCCTGTTACATGAGGATTTCTTCCCTTACCTCTGGGAAGAATTTGCCCTCATGGTGGAAACAGACTTTTGGATCCAGGGCTCATGGCTTCAGCCTTGGGTCAGTTCTGCTTCTGGGTTTGTCCCTGATGCCTTAGCTGGGCTTTGCTACTGATCTTTGGTTGCTGTGGTTGGGTTTCCATCACAAGTGGCTCTGTCCCTAGGTGCTGCCTGTCTGAGTGACCCACCCTCGGCGTATTGCCGGCCATCAGTCACGTGATGATAATCTCTGTTCATCTGCAGGGCTATCCAACGGCTGGCTACTTCTAGATCTCCTTGAAGCTTAACACCTGTCCACCGGAACTCCCCGCCCCTCTGGCCTGTCTTCGTTTTAGGTTGCTGCTGGGCTTTTTTGCCAATAGCTTTTCTGTTTGTCTGGTTTGGTCCTGGTGGGACAGCCTATCATCTGCGTTTGACTTTCTCCAGATTGGCCATTGGTGTTGCTGACGAAATCCCTGGTCCTAAAGCAAAAGAGAACATTCCACAGTTGCAACATGAGGGAAGCCAAAGACAGTGAGCATGTGATATTTAAGTAAAATCAAATGCTTTCCCCCCCCCTAATGTTACTTTAAACCACACTGAAATACTATGTATTTTTAAATACAATCCCTATCTCAACTTTTTTGTTTATGTTCTGTATAGAAATCTTTGGTTCCAGGCACATGGAGTCCGAGTGAAAATGGATTCTTTTTCTTTCTTGGTGGGAGAAGGTGTGGTGCTTAATCACCAAAATATGTAACTTACGATTGGAGGAGAAGTTCACAGATTTAAATACAGAAACTTAAAAAAAAAATACGTCTTCTAAGCTCAAAGTTTTGAGGATGCTCTTTCAATGACGTGCCCCCGTCGCCCACCAGTAAGGCTACCGTTGATGGCTCAGCCTCACTCTCTTCTGGGGGAGACGTCGCTCCCTCCCTTGCTCAATGCCTGGCTAGCCGGTCCTGGTGCCGGTCCTGGTGCCGGCCGTAGCAGTTTGCTTCCTTTTCTGGAACTGGGGACTCCTGTCTGGATGCAGGCCAGTCCTATACGTATGTGCATGTAATTCAGAGGCAATCAGGCTGGAAAGCAGGACCGGATGCCGTGGAAGACACGTGTGGACAGGGCGTCCGATGGAAGGCCGGTGGCCTTACCTCTGTGTGAAGGAAAGCTTTATTTTGTTCTTAATGACGCCGCTCTCCTGGCTCGTTTCGCCTTTGGTTTTTTTGTTCTTTGTCGTCCACTGATAGCAGGTTTATCAGTTGGATGATACGTTTGCGGGAGGGGAATTTTCTCTGCTCCCAGTCTTGTTCGGTGTTTGGCCTTGTCTGACACGAGAGAACGACTTTCCGCTGGCACTTTCCAGTGTTCATGTGGAGGAAGAAATCACAACCACGGCGACAGGGTGAGCTGCTGGGCTGCTTGCGGGGTGTTTCCTGCCGCAAGTGGCCTCAGTGTACTGTTGACAAGAGGGCCTGTTTTGTGGCTCCAACGAGCTACTCCTTTCGCACCCCACCTTTTTTTTTTCAAAATTGAGATGGGAATGAGGCCAAATAAGCTGAAGCACAAAAATTTTGTCTTTGAATCAGAATTGCCTAAAGCTATGGTTGTCCTTACCTCTTGGTATCTGAGTGGTTAGCTGGTGTTCTGTTATCCAAACACCAATTACTTAGCCCCAAATTACAGCTCTTTGATTACTGATTGTGACATTTTTACATTTTCAGTGTTGTGAGGGAGAAAATGCAGTTTTAAGAGTTGCCTTTTAAAAACTTAAAAAGTTAAAAGTTAATCTAATGGAATATTACACATTTGAAAAAGAAGAAAATTTCAGATGTCAGCTCAGCCCTTAAAGGACAGGTGTCCCCTTTCTAAGACCTGACATACACAGTGAATACCAGCTTTTGATAACACCTTGGGATAAAAAGCTAAAAATCTTGTCAAACATTTCTAAATAATCTCGCACAGCTAATGGGGTTGAAAAACAAGGCAGACTGATAAATGGGTACTGCCAATTAAAAAGATGTCTCCATAATGCTCTATGCTTCTTGAAACCTTCATTGGCAAGTTATATATTAGGCACTGAATCCTAATTTTCTAATACAGTATTTGAGTTATAAGTTTTACATATGGAATAAATTATAATGTAAAAATAGTTTATTTGATAAATGGTGGTATGGCTCAGATTTAGAACAAAATGAACCATCTTCTAATTAAATGCTGATTGGGACTTGACTGATAACTCCTGTGATCTCATTTTCCTTTTCATGTCTTTTGGTTCTCCCTCATCCCAGCCCAAAGACTGAGTATGGCTCTCCTACATTGAGAGGTGAGACAAGAAATGTTAGAAGACAGGCTTTGGAATTCTAAGTACATGAAGTTGAATTTTGTCTTCGATCCTTATTAGGAACATGATGGTGGGTGATTTCACAGCTTTTATGGTGAAAGTTTTCTTATAAGATTGCTATGACTTAAATGAGAAGATAATACAGGCTAGTTCCTTGAAGGCAAGCAAGTTATAAACATTATCTAGTTTAATTTTCACACCACCACCATAAGACAGATATTGTTATCTAGATTATTACATATGAAGAAATAGAGGCTTAGAAAGGCTAAGTAATTCTTCCAGTTCTGTGTAGTAAGTGCCAAGAGTCGGTATTCAAAGTTAGACCTCAATTTCTCTTGCAAGAAATGATGTTAGATTCTCTTGCTCAGTTGGGAGAATTTAATGCGATAATACCTTATTGGAAATCCTCTGTAAATTTTGGGATTATATTTGGCCTTTTTCTTTTTCACTCCCTATATCTAGTGATTTTCTAGTTTTGGCTTTTTAAAAATCTTTTTGCCTTCTTTTCCTATGTTTCTCAATGTTACTGTTCTGATTCAGGACATTATTACTTTTTTTCCCCATTGTTTTCTCTAGCCCTGTTGTTCAGCATTTCTTCCACTTTTCCTCACCAACATGTCCTGCATATCCTAAAACATTGCTTTGGTCACATGACCATCTCCACACCCTTCTTCTCTTAAGTTTTTCTTAGATCCAGACTAACTCCTCATGACTTACAAAGCAAAGTTTTATTTGCTTAGCATGACTTTTAGGACCCTCCACAAAGTGGCCTTGGAATCCCTCTCCAAGCTTAATTATACTTCACGGCAGCAAAAACTAATCTCACTCTGCTTGAGCAAGGAGAGAGTGTGTGTGTGTGTGTGTGTGTGTGTGTGTGTGTGTCTTTCTATCTCTTTTGCCTCGCTAGTATTTTTCACTATGATTTCCACCTGATATGTCTTTTCTTGGTAAGGGGTCTTAGCTGGCTGGGGTTTGAACCCAGGATCTATGAATCTGAAGTCCAAAGACTTAACCATTCTGCCATCCTGTCACCTCATATTTCTCTCCTTACTTTTCTCCTGAGAAACATGATCTTCACAAATATCTATGGGAAGCTGAGGGACTGGAGGTCTCATTTTCTGTATCTGCCTCTTGCTGAAGGCGGTCATTGTCCCTACCTATTGGGAATTCATGGAGCTCTCACCCTGTCTGATCTAAAATGGGGAGGGGTCTCAAGATCCACTTGGGAGACCATGTGACTCCTTTGGTCGGGATGGGCTGGAAGCCTTACTGGGGTATCACTTGTATCCTGATGGTGTCTAGATGAGGAGACATTAATTAAGTTAGTAATTTTAAAAGCATTGGCGCAAGAAGCAGGCCCCAAAGCCCCTGGCCCTGGGTGGTTACATGACGGGAAGTCCGTTAAGCCCGCGGCCTATTGACTTCTGGCCTGGCTGGTTATTCAGGTGTTATCACCCATCCAGGTACCGAAAGGCCTGGAAGGGATGCTGACCCACAGTGATTGTAATCAGCAAGTTGGGAATGTAGATTCCAAGTTTCAGGGTAATTATCTATGATGGGACACAGAGGCATTTTTATGATTCGATTGCTTAAGGTTAGGAGCCAGGGAAAGTTGATCAAGAAGACGATTAAGACTGTGGACTGGAAAAAAAATGAAAGTGAGGGCTGAAGAGCTAGGGCAAAGGAGACTAGAAACTTCTGTAGTCGAGCGTGGGGGCTCCTTTGTTTGGGCTGTATCAGAACCACTCCCATGGGATTGGGTTAATAAGAAGTATTCCTTCAAATGAAAGGAGAGCTTTTACTCTTTTGTCTCTTTATTTTAGCAATAAAATGACAAACAGAATGCAATGAAGCATCTGTTCTCACCTTTTATTCTCCTGGCTCTTTGATGTCCTAAAAAATATTGCATTTGTTTACAGCTATCAGAATCATAATTGCAATACATTTTTCTCCACACTGCCTTGCTGATTACACAAAGTGCATGCCAAAACCCATAGTCAACACCATCAGATTTTGTGTTGGACTTGGCATTGGCCTGGTAAATATCTCTGCCCCTACCCTCCAAACCCGCCAACTTGGGGTTAATATTTTTCTTTCCCCCCACTCACCTTTTCCCTACCAGCTTGTTAATTCTAAGTGGAAAACAAACAAACCACTAAGCAGAAGTGTGTTAAGTAGAAAAGAGTCAGGGAAGATTCTACAGAGCCAATACATCAATCTTAATTCTAAATCCAATTTGTCCTAAAGAAATGAGAAATATTTAACGGAATCTCCAAAATAAAATGACAGGTAAAGGAAGACATTTGTTTAAAATAACAGGAGTTTTAAAAGACCCCAAAACCTGGAGAAAGGAATGTAAATTGTGTTTTCTGAGAAGAAATAATGGCTCTATTAAGTAGAGATAAATCACTTTAGCAAGTATTTATTCTCATACATATATGTGTAAATAACATCAGTATACTCTATTCTGTCATTTTTCTAAAACACTCTGGAGAATAAGAGCTTTTCAAAGTATTCAATGTAGTTTCCATCCTTTAAATATTTGCTTAATCATGTAAACAAAGTAATGATTGCAGTGGTAGTGTTAATGATGAGAATTAGTACTGCAATTTATTTAATGAACCCTGTATCCAAATTGATGCCAGTTCAAGACCCAGAATTGACAACAAGATGTTTAAAGGGTTAACGAAAGTATCTTCAAAAGACTTTATCTGGTTGTAAATTAAAAAAAAAAAAAATCTCTGTGTGTTCAAAAGTCAATTACTGAGAATTTCATGGGCCCCTCAAACACGGGATGTCCATTAGCAGAGCCGACCTTACCTGTCGCAAGCCCACGAAAGGGCCTCTGTCCACCTAAGTGTGCCACAGTGGAATCCGAGCCCCTGGGAGATAATGGAAATCTATAGACATAGGTATACTGTGACTGAACGTGAGAATTTGTCATTGATATCTGGCGAAAATTGCTTAGTTAAGGGCCAGATTAACCCTTTTAGAACAGCAAAGTGAGTTTCTGCATTATAGCTGATGTAGTTTCCTACCTCCACGCGGAAGTAATTGAGACCCTTCTGGCGAAGCAGGAGTCCCCACACCGCCAAACGTGGGTCTTACATCTTTTTGCTGAGTGTCGTGGCACTCGGGAAGATCAAATGAAAACTGTAGACACTCAACCCAGAAAACAGATAAAAAATAAGAAGCCGCTTGAGCAGCTTAAAAAGAAAAAAAGAATCCTATTGCAAATAGGTTTTTCAAAGAGGGTTCTACAGAATGTTTTCAATGCATTTAGCATTTCTCAGAAGAAAGCTTTTTCTTAATTTTAACATATAAATTTAAGTAATTCCCCATAGGTTAATTTACCCAGCTCTATTTATATTACTGTTTTTTTCTCCTTTAAAGATATAAATTAATTTCACATATAATTTTCTACTACTTTGTGAATGGGCCGCAAAGGAGATGACAGCTCAGCTAGTAAAAAATGGTCTGAGTTTTCCAATGTACCAAGAAAAAAAAATTTTATATAATTAAATGTGTGTGCCCATGTGCACATCTAGGTGTCACCCAGAGAAGGTGAACTGGCATATGTGTAAGCATGTAGATAATAGGAGACCCTGAAGAGAATGTACGAGTTGCTCATTTATGAAATGTCGTATGTATGGGTATGCTAGCTCCCCACCCCCCCACCCCCGCGCCGTCTGAAAAGCAAAACGAAAGCTTAACCTCTGAATCATGAACATTTTAATTATTTTATCAAACATTCTTAATGGAAATAAAATGTTCTCTAAGGGCAGAAGGAATGTTCTAAGGCTCACCAAGGAGGACAAATTCTGAGGTAGGGGAGAAGGGGACAACGGGATGGTCCTCGGGAAAGCTAAGTTGTACAGAAATGATTCGTATTCTTCCTGACACAGGAAAGAGGCTTTCAGAAGATGCTTCTGGAAGTTTTAATCTGGTTTTACATTTGGTTGTTCAGTTTGTTCCTCTGCTCCACGAATCATTGCTTAAATGATTTGGAAGTATTTATTTTCTAAACCCATTGAGGGCGTTGTCAACCAAAGGGTTTCCTTGCCTCTTGGAGGCACCAGTTTTACATAGTGACAGCAGTGGGAAGTCCTCTCAGACTTAGGTAAACCACAGGATTGTCTTCAGTGACAGCTGCTCAGGAGATCTACTTAGTAGGAGGCTCCCGACATCTTTTCTCCTGACTTCACAGTATAGGGAATCCCAGCTCACTTTGAAGCCTGTTTGAAATATTCTTGTCCCTGTATTTTATACATCTCAGACCTGCTCTTGGTTGGCTTTGATGGACAGAATGGCTTTGGAAGCCACTGGAACCTTAATATAGAAAGGATTGAAATCTCATCTCTCTGAGTTATTCAATCTCTGTTTGGAGACCAAAGGCTCTGTGTCAAAAGACTCGTAGATACGTGTACTGGCAGCTGGGGCTTCTCTGGCAGATTTGCAACCGTTGGGTTAGTTGAGGTTTTTAAGTTAAGACCTGATGGATAGAAGGACATGGAGAGGTGGCTGTAATAAAGACAAGGCACCTATACCTTTCTCCTGGAATTAAGAATTATCCTCTAGCTCTGTCCTAGTTAATACAAAAATGGAGTAATACAAATGGAGACTTAAATTGATGAGGCTCATGTGTAAATTGATAAAAGAAGTTTGATGCATCATAACACTGAGATTTATCTAAATTCAATATTGTTAAACATTCTTAAAGATCAGATGAATTATACATGAAGTATATGGATTATTTGTCCCTGGCAAACAATGGTGACATTTCTGTCTGTCACTTAGTATGACAAGGTTAGCATGTTTTATTCAAAACTTTTAAACAGTAAAATGATTTGTATGCATTACTCTTTCTTTGGATTGTCAGTGAAAGCAGAAAGCAACACAGTTATTCTATGACATTGAGTCAGCATGTGCATAAAAAATGACAGAAAAGGATTGCCTCTGACATCTATAAAGCTCATACTTTGGGTTTCTAATCATCTGGTAGAAAAACAATAAAACCATGAAGACAAATATTTTCCTTCCACCCTCAAAAGAAACATTGCTTCTGTATATTAAAATATAAATGATATTTTGATATAATGAATATAGAATATTCATGAGTGGGAACAGATCTGTGAAAATAGTATATGTTGGATTTTAAAGAGAGTTAATGACAGAATGTATATTGGAATATTTATTTTATTCAATAAAGAAGATGAGTCAGATTATGTTGTTTCTTTCATTGTTAATGGTCTGCAGTGGTGGGGTAGGACAGGAGTTTATGAGCTCATTGGATTTCGTGCCCTCTGTGTACGAGCGTACAGGATGGCGATGGAGAGAAATGAACAGCCGGGTGCAAGGTGCAGTTCAACACTCTCAGAGACAGAGGGCTTTTGTGACTTGTCTGGTTTCTTTTACAGCTGTCTGACCTTGGAAGGTACCAAAGTTAAGTTCCGATAGAGTTGTGAGAAGAGGCAACTCCTGGGGCCGATCTAAGATCGTCTCCCCACCTCCCCATTTTCCTCATCCGTGCAGGACACCGGAGGAACACACACTACATTGTCATTGAGTCCTTTTTCCTCCTCTCACGAGGAGGAACGAGTTTGGAGGAGACTCTGCTAGGCTGGAATGAGGTAGGACCGAGGGACCTTGGTGCCATATTAACACCCAGGGACAGAAAATACCTGAGACATTTTTATTCAGCCCCTTCCATTCACAGGAGGCTTCGGGACCTCAAGGAGTAGCGGCCTTTCACCAACAACATTCCACGGACACTTTGTAGCACATGCCAAGAACCAGTGACTCTGCTGGGAATAGCATGATGGCTAAGACAGGCGCTTGCTCTGGGGTGTTTGCAGCACAGGAGGAAAGACGCTTGAGCAAGCGAGCACGGTGGTGCGCCGGGCGCCGCTGCTGCCTACTACCGGGGTGAACAGATAGGGCGGAGGAGAGGAGGGGCCCGGAAGCGCCACCCTGCCGGTTTCCTGTGCCCGGCGCCGTATCTTGCGCTGTTAACCACAGAAGAGGATATTTGCTGTCATAGCATCCAGCCATGTGTTTTTTATAGCTTCCAAAGTACCAACATTCCACGTACATGCATGCGCTCTGTGTTTTCTCCACACCTGCCCGTGCCCGGGAAAAGAGTGGCCTCTAAAGTACGCATTAAGCTTTCCTGACTGCTATAGCTAATGGCCGTGAGTAATTATAACCCGGCTAAGGCAAAAGAGTGAAGTTTGCAGTTTTTCCCTGGAATTCTTTAATAGAGACATTTTAATGAAAGAAGGAAATTTTATTGTATATTCCAATTTGCGGGGTATACGTTTACCTCACGTTGAGCCGGAAACCTATATCATATCAGCTACAAGGTAGGCAATTAATAATATCTATTGCTGTTAATTATTGCTATTTTACTTTAATTATGCACAGAAACTCTACAACCTCATTCAATCTCTTATCTCAACTACCCCCATAGACCCCCAAGATATCTAGCATCAAGCCAAATGGTTAGAAAAGATAAAAAGACCTGCATAGTTTTCAGAGAGATTTATCTTAGTAAGCAACGTTATAGAGATAGTTCGGAAGGAAATTATAATAACATTGTTGGAAAGGGATGTACAGATGCCACCAAACTTTTGGGATGCTGTGCAACCTTGCAGTCATTTTAAGAAATGTTGTCTCCCTGGAGGAAAATGTTTCCAGAAATACTCTGACCTTTCCATTTTTTAGCATGAAATGAGGTGATCTAAGAGAAGCCATCTTCCAAGTAAGTGTGGAGTGCCCTTAGTTTGAAATATTCATTGTGTTTTTGTTATGAATAGCCAAACGGCTGCTGCTGCAATTCCGTTTGCCGGTCTATTCAGCTTATTCATTTCATGCAAATCCCAATGTGCATGAAATGAATAAAAGACTTCCTTTCTATTTGGATGCACTGTTAGTTTTCTATTCCATTTTTATCCCCAAATTTGTTTTTTCCTCTTTCAGTATTAGTACTTTATTCATCCTTTCTACAAATATTTTTGCAGGACCCCTCTACATGACAAGACACCAAAAGGAATGATACCATCCTGACATGGTGGTCGGATTGACCCACAGGTGTCATTTTTTTCTTCCTTTTTAGATGACCATTAGGGGACGCTTGGTTATGTCTAAGGCCACGTCTGTAATTAGAGGAATGATCTGCCCAATTATGTGTGTCTGCTCAGAGCAGGCTTTGGGGGCTCATTGCCCCCCTGACTCTGGGAGCGGGGAGGGTGTATGCTCTTGGGAATCAAACAGACAGGGATTCTGAGTCCTGCTCTGGCCCTTGCGAGTTCTAACCTGGAGGAAATTACTCTTCCTCCTGGGAGCTTCATTTTATGTACAAGGAGAATCCCTGACCTACAGTGTTAAATCAATTACCAGAAAGTGTCAGCACCCAATAGGACCCTCTCTGTCAGTCATCCTTCTCAGTGCCTTTCCTAGCATCTACCACCCAGTCCATGTGCAAATCAGTAAGAACTTCAATAATAATGGGAATTAGACTAACATGAGCCCCGTGGATGCAGGCACAGGCAAGTGTTCTGGGATTTCTTGGAGGATTTAGTAAATTGTGAACTGATTCTTTTTCCGGTTTATACCTTAGATGTAGTGGAGTCTTGTCATGGGAGTTTTCAGTTTAGGTAAATTCACCTACAAGTACACAGTGGGCAGGGGAAGAGAGAGGAAGAATGATTGTGAGTTTAAGGAGTTCCAGTAGCAGAGCTGATGACACACGCCGTGCCACGCCAAGGTGGGTTCTAGGCTGACTCATCTTGGGAACATCCCCCGCCCTGAGTTGGCTCCTATTGTTTTAAAGACGTATGTTTCTTATGCTACATGCTCCCCAATTCGGGCTCACTCAAATAAACAGTGATTCATTCCGGTGCTGGGGGAAAAGATGACTTTGTTAGCCTTTATTGAGACGACGGCGTGGTTCTCGCCAACATGGCATCTCGTAAGGCATCATCAAGGGCGTTTCTGAGGATGCGTGATTATTTGCAGTAAAAGCGTTTCACCTCCCTCCCCTACATTTTTAATTTTTTGTAGTTCCTTTCATTTCTTTACTCACCTTGACTATATGTTTTCTTTCCCCTCTCATAACTTCTGCAGGGGAATTTATCTGTTTCTTACCTAAGTTACTTAAAGGCTATTTTTTAAATTATTTTTTTCAGTGTCATAAGGCTGTCCCTAAAATTCGAAATGCCATGTGTAATGTCTCCAATGGGCCTTGGTACTTCCAGCGTCGTCTCCTTAGGAATACCTAATAGAGGTTGTGTTCCTAGAGTGGTATGTGAGGGTTTTGCAGGTTAGAGGGAGCTCAGCAGTGCTTTGAATGTGATGATAATCCCCCGTTGCTGCCTTAGCCTTGCCTGTGCTGCTCTGCCAACACCAAGGATCTGTAGACTCTCAACACAGTGGCCCAAGACTGCGTGATCCACAATAAAGTGCAAGGAACTCAGAGCAGGAAAGACCCCTCCCTCAGGTATTTACAGCTCCGTGTGACAGCCATGTTTTTAGTGTGTGTGTGTGAGAGAGAGGAAGAACATGCTTATCAATCTTCACACACACACACACACACACACACACACTAAAAACGTGGCTGACTTCCAGAGTTTTTGCAGCACTTGAAAACCAATGTTGCCAGTTCTTTCACTCCGAATGTGCTCATCCCCCAGCCCCTGTGACTTGAAATTTTCCAAGCTGCAATCTATACCATCAATGCACTCTTCTCTAAGAATAGTTTCTGCAACTGAAACAGAACTTTATGCCATTTTATTTTTCAAATAAAGGATTTCCAGGCCTGGCCGTGGCTTTGCCCCTCACGGGCAGGCCTCTGACTGCACTCACACTATTTTCGTTAGCACTATCTGCTCTGTCCTGCAAGGAACAGCACGCTCCTCATTTTGTGTCCATGGACACCTTTCTCATTTCTGAAATCTCAATGCCTTATAAGATGGATAAAGGAGAGGAGGGAAGACCCTGTGGTGATTTAAGACGATGATTCTGGACTGAAGCAGCTTGCCAGTTAAAGGAACATCATATTTTGTAGTGTGTTTGCAAAAGTGCCTCATGGCACAAACTCCTTTCTCATGTCCTTGGAAGCCAATGGGGTAACACGTTTCTGTTTCAGTGCCTATCAGATCGATAATCTTAGGCCTTCTCTGAATTGCCATCTGTCTTGGGATGCATTTTTTTACTGTTTTGACTAATACCTATATGTATATTCCCTGCAACTGTAAATTGTTTTAAAAGTATTTCTACAGGTGCTTAACTTTATTTATATAAAACATTTTCCTTGATTTCACTGGAGACATACATAAATCAATTTCACTGGAAAGGTATGTTTGGAATTTAGTGTAACTTTCCTTGGGCTTAGCCTTTAACTCAATATACAATAATAGGGCATAAGCTATGAGGCAGGCAATATGCTAGGCATTGGTCAGAAAGATGAGTAAGACACGGACCCTGCCTCTCTAGAGCTCAGTCTTTATGCTTGAACTGGTGCTTAAGAGCATAGAGTTTTGTCACGCAACTGTCTTAGTTTGAATCTTTTCCTTACCACTTCTGTGATGTCAAATTACTTTACTTTCTCTGTGTCAGTGATCTCATCTGTCAAATGGAAATGATGATAAATGTTAACCTCAAGACTTATGTGAGGATTAAATGAGTGAATACATGTCAGACACTTAGCATGGTGCCAGGCACATAAATCTGGGTATTTTTATTTTTGACATTACCATTATTGCTAGACAAGCCACAAACAGCCAAAGAGTATACTACTCTAATAAGTACCCAGGAGAAATGTGTTCAAGAGGAAGGAGAACAAAACTCTTTCATGAGCTTCCAAGGGAGTTTCATTGGGAGAGATGGACTGGAAGGTCTCGAGGAAGATGTCGTATGCCACTGGACTTAAACAAGGAAAGTCATAACATCCTAGGTAGCAGAAGTAGCATTTGAAAGGGTAGGATGACTTGAGAAGTATGCCCATTCAGCCATCTATGGTTGGGGGTCATATGGGGAATTGGTAGTCGAGTGTCATGTAAAGGTTAAGGTCACAAAGAGCCCTGGGTGATACAATAAGAATGTAAGACTTACTCATGTTGGCATTGGAAGCCATGAAGGGATCTTTTAAAAGGAAACTAATGTGATCAGATTTATATTTCAGAAATACTACCCTAGCATCAGTGTACAGGACAGATTAGGATGCTAGGTGGAGGAAGAAGGTCCAGGAGGATGCTCAAGTTGATGTTTTGGACCATTGGGTAGACGGCAGTGCTATCCACAGAGATAAGGAATGGATATGAAGAGCAGAACAGAGGCACTATGGTGAGTGAGGATAAAACTGTACCATCATCACCTTTTCCTGGGCTGATCGAGAAAGAACCACAAGACATGAGAAATATCAAGACATAGGAAAGAAACCAAGTGCTATAGAACCTAAGGAAAAAACAAATTTTCAGAAAGAGATTTGTTAACAAAATTAGGAAGTGATTGATGATCTTAGTGATTGTATTTTCTAAAGGTGTGAAGAATGAAAGCGAAGGAAGTAAAGACAAGTAAAGATTATTATTAAGTAGCTTGGCTATTAGGAACATAAACATAAGTTCCCCAGTCCCCTTTGGAAAGTGGAGTTGGGAATTTTTACTAAGGGGAAAGAGTCACCAGAAGAAGAAAGAGGTAAAAGAAATAGAGGAAATAATTAAAGAATTCCTTTGAAATGAAAATGGATCTGGAAACAATATACAAGAATTAATTTTCAACAAGAGGAAGGATATATCTATAAAGTAGAAATAGCATCAGATTTGAACGCAGAGTATGAGTTCTCTTTTAGGAAATTATAGAATTTAAAACTTGAACAAGCCACTTGTCTTCTGAGTCTCCATTTTATTCATCAGTAAATGAGAAGGGCACGTCAGTTAGCAATACAGTTTTTTTTTTTTCCTTTTTAAAGTTTTATCGGTAATACATAGTTTACCTACCATAGACTTTACCCATTTAAAGGGCACAATTCAATGGTTTTTAGTATATTTATAGTATTTTGTGAGAATCACCGTAACATAATTTTAGAACATTTTTATTCCCCAAAAGAAACACTATAGCCATTGGCAGTCAGTACCTATCGCCTCCATCTTCCTTACCCCCAGTCCTAGGCAAATACTAATCTGTTATCTTCCAATGTCTATTGTATGAACTTCATATAAATGGAATCATAATTTGCCATCTTTTGTGATTGGTTTCTTTTACTTAGCCTGATTTCCAGGTTTGTCTTGTTGTAGCACGCATCCATACCTTATTCCTTTTTATATCCAAATAATATTTCATTGTATGGATACACTACATTTTGTTTTCTGTTCATTAGTTGATGGATATTTGGAGCATTTCCACTTTTTGACTATTGTGAATAATAATGCTATGAACATTTATGTACAAGTTTTTATGTGGACATATGCTGTCTTTTTTCTTGAGCAGAATCCTAGGAGTGGAATTGCTTTGAATGGAAATTTCGCATTCATATGGTAATTCTGTTTAACATTTTGAGAAACTGCCAAACTGGTTTCCAAAGTACTATTTTAAATTCTCACCAACAAGATTCTTATGAGGACTAAAAGACTGAGTCCCAGGAACAGAGGAGTAAGTACCTGCTCAAGTATGACCTGTGGGTACTTTAATTCTGTTTTGTCTGGCTCCTCCCAAAAAGCAAGCAGTAAAGAAATATTTAGTATGCATTAACAAACAAACAAATAAATAAACTTCAGGTCAACCTGTGGGTTTCTGGACTTAATTTCCTGGATTTAATGTTTGTGGCTTATGAGCAGACATTTTGCCAGTAAGTTTCTAGTGATGACAAGACTGGTATATTTAGCTCTCTAGTTAGCTATGTGTTTTTCCCCCGTGATTCCTGTATTTTATTTTAAGGTTTTAGAAGATGAGTGGCAGAACTCGCACAAGTTACCTGAATCACTGAAGACCACAAAGTTGGAGAACTTTTTTAAAAAATAGTGACTATAAGAATAGCTTTAAGGAGGATGACACCTTGTTAGTCTCTGAAGTTGGTGCAGTGCATGCAAGAAGCCTCAACCCTTCTGCTGCGATGTTGGGATGTATCCGAGTGAGTATTTCCATCCGCTGACTGTGGCATTTGAGTTTACCGCATGAGCTCCCAAAAACAGATGTACATTTTTCTATGTTTTTCAAGAATGAATAATAATAGGAAATTTTTATACTTTAATAATTCATTTTAATAAAATGTACCACTTTAACTGTATTTACTTAAAAATATAAATGCTATAATTATTGTAAAATTGTTACTCAGTGTGAAACTGTTTCAAGGACTTTTCTCCATTTGCAAGATTTTAAAATATGTTTTCCTGTAGCTTATACTATCAACAACAAAGATGTTTTGCATGCCATAGTGTGCAACATTTTGTAATAAATTTTTTATGTCATCCATGCCGTTAGATTCTAATTTATCTATACTTAAATCTAATTGATGCCACTTAGTATGTTTTGAATATTATTTGCTACAATTCAATATAATGGTAAATTTATTACCATATAACAAAAAGTTAAAATAAAAATAATGTCATTTATACACAAAGCGGCTCAATATGTTATTATTAATGCATAAAATAGGCAAAATACCAACTTTTTATTTTTTGTGGCTTTTGAAATGTTTTGAAAGAAAAACTTGAAGTCCCTTAATGTGATAGAAGGGTTAAGAGTTGAAGGCTAAATGTTATATTTATGAATGTGCCAAAGAATACATTAAAACAAAAACAAGTGAGGAAGCAATCTATTGTCCTTTAGGTTAAATCCTGTCATACTTAACATGATTTCTATGGGACTCTTATTTTTTTATTATTTTAAAAATCATCTTAATGTGTTTATTTTAAATTTATTTGGGACATTTGCATTTTCCTCTGAAGAAGTGAAAATAAAAAAGTGTTGGGTGGCCCATTCCTGCCCTCACCTCTACTGGCCAAGTAAATCCTGCTTCAAGGGCGCTTCTGCTGCCTCTGAAATCTTGAAATAAACACCGATGCCATTGCTTTCTTTCTTTTGTTTTGTTTTGTTTTTGAATGTGAACTTGTGAATCTACTTTTTTCAATTTTGCATAGCCTGTATTGAATTTGCATATTAAAATGAGGCTTTTCCAGTAATGGGCTTACCACAGAGCTAGAGTTTGATGTTTAACTTTATGTCAGAGGTACTATGTACTCTGTGAGTTAACAGAAGTGATAACTTTTTATACTTGATTTCTTCTGAAAATTAAAAAAGAAAAGCTTTACTAAATTGTTGACATATATATTTATTCCAAATGTTACATTTAGGGAAATGAGAATATTTCCAATAGCTTAGTTAACGTCGGTGGAATACTTAAAAAAAAAAAATTCTGAAAATGGCAGGCAAAGTTTGTTATCTTATTTTATTTTTGTTTGTTTGATTTTTACTGTAAGCCATTATTTAAACTGTGTATTTGGCTTTATACATAATAAGTCATGTGGAGAAAACATCCACTTTGCAGTTAAGTTGCCAATATCTAGCTTTCATTTTTTTCTTTATTTTTTTAAATTCTAGCAGTGACATTAATGGGATTTTTGCCAGGTTATAAAAAATGAGGTCTTTCTTGGGAACTACTTGTATATGGTTTCTGAGCTGAATGGCACAGTATGCACAGACTCATGGGAAGGTGGTAGACCTTGAGGGATGGAGGTTATATTGGTGTCAGTAGTGTGGATGTAGGAGAGTATCTTCATGCCCTAGAAGGCTCTGTTTTCAATTCCTGAGCTCTTCAGTAGGTTGGTTCCCAGCTCTAAGACCATCATCTGGTTTAATCCATTGAACACAGATTTTTCTACATTGGTGATCTCGTTCTCATGGACTCACAGCTCCTGAAGAGTTTAGGCTCCCCCCGCTCCCCCCGCAGTTCCTTCAGGTGATTCTTAGAGAAAGTTGTTTCAATTTCATCAGAGATGTAAATGTTCCAGGACTGATTTTGTTCATTTTGTTTTTGACCAGAATCAATGTATGAAGGTTCTGTAGGTTCTTAAAGCCTCCATGTTTTATTTTGTTTTACAGGTCCATTTAGCATCGTGTCAGGGGAAAGATGGTTTGGCATTTTGTTCTGACCCAAGTCAGAACACTGGACAACTAGAAGATGGCACTGATAGTGGCAAGGACACACTGGTCCTATAGGCTCTAGATAAGAAATAATAGGGAAGTGCTCTCCTTGGCCTATCTCATCTTCTAGCATTAAGTCAGAGAAGCCTCTCTGTTGAAAATGTCTGTTCCCAGTCAGGGAGCTACCCACATACCAAAAAGCAAAAAAAAAAAAAAAAAAAAAAAAAAAAAAAAAAAAGCCCCCCCCCCAAAAAAAAAAAACAAACGAAAATGTCTGGCTCTGGAAAGTTGGGCAAGCAGGAAGAAGATGATAGTTGCTTTAATGATGTATCTCATGCATTTTCACAATGAAGGAACCATTTAATCCGGTTATTTGCCACAGGAACCCTTAAAGCGGAGATGTAATGACGCCATTTCTTTTGATATTTATGTTGAGAGATGACACACAGTGGGCCCCCAGAAACCTGTTAGGTGGAACATCACTGTGTCTGGGCAGTCTCAAGGTATGAACGGAATGGGAGGGCTTGTTGCTGTGGTGGGTCAGTGGTTGGGTCAGTACTGTCCTGAGTCCCCCCGGCCAGCGGGAGGCGACAGGTGCGGGAAGGGCTGCCTGCAACCTGTCCAGGAAGTTGTCTGGGCAGGGACTTCCTTTCAGGCCTTTGCGCTTGCGCATCTCCACCGCGACTTGATGGAGGCGGCTGGCGGTGTCTGACGCGTCTCGGAGCAGGGTTGGCCCGTGGAGGAACACGCACAGAGGGGAGGAGGCCTGGCCACCTGTGTGGGACCTCAGGTTGGAGGTGAAGCCAAAGGGCTCACTGACGGGCAGAGAGGACAAACGTGGGCTGGGGTGACGACAGCCACCAGGACGTGGCCTCGGACAGCCTCCAGGACGTGGCCTCGCTTCCAATTCGGGACGCCGTAGATGGCAACCCACCCACTACTTGTTTTGGACAACTTCCTCTCCACAGGTGTGTGGGCTCCAGGAGGCGGAGCCGGTGGCTAGCACCACAGGGAGAGAGGCGGCACGGGCCGTGTGTGTGTGCGTGTCGGGGCTGACCCAGTTGATGTCTGCGCGTGCGCACCTCCAAGCGCACGCCCCGCACGTTCCCCAGCCTAGTGGAAACCAGCTTCCGCCTTGTCCTTGTTGTCGCTGAGGTACTGCTTGTGGGCGGTACCATCAGCCCCAGAGCACTAGCTCTTGGGGGCCTCAGCTGCTTCCCACCCATGCTGACTAACGACCAGGTAGCGGGTGCTGCTTGAGGTCCCGGCAGGGGGACACCTCACCCTTGTCAACGTCACAGGCCAGGCTATTGTGCAAGGACCGTGCCTTCACGTGCAGCCGACCATGCTGGGTGGGGTCCTTGGACAGGCAGAACACGTTGCAGTCCTCGCTGAGAGTCTGCGTACGAGACGCCCAGGTCGAATTTCCCGGTGGGATGGTAGACCCCGTCCTCCTGCAGGCCCTGCGCTGATGTGCTCTGCAGGGACTCGTGGCTCCCGGAGTCCGATGGGGCCGGCTGCTTCTCACCCTCCAGCCTGGGCAGGTCGGCCAGCTTCTTGGCATCCACCGCAGCCCTGATGATGGAGCTCATGTTGAACTTCACCTGCATGTTGTGAGCGTGCTTGAATATGGTGACGGTGCCCATCTTCATTGGGGACTGGTCGGTGCCCACCAGGATTGCAGGTTCCTGCAAGGTATGTCCTTGACGCGCTCATGGCAATGGCCCCTCTCTGCATTGGCTATAGACAGGTACAGTACTTCTTCCCTGACACATGGTTGGGGGTGTGTGTTGTAATAATTTCACGACATAGAATGTAAATATCGAATCTTTATGTTGTGTCCCTGAACTCCTGTCCTAACTTTGGGCAGCCATCTCTGCGGGATGTGCCAATGATTTCATAGATGTGTGGGTAAGATAGCAGTTGTGGTCAGTCTGACCCCCCATATGCCTAGGAAAATAAGTTATGGTTGTTCCAGTGACAGAGGGTGATTAGTACTGTGTTACAGGTAGTACTTATTAAAATGCCAAAATGGAGGACTTCCAAGGAGTTTATGAAAACATTGCTCAGAGAAGAGGTGGTCTTTCATTGTCTTCCATTTCACCTGAGTCTGCGTTCTTTGGGGACAAGAATCGCATCACAGCCTTTTCTGTTCCTGCAGTGTTTCAATAGTGTCTGTACCTTAATATGTGGTTGCACTATTAAATAATCAAAACAGGAAATTTTACATCTGCCAGAAGTTCTATTTCGACTCTGGTTAGCCTTATGTATTTAGAGGCAGGGAATTACTGTTTAAAAAGTACTTATATTTTCTATAAGTATTTTTTCATTTAATACTCAAACTATGAGAAGTGTTTTTTAATTCTTTTTTACAGGATAATAAACTGAGGCGCAAATCACCTGCGCATTTCTTGTCTAGTGAAGATAGACATTCATTAACAAGAATACATAGTTATTTCAATTATGGAAATGGTTTTACTTTAATAGCAAGGAATTATTCTGTGACAAATCTTGTTAATTATCCAACATAGAAATGTTTATTTAGAATCATTTGGAGAGAATTTGAATTTTTGAGCTTATCAGGGTAAAGAGTCTTTGAGATTAGATATGAAAAAGGAGATTTCTGTAAAGGGTGATTTGAGATACTGTAAAGTTCTGTTTTTTAATTGGGGGTGCACTACAGAATCACCTGGGAGTTTAGTTTTTTTTTTTTTTTTTAATTTTCCTCAAAAAGCAAAAACCAAAAAAGCAAACATATTCCAAGGCCTTAGCACAAACCAATTATATTAGGATCTGTAATGGTGTTCTCAGTCATGTTGGGTACACAAATCAATGAAATAAAAATTAGTCAGGGAATTCATATTAAATATTTCTGCTTATACGTCTCTCTCATTTGAATTTCAAGCACTTCACCATAACTTCAGGTCAACTTTATATAGAGTTTAGCCTGCTTGTTCCTTCATGGTTATAATTCCCTGTTTCCTTTCTAGAATGATATTAGGAAAGAAATATTTATTTTTTAATAGTAAGTATATGATATGTGGATGTGAAGACTTCTAGTCAAAGATGAAGGCTAAAGAGGCATGCAAGCCACTAAACTGCATTAACAGAATGGGAGTGGACTTGGGGAAAGTAAGAACATGAGAAAGTATGTTTTAAAGCTGTGTTCAGAAGTGAGGAAGGATAGGCAAGAGAGTTCTTCATGGAAAAATGTTTCAGAAAAAATATTGTTTTCAGAAAAATGTGAATGAATTTATTAATAACATCTAGTTTGCTTCTTTGCTCTTCATCATCACATGACACATGAAGAGAAATTAAAATGTGGGACCCAGCAAATGAGCTCCAGCTTGCTGGAAACTATCGTCTTTTGGATCACAGAGATGAAAAAAAAAAGGGTAACATCTAGTACAGTAGGAGTTCCTATGAAAAAAGCCACATGCTAGAGGTTAGTAAATTTGGTGTGGCATGGTGGTCACCATGTCTATGATAGGGACGTAGTGGCCTGAACAAATGAAGTGGTAGTTCCATTGTTTTTGTCCTATTAAACTTTTTTTTCCATCTCCCCTCCCCTCCCCTCCCCTCTCTCCCTCCCCCCACTCCCTCCCTCCCCTCCCTCCCCTCCCCTGTGCTCCCTCCCTCTCTCCCCTTCCTTGCTTTTCTGTCTTCTCTCTTCTTTTGTTCTATAGTGGTACTAATTTAGCAATACTCAGAGCACCTCTTTGTCACAGGTGTGTGTTCTAGTTCCTTAAGTTCCCCTTTAAAGCTCCTGGGGCTTGAAAGTTCCAGCAAATCTACAACTTTTCCTCAGAGGCCTGAGTCCTAACTCTGTGGTATCTCTCCCACCAGCTTCTAAGTTCTAATAATTCCTTGCTCTTCCTCTATTCCCTCTGTAACACTTTAGGGTTCCCTTTTGCCTGTTCAGCTTTCTAATAACTGGGTAAAAATTTTTTTCATTAAATTCTCTCTGTGAAAATAACTTGTGTAGTTTCTGCCTTTTGACTGGACCCTGAGATGAGGAGATTCTGGAGTTTGGGCAGTTAATAGGTCTTTTTGAATCTTAAAGGCATGCATGTGAGAGAAAACATATCACATATAGTTCCCAGTGCTGGCTTCTTATATCCTTTTTGGAGATTGCCCCTGGACTCTACCACCACAAAGAGTCATATTCTGGAGCACAGCACCTAGTTCCATGGCCACAGGGTGGGCTATGCACTTAGGGACAGCAGATTCCAGGCTGATGCAATTGCCTAGGACAAGGTTTGGCATAAAGTGCTCTGCCCAAAGATAGATGAACTAAGCAAATGGATTCTTTCTTTTATGACTTTCAACCACGACTTTCAGTTCAAAACTGGACCTAAAGCAGCCTGGGATGTAGTTGAATCGATTAATAGCAGAGCATTAGCGGCTCATGAATTCCTGCCATGGAGTTTTTCAGAGACATTTGACCTATGAATCACTCTCTTCTACCCTCGGCGAGAAAAGCATTTCCATAATTAAGACTGGGTTTCCTCTGTGAGATGGCTACATCATTCCAACGTTCGGCAGAGAGCATAGATGCCTGTCAAGTTTGTTTTAGAGATTTCTTCAGTGAAAGCCTTTCACGTTAGAATATCAAATGTGCATATATGTCTGGGCTCTGCTCTAGACCCATTGAATAAGCATATCCTAAGAATGGGGTCAAGTCATTCAAAAAATAGAGGCAAGAACAAGGACAGATCCTCCCTGGTCTCCAGAGCACTCAGATAGAAGGAAAGGGCTGTGCTGTTGTTTGGGGGTAGTTGACATGACTTCATGGGTCAGTAGTTCAGACACTCTTTGCTGGGCACTTCTGCACCATCTGGTATTGATTGGGACCACTTCATGTTATTTAACCAGAAACTGGTTTCATCTGGAGTATCCAAGAGGGCTTCACTCATGCCTGGCATCTTCATGAGGACAGCTGAATCCCTCTTTTTCTCCATATTTTCTGACGTATGATCACAAAATACAGTAAATGTTTAAATAAAATGTGTTACAGTAAAAGACATACGGCCCTTCATCCCCCTCAAAACACTCCCCCTCACTTCGAACACATTTATCCCATCATTCTTGCCACTTTGTGAAGCAGTTCCGGAAACCTGCTTTCATGAGTGTCTTTAGTTGCGCTGTCGTGGCCACCTCAGTGTCCTGAATCGATTGAAAACGTTTACCTTTAATGGTGATTTTGACTTTGGGGAAGAGCCCGAGGTCGCACGGTGCCAGATCCAGTGACTAAGGTGGATGAGGACACATGATAATGTTTTTATTTGACAGAAATTTATGTTAATGCATTGTTGGTGATCTATGATTTACAGCATACTTTAAAATACACCTTTCCTCAACCATAGCTCACAACTGACTGACTGCACCAAACAAGTTGAAACTTGTCACACACTGTCACTAAGATTCGACATGACACTTCCCGTCTCGAAGACCCCTGCCTTTCCATTGGACGGCCCTCAGCGGCAGCAGTCACTGTCACTGTATTTTTTTTTTTTTTAATCACACCACACAGTTTCAGGACTTGTTGTCTTCTCAGCAAGGCAGTGGACCATCTTATGTGGTGGCCTGACATCCCGTGGGAGTTCAGGGCCCCCATGTACAAGGAAGAAATGGGGGGTCCTTTTAAATGATAGGCCTGGATCTAACGTATGCCATGTTCACGCTTCCGTACTGGTTACAGCTGTCACAGGCCAGCCCAGATTTGAGGGGAGGGAAAATACACTTGATCTTAGCCCAAAGGCCAAGAAGTGATGGTGGTGGGGGGGAATATAACGCCCTCTCTAAATGAGGAAAGAGTTAAAGAATTTATAGCCATCTTTAATCCATCTCAAAGACTTCTTAAGATATTGTAAATTATCTCTAAATTATGAGTGGATGGGCCAATGAGAAGGGCAGTTCTGCTGTCTGGGAGCTGTGTGAGAAGACAGGCCAGGCAGGGAGTGGTTAAGCAAGGGGAGGTGCTTTGTTAGAGAAATAATAGAACGAGCACATAAAAACAAGGAGGTGGGTTAGGTCATTTCACCCGAAGCAGAGTTCTGTTTTAAGACTGTTTCTAATCAGAGAAGCCTATCGGAATAGGGTGGCAGAGAATTTGAGTCTGTAGGTCACACCAGGATTGGAAGTAGGTAATATTTGCTGACTTCTATCAAAAATGTGCCATTAAGTGCTATTCAGCCACCATTAATAGTAACTATTAATTAATTCATTGTGTCATTCTTTCAAATTAATATAAATATATACATTCTTGCCATTGAAACCTTTGTCTTTTTTTACAGTCATTTAATTTTATTTATTCATTTATTTTTTATTGTTAGACTTATTGGGGTGACATTAGTTAACAAGAATTCATAGGTTCCAGTTGTCCAATTCTACAGTGCATCATCTATGTGTTGCATTATGTGTTCACTACCTAGTGTGAGTTCTCTTTCTGTCACTGTATATTTGACGACTCCTCCCTCCTCTCCACCCACTTCTTCCTCTCCCATCTCCTCCCTCCTTACCCTCAGGTGACCACCAAACTATTGACTGTGTCCATGAGTTTTTGTTTGTTGCTTTCAGTTTTATATTCCACACATGAATGAAGTCATATGATTCTTGTTTTTTTTCTGTCTGGCTTATTTCACTTAGCATGATGATCTCAAGGTCCATTCATGTTGTCATAAATGGCAATGTTTCATCTTTTCTTATAGCTTGAGTACTGTTCCATTGTGTATATGTACCACAGCTTCTTCACCCAGTCATCTAATCTTTGTCTTCTATCTGAGAAGGAAAGAGGAGAAATATTTAATTAGAATTCTTTTGGATTTTTAAAAGGTACCATAAAACATAATAAATAGGGTCACTGTTAATTTTTTTTGGAAAGCCAAACTGTTTTCATTTCTCTTATTGTAACTTAAGTTTTCTGAATTGCCTTTGTTAAGTTATAGTAACTTATTCTCCTTGAAATATGAAGTATGTTGTGATAAACTTATTTTCCTCCTTTATTGTTGTGAAATTGTTCACAAAATGCATTTGTGAGCTGTGAATATGCTGTTGGCATTATTTACACTTGAGAGCAGATTAAACATGTTTTTGTTTATCTTAATTATGAAGCTGAGGCTTTGGGGATTACTATTTGGTTCTGTCTTTATTTAATTTTTCCTCTTTGTAGCTGTTGGTTATTCCTTTGCTCCAAACTGCTGAGTGACTCAGAAATGAAATTGACATATGCTATTCAATATTAAATATGTTGATTTCAATTAACAGCAAAAAAGCAAATTTCAATGAACAATGTCATTTAATAAATTAACACATGGGACCAATTCAGGCTAAAAGTTGGTTTAAACAAGTTGCTTAAAGTTTGTTGTGTTGCGTTAAAGATAGGGAACAAAGTTCATTCTGCTGATACTTTCCCAAGGCAACAGTACTAAAATGATCCCTGCCACAAGCTCCTCAGGTACAGATCTCTCCAAACATATTACTGTGTTTCTGGCACCTGTTCTCTTGGTGACTTAACAGATTGGCAAAGTATCTCTTATGGGAAAGTTATCTGTTTCTTCTATGAAAGATGGTTAATATGGATGTCTTTTATGCAACATTTTAAATCTTCTGGCCGTACTTCCTTTTTTTTATTAAATTTATTGGGGTGACATTGGTTAGTAAAATTATATAGGTTTCAAGTGTACATTTCTATAATATATCATCTACATGTTGCATTGTGTGTTCTGACCACTGTTACAGCAACTGGTTCTTTGCAGGCTGTCAGCGTCTCCATGCAGGTGAACCTGAGAGCACCTTGCCACCGCATCTCAGAGCCTCAGACCTGAGCTAAGTGCCTCTAACTTCCTGGTCCTGACCTTCTCTGATCCCACCTCATAGAGACCTCCTTTTTACTCATGCATGAACAACCTAGCAGTGTTGGGGAAGGAATCAGGTGAATAAACGCTTCTTTTTCTCCTCAGGTGGACACGTAGTTCATAGACACATTTCTTCCACTTCTCAGATTCTTCCTGAGGGATGGAGTAATTCCCGTGGTGGGGAACAACCATTTCCTTGTATCGACTCTGTTCCCTGTGGTCACGTTCCCAGATAAAGTGCTCACACTTAAATCTTTGTCTTCAATCTGCTTTTATTGGGAGAATTATAGCTCAAACAGGGCCTATAAAACTTGTTTCTTCTATCAAAATTATTACTAACGTGCTGGGATTTAATTAGGGCGCGTTTCCTCAGAATTGAACCCGAGAAAACCCCAGTGTAGGAGAGTTCGTGTTCGGCACACTGTATCATTCATCTTTATCTTGTTTGTCTTCTCTTTGCTGGTACATCTATGACCTTTGTTCTGTTGGCACACAGACAAGACCTTTTGGGCAAACACTCTCTGCTTATGAAGTTAAATGTTGGAGAATGATATTTGGGATTTCAGATGTCTGGAAATTCTCATGAAATTTTAATCCACCCCCTCTGTACAATAAAATAACATAAAATCTGGTAAAAATCAACCCCGTTTTTCTCCTCTACGCAATCCTAAATATTATATAGAGGGAAATAAGCTTTAATTGAGCCAGAGTTTCAATTAGAGATGGCTCAGTTGCCAACTTTGCAAATCACCACAGATTTCTTCTCAGACCCAGGCTTGCATTTGTCGAGATTAGATCTGTGTCTTGTAATTTCAGTTTTTCTCAAGTGTTATATACAAGGTATCATTTTAAGATTCAAAGTAGTTCTAGGTGTATAACTGGAAGAAATATATGTATGTATGTGTGTATATATGTATGTATTATGTACATATATGTACATAATACATATATATACACACATACACGTGTGTATATATATACACACACACTAGTTCACTGTAATTAAAACTTCTTTGGATCCTAGGCTAAAGTATTTAAAAATTTTATAGTCTCATCAAAATATAAAGTGGTCATCCTAATGAAAATCTAGGAAGTATAGCATTTCATTTACTTGGTCAGTTTTGCAATATCATAGTCATGTTGGTGAATATATTTTAGAGGACTTGAAAGGTAGTTTAAAGTAGTTATACATTTTCTAAGTTTATTAAAAGGATATAAAAGGATTTTAAAGTTTAGGGTTAAATATCAACATTTTAGTTACCTAGAGCATCTCAGTTTATTGGTTGGACAGATTTGTGGCTGTTTTATAAACTTAAAATATTATAGAATCCAAAAAAATAGCATAGTTGGTCATTTATATTTGAAAATAAGTACCTAAGTTATTAGGAATATTAAGTATTTTATGAACTAGGCACTCAGATAAGTGCTTTACATGTATTAGTCACATTCAATCTTCAAAATAGGCTTATAAGTGTTATTCCCTTTTTAAAGATGAAATACCACTGAATCTCTAAAGAAGTTAATTGATTTGATTAAATTTACCCAGCTATTAAGTTGTGGAACTCAAATATCCATTTCTTTTCCAGTTCTAATTCTGACGCTCTTGAGTGGTTGCTTCGCTAGGGAAGACCCAAAACCTGACGCCCACTCCCAGAAAAATGGTTGTTAGATTGCTGACTGAATTGACTGTCATTGGCTGTGAAATCACACTCACTTGAAATGAAAGGCAGGCATTGTAAGAGGAAATTTAGAGAATGAAAATGATCATAGGGTCCAGGGTTCAAAGAGGAACAAATACAAAGAAAATGGAAGGAAGAAAAGTATATCAGGGAGAAGTATCTAGCCAGTTGTATAAATGGTAGCAGAAAGACCATGGCAGTGATGATCAGACAATGATAATGAACTGTGGGACAAGGGAGGAGTTCTACTGAGCAGTGGCAAATCGAACTGTTATTTCTTACTGGCTATTAGTACAAATTAGTAATAGATTTTAAATTCCACACATCACCTTTTATTTAAGAAAGCAGAGAGTCATGTTGTATGTATTAGATATATACCAATGCCTGTAATCATTAAAAACAGAAAAGTTTGGTATAAAGTTATCTTCCATGTATCTGGAAATTTGTATTACAAAGAATAGCATTTTCTTCGATGATTCTGATATTTGGGTGTCAAGATTATTTAAGGTTCTTGGCATAGAAAGAACTCAGGAAACATAATACGTATCATACTTCAAGACATCGTGTATTTCCCAGTTACAGTAAGTTCTCACTCAACATCATCATAGGTTCTTTGTACCTTGACTTGTAATGAAAGCAACTTTAGCATCCACTGATTGATATAAACAAGAGTTAAGTTCAGACAGCATATTTCTGCTCACAAAAGCATCACCAAACTTGTACATAAAGACCCAGAACACTTCTAAGATTAAACATTGAAATAAATGCAAACTACCCATACAGTTAGGAAAGATGACTGAAAGCAAGTCAGAGAATTCTTTTCCCATGCACTTATGCCAGTGTAGGGTCTTGGATGGCTGGAGCCTCTCCTTGGCAGCTCAGGGCAGCAGGTGGGAACCCACCCTGTACAGGGTGCCCTTCCAACACAGGGTGCACTCACACCTTACTCTGACGGGGACAGTTTAGACAAACCACTTCACCTCATGTGCACATCTTTTGGATGTAGAAGGAAATTGGAGTCCCTAGAGATATCCCATGCAGATGTGGGGAGAATGTGTCATCTCCAGACAGATAGTGGCCTAGGTTGGCATCTTTTTTTTTTAATCTCATTAATGTTATCACAAGTGATGTTGAATGAAATGATGTTATTCTATTGTATTGTTCTTTAGTTCTTAAATGAATATGACTCTTAAGAGATAATTTGACTTTACATTTTTGAAAATTCTTTCCATAGGAAACTTTATATTTAAACCAGAGTAAATGTTGCCTGACTGCTGGAAATTTATTTTTTCTATTCATGAAAGGGATGAAGACATTTCAGATGATTTACTTCAATGCTCAGAATCATAATGAGTATAGGCAAGAACACTCTATAGAGTTTTATCATTTCCTTTCATGTTTTATCACCAAGCCTATTCCCCATGCCTTTCTTCTGTATGTCCTATCCCTTCATGTATCTAATGTATGTTCTATTCCATATATGTATGTATTATATCTGTAAAATATGGATAAAACTATTTTTTGTGTATATATTTAGCCTTCATAATAGTGATGTACTCTAAACTTCATTCTCTCAAAAAGATGTTCCTAAAATATTAGTTATATATGTAGATCTAGTTCATTCCCTGTGGTTGCTTCATTGCTTTCTATTTTATGTATATAGCGCATGTTATTTATTTATATCCTCATATTATTTACTTCCTCTTGTGCATCCATGTGTTTCCCTGGCGTGTAACCCAGAGCTGTGTGTGCATGCTCTGTTTTACTGAACACTCATAGATTATACTTCAAGTGACATTTCTGTTCTCACTGACAGTATTTCACAAATACCAGCAAAAGATAGTATTTGATGTGCTTGCTATTTCTACTATTTAGGGATGTAAAATGATACCACATTGTTATCTTAATTTACATTTCTCATATTAATAAGATTCCATGTTGCTTCACATTGTTATTATTAGCTACCAATCACCTCTTCACCAGCTATTACTTCTGTTGCCATGACTGCCTCCTCAGGACCCCCCTGAATTGTCAATACTGGTATATCAGAAGGCTCAATATTTGATCATCATGTCTTCTCAATTTACAACCACTCTCTTGGTTTTTAAACCCATCAGTGTAGATCAGAGAACCATCAGTGTGCTGATGACTTCGTTATATCCAGCTGTCTCCTTAGAGATATTCAATGAGTACCTTAAAATTTACATATCCAAAGTGAACTCCAGAAAAGCCTTACTCCTCTATCGCTCTTCCCTCATATCACTAAATGCACTAAAAAGTCTTGGAGTTTTCCTTGACTTAGAGCATTCTCTCATATCCCACCACCTGTCCTTCAGTCAATCCTCTTGACCTTATTGTCATTAGGTATCCAGAATCCAAATGTCTTTTTTATACTTCAACCATTATTCCCTTGGTCCAAGCCACCATTATCTCTTGCTTGGATTATTGCAAAAGCATCCTAAAATAGCTGTTGCTTTACCGGACTTAGTACCCTTTCAAAACAGGTTTTTCACCTGGCTTAACCCTTTATCTTTTTATCTCATTTATAGTTAAAACCCAAATCCCTGCAGTGACCAAAAAAAAAAAAAAAGTGTCCTGTATGATTGTTCTGACCTTACTTATACATATGTACCTGCTAATTGCGCTCCACTGGCCTATTTGATATTAAATATGCAAGTTCCCCCTTCCTTCTCAGCATCTTTGGTGTTTTCCTGTTTATTTACCCCTCTTCCTGTGGTTCCTGCTCAAATTCCACCTTGTTTTTTAATTCCTTGTATCTTGATTTACTTTTCTTAAAAATACTCATTACCACATAATATCTTTGTTTTCTTTTTACAGTGTGTCCTTTTTTTGTTTGTAATCTTTTGGAATATGAACTGCTTGAGGGAAGGGATGATTTTGATTTGTTACTTATTCCAACCCTGCTGTTTAAAATAGTGCATGGCACGAGAAACATATTAGTAAAATAAATGATTTTATTTTTATCTAAAATTCTATTTTGGGTGATATTAAAATTACTATACAGCATTCTTTTGGTTCATGTTGGGTTCATATGCTTTTGATTTAAAGTTATGGATTCTTTTAAACCTTGCTTTTCCCTCAGTATTTCTATGCCCCCATCCTTTTAAAAATGTGTGTGAGTGTGTGTGTGTGTGTGTTGTATGTGTGCATATATTTGAAGAGCAGTTTTAGGTTCACAGCAAAATTGAGAGGAAGGTACAGAAATTTCCCATCTACCCCTGCTCCTTTTGCAGACATAGTCTCACCCAGTATCGACATTGCTCAACAGAAGGTTACAGTTTTTTTTTTTTTAATTTATTGAGGATGAACCTGCATTGACACTTCATAATCACCCCAAATCCATCATTTACCTAGCATTCCCTCTTGGTGTTGTACATTGTATGGGTTTGGACAAATATATGAAACACGTGTCCACCATTATAATATCATACAGAGTGTTTTCACTGCCCTAAAAATCCTCTGTGCTCAAGCTGCCATCCTTCTCTCTCATCCAGCCCCTGGAAATCACTGATCTTTCACTCTCCCCATAGTTTTGCCTTTTTCAGGATGTCATACAGTTGGAATGTAACAGTATGTAGCCTTTTACATGGGCTTTTTCACTTATTAATATTCATTTAAGTTGATGTCTTTTTATGGCTTGATTTGTATATATTTTTAAAAATTCAAACTGAGAATCCTCATTTTCTAGGAAGTATGTTTAGTCTGTTTTTATTTCATTTGATTTTAGTTATGCTAAGACTTGTTTTGGTGATTCTTTTGATGATTTTTTTATTTACCATGTTTACTATTTTTTACTTTTCTACCATTATTTATAACAAAATTTCTCCTGGCTTGAAAATTATGTATGTATTATATTTGAGACCCTTGATTATATATTTTTCTCTATCACTACTTATTGTCCCACCCAAAGGAATGCCTTTGCCCTGTGTTGATATTGTAAGGAGTTTTTGGATTGTATTGTATTTCCTTATTTAGTTACAGTGTAAGTTCTTTATTCTTATTTGCAATACAAAATCTATTATTTATTTATTTTTCTTCTTACAGAAATATGTAATATAAAGAATCTTTCAAAGAGGATACATGTATGATAAAATTTCTGCAAAAATTTATCCTGAATCTTTTACCAATAAATAGATATATTCACATAAATAGTAAGGTCATAGTTCAATTTTATTTTCCTTCAAAATATCATGGTGCTATTGAAGAGGCATGATACTATAATGTTTTTTTATTTGTACATGATCTGATTTTGGCATTTTTGGGGGGATATGTGTCTAGGTGTGATTGTTTTTTTTCTTTTTGGATTATCTATCCCAGTGAACTATGAGCTCTACGAGTCAAACTAGATTAACTGCTACAAAAAAACAAGTCCAAAAGCAAGGCATTTAAAATCAGTAAAGGTAGAGATTTTTAGTCAAGATGGTAGAGTAGGTAAACTTTGTGCTTGCATCTTTTTATAACCACATAAAATTATAAATAAATTATAGAACAACCATCCTCAAAAATCACCTGAAGTCTAGCTGAACAGAAGTCCTATAACTAAGGATATAAAGAAGAATTCACATGGAGACTGGTAGGAGGGGCTGAAACAAAGAACAGGCTAGCCCCACATCTGCTGTGGCAGTTAAAAATTGGAAGGGATACCACTATAGCAGCCAGCTTCAGGTCACAGCTTCGCCTCTCCCAGGCACCTCAAAGCCCGTTGTGGGTGGAAGACATCTGCAGATCACTTTGTGGCTCATGCCAGGTGGCTTCAGGTAGGGCATGGTCTGTGGTTGAACTTGGCTTATGGCTGAGCCTTTCCCAGAAGGCCCTGGGGCCCACACATCCAGTGGCTGGCTTCACTACCAGGCCAACTCCAGAGATGACACACCCAAAGGACACACTGGGAAGGTACCAGAGCCCCACTAAAGTGAACCCTGCTCTGTAGGGTCAGTCCCTGCACAATAGCTTCTCCATTCTAGTCATGGCCAGTCCTCACAACCAATCAGCCAGAGGGTCATTCTCTCCCATTAACATGTACACAACAACCAAAGCTCATATATAACAAGAGGGCAAATACAACCTCCACAATGGACATACCTGAAGCACTTACCTCAGGTGACCAGGGAGACTGTGCCACTGGGCCCCACAAGAGACCTACTAAATAAAGCCACTCTACTAAGTCTATGAGACATAGAGCTCTACCTAACAGATAGAAACAAACACAGTGAGGGAGCCAAAATGGGGTCACAAACAAACATGTTGCAAAGGAAAGAACAGAACAAAGTTCCAGAAAATAAACTAAACAAAATGGAGATAAGCAATCAACCAGGTGCAGAGTTCAAAACACTGCATGATCTCAGGGATAAATTAAAAAAGGGTTGGAAACATACAAATAGACATAGAAAATGAATTAGTCAGAAATGAAGGATACAATAACTGAAATAAAGAATACATTAGAGAGAACTAATAGTAGATTTGATGAAGCAGAGGATTCAATCAGCCATTTTGAAGCTAAGGTAGCAGAAAACACCCAGTCAGAAGAGGAAAAAAAATCCAAAAAATATAGGCTAGCTTAAGAGGTCTCTGGGACAGCATCAAGCATATCAATGTTCACATCATAGGGGTACCAGTAGGAGAAGAGAGAGAGCAAGCACTGAAAACCTATTTGAAGAACTAATGACAGAAAATTTTCCTCACCTAGTGTAGGAAATACAAATATAAGCCCAGGAATCACGGATAGTCTCAAACAAGATGAACCTAAAGAGGCCCACACCAAGACACATCATAATTAAAATGCCAAAGCTTAAAGACAAAGGGAGTATCTTAAAAGAAGCAAGAGAAAGGCAATTAGTTACCTACAGGGGAGCTCCCATAAGACTGTCAACTTCTTTTTCAACAGAAAATTTACATACCAGAAGCAATTGGCACAAACTATTCAAAATAATAAAAAATAAGGACCTACAATCAAGATTACTCTACCCAGCAAAGCTATCATTTCAACTTGAGGGACAGTTAAACAGTTTCCCAGCTAAGAAAAAGCTAGAGGAGTTCATCACCACCAAACCAGTAAGCAAGGAATATTAGGGGGACTTGTTTAAGACCAAAAGAATATGAATGAATGAATGAATAATAAAATGATCATAACTGCATATCTATCAACAATTACTTTAAATGTAAATGGATTAAATGATCCAATCAAAAGACATAGGATGGCTGAATGGATAAGAAAACAAGACCCTTACATAAGCTGCTTACAATAGACTCACTTCAGATCAAAAGACACACACAGACTAAAAGGGATGGAAAAGGATATTTCATGAAAATGAAAAAAAGAAAAGCTGGCATAGCAAGATTTATACCAGACAAAATGAATTAAAGAAACAAAAGTTAAAACAGGAATCAAGGAAGGACCAGTAAACTCTAAATCTGGGTATTTATCCAAGGTAACCCAAAAGACTACCTCTAAGGGACATATGTGCATCCACATGTTCATCACAGCATTATATACAATAGCCAAATTATAGAGCCAGCCTGGGTGTCCCTGAGTGGATGAATATATAAAGAATGAAAGGGTACACATACACAATGGAATATTACTCAGAGGAAAAAAAGAATAAAATCTTGCCATCTGCAACAACATGGATAGATTTGGAGGATATTGTGTTGAGTTGACTAAATCAGACAGAGAAAGACAACTGCCATGTGATTTCACCTATATGTGGAATCTAAAGAACAAAATAAATAAAACAAATAGACTCATAAATTCAGAGAACATTTTGGTGGTTGCCTCATGGGGAGGGGGTTGGGGGGATTGGTGAAAAAGTTGAAGGGATTAAGAGGTACAAATTGGTCATTACAAAATAGTGTGGGGTTGTAAAGGTATAGCATAAGGAATATAGTCAATAATATTGTAATAACTGTTGTCATACAGGTACTAGATTTATCAGGGTAAATACTTGTAAGTTATGTAAATGTCTAATCACTACATTGTACACCTGGAACTATTATTATATTATACATCAACTTTAATTAAAAAATAAAAAATAAATTTAAATAAAATCAGTAAAGGTATAATTTCACTGTTGCCACAGTCTATTTAGCTATTTAGCAGTTAGATACCCAATGTGGCCATTCAGTTGCCTTGGCGACTTTGATCTAGTCTTGTGTATCCAGTGGGTCATTGAAACAGTTTGGTACAAACAGAATTATCTGTCACAGAATGCTATCACACTGAAGCCTAATAAAACAGATTCAATATGACAGTGTTCTGTGAAAAGATTTGAAAAGATTCTTGGTTATAATTTTACCAGCTATTTTATTCTCTGCTTGCACTCTTTATTTTCTCTTCGTTTTCCAACTCAGTGAATTTTGACACTTCTATTTCTGTTCTCCAACATTATCTTTTTTTCTTATTTTTGTCCCCTCCTATTTCTCTTTTTCTTATGCCTCCTGAGAGGGTTCCTGGATCTGGTCTTCCAGTTAAGTAATATAACTTTGAATGTATCCATTCTTCTACTCGATTGGAGAGTTTAGTTCAGAAATCTCACCTTTCATGTCTGGTATTTCCATTTCAGAAATACGTGATTGTTTTGCTGCAGGTTTCAAGTATGTTCCCTTTTTCTGTTTAAGTATATTTTACTTGTTTTTTAACTTTTTTTAAAATGTCTCTGTGTCTCTTCCCTGTAGTTCATTTTCCCACATCAAAAGTTTTTCCTCTTGTTGTCTTCTAAAATAGTTCTTATTTCCCTTAAAAAGTCTCTTAATTTTTCTCTGTGAGCCAATGTTAATTTCCTGGAAAGAAAGGAAACAATTAGTGGCTGGCCTGCCTTCTGTTGGGTGGGTTATAAATTTGACATGGTAAGTTTGGGAATTAGGTTCACCACCACCCTTTTTCCCTGTTACAGAGTGGTCTCCAGTGTCTCTCTACTCAGGCACTGCTCTTGTCCTCGGGTGGCAACCTTCCTTTTAAATATCCCAGTCTCTGAAGTGTGAGGAAAACTCTTGGGGGGCCATCTGGCTGCTGCAGGCCTAGATGTGGCTCTACACCAGAGGACATATTGCTTGCCTCCATGTTACACTACAGCAGTGGATCCCAACCTTTTCTCACTTGTGTAGCTCTTTTAAGCCCATTTCTATAAATTGTACTTTTTGTTTTTAAAACAGCTGTTTTTAAAAACTGACAGTTTTGTTCGGTGCCTATCTTCATGTAAAATAGTGGAAATGAGGTAATAAGTTAGGAAAGAAAAATTAATACACTAAAAGTACAAATCAGATTTAATTTTATAATATTTATAACAGTTAAAAATTGATAATTTAAACATTAAAGAAAATAAACTACTCGCATCAAATTAAAGACAATATACTTACTTTTACTCAATCAGTAACTAAACTGTTCAAACAGTCTGACTATAGATGTATTTCTATGTTTGGGGAAGTTCTAGAGACATCACAGATGGATTGCTCTGAAGCTGTGCATAATGCTTGGTAAAAGAGTAGTTTGGGGGAAGGGTTCATAGCCACACCCTCACCGAATCATCGTTTGCTAATGTGATCTAATTTGAAGTGTCTCCATTAACTGTGATTGAAACTTAGCATTTATTGTTCCATAAGTAGCATTTTGCATACTTTTCACTTTGTTTTTTTTTTGCCATTACTGATTGTTTTTCGTGGGCCCCTGAATGGCCCATCACGTACCCCTGGAGGTGTGCATACCACCGCTTGGGAACAGATGTCTTAGAGTTTTCCAGTTGAAGACTGAGCTTTCCTGAACTGTGTTACTAACAGTGTAATTGGGGAATAGGGACCTTGGGGTGCTAGGTAGAGGTGGGTTTGCTGTTCTTAGAAATAACAAAATGTCTTTGAAATTGTGAAACTGGATGGTGTAGTGAAAATATCTGGGGTTGATGGAGGGAAGAATTTATGTCGACTTGTCCATTTTTTTTCATTTATTAAACATTCATTTATGTTCCCATTTATTTAACAAATACTTATCAAGAACCTGTTATGGGCTAAAAACTGTTACATTGCACTAGAAATTCAGTAGTAAACAAAATATTAATTTAAAAAATACTCCAGATGGAGGTGACAAACTTATGTGTAAGTTGTTAGGGGATGCAAAGTGCTATGAATGAAAACAAAACAGGTATAGGATAAAGAATGTTGGAAGCTGGGAAGGTGGGGTTTGAGCAGAGATCTGGATGAAGGGAGAAGATGAGTGAGTTCACATAAACCATGCTTGTTCAACCTGTGGCCTGCAGGCCTCACATAGCCCAGGATGGCTTTGAATGCGCCTGACACAAATTCGCAGACTTACTTAAAATGTTACAAAAATTATGCATGGATCTCTCTTTTTAGCTCACCAGCTATCGTTAGTGTTAGTGTATTTATGTGTGGCCCAAGACAATTATTCTTCCAGTGTGGCCCAGGGAAGCCAGAAGGTTGGACACCCCTGATGCAGAGTCCCCACCACTCATCAGCCCTGAGATTGTGGGCAAGGTTTGACGTGGGACAGTGTATGTGAAGGCCCATTGCCTGGCTGTGAGCTAGGGACTCAAAAAGTGGTGGGAGCTACTAATAATGCACACTAATAAACCCAAGTTAATAATTAAAATGCCCCTTTAGCATATGTAACATTCCTGTTATTAAAAATGGCCTTTAATGTGTTGGCAAGTCCTGGGGGATTGGCAATAAACTCATATAGCACATCTGATTCACTTTGTTTCTCCACCTGAAGATCATTAGTCATGGCCTTGACCACGGACAATGAAGTTAAAAGATTCCATTGGCAGGAGATGGTGGATTTTAAGGGTCATTCAAGGAACAGTGTGAATTAGTGCAATCTGTAATGAGAGGAGAGCTGACAAACATTTGCCAAATTCTTTGTGGTTCTTGGGAGAGAAATACGATGTGCCTCCTTCTCTACCTCTCTCTTTCTCTCTTTCATATGTTAAACCTGCTGAAGATTTAGAATAATTTTGACATATAAACATGATAACTAAGCTCTCCTGTGCTCCTCAGGATTTTCATCAGCATAAATGTATGAGCAATGCTGAATGACACCCTTTCCATCTTTCAGCACCTCCCTGGCCCTCATCCACATGGGAACCAAACATCTCATTGCTTTATAGTCACATTTGATCAAACACAATATTAATTATGCAGCTTAATCTCCTACCTTGAGCATCAAGAATTAGTCTGAATAAATTGACTGCTTTGTAAGTCTGTCAGCTTTAAAAGCCGAATATTTTCAATCAAAGAAGAAACTAAAAAGTTTGGATCATCTTGTCTAAAGGAACTTTCTGGAGAAGTATGCACGATGTCTTGAGTGGCTGCAACACTGCCATATATCGATGATTGTTCGACTTTGCTACTTTAAAGGAAACAAATCTCATTTAGATGTGATCTCCCAAGTTTTACTATTCCATTATTTTTGTTCCAAAGATAGCTTTATTTAGATTGATGTGTATAAAATATGAAAAACAGGTATTTTTTTTCTTGTTGAAACTTGGTGGAGGGCATGACAATGGGCAGAAGCCCAGGTGCCATCTGCCCATTTTTCTCTGGATTTGCTGGGGCCGCCCTCTGGGGGTCCATAGCACACCATTTGGAAAGCACTCATTTAGGTTTCTGAACTTTCCAACTGTTATTTGCAGGAAAAAAGGGAAGATAGATGTGGTCTCCACTGAGTCTTCCTCTATCAGTAGGTTATCATACCCAGATTAACTTTCTGTCTCCTCTTACACATTTTGATAGTAGAAGAAAAATACAAGAATTTTCAGCCATTTTTAGTGAAGTATTCCAGTAACACAAGCAGCTCCCTAGAGGTTCAATAATCTCTTACTGAGGAATAGATTTACCCGGATGGTAGTGGGTGGGACTTTAGAAATAGTCATCCCCTCTCTGCACTAGATACTAATAGTCGCATAGATAAAACAGTTTTGCGATGTTTATATCTGTTACCTATGCATAATTAGTTGTGTCCTAATATTTTTATCTTTACTCATTTATTCAATAAATACATTTTCAAACCTACTGTCCACTAGGACCAGAGTGAGGGCTTCAAAAAAAAAAAAGAAAAAACAAACAAACGAGAAAGACAAGTTTTCTGGGCTTTTGGGACTCAGAGAAACTATACAACTTAATTTACAGTACGACATTCACAATTATAAAGGAAGAATACCTTTGGGCAGTAAAAGTCATTCTTTATTTTCAAGTTGACTAGAATTACCAGAAAAAAAACAAAAACAATGTTACATTGTCATTGAATTAATGATCCTCATTGCTTTAGTGATTTTTCTTTTTCACATGATAGTTTCTACTTTGAACTTTTCAGGGACTGATTGTTGAGGGTAAGAAAATAATTTCACCCAACAAACAAATATTCTCTATTATTTATTGGTGTCCTCTTTCTGTCTCTTAATACTGTTTAGGGTCTTCAGTACAGAAAGGAAATTAGATTGACTCCAGGAAGCCTGCCTGTGTATGAGATGTGGCCTGGATAGTCTCAAGGAAAGGCTGGACATTTTCTTCACTGGTTATACTAAGTGCAACTCAGCCGACCCCATGACACACTTGAAAACTTGATGAGTGAGATGAGCTGTTTGTGAAAAGCAGTCATGTCCTTCACACCACCAGTTGCATGAATACCATAGTAAATAAATGATTGGTATTCGATACTTTGTTCACTGGCTAATGTGTTGATACTGGAAACTACTGGCCACGAAGATCCTGCTAAGAGTATACTTTCTAAGAAGCAGAGCATGAGGGTCATTAAGTTCTGAATCTAAAACATTTGCTGTTACTTCTCAAACCAGGCAACGTGCAAATGCATCCTGTACAGTGTGTTTCCAGTGGTTTTGCCAAAGAGTATGGTTTTCTCTTAATTCAAACACTGTCAGCTCTGGCAATGACAGTTCTCAACTGCTTTCTTCGCCCTACTTGCACCCAAGTTTTCAGGAGGGCACGTGATTGCCCTTTGTTCTAAATTTTGTTAAGTATTTTGTGATTGGTTAGCTAGGATGATTCCAATGAAACCCCCTTTTAAAGATATGACTTCATTGAAGTTAAAGAAATTCTGTTAACTGGAAAAACAGCTTTGTTGGCAAGGATATGGGGACCGTCCAGAAAGTATCCAGACATGTAATATGAAAAATAGAGTCATTTGTGGCTGGATTTTTTTTTCTGGACCTTCTTTGAACTGTTTTATTGCTGTCGTTTACCCCTTCCTACCTCTGTTCAGGTGCTGTGGGTGCTGGAAGTGGTGGCTGCAGATGCAGTCATACTTCATTGGCTCTGCTGATTCTTGAATTGGGATAATTTCCAAAGGGTATTGGCTGAAGTTTACTTGTTCTGGTTGCCCAAAGACATAGATTGCTAAGCAAAATAATAGCCTTAATGACATTTTTGGAGTGATTTTGATTGAGAAATAAAATACATTATACAGACACTTGAAACATTTTGTTAGGCTGAAAATCATTATTATTGGGTCATTATCTCTGCCTTTTCAGTTATTGGCTGTGTGATCTTAATTTTCTTGTCTGTAAAACAGTGATGATAATAATACCTACTTAGCGTTTCCACTCCTTCATCCATTAATGGTTGTATTAATGGAAGCTACATCATAGAATGCGAATGATGATAGGTTAATACACACAAAGTGCTGAATTGGCACCTGGCATATACAGTTTTTCCAGTGTTCTAGCTTTTTTTTTAAATTATTAGTATGCTCACTGCTATCTGTTAGTAATATAAAGCATTATTTGGGGGAGTTGTTTAATCAGAGTTAAAATTTAGTGTAGACCTCTATTAATTATGACGATTTGGATCAAATTTATGCACTTGACAGTAATGTCAGTATTCTAAAATAGACATTTCACTAATGCACACTTTCCTGGATTAATGAAATTTCCCCCCATTGTTCTTCTGGTAAGAGTCTGAATTGCACTTTAAATTTGCTCTAAGCATCATTATTATATATATTGAAGCACCGATTGTATGCTGGGAAACACAGCAAAATGAATATTGCCATGATTCTGTTTTATTCCTGATTATTTTTCTAACTTCTTAACTCCTTTTTCCTAAGTATCCTTTCCCTTAACTTTTAGTAATAAAAGCTATCTTGAATTCTTTATGGGAATGCTTTGGGCACATGTTGTTTTAATTTAACCAGCATGCATTCCTTCCTCTTCTGGTATCAGCACCTGTTTATTTTCCTTCAGGCCTAACACCTTTCCTGTGAGATGCAGTTGTGATGCCAATCATCAAAACATGTGCCCGACCCGATGTTTTGTTTGTTAGCACATTTCAAAAAATGGATCCCTGGAATTATAACCTTGAACAGAGACCCCCACCCCAAGAGTGATGGTGGTCCTTTCATTACCAGACAAACATCTAACAAGTCCTGTTCCACATCTCTGTTACCCAATTGCTGGCACTGCTTTTGTTCCTTCCTTTTATTGACCTATTGTTTGGCTTTTCCTTTGTTTTTATCAGCTATGCCATATTTTTCCAAAAACAAAACAAAACAACAAAAACAAAACCCAAACCTCTTTTATGGTTTGATTATTTGTCTCAGTTAGCCAGAGTTGGTTTTTGTGCTTGCATTTCAAATCCCTTACTGGCACAGTGCCCTCAAATAGACTGAAAGGTGGTGGGAATGCTATGGTTCCAGGACTTTGTTGAATGTTTAGCTTCAAAAAAGTCACTGAGCTTCTCCTAGTGGAGCTTCTCAAAATGGAAGTGTTTGAACTTCTTGGTTTTGGAATTTCATTCTAGCTCTAATACCATAAAAAATATTTTGGGGGATAAAATAGGATATTGAAGATGGAAGACCTCTGAGCCAACTAAAAGAATTTACGTATAGGAGGTACCCTACTGGGTGCCCATCTAAATATTCTAAATATTCTCTTGTGCTTTTTGTTAGATCAGGATGGCACAGAGGCAGTATGTTTGAGGAAATAACCTTGAAATACAGTGAGAACATGACCATGTCAGAGTAAATGCAGACAATGGGTAACTTTTTTTTGGGGGGGGGGAGGGTGGAAGCATCAGAAATTATAGGCAGTAGCAAGTTAAACTTCATTGCTTCTGAGATTTTTTCTCTTTTCCTACCTCCTAACTTAAGCTGTCAAAGTGCAGTGATGACTTCTCCTTAATTGTCAATAGAGCAAGTGCAAAGATGAACCACCTCTGAGCTACCCAGATCATTGGCCCCTAATCCTTGTAATTCCATCACGTTGCTTTTTTGTTTTTGTATTTTTTGTTGTTACCCTGTTTTTTATTGTTTTGAATCACTTTACTGAGGTATGATTACCATATAACATTTTTAAATATTTAATTTCTGCAACTCGATGGGCTTGGGGATATAAACGCATGAAGCCATCACCGTTATCCCGGCTGTAAACACATCCGTCACTTCCCAAACTGCCATAAACCTCCTTATTATTATTATTATTACTATTTTCTTGTGTGTGTGGTAAAAACACTTAACATAATGTCTACCCTCTTAGCAATTTTTGGGTATGCAGTACAGAATTGGCTATAGACATGATGCTGTATGTAGTAGACCTGCAGACCTTCTTTATCTTACACAGCTGAAACTCTGTGGTTTTGACTATCATTTCTTCTTTTTCCCCTCCACCAAGTCCCTGGCAGTCGCAGTTCTATTTCATGCTTCTATTTGTTGACTAGAGGTTGACTAGTTTAGATTCTGTATGTAAGCGAGATCGTGCAGTGTTTGTCTTTCTGTGTCTGGCGTATTAATTTAGCATCATGACCTCTAGGTCCATCCATGTAGCCGTGAATGGCAGGATTGTCTTCTTTTTAAGGCTGAATGGCAATCCATTGTAGATATGTAACACCACCTTTCCTATAGCCTTTCATCCAATGATGTACATTGAGATGGTTTTCATATCTGTTGTAAATAATGCTACAGTGACCCTGGGGGTGTAGATATCTCTTTGAGATAGTGATTTCAGTTCCTTTGGATAAGTACCAGGAAATGAGATTGCTAGATCACAAGGTAGTTTTATTTTAAGTTTTTTGAGGAACCTTCATACTGTTTTGCATAATGGCTGTACCAATTTATATTCCCGCTAATGCATGCCAGGGTTCCCTTTCCCCTTCCTCCTTGCCAAGATTTGTTACTTTTTTCTTCTTCTTCAATAACAGACATTCTAATGTTAGAGAGAAGACATATCATTGTGTTTTGATTTGCATTTCTCTGATGATTAGTAATGTTGAGCATCTTCTAAGAGGCACTTTAAAAATGCATTTTAAAGGATGTTAAAAGGAAAGTATTTTAAAATTGAGAGTAGTATTTATTTTTACAAGTGCTATTATTTATGTACATCTGATAATCAATGATGTCTTAGGAAATGTTCAGCAAATATGAGACAGAAATAGATACAAATAGATATAAAAATATAGCTATAAAGCTGGAAAATAGATTTAATGCACTGGTATGTGCAGATGAAACTGCTGAGTTAGTACATGTTTTTGGAAATGGGAAATTAGAACTAGGAAGTAGATCAAACTTTCAAAAATAGAGCTAATAGAAGTTTCACATCAATGAATCCTATTGAGTTCATTTGCGGTAGTATCTTAGAAATTAAGTTATAGTTTATAGAACTCGTGATATCTTGAATACTGATGTTAAGGGCTCAGTAGATAGTCATCTAAGTTGATGATGTCACATTGGTGTTTAGTCATATTACTTAGAGTTTGGAAATGATACTTTGCTGGGCTATATGCTACATGGTTACTAAAATGATATTCATCTCATGCTTAATTAGTCTAAAACAGATACATCTTATACCTTATTTATGTTCTATAACCAAAATAACAAGAGGATCTCATTTTTAAGTCAGTCTTATCTATAGGTAAGTCCCATAGCAAATCAGAGGGCAGAATTCTAATAAGGAATCAATATTTTTAGGTAAGTGTATTCATGCTTATTTTAAATATTATTTATTGACTCAGTTACACATTTGAGAAAATACTTCTCCAAGTTTCTGGAAGACAGTTTTGGAATACTTTCCAGTTTAGAAAAATGTTATATTTTCTGCCCTAGCTTATCCTGTCCCTCCCCACTTGAGTCTACTCAATCCTGGGTTGAATAAGGGAAGAGAAGTTAATTCTGAATTTGCAGCCCCTTGAAGCTACCAGCCTAGGTGTTTCCACAACGTGTTCACTAAGAAGCACAGAAAATGCCAAGACCCGTGTGCAAGAATACTTATTCCACTTCTAGAGGAACACTCCAAGGTTCCACTAACTCGCTTCATTTCAAGGGAGGCAGAGCCAAAAGGGCCTGTCTGTGCTCTCAGCTCACCAGAATAGGAAAGAGAAGCTTGCTTCCTCCTCTCAACAGATCCTTGGATGGCTTCCTGATGCCCTTTATCAATGCTGGTCTTGGATCAGCAGACCAGAGAATTAGAAGAACGGTGACTAAATCTTTCACATCCTCAAATCATTCATCATTGATCTGCCATTTCCTATTAAAAAAACAAACAAACCCAAAACCTGGATGATGATAGAACTATAGAAAGGCAAAATAGAAGTCCATAAATCCCAATCAGAATTTTTTTCTGTGCTTCACATCTTATTTAATACAAAAGATAGACATCTAAAGAAAAGAGCTGAAATCTTTGTTTTAGACAGAAAATAACTACATGAACATAGAACTGATCAAATCATTGTTGTCGCAGAAATGATTTAAGGCCAGTAATAAGAAATTCAGCTTAACTCAAAAATCTGATCACAGAACCATAAAAAATACGGTGCTCATTATAAAGACACCAAGATGCTTCCAGTTCAGAAACAATCCAGAATGCATTCAGTAAGACTCAGTCTAAGCTCTTCAGTAGACAAGGAAGAAAACTAGTATGGTTTAGAGAGATGTAGTTGTTAAAATTGAAGTGCCAAGGACATTCTAATTACCTTCCAGTTAACTAGGTTGCCTTAGTCCAGGAACATTTTTAGTTTTTAGGTTGCAATTCAAGAATATCATTAAATTTTTGTGTAAAGGGCAGTTCTGAAGTAGAAAAAAAATTTAGTTAGATTTCTAAAAATCTCAGCTCTGTTTCTTAGTTATTGAGTGATCCTGGGCATGTCACTTCATATCTCAGAGTCAACATTTTCTTTTTTTTTTTTTCTTTTTTATTTTTCTTTTTTATTTTTTTTTAATGTTCATTATGCCTCTACTGCTATTGTTGTAATATATGTAACATTTAAAAATATATGCTTATACATATTGTGTTATATTTTAATTTTATTTACGCGTTTCAAAATACTAATGAAACATTTGAAATTATTTTACGTTAAACCACATTAAACTTTGCATAGCTCTCCAGTTCTTCTTTAAAGTTAAATTGCCATATGATATCATTTCCCCTCATCTTTTTATTTTATTTTTTATTGTTAGATTTATGGGGGTGACATTGATCAGCATAAATTACATAGTTTCTGTGTGCACAATTCTACATTATGTCCTCCATGATAGAAAGAGATCTGACACTGGGTGATGAACACATAATGCAATGCAAGGAGTCTCCGTTTTCTTATCTATGCCACAAGGGGTTTAGACTAGCGGTCACTTCCATATTTAAAAATTACATGATTTTAGAGCACTTTCAAAATCTCATTCTTCTTTGTGTTCTAAAACCCTTTCTGCTTTATAGGCTGTATCCTTTTTAAAGAATAGACATGCAAGAATCCTTCGTTTTTAGTAATGCTAATGTACCAAAAAATGTAGAGTTGTAGTTTCTTCTTGTCATTAATTTAAAATAGCAAGGTGATGCATGAGGTTTTTCATTTTCCTAACTCCAAACACATAAGCTTTTACTTTCCATTGCCAAAAATTGAGTACTTTGTAAATATTATTAAAGTCACTGAAAAATTTTCATGGTTATTTTAGCTAACAGAAGAAACCAATTTTGTCTGTACAAGAATAACTTTTTGGCAACTCTGTTGCTCGTGCAACTGAACCTTCATGGTATTTGTACATGTAATCAATTACAAACCCTATAATCCAAGGGGCAAAATACTTTATGCAGGGAAATTGCAATATATTCACATGTAAATGTAATACAAGACAAAATACTAACTTTATTTAAACTTACATAAAAGGCAGTGAGTTTGGAAGAGTTGAGTGGGAGAAATGGGATCGAGGAAAGAAAATACCAAGTGTGTTAACTGTGAGCAGTCCATCCCAAAGAAGAGCCGCATACAGTTGGTTGCCACCATGACTCATCTCCCTCTGTCCTTGTTGGCAGAGTTTGAGTTCAGAATGTATCTAGGACATGGAAATGTGACCAATCCTTGGGTAATAAAACGTGAAGAATTCAAGTCTTTTGGAGGAATTTTGGGAAATACTTATCTCCAAAAAGGGAGAAAGAGAAAGAGAGAGAGGTAGAAAAGAGAAAATTTGCTTCAGCTGTATTTTATCTACATGAGATTGCTGAAATTGTGGGATAAGTAGACCAGACAGAGGCTGAATGTAATAATCCTGGGATGGTAGAACAGGAAAATAAAGAGGCTGAGTCCCTTGACCACTGAACAAGTCCCTTGACCACTGAACTAGTCCCTGAATTTCTTGCTTTTGGATTTGTGTTGAGGGAGATCATTTTATGATTACACTATTATGATCATCTGGTTGTTTGTGGGGGAAAGGGTTGTGACTCTTTGTTACTAGCTTCCCTTTCACGCTGTTTTACTTTTATCCTAGAGACCCCTCTAACATGCTTGCTATTGCTTCTGGAAGATTGTTTTAGGTTGGGGGACCTGGGTGGTTGGTGTGGGCGGGTGCCTTTTATTAGGTATAATAGTTCCGCAGTTTACATTGTTGCTGATGTGTACTATAATATATAGTTAGGCCCATGATGGTTATATCTGTACCAAATATGTACAAGCTTTTCTTGTCATTATTCCCTAAGCAATACAGTGTAAAAACTGTTTGCATAGCATGTACAGTGTATTAGGTATTATAAGTAATCTAGAGATGATTAAAGTATATGTGAGAATGTGCATATGCTATATGGAAATACCATGCCATTTTATAGAAGGGACTTGGGCATTCATAGATTTTTATATCTGCAGGGGGTACTGGAACAAATCCCCCACTGACACTGAGGGACAATTGTACTCAAAGCACTTAAGTGAATATGCTATAAAAGAGACAAGAAACTAAAGGAGTTCAATGGTTGCAATCATAGCAGAAGAGTTATTATCTCTCCCATTTGTGGCAGAGACAAGGAGAGTGATTAAATAACATTCATTGTGGTAGTTACTAACCAGTGATTTCAAGAAACTGACTAAAAAGGGTGTACTGAGGACCCACCATTAATTCCCAATGTATTATCATGAGTGAGTCATTTAAATTGTCACTTCCACTGTGCACTCTTTGCCCATGCTGGTGCTGATTTTGTTTGTTGTCATGTTAGTCACTTGCTCAGTTATTTTTGGCTCTCTTGTATTTTCTAAGAATCCTTAATAGAGTTTAGTCAGCTGAATGCTTTTGTTGGTTAATATATGCATGAATCCATCTAAGGCTTGGGCAGAGGACTTTTATTTTTGCTAATTAGTGTGAAACTTTCCTTCAGTTTTTCTCAGAAGATGAGCTAATATTTATTTTTGCATTTTGATTGGTTCTTTTCTGAGAATCCATCTCCATTTTGTAGAGCATATATAAAGGAAATCTCAGATCATTGTAGCTCTTGCCTTGGGTGCTTCACTCGTTCACTCATTTATTCACTCCTTCAAAAACATATTTTGAGCATCAAATTTGTGCCAGTCATTGGTTAGTACTGGGACATATAATGGTGGAGAACCTAAATTCATTTATTTTAGGCTGTCATAGAGCCTGTAATCCAGTACTAAATTCATATGTGGATTCTGCATGATTTAGCATGTCTGATAAGAAATGCACATTTTTTTTTTTGAGAAATAACTAGTTAGTGTCTATGGCCTTGATCACTTCTTTAAGTTGGTTGTGGAATAGGCATTGCTAAAAGCCCAGTTTCAAATAGGTAGAAAGTGAAGCCTCTACTGTAGAAGAGGAAGCCTGCCATAAACATACTTGAAGTTAAAAAAAATAAAAAAAACAACACAAATTTTATGACTAGAGGAGGCAGAGGCACACATTTTGGGGTTCCAGGAAAGAAGAGTGTTATGCTAAGTAAAGGGCAACCCCACAGTCTTTCCATTTGAACTTGTAGCAGTGTATGGCACACCTGAACACTCCATCCTTCTTTATGAACTTCCTGTGGCTTTCCCTGAATAACATTCTTGAATTTTTTTTCATCTCTAGTTACTCCTCCTTGGTACTGTGGACCATCCTCTTCCTTTGTTGGCCTTGTGTTTGTTGTACATCCTTTACAAACTAAAACTGAGCAATAGAGTTCATTCCCATGGCTTCCATGGGTGAATGCATCCCAAACCTCCATCTGCAGCTTGTTTTCTCTCCTAAGACCCGCACATCCCACTGCTTATTTGATACCTGATTTGGATGTCTGCCTGGTCACTGAGAAGTTGGTGTATCCAGAATACTTTCTCTAGCCTCTTCCTCTTCTTAAGCTCTTATCTAAACCACCACACTCACATCCAAAATATTACCAAGTACTTTCTGTGCTGTCTCCTTTAATATTGATCAGTTTCATCCAGCTTTTTACATCTTCCTAGTCATTACTCTGATAAGCGATACTCTCCATCATCACTCTCCTGGGTTTCTTGATGAGCCTCCTGCCTGGTTGTATTCTATAGTGCTGGTCTTGATTGTCCCCACCTTATTTTCAACCTAGGTGGTTGGGTGAATTTACTGAAAGGCAAACCTGATTGACTCTTCATGGTTAAAACCTTTTTGGTGCTCTTATTAAGGTATTTTTCAGTTTTTCAACCTGAGTTCACACCTTAACATCTGGCTCTTCTAGTTTGCATTTCTGTCTCCCACAATGAACTTTCTATATGAACATTATGGGCAGTTGCCTGATTGCATCATGTTATCATGTTACCTTGCTTCCAAAACTTTGCATGTACTTTTTCTGGAGCATTGGTTTATTTTTCAGCCAGATACCTCCTACATGTATTTCAAATCTCAGTTTCAATATCAAAATTCCAGAAAATTTTCACTGACTTACCATGCTCATGGCTTTGTGTGTCCTCGAAATGATTTGTCATAGCATTCTCTACTTGTTACATTATATTGTAGTTTCTATACCTGTCTTTATTCCTTTATTGGAAAGTGTTATCCAAGAGAACAAGGACTAGGACAGAGCATGGCACATGATCACTGGTTATCCATTCCTTGTTTAATGAGAGAATGAAAATGAAATCAAATATTAAATTGAGTAATCAGTGTAATCCTACTGGCACTGAGATGTCACTATTTTTGTAATGTTCAATAATACTTAATTCAGCATAGAGAGATACTCAAAATGTTCACTGAATTATTGGATCTTTTAAAATGTATAACTCTTGGATCACATTGCTAATTTTTTTCCCTTAAGCAATTGATCAGTCCATCAGTCAATCAATCAATCTCTCATTCATGCTTAATAAGTCCATGATTTTTCTAGTGAAGTTAGTGTAAGGTATGGAGTGATCTCTTATGTCTGTTTTCCCCTGCAGTGAATTCTGTAGCCAGTGTATTTTCCTGAGGGAGATTTCTTTGTGTATAGAAATAATGTTAACCTGGAGTGCCATTGTGTTTCTTTAATCCTAAATGAAATACGGCTCTCAGATCTCTCAGAGAAGGAGAGAAGGCAAATAAATATGAGACACAGAAACTGGACTGGAAACAGGAGGGAGAGAGTTGAGTGGGAGAATTTAGATGGCAGTGTATGATGACATCCTTGCTTTCCTTGTGGCTTCTGCCCTTCTGACACATGAACCCTTCCTGCTTTCAGTAGTGGCTCTTGGCCCTTGAAGTTTAGATGTTCCACATGGTGTTGACCAAAGGTTTGCATCGTGGTTCACAGAGTGACTATGGCTGGGCTCAGATATGTGTAATTCTTTAAAGTTCCCCAAAGAGTTTAGATGTGCAGCCCCATTTGGGCACCATTGCCCATTCTGTCTCTTCCCTGAATACTGTGGACTAAGTTTCTGGGCACAAACAGAAATTACCGAGAATTTTTCTTGCACGGTCACTTAACTGGTATGATTTATGAATTATTGTAAGTTTATAAATCTGTCAGTTTATGGGAGAGATAATTATATCTATCAGTCTATATAGGAAAATTAAATAAAACACATAATGAGGGATGTTCTCTAGGATTTATGATCTTTTTTATTTGTATAGTGGTGAATATATCTAGTTATCTCACTTTCTATTACACAATAGCTGCATTCACACCAGGGGCAATACCTTGTCTCCTTTTTTATCCTCGTATCTAGCAGAATCGGTAACCCATAATAAGTTCCCAACTAAAATTATTCTTAAATGAATGGATTGGTAATTTTTCTTACTGTGGTCTTATCCTATTTTATATGAAGGTTTTAACTCACGTTATGCTATTTGACCCTTCAAGCAGTCCTGGCGAGTATATAGCAAGTTATTTTTCTGAATTAATTGCTCACTTTTCTGAACTTATACCATGTTTTTTCCTCATGTTATTTGAGTGCTTGGTCACACCCCTCACATATTTTAAGATCTCAGGAACATAAGTACGTCTTTGTACCCCCAAAGCACAGTGCCTTCTTAATAGGAGAAACTCAGTTGAATTGATCATTATTAAAAACAAAAATAAAAAACCAAAAATGGTTCTGGTGTCAGGCCATCAAATCAGGTTGTAATTGCTGGTGTTCTGTAGTCCTACCTTTAGAAGAGATTTGTGTACCCATTTTATGCCTTTGTCTCATATTTGGGATGGGGCAGTGTTAGTCCTTGGGTGCCTCACTGAATGCTGTAATCATAACTTGGCAATGCATTTTGCACTCAGTTCTTCATTATGCTTTGATATTGGAAGGACAGTTTCTTTTAAGTCAGAATGAGTTATAGCCAGTGGCTCTCTTTTTGCCAAGTCCCACCAACACTCAATTACCTGGGACTGATTCTGTAGTTTTCAGGTTATCCAGGCCATTACCTCTTCCCGCTGTACTTCTTGATGTCTACTTTTGTACCATTTCACTGCTCATTAGAGTGTCTGGAGGCAAAAACAGCAGTTGGAAAAGGCAACAAAGGTGAAACTCAGGTTGGTCATTTTGTCCTTGTTATTAGTCCTGATAAAATGGTTCGTGGAAAATATGCTTAGTGGGATACAGTCTGGACTCTGTTCTCTATATGGGGGTTTTACTACTTATTGTTTCTTCTATCATCAATTATCTCGAAGTTTAGAGTTTGCTCACAGAGAAAGTTGTTCAAGGAAACAAAATTTGTCTCCTGTTTTTCCTCTCATAAAAATCATTGTAAAACATCCAGATGTGCTTTCTTTAATACCAGGTATAGCTGAGCTCATGCTATTTGATAAGTGAGAAAAGACTGTTTGTGGTAGGACCACCGTCTGTGAGGGGTATGATGAACTAAATAGAGTTGCCATTCTTGGAAATTTGGTCCAGTGATCTGTCTTGCTTCAGGAATTGTGATCTTGTGGTATCCCTATGATAACTTCATCTTCATGTCCTATTGCAATTAACAGGAATAAAATATGTTGTAAATTTTGATTTTGTATGTACATAAAGAGTATGCTAAAATAATATTTTAAAAATCCATGTACCTTTGTTACTGTTCTCTTTGAGAGGAAGGGATGTTCTGGACCTCTTTCCCTTATTCTGATGTTAAATGATGAGTGAGGTGGTAACTTTCTCTGTGCAGTGAAAATGGGAATTGAACTCCAGTCGAAGGTGTAATTTATGATTCATGGGATAATTTAAGAAACAGTGCAGAAAGCAGGGTCTACATTTGTTTCTGTGTAAATCACATGGGAAAGAAAAAACATGGGGCACATTTTTTTTCCTACTTGTTTAGATCCTGAATTACAAAATGGGCTGTGTTGTGAAAAAGATATTCTTTGAATTGTCCTTGTCCCAAGTTCATTTTCCTCATAATTATACAATATGGCATTACATTCTTATTGAAGAAGTTAGGGAAATGATCAGAGAATGTTTTAGAAAGTCATCCAAATAATTTCTCTAGAAGGACCACTGGAATTTTACAGGGCCCATACAGAAAGTTCTCAAATTATTTTATTTTTCAGCAGCAGTTGTTCTGTGATGCACTCTGACAACAAAAAAGATCAAGGCTATGAAAATGTTTGCCAAGTGCCACATACTTTATATGTATGTTTTTTTTATTAGAATGTTAGAAGTTCTGATGAGATATTCTACAACAGAACCATTAACTTTTTAAACCTTTGTTTAATGTTCTTCTAATCATTTCCTCCCTTTTTAAAAACACCTAATAACGTCTTCAGTAGACTCTGGAATGTACTAGTTTTGATTTCTGTGAAGAAAATGTTCTCAATCATCAAATTGATAATTTCACATATACAATAAAGGATAAGGTTTTCTTTTCTTATTGCCATAAAGAGTATATCCTTACAACTTGGTTACATCTTTTACCAACTAGTTGAAAACACAGCAACCACACTTCGCTGCCACTGTTCCTGTTTGGAGAGGAGGTGAGCTGGATATCTTGTCTGCTAGTCCTTGTTAGATTGTGGTAATTTACTCTGAGAGCAATAAAAAAATTTTTTTTGAAGAATGTCATTTATTAACAAGGGCATGAGTCAATCATTAGAACAAATAAAATGCCAAACAAATTTGTTAAATGTAGTGAGGAGAAGGAACTAGGGTGAGAGTGAAAAAGAGGTTGAATGGGATCAACCACAAGGATACTTTGATAACCCAGGAGGAAGTTTTAGGCTGCACAGACTAGGATGATGGTGTGATATATATTGACGTAAATGAACAGATTTTAGGGATGTATATGAGGTAAAAGGAACAGAGTGAGGCAATTAAATGGGGGGGTTGAGTAAGGGTAAGAGAACAAAGGTAGGAGTGGTATTGTATTAATGTTTTTTTCTTGAAAAAATAGTTATTGGAATTAGAATAGGAGCAAAATTGGCAGGAGTATGGTATACATAAAACCAAGGATTAAGTTTTGGCCAAGATGAATCAGAGTTGCCTTTGAAAATTTAGGGGTGGAGTTGTCAAATAGGCAATTGAATATAATGACCAAAAAGTGAGCTATAGTAGAGGAAAAAATGGAAAGAAATTGAATAAGTGGGACTTAATACATGACAATTGAAATCAGGGCCAAGTGCGAGGTTATTTAATCTTCACAAACAATCAAATCTGTTATTTTTTTCATTTTGTACCTTTGTTTTTTTTTATTTTATACACCATAAAATTATTGAGCTACACTAACAAATACAGTATTTCTTGCTATTAGTGACTGACCTTTTCCTATGAAGATTTGTATTCATCTAAGTGGTAATTATCTCCTAAAAATATACCAACAATTTTTTTTAGCATGATGATTTTACTGTTTGATTTTAATACTTGTTATCAGTGCATTCAGTAGAGATGATTGTTGTTTCTAGGAAATAAGTTTTCCTAAACCCAGATGCCTTTGCTCTGTTCTAAATGTAATTCATCCACTTGCGTACAAGCCCTTGCCTATTTAAGGTCATTGCTACAAATCTGCTCCCTTTTCTTCCCTACATTGTCTTTTTCTTTTCCTTCTCTACTGAACCAGCATTTATGTACAGTTTTGCACTAGATTAGTTTGGTCAAGCTGTAACTAAGTTTCGCAGAAACCTCTTTTTTGGATGGCTCCAGGTTAGAGGTGGCCAAAAGAGAAATTTGCACATGATTCGGAAGGTTGAAATGTTGCTGTAGACAGTGTTCTGTCTCATTAGGAACAGATGTGGCGTGAGACAGGTGTGTAAGCACTGGTAGGTTCTTGATTTTCTTTGCTCTCTTTTGTGATGTGAAGCACATGCAGAGGTTCTGGCACATTCCATTTCCTCCCTCTCCCTTCTTCGGCCTTTTTCATGGCTGACCAACAGTGACTCCAGGCCCCTCAGATGCAGAAGCTGTGGGTTTCATAGTCTCGTCTAGTAGCACTCCATTATGGTCTCACTTGGACACCTGCTCATGCCTGTCTTTCCAGAATTGCTTGCAAGCCTTGGTTACCCAATCACCCATTGCTTCAGGAAAACTGGTAGTAATTTTGTTACTTTGATCTGACTTCCCAATGTCCACCCATTAGCTTTTGGACACTTACTTCTTTAGCTTCATAAATGTGTAAAGTTGTATCAGCCAGGGTTTTCCAGAGAAACAACCAATACAATAAGGTATATGAGTCTACCCAAAAAACTTGAAAACCTTTGTCCACAAAGCCTTATGTACCCCAATGTTCATCGCAGCGCTGTTCACAGTGGCCAAAACATGGAAGCAGCCAAAGTGCCCTGCGACAGACGACTGGATAAAGAAGTTGTGGTAGATATACACGATGGAATATTACTCAGCTATAAGAAAAGATGAAATATTGCCATTTGCAACAAAATGGATGGACCTGGAGATCATCGTGCTTAGTGAAATAAGCCAGACAGAAAAAACAAAGAACTGTATGACTTCACTCATATGAGGAATAGAAAACTGTAAGCAATGAAGAAAAAGAAATGAATGAAGGAACGAAAAACCCATGGACATAATCACTAGTTTAATGTTTATTTGGGGACAAATGGGGAGGGGATGGGAGAAGGGGGAAGGGATGGGAGAGGAGGAAGGGGGAGTTAAATATATGGTGATGGAAAGAGAACTCACTTATTATACAACAACTTAACAATGCACTGCAGAACTGTACATCTGGAACCTATGTAATTCTTGCTAATAAATGTCACCCCAATAAGTGTAACAATTAAAAAAAAGGCATACGAGAGCTGTCCAGAAAGTATCCAGCCATTGTTGTTATATTGATATACATACATATTATATATAGGAATACATACATATAAATTACAGGAATTGGCTCCCATGATAAGAGCTGAGAATGCCCACGACCTGACATCGGTAAGCTGGCTGGACTCCGGGAAGTCAGTGGTATGATTCAGCCTGGTTTCCGAAGTCTGAGAACCAGCAGCACTGATGTCTGAGAGCAGAAGACGATCTCCCAGCTCAGGCAGAGAGCATGTTCACTCTCACCCTACTTTTTTGTTCTGTGCAGGCCCCCAGCGGGCTGGAGGATGGTGCCCTGCATTGGTGAGGGTTCTTTATTTAATCTCCTGATTCAAAAGCCAGTCTCTTCTGCAAACACTTTCACAGACAACACCCAGAAAAAACTAATGTTTATCAGCTGTCTGAGTATCCCTTAGACCAGGTGATGCATCTAATTAACTGTCACCAAAGTCTTATTCCTAAAGTCACTTCTTCAATACTCTTGGCGATTTTGCCTCCCTTACTGGATCTTGGCTGACACAGCACATAATTATTTTGCTCTGGTATTACGGTGGAGGAAACCTCATTCTGGAAGCCACTACCCCATTTCATTGTTATTTTTTGGATCAAAACTCTGAAATAATTGTCTATCTTTGCTTTCCCCAAATCTTCTGTTTTACCTCAACTCCAATTATGGTTTCAGCTCTATCACTTCACAGAAATAACTGAGTCAGGGTAAAAAAATGATATCCACATTTCTAAATAAAATGGTTGATTTTCAATGCTTGTGTTACTGGCCTGTTGGCAGCATTTTCTTCCTTGGTACATTTCCTTTACTTTGTCTTGCCCAATACCAGACTTTGTTGTGTTTTTCTATTATCTTACTGGTTGCTACCCCTCAGCCTCCTTTATTGGTTTCTTCTATTTTTTACACTCTCTTAATATTTGAGTATCTCAAGGCTCAATCCTTGGTCCTTGTCCCTTCTTTACAGACACTCCTTTAGTGATCTGACCGCGTATCATTACAGTCTACATCCTGATATGCCCAAATTTATATATCTAACCCAGAACATCTCCAAATCCAGATTATTACATCTAACTGCATATTTAACATCTCCACTGGAATATCTAAGAACCCTCTTAAAATCAGCATAGCCCAAACTCCCATTTGTAACCTCCTTTCCCCAAATTCAGCTCTGTCACCAGCCTTATCTGTGACATGTGATGGCAGCTCCATCCTTCCGTCATTCTGTCCAAAACCCTTCAACCATCCTAACTAATCTTTCACATCCCAAAGTACCAGCAAACTGTGTTGACCCAACCTTCCAAATATGTCTAGAACCTAAACACAAACTCCATAGCTACTGTAGGGCTGAACCACCATCTATTCGCCTAAGGTTACTACAGTAGCCTTCTGCCAGTCCTCCTGATTTATCTCCACATAGTTTATTATAAACATAACAGCCACCCCATTCTTTAAAGTCATGAGATACATCATTCATTCCCTTTCCCAAAGTTCTGCAGTTGCTCTCCATTTCCATTCACAATAAAGCTGAAATTCTTACCATGCTCCACAAGGCACTCAAGTATTCTGAGGCTTCCTCACCTTTCTCTTTGCCTCTATCTCCGTCTCCTCTTCTGAGCTTCAACACTGTGTCCTTTTTGTCCCTCAGTCATGGCACCTTGTGGCCTTTGACTCCACTGATACTCATTCCCCATTGTCCCCCATACCCACTTGCTTAATTCCTCACCTCTTTGAAATATTCACTCAAATCCAACTCTTTAAAATTAGACATACTCTGACAAACCTGTCTAGTACTATAACCTGCCTTCACCCCGACACGCTGACCTCCCTGCAACTATTCTACTTCTTTCTTTTATGTAGCATTTAGCTATGCTATACAAGATGTAATGTACTTATTGCACTTGTATATTTACTGCCTACCCCAGCTAAGCATTTGAGTTCCACTGAGTTATCTTCATCTGTTTTGGTCACTGATACATGCCAAGTGCCTAGGATGGTGCCTATCATAGTAGGCATGCAACAAAGGTGTGCCATAGGATTTTTGTGGCGGGCACTGACTCTCAGCTACAGCACCTGGAATATTATTTTGCTGGTATGTAAAAGACATAATGCAGTCTCTTTGTCAGGGTCTTATGCTTTATGAGTCATAAAGTTGTCTTCTGCATAATGTAGGAATGCTTTGATATTGCTTGTTTGTCACTGTTATTTATCCTCATCCCAGAAAAATGCTAGGAGAGTTGGAAATCCCCTTTGAATATGACACAGAGCAATTTAGGGCATACAGAATGTTGACTTAGAGTATTTCACTGTCACTTACCTTTCCTACTAATGGTGCATTTCAGATAGCCATCATAATTTTTCTCTTTGGTTTATATTTCTTGCATTTTTAAGCTAAAGTACTTTACCATCATACACGTCATTGTCAAATTGTATCTCTCTGGCACTGTGCATGCTTTCGATGTATAACACACTCCCTTGCCATTTTCTTGGTTGACATTACAGTAATGGAACGTGCCCTCGAGGGTCTGGTTGTGCCCACTAGGTTATGACCACCTCTCAGTGGAAGCACTTTTAATTTTCTCAGCTGTGTGTTGTATGCCACACATTTGTGCTGGGCCACTTCAGTCAATGCATAACACTTGTCTCTCAGTGCAGGGAAAAAATGGTGATCTGTGCTATTTTCGATTTAGAAAATACATAGTCATGTGTGTGAGTTAAATATCGATGACCTGTTTTACCTAAAGCAAAACCAGTTAGCCCATTTTAATATTTCTAAATGTTTTGATGTTAAGAGCAATGTACACAAGTGAATTTTAGGCATGCAAACCAAAATGACAAGCTGGGACTATTTAGCAGGTTTCTTAAATGTGATTTACATGGTAAATATTTCCTAAATTATAATAGTTGTACAATGGAGGTAGAAACTGTAACAAAGGACCAGTCTCTGGAGGGGAAGTGTAAAAATACCCTCATAATACTCAGTACACACTATAATAATTTAATGTTGGATTGTTTTGATAGTTTCACATTGTTAATGGGTCACTCAGTTCCTTCAGTATACCAGGAAGATTTATGCCAGACTTTGTTCTATCTGAAGTTCCTGATGTATCTTCTCTACCTTTGATGAAGTCAGCAACCCGCCCCCCACCCCACTATTTTTTTAAGCACTTACTTCTCTTTTTAAACTAGCTCAAATGTTGCTTCTCTTTTCCAGATCTTCCCAGGAAGAAACAACTACTTTTTCCTTTGGAAATCTAGCATAATAATTATATCTTAATGTCTATAAAAGAGCATGCAGCTGTTTATATGCAATTCTTTTTCTCCTCATAGACTGTCTCAAAGGAATGATAGTATCTTGGTTGTCCCAGTCTGTCCAGAACATAGCAAACATAGAGGATATGTGGTGATTGTTTAATTAAATTTTCAGGTGACTGAGATAGTGGCTTAAAGGAAACGTTGAAATAATGACAAGATAAAGGATAAGTTGAACAATTCTGGGTTGCATAGAGCAGACTAGATGTTATTACTGATAATATTACCTCTGACTTTCATCGAAGTATGTAAATAAGCAAAAAGGGTAGCAAGCAATTTAAAGTAAATCATCTGATCTGTTTAAAAAGGAAAGAAGGGAACCGTATTGTTTCATCACTATGTCCTAAGGTCTGCGAAAAACTCAAGGTGCAGAGACACTATAACCTAATAAACTAGGCAAACTTAATTCGGTAGAAACTAGCTCTGGTTAGAACCAAGATTTGTAGTCCATTATCATCAGCAGTTCATCTCTTTCTCTATCCATTCAGAAACTAACCTTCCAGGACAAAAACAATAGAGAAAGGGATAAGTGAGAGCCTGTAGCACACGTGGGTGCTTAATCACATGTGGAAGAGCTTCAGAGACAGACATGGGGCAGGAGAGGGCAGAGACTATATCTGCCGGAATGGTCCCCAGGCTCTACGCTGCTGAGAGATGGAGCAACTGCGCCTTACTCTCTGGCTTAGTCAGAGAAACAGCCATCGTGAGCAAGAGCAACTCTGCGGATCCAGAGTTGGTGAATGTTTGTCAAACCTTACACAATATACTAGGCGCTGTGCAGAGACTCGTGATGTTCAGGTGAGAAATGAGATGGGGAAGCAGTCACAGTCTCCCATGTGCGAGAGGAAAGTGGACACCTCTCCCACACAGTTGTCGTCAGACCTTGGACTTAGACTAATGTAGATTTTGCCCATTCAAAAGGGTGGGGACAGAGCCTAAAAAAGGAAAAAATAAAAACCCATATGGTAACAAAAGGAAAATAGAACATTTCCCTGAAGACAGAGAGAAAAAATAAAAAAGCAAATATCTGAAAGTGACCTTTTATGAGAAGCAGATGGAGATGTAAGGAGACATCTGTGTGGTGACATCTAAAATACGTAGTAGACAGGAATCAGGGATGAGAAGCAACGTGCGCGTCAGTACATTAATCATCAATCTCTTTTCCAAGTCACCATAAAATGAACAAAAGAACATAAAAACAGAAGGAAGATTTAGCATTTTTGATGAAAATTATGGGAGGACGCCACCCATATGTCAGAAACTTCCAAGGATGGGACAATGTCAAATGCAGGGAATGGGGAACCCCTTAAAAACCTTTCCCAGAGAAAGTCATATGGGATTGTAAGAATTCAACAAAGATGATCAAGAAAGAATCTAATGTTTTCCTAGCCTTTCATGTTAAGATTATAGTTGAAAAAAAATGAAAAGAAAAAAGAAGACTAGTTGAAGACAGGCTGTAGGACAGGAGAAAAGTCTTTTAGAAATTTTTTACTAATGGATGGCAGTCAAATTCAGAATTAGGTTACCTAGGAAAAGCAAGAGCACTCAGGCCTGTTTCAAACAAAATGATTGCAGGATTTTTATTCCTAGATGTGGAAGGAGAAGGGTGGGAGAGGGAGACAGCAGTCCCGGAAAGGACAGCTGCATCATGTGGAAATAAGAATACACCAAAAGAAAATAATTGAAAAGTTAGCCCCTCCCATAGGAAGCACACCAATGACAACACAACTATTATGCAGGCAGTTAGACGCCAAGAGGCATCATACAGACTTACCTGAAACTAGTTTCCAGCTTGGTATCTGAAAAGAGTTTTAAAGAGCTTCCAAGGAAACAGGAAGATCAAAGTAAAACATGCGTCTTTGTGAGGAACTGCTGGTCAAGCATGTGCCTTCCCTTCAATTATGTGTAAACAAAACAAAACAGCATAACACTGAAAGGATTCCTCTGTGTAAAACAAAATAAATGTAACACCTGAGGTTGAGGAAGGCAGTAATTTTGAGGAAAAAGAAATATTGGAATGAAATGTTTTTATAGAAATTTATGTTGTGCTTTTGTATCATTCAAAGGAATATTGACTTGGTCAAAGAACTCAGACCCAGACCAAATAAAGAAGAGAAAAACAATGAGCTGGTAGAGTTAAGGAAGGAATGGAAAAAAACCACAATAGCAGAATGAACAATTGAAATAGCAACAATAAGATCAGAAAATCACACAAGTTACATCTGGAAAATGCTTAAGAAACTTTCTAGAATATGTAAGAAAAGGAATAAAGAGATGACTAAGCAGAGGGGAGTCTGGGAAAGGGGGACAGCCAGTAAAGGTCCAAAATATGAGTAAGGATTTTATTGTGAAGGACAAGAATAAATAAAACTATAGAAATAACATAGAAAGATATATTAGCTGAAAACTTTTTAGAACTTTAAATAAATAACCATATAAAACCCTGACCCTGAATTTGAAAACAGCTTATCATTTGACAGTAGTCCTGATTTGTAAAAAAGGTACTTACACCTGGACTGGTTTTGCTGAAATGTGTAGATTTGTTTCTTCTTCTTTTTTAACCCATCCTGATACTCATCCAGGCAGAAAAATAAGATCAACCAAGGAAGGGAAATCAGAGTTGCAGATTTGTTCTAGTAACAATTTTGAAAATATGAGAAGTAACAAGTATATAAAAGGCTATAAGGACACATAAAACATATAAGCTGCTGTTTTTTTGTTTGTTTGTTTGTTTTGGTAGGGGGGAGATAATTCCCTGGCTGGGAATCGAACCCAGGCCACAGTGTTGAGAGCGCCGAAGTCTAGCCACTACACCACCAGGGAGCTCCCTAAACTGCTTCGTTAAAGTGTTTGTAGGCACATTGCTACCAGCTGACAAACTAAAAACAAAGAATAATGAATTAGGTTGAGTTGTTACAATCATGGTTATTTAATATGGTGCCCATATTACAAATAATTATGGAAGATGCTCTGTGACTTAATGATGGGGTTATGCCCCAATAAACCCATCATAAGTTAAAAATATTGTTAGTTGAAAATACATTTAGTATACCTAACCTACCAAACATTGTAGCTTAGTGTAGCCAACCTTAACTCAGAACACTTAACATTAGTTGGGTAAAATCATCTTGCTGCTGCTGCCCAGCATCATAAAAGACTATTGTATCATATATGGCTAGCCTGGAAAAAGATAAAACTTGGAGGTATTATTTCTATTGAATGCATATAACTTCTGCACCACATAAAGTTGGAAAATCAGAAGTTGCATTGGTGTAAGCCGGAGACCATCGGCATAACCTAAAATAATACTGTCAGTAGGAGGTTTAAAATTCCAAGTTAATTTTTTCTCCTCCCTGCAAAAAAAAAAAAAAAAAAAAAAAAAAGGAATTGCAGCAGTAGAGAACAAGGTGAACAGAGGTCAAATATATTCCCTTTGTATTTTCATATTGCGGTAAATCCAAAGTGGTGTTTCCTTGATGGTGATAATTGGAAATGGACACAGTTAAGTATTTAAAAATATCAGTGGTAGATATTTGTAGAGTTAAAGGTAATCTGTGCACATGTTGCTCTAGTAGCGTAAAATGAGGCCCCTCCCCCTCCCCAGTCCCTTACAACAGATACTATTAGTGCCCCGTCTCCTCTTGGCCGACTGGTGGAGTCACGGTGTCTCCAGTGGACAGCCCCCACATCTACAGCTTCCCCACAAACACCCTCCTGTCTCACCTTCCTCCACCTCTGCCTGAGTGCTTTCTAAGGCAGCCCAACTGGGTAGCCGCCTCGGAGATCACTCTCATGCATGAGGCTGGGAACCAGCTGGTAAACCCCCAGCTGCCCTGCCTTTCATGGGGACGGCCCAGAGACCCGCCCACCGTTCCTCTGAGGACTGCGCCTCAGCTCCTCACACAGATACTGCCTGCATCCATGCGACTCTTACTGCCTTAACAGTAAATACTAATAGAGAAACTGTCCCCAGACTCACCTTTTCACTTGCTCACTGTGGCACTTGTGTAATAATACGTCCTGTGATCACCTCCCAAATAAACTCAGTTCAGTGGTATTTTGGGGAAATTTAAACTAAAACGAGGAAAATAAAATAGAGAAATCAAGAAAGCATTAAAAAATGAGAGAAAAATAAATTTATGTATTTTGACAAAGAATAGGGCTATCTTAAATTCTCCAACTGAAAATAAGACCTTCAGATTGGTTCAAATTGCACGTACGTAGTCTGGGAGAGAGAATTAAAACCAATTGACCAAGATAGCTTAAACACGAGAGCGGGTAAATTATTGGTCAAATACAAAGCAAACTAAGGATATGGTAATATCAACTGTAAGGATTCGAGATAAAAACATAAAGTTACAGAGTCCAGCACAAATTTTTTATGAGCTGGTAATCGATTTCAAAATCATAAGTACATAATTCTGTAACAATATTGTAATTACATTAACATAACTACTTTTTAAAAACAGTTACTTCTGCCGGACCCTGTATAAAAGTTATCATTTAAATATAAAAGTTTTATGTCAGACACTAATTTATAACTTTTGTGTATTACTATTATAAGAAAAAGAAGTGAATTTTCAATAACCAACATGATGAGGGAGAAAATAATTAGTATAAGAATAGGACAAAAATTTAAAAAAGGTAAAACAGTAGAAATGATCATTAAATCTAAGGGTAAGTTCTTAAAAAATAGGTGCAACTTTTCCTAATCATTACAAGAATATTCATAAAGCATATATGCAAAGCGGAGAGTAGGGATATTACTATAGATACAGGACTGATGTAAAAATATGTATAAGTTAGGTTGATAACACTCAATTTCAAAGTCTTACAGTAATAGATTGTATTTCTAGGAGATAAAAATAACTAGTGTCAAAATAAATGTTCAAGCCTTATCAGAATAATAATTTTATTAATAAAGTTTAAGTAATTATCAAAGAATTATCTTCATGCAAGTTTTGGGCCCACACCATTCCTTTGTTGATGTATTTTTACTGCATGAGTGAATATCACTTTCTTTTTTAACCTAGATCACTAAAGAACTTGAAGATCAAGTTATTTCAAATTTTAAAGTAACAGACAATGCCTTGCTTTGTTTGAACTGTTTCACAGAGGAGTAAAAGCAGTATTGTCCAGCTTTAAAATTAATTTTGAGTAATGACCATGATCATAATCCCAAAACCAAACAAGAGAAATGGAAAGTATTATAAAAACTACATACTCATTTGACACTTTGAAAAGGGAGTAAACTACCAAATAAACTACCTTAGCAGCATGTTGACCTTTCAGTGTATTAGGGACAAAATAGTAGTCTCATATCCATCAAGCCATTAAACTTTACTAATATTTAAAGCTCAAAGGAGAAATATTTATCATTTTTTTGAAAGATTCCAAGAGGGCATTTAGTAAAATTCAGTATCCATCTGATTAAAAATAAAACCTCTGGGAAACTGTAACTAGCAGAATATTTCCTCATTGTAGTAAATCATCTCAAGCCATTAGCCGAGAGATACTTAAAAATGAAACACTATAGAACCCCCCCCTATTAAATCAAATTTATAAAAAAGGTTCCTGTTATTGCAATTATTATTTAATATTGTTCTATCAATAAAACAGCAAAAGTATGAGTAAATGTTAGAAAAATGAAGGTTAAATTACATTATTAGAAGATCATTAGATTTTCACCTGGAAGCCTAATGGAAATGAAGTTATTGCAAATAAATAAATAAATAAATACAGTTTTGTGGGCTTTCTGAGAATAAAATGTTTGTATAAAAATTAGTACTTTTTCTGCATAGCATATTGGTTTAAAAACACAGTCTTGGAATCAGACTGATAAGGATTTGAATTTTAGTTCTTGGATTATTTTAGAGCAATTACTTCACCCTAACTCTAAACTTCAGTTCCTTCTGCTTAAAATTGAACCAGTGATGCCTGCCTCACAGGATTATGTGACCAATGAGTGAATTAATGTCTGCTAAGCAAGCTGGAAAGAGGAAATGCTCAATTAATAGTAACTGTATTTTTGGTTGGGAAATCTAATTGTGTGTGTGTGTGTGTGTGTGGGTGGGTGGGTGTGTGTGCGCGCGCGCACGCGCATCTCTGATAAATCAGTAGTGGGACAAAAACATGATTTATCACATCCCAATCACTGTAGGTCACTGAAATAAGAAAGCACAGAAAATAAATAAAACAGAAAAATACACGTGGAATAAAAGTCAACAACAGAAATAAGACCAAGATATTAGTTTGAAAACATGTTTAATTGCCAGCAGATAAGGCCTTTATACTCATGACATGTGCCTTCTAGGATCTTTAAGAAAAGAGTTAATATTACCAGAATTGTGAAACATAACAGTATTTCCCATTGACATCAGGAGCAAGTTAAAGATTCTCACTATCACACCCTTTATTAAATGTACTCTGGAAATTCTGGAAATCCAACAAGTTGTTAGGAAGGGTGGCACTATTACTGATGCTCAATTTTTAGATAAATTACCAGAAAAGAAAAACAGACACTTTTAGAATACAAGTAACCAGAATGAACTAATTTATCAATAAATACCCTAATTAAATACAGTAATAACTTCTTATTCATAGTAGCATGAAGATAGATTGAAATAGATCTTTTACTTACATGAGGAAAACTAAAAATCATTAACAAGCAATCTTAAATAAAAGTTGACTACATAGAAAAAGTGATGTCATATTTTAGAAAAATGTCCATACTTCCTATATTAAATAAGGGCTTAACAATATTTAAATAAAAATCCAAATGGAATTTATTTTGGAACCTGAAAAATATTTTCTATGTAAGTTTATCTGGAAATATAAGAGGTTGAGAACAATTAAGAATTTTGGGAAAATGTACCATAGATGATGCATTTGGCTAATGAAGTGTAAGGTATATTAAAAATACAATTTCAAGAAAAGTTTTGATTAAAAATAAAACTATTTTATAGATGAATATAAATGTCATCAAAGTCATAAAAAATATCTGAAGAAAATCATTAGATCGACACCTTAAAATATAAACAGCAATATATTTAAGATAATGTGAGAAACATACATATAATACAAGGGACTCCACATAGCAGCGCCCTCTGGTGGCAGGAAGAGAGGCACTTGGTGAACCACAGGTGTGCATGCTACCTGTGAAGCTGCCGCTGCCTTTCCCACAGTCTTAGTAGCCAGCCATTGGGATTGAGGACAAGAATACCTTGAAGGGAGGCCATTAGGAAGGACTGGGAGCATTGAACTTCACATCCACTTGCTATCCGCTGGTTCAAAGCCAGGCTTGTATTGGTGGTACCACGTGGCAGACATCTCAATCTCTAAGGACTAAGATGGAGATGGTGAAACTGTAGAGTTGCGTGTTGGAAAGCATTGTTCCTTCTAAACAGGATGAGGCGTGGACAGAATAGGAATTTGTTTTCCAGCATTGGGTACATAAAGATTTGGCTTAGAATAAAATATAATCAAACTCATGATAAAGATAACATTAAATCATAAATTAAATAAACCCATAAGTAAAACTTAAAAAATTACAAAAACATTATTTTAGAATTGAAGAGCATATATTTCTAGAATTGTAAGGGGAGCCTAATGCCTAGTACAGTGAAGATCCAAGTAAGTTTCATCATTGTGAATTATTACGCCAGAGAGCAAGAGAAAGTCCTAAAAGATTCTAGAAAAAAAAAAAAAAGGATTGGTCTAGCAGTCATACCAACAAAGCAGTAGAGTTTCATATAAAGAACTAAAGTCACAGTGACATTTGAGAGGTGGTAAAACTGGATACTGGAAGACAAGAAGCGTTGTCTTTAAAAATCTGAATTTTAATGTAAATTCCTTGTAAGTGATTCCAAGAAACGGCATACAACAAAGGAAGGCAAGGAAGGGAATTTAGAACATGGTGCTGAGGGGGGACTCCAGGAGAATGGCTGTGTGAAAGGTCTAGAATGAAAGCAATCCCGGCATGAAATGGGGAGGCGTCCAGGACGGATGCTACAAAGGTGGGAAAAAAATTCTCAAGGCTTTGGACCAAGTGGATATGAGTCTTAGGGCTCTGTTTGAGAGTTTGGGTAGAAATTGGAGATAAATACATCGAAAACTAAGAAACCAGGAAACAGGATTATTGTTATGTATAAAAAATTAGACAGGAATTTTGTAAGAAAAATAAATACAATCCCAGTGTATTTTGTGGCTCAGAAATACATTTTCTTCACACAGTGTGTCAATGGGCATACCTAGTATGGATTTAAGAATAAAAGCATTGCTGTGTAACTGTTGGGAAGAGGGGGGAAAGGGAATTATGTGTGTTAGGGGAGGTATGAGACATCTGCATCTTAATATCCTAATGTGTACATTTGCACATAGTATGTATTTTGTGAATCTCAAGGGAATGACTCTTTCCTCTCTTTTTTTTCTTCCCTTCTTCCATCCCTCTTTTCTTCTCTCTCTGTCCTCCCTTTCTAGGAAGCAACACATGAAAGATTTTGTCCCCTGATATTGGGTGATTCAAAGTTAGGGTATAAAAGGCAAAGAAGTAGTGGTGGTAATTTATGGAGTGTGGTCTGTTGGACAATAGGTATTGAGAATCTTATTTATTTAGGGAGCAGAAACAGCAAATGCAGACATACGTAAAGCAAGCATGTGTTGATCCAAGTTCAAGGAACAGTAAGAAGGTTGGAGGTGCTCTATGTATGTGGCTTTTGTAGGAGAATTAGATGGGGAGACATTCAGAATTGATCATTAGGACTTTAGAGAATGTGTTGACAGTTGGGCTTCTCTGTGTGTGGAGAATAGGCTGTAGGCAGCAAAACAGAAGTGTGGAGGATATAGTGACCCAAGGAGCTAGTGAAGGCTTGGGCAGGGCTGGTAGCTGGAGGCGGTAGAAATGTAGCTCTAAGGACCTAACCCATCTGAGCCAGTTGAGAGGAACTCAGTGTTCTGAGCTCCTAGTGTGTGTATTCTCAGAATGGTTCTTTATCTGAAAGTGCTCCCAGTTATGTGCTGGAAGCTTCTGGATGTATGGTCCTGGAGCTCTGGAGGTGGAGCAATGAGATGTTAGAGGATATACAGTACAATCATCCTAACACCCAGTCTCTTTCAAAGAAAAGCATATCGAACTGAAAGACACCATCAACAACACATCAGCACATTGGGATGACCTGAAACAGCTTCTATGTGTGTTGATATTGTGGATAATCACCAATTGGATTGCCTATAGAATGCCAGTTCCTTCCAGGAATGTCTTCCATTTGTGCTGTGATTTAGGATGGAATGTTTTGCGAAGTGTTCATGTAGATAGCTGTACCACCAAGGAACAGGGACATTCTTAACAGACATGTACTGCTTAAGTGCACGTTAATGCCCCTTTCTCGTATCAGTGCAACCCATATATTTAATGCATTCAGTATAGACTGTTGAAACTGAAGCAGTTGTTTTTCAGTGTTGCCAAAGCCTAATTGCAAGCCAGCTAATTCTTTTTATGTTCTGATAGCTTCTCTATTAGAATAAAGAAACTGTAGTAGAATGACTTTTGATGGTATGTCTCAATGTTAATAAGATGTGGTTTAACTGCTTCCACAAGTTTATCTCCTTGCTAATACTCCAGTTAAAATGAGATAGGACAAATAGTTTGCTAAATCTTACATACAGAGAGCAGTTTTTATTGTTTTGCCTTTCCTTCATTTTTTTCTCTTACAATAAATATTTGATGAGCACCTACGATGTTCTAGGCAGTGAACAAAGTAGAAAAAATTCCCTTATGATCTTATTCAAATGGAGAGATACAGATGACAAAAGCATTAAGTAAAGTATATAGTACATCCGATGGTGCTAAGTATTGTGGAGAAAAATAAAGCAGGGGAGGTAGTTGGCTGGCTTGTAGTTTAGTGGAAGCCATGGCAAGGAGGGGCAGTATGTTTTGAAGTCTCCCTGGTTACTCTCTAATATCCAGGATTCCATCATTAATGTTTACTACTCATATGTTCTTTACCTTCGTCTTGAGAAAAGGTTCCTTTTCAAGGGCCTGCTGGAAAGCATGGTGTAAAAGGTGATAAGAAAACCTAGGTTTTTAGCTTCACTTTGCTGCTCTTCATTTTTCTGCTTTTCCCTTTTCTGGACCACATGTATCTACTCTCCTGGCTTTTCATATTAATAGTATCTGAAGGGTTAGAACTCCCATGTTACTCCCTAGCCCCGATTTGTATCCTTGCCTCCAAAGTATGTTGGACTACACACCCCTCCTCCACACCCTGATGTCCCATAGAGATCTCAAACTTCAGCATGTTCAAATAGGAGCTCACGGCCTTCCCGCGCCTCTTGACACACGTGATCTTTTCCCCGAATGCCCGACCTTAGGGACATCGTAGTTACACTTCTGTACTCTAAAAGTGCAGTCATCCTTTCTGTATCTTTCCCATCCCGTGTTGTTCCCAGTGTGTAACTCTTACCGCTCACCTATGGTTTCGTTTTGCTTTGAAAGCTACTGTTTTAGATCATCTCAGTTGACTATTTTTTTTTTATTTTATTTTAGCCTCTGAAATGCCCCAGGCACTGTGTTAGCTTTTGCAAACATGAATGGGATGAAGGTGGTTCTTGCCAAAGCTAAAACGGAACCGGACTTATTTGACTGGTTGCACCAGAAGGGGATTCACGGTGCTAACTGGTTCGTGTGGAAGCTTTCTGTAGAGAGGCTTGAGGGAAGGCCCTGGAAAGGAGGAGGACCTAAGAGCAGCGGAAGGGACAAGATGAAGCTCGGTTCTGCACTCTTGGAGTGCTTACGTCATTTATGAGTCTGTGTGGGAAGAGTGGCTAGAGATGTGGCCTCTAGAGGATAGGTTTTCATGAGGAGTGCTGGGAGGTGCATGAGATGGGATAGGGCAGAAGAGCAGTATCGATTAAATCCTCTGGCAGCCCAGTGCCACACGTGCTTGACACGTGCTTTATGGCTGTGCGCAGTCCCGCTCTGGAACTCCAGGTGGGGAACCCTGTCTAGGGTCTGCAAGTGAGAAGAGAGGATTACAGTCTTGGCACTTCAAGCAAAGGACAATGACACTAGAGCAACAGAGACAGAACAGGAATCTATTTCTTATCACATTGATTGCTCAAAATTAGGACTCCCTTATTCTACTGCAAACGACACCATTGACACTTACCCAAACTTTAGTGTTAAAGGTTGTCGGTGGGGAAAGCAAACGTTCTCTAAAATCAGTCAGTTCTAGGTCCATAGTCCGTATCTTTGCATTGCTGCTGTCTAATTGAGAAAGCCACACACCTTTTCTGAGTGCTAGTTACTTCAGATGCTTACATAACCTATGAGGGTTATCATGAAGATACATTGGGAGAGTGTATAAAGTAGAGTTACAACACAATTTCTGGAGTAATGCATATACCAAACATGCTAGTCTTAGTAATAATCACACCGACAATACCAAGGAGGTGATTCTGTGAACCCCAGCCTTGTGGCCAGAGGAAGAGATACCGTTTTTGACATTATTCACAGAAACTATTTGAAGAAAGTATGTAAAGAAAATATATTTATTTGCCTTGTTACCCTTTTCAGTGAAGTTTGAGATAACAAGAAGGGAAAGGAAGCAAGAGAAAAATGTTAACTGTCCATGTCATTGCTGCTGCTTATGATAGCTGGCACATGTGTCCTAAGTCCATTGGGCTGGTGGGCCTGAAGGTAAATTCCGGTTCTCTAGAGTTACTGAGAGTCCTGGGTGTGTGCTGTGTGATGCTGGCTGAGCATTTTCATAGAGGTCATCCCTTACAGCTAGGAAAAAGGAGTACACAGTGTCACCTACTTTTAAGCTAAAGGAAAAGTCCCATTTGTGTTTACTTTTCACTACAATAAAAGAAAATAGGGCAGAAGGTTCAGAATATCATGTTTTCATATAAATTTACATGCTGAATTATCTTTCTGCAGAATGTGGAATTTAAATAGTAAATAATATAATAATAATAATATAATAATTCATTAGTTTTAATTTCTACTGAAGTTGAAAAATAAGGGACAAATGTAAAGTTAAAAAGAAAAAAGAAAAAAGGAAACATATAAACTCCGGACACAGGTCCTTGAGATTTTGTTTTGTTTTTTAACGTGTAGTCACAAGGACAGTTTGGGATGTTCACGGTGGGAGGACTTGGATTCACGGGACTTAAGGCTTGAAGGTTCTCTTGGCATCCAGTGACCTGGCAATGGGTGACCTTCAAAGTGAGGCCAACCGCAGTGATGTCTTAATGTCTCCAGAATTTTACTGGGGCTTAATACTCAAATATCCTTCTAGCTGTCTGCTTTGTAAATAATGTGGGTATTTTTAGTTTCCGGTAACAGTAATTAAATACCATAAATGAGAATAATGATAATAATACTGGCTAAATATTTATTAAGTTCTTACTATGTGCTAGGACTGTGTGAAGTGCTCTACATGCATTATCTTGTGTAATCTTTAAACTGATGCTATTATTTAGGTATTAACACTATTATTTTCCATACTAGATGAATTGGAGACTTATGCATATAAAAATAAATTGATCAAGAAGGCATACAGATTTTCAACAATGAAGCTTCATAATTGAGCACATTTTCTGTACTTTTATGAATATTTAACCCTTGCCTTGAAAATAATTTAACATAATGGTTAAGAGCATAGATGCTAGAACCTATCTATCTGGCATTAAATCAGCTTTCTTCCAAGTCATCTTGGCCAAGTTTTTACTTCTGTGTGTTTCAATTTCATTATTTTAAGTGAGGATAATTTTAATAGTTCCTATTGCATAATAAGTTGTCATGATTAAATGTATTAAGACTATAAGATTTAGGACAGTCATTGGCATATGGTAAAGTCCTAAAAAAATGTCCACTCTTATCTAGGCATTTATCATGAAATTTTAAAAAATGTTGTAAGAAAGGAATGTAAGAAACTGATGATTGGGTGAATCAGATTAGACATAGAAAATGGAACCCTGTTCACAAATTAAATCCACAGACAAAGTTTAGAATGAGCTTGGCCTTGAGGGAACTTGCCTCAACCATCTGGTGAAAACTCGGAGTCCATTGCTTTCAGAAAGATACACGCTGGCCCATCTGAATTGACATCTGTGTGAGCACTAAAGTCCCGGAGGGTAATTGACAGAGAAAACTCCAACAGCAATACTGACATAAGCCTGGAAAACTAAGCCATAAAATTCTCTGTATAAACAAGTGGCCTGTATAATCACAGAACTATGAATTTTGGTCTTGCCCCAGGGACACCTGAAATAGCCAGATGCTCAAATAAAAATAAACTTACTTCTGAAGTACATGACCAACAAGAGTTTAAAAAATCACACCTCTCTCCCATCACTTTCACTCACCATTAGGCAGATGAATGCATGCTTCATTGTTTCATGACAGCTTTGAATGACGTCTCATGACCACAACATGATATGTGTGTATTTCTCTGGTTTACCACAGATTTTAAAAAAGAAACTTTTTATTGAAGTATAGCAGATATAAAATGCAGGAAACATTAGTGTATAGCTCAGTGAATTTTCACAAGTAAACGTATCTATGTAGCCACAGCCCAGTACAGAAATAGAATATTACTACTTTTGAGAAAAACCCCTGTGGCCCTTCTAGTTACCAGTATCTTCCAAGATAATCACTGCCTTGATTCCTAATACTAACATTGATTTTTGTCTTTTTTTTTTGAAATGGAATCATACAAATTGTACTCTTTTGTGTGTGTGTTCTTTCACTCAACATTGTGAGATCCATCCGCACTAGTGTATTTATTCTCATTGATGTTTAGAATACTATTATTTAAACATGTCACAATTTATCCATTCTATTGTTGATGGACATAGGGATTATATCTAGTTTGGGATCTTATGACTGCGTTGTGGAAATTTTGTACATGTATTTGGTGAACATTTTGTCTCACTTCTGTAGGTCATATACCTAGGATTGGAATGGCCGGGTGCATGCGTATGAGTACCTTCAACTTAAGTATGGACTACTGAAAGACTTTCAGAGTCCATATAGCACTTTTCAGTTTGTTGAGCAGTATATCAAAATCAGGCTTTTTTTTCCTCATTAAATTGAAAAACTATTGAGGGGAAATGCACAGATTAATAAATTTGTAATTCAGACTATGATAATGTATATATTTGTATAACCACTACTCCAATCAAGATACAGTAGACTCTCAGTTAACCAGCAGCCATGGGGATTGGTAGATGCCAGATCAATGTAAGTTGACTCTCCGTTAACTGGAATTCAAGCAACTGGCACTCTTTGTTGGTTGCTTGAGAGAAATGGTTGCTTGAGTTCCACTTAATGGAGAGTCTACTGTGTAACACTTTTATATCGCCTCAGAATATTTCCTTGTACCCTCTTCTAGTCCTTCGCCGCCATAGACAACTATTGCTCCAAAGTCTATCACTATAGGTTAGTTTTGACTGTTCTCGAATCTTCCTAGAAATGGAATGATACTCTTGTGTCTGGCTTCTTTTACTCAGTGTAATGTTTTGGAGATTCATCTCTATTATTGCTTATTATCAGTACAGCTTTTCTTTTTTTTAATATCAGTATTCTATCGTATAATCTACTGCAATTTTTGCAAATTCCATTCCATTGTTGATGGACATTTGAGTTGTTTTGAGTTTCAGACTGTTATGAATAATGTTGCTGAGAAAATTTCTAAACAAGGTTTTTTTGAGGACATATGCTTTGGCTTCTTGGGCATACATATTTAGAGAAGAAATTTCTTGGTCAAAAGATAGGCTTGTGTTTAACTTTATAAGAAACTAATGAACAATTCTTCAAAGTAGTTGAACCATTTTCAGACTTCATTAGCAATACCAGAAAGTTCTAGTTGATACACATCTTTGCCGTCATTTGGTCTTGTTTGTCTTTTTAATCATAACCATTCTCGAGGCTATGAAATAATATCATACTATGATTTTAACTGGCTTTTTCTCTGGCGACAGTGACTTCAGGTGCCCTTTAATGAGCTTATTGCTCAATTCTTGGTGACATGTGTGTTCAGAATTCAGTACATTTTTTAAAAAATTGGAATCCATGTTTTGATTTGTAAGAATTCATGCAAGTATATCTCGATTTAAATGTTTTATCAAGTAACTTGTGTTTTCTTTGAATCTGTGGCTTGCCTTTACATTTTCTTAATGCTATCTTTTCATTACCAGAAAATTTTAATTTTGGGAGAGTCCAGTTTGTTTTTTGTTTCATGATTACTGGTTTTTATAAATATCTTTTCACTAAATCTCTGCCTATCCCAAAGTGGCAACAATTATCTTCTGTGTTTTCTTTTAGAGGATTTATAGTTTTAGCTTTTGTGTGTAGCTTTATGATTCATCTTGAATTATTATTTACATGTGGTCTGAGGTAGGAGCCAAGGTTAATTTTTCTATATGTTTATCAAGTTATTCAGTGCCATTAAAAGACCCTTTTTTTCTCCTTTGAATACTCTTCAAGGACTTGTTGAAAATTATTCTATAGTTTCGTAAGTTTTTTCCTCTGAACTCTCTCTTTCATTAATCTGCACGTTCATTTTTACGTCAGCACATTATGTTGATTATTGTAACTCTGTGGCAAATGTTACCAAGCAGTGACTCTTGCGTCATTGTTTTGAGCAAGTTTACTTATGCTGGTACAGATTCTTGTTTCTCCATATGTCATTTAGAAATAGTTTGGCCTTATGATCAGAAAGTCTGTTGGTGTGGATTGTGATCATGATGTATCTGTAGATAAATTCGGGGAATACTGATGTATTTATAATATGGACTCTAATCCATAATAAGTCACGATTATCTCTTCATTTATTTAGACCTTAATTGGTTTCATTAATGTGCAGTTTTCACTGTTGAAGTCTTCCATTTATGTAATTTTAAACTTATTTTCAAGTAGCCTATGTTTTTTAACACTATTATCAGTGACGTATTAAAAGCCAGTATTTTTTAATTGTTTGCTATTGCTATTAATATATAGAAGTGCAGTTGGATTTTGTGAATTGGTCTTGTGTCCCATGACCTTCATAAATTTATTTAATTCTAGTAATTGTTTTGTATATTCTTTAGGATTTTCTATGTAAACTATTACATTTTCTGTGTAAAACAGTAAGTTTTTTTTCTTCCTTTCCGCTTTCCTTGGGTTAACTGTTTTCTCTTTTGTAGTCCCCATTTACACCTTGACTTTCACTTCTCCAATGTAAGGGATACAGAAGACACAATAGCGTTAGGGAGAAACTTATCTTACCTGTCTAATGAGATCTTTTGGAAAGGCCAAAGGTATATATGCTAACTTAACCTAGTTACTCCACTCAATACAGTATCTGATATGAAGCTATTAATCATCACAGCAGCATCCCTCCTTGTAGGGGAGTGTGGTGAAGTGTCCCAAGAGGGAAATGTCATGCTGCTTCTAAGTAAAGGAATGGTTCATCTATAAGTACTGAGGGAATGAGTGATCATAACAGCAGCACTGCTACAAATAATGCTCAGCAAACCAAACTCTCATGCATGGAATGCCTACTATTTGCTAGGAGCTTTAACATTTTATTAGGTCTTATTGGGCTTCCTTCAATAATTGCAAGATGCATCCATATTTTGTATAATCATTTTCATTACTGGATTATATCTCATTATATGACTATCTCAGGATTTATTCAACTCTTGGTTAGTTCTTAGTTTGGGACTATAACAAATAATGCTGCAATGAATATATTCTTATGTTTGTCATTTGGTGTATGTATGTATACATTTCTGTTGGGTGTGTGACTAGAAATAGAACTGCTAGATCATAAGACTTTCATATATTATATTCAGGTTTAGTACTGTTCATTAGTATCCCAAAATGATTAGTCAAGGAGAAATTTCTTTTAAAAGGAAACTTAAATACTTCTGTTAAAATGAAAACAAATATCATTGACCATAATTAGACAATTAATCATAGCATAAAAACATAATTTAAGAAAACTTTGTTTACATATGTGCCACGTGGCATAATTTTTACTGCCACAAAATGTGTGTGTACCACGCATTGGGTAATGCAAGTCTGTGTCACTTATTAGTAATTAATCATATACTGTCTTGTTATGTATTGCCTTGACATCCACTTACATTTTTGAAATGAGATGTAATTATATCTGTCTTTTTTCTTTACTTGCAATGGCAGAGACATTATAGTATAGTTTGCATATCATTTGTATCATTAAAAATGTCAGTAAAAAATATTAACCATTATGTCTCAGAAAATACTTATTGTAAGCAGTTTTGAAGCTGGCTGTTTACCACAAAATTTTCTTTAATCTTCAAGTCAGTGATATATACTGTTGTTGTTAGTATTGTATAGTAAGCTCATGTATGCTTGTGTTTATTTCATTTGGTGCTTATTGCTTAGGCAGTGGAGTCAACAGACTGGATGTGAATACAGTCCCCTCTCTCCTTGTATTACTTTAGTCAAGTTATTCATTCTCCGTCTCAGGTTTTGTGTGTGTGTGTGTGTGTGTGTGTGTGTGTGTGTGTGTGTATTGTTTGTTTGTTTGTTTGTTTTGCTAAATAAGGATTATAATGCATCATAACATCAAGTTCATGTGGATCAAATAAGGTAATGGACATTAAGCTCCTGGCAAATAGTAGGTCTTCAATACGCGGTCATTTCCATTAGTAGACTTTTTTCTCCTTGACTTGGATTGAAAAGTAAGTAACTTAATACATCTTTTTATTTAAATAAATTTGTTTCTGTAAATTATTTGCTTAAGTATATATAACTATACAAGGGTTGTCCGGAAGGTATCCAGCCACGTAATATGAAAACTAGAGGCATTTATGGCTGGATTTTTTCCTGACAGCCCTCATATATTTCAATATGCTTAGCTTTATATTTAAAAATGTTTTAATTATCAAAGTTTATACTACTTCTAAGATTGTCTTTCTTATTCCTCCATTGTAGTAATTTGAACGGAGGGAGAATCTGAGTTAATGAGCCCTCTATCAGCTTCATAATGGGCAGCCAAGTATAATGGTCACTATAACATGGGTTTTGAAATCAAAAGAGATGGAACTAAATCTTGGCTCTACCACTTACTGTTCTCATGACAGGTTACATAACCTTTTTGGATCTCAGTTTTTAATCTACAAAATAGGGATTATAATGCCCATTTCAGTGTCTAACATACCACACCATCACACATTAAATAATGAGTTTTAATTGAAATTCTCTTCCTACTTCCTTAGACGATTGGGAATTAAATCTGTTCTTTACCTTCTACTTTACTAGCAAATTCATGTCTATGTATTTATCTGTAAATGAAACAATAAAAATACACACTGTTTATATACCCGATAACAGCCTGTCACACCTAGGATATGGTGAATCTTCTGTTCAGTGAACTTGCACTTGATCCGAAGATCTTATTTCAAGAATAGATAGCACAATGATCTAATGTTTTTAATTGCTAGGAACAGCACAGGGCAACTATTTGATCTTGCTTTGCTCTTCTAAAATATCCATTTGAACTTGTAATTTAATAAACGCAAAAAATAAAGAAGAAACCAAAGTAATAATTTTAATGCAATCCAAGAAACTTTATTATTTCATTTGTTTCAGAGATCAATGATGAGAAAATTACGGACACTGTTTTTAGTAAGGTTACTAGTAAGTTCAAATTAAGTCAGCATTCTAGATGCACAAAAGCTTGATTGAATGAAATTTTCCAATAAATAGAAGTTATTTGGAAAGCCTGACTTCGTTGCTTATACAGCATTGAGTGTATGATTTCAGAAGTAGTGGGAAAGGGTATACATAAAGGTTATAAACAGGGGAAAGAAAAGAGATAAATTAATACATTTGGACCTGGAAGCCATCTGACTGACGGGCACTTCCTGGTCCTCCTCTGGTGGCTCAAGGAACATGAATTGCAGCAGTGTTTCAAGTCAGGGATTGTCAAATTTCACCTTCATTCTTGAGACCTGTTACCTGATTTAATTTGAGTGGCAAACAGCCAAACCAACCTCTTCATGTGCGAAGAGCCACAACCTGTCTAGGTGCCTTGTGAACTGGATGTAATCACCACGTGAATATCTCCCTCTGTGGAGAAGAGTGGGGAATTCCTGCTTTTGGAAGCAATGGGTAAAACAGCAGCTGAATATATTACCAGCAGAAATAATCACCATTGAATGAACTGGTCAGGAATGAGCCTTACTCTTTTCCTAGTGCTTATCAATGATTTTAATGTATCATTTAATGAAGGAATAATTTTAAATAGAAGTGTCTCAGAAGTGTCCGGTAAGACCAAACATACAAGTTTGAATTGAGTATTTGGGAGACTCGTGTTCTATGTGAGAACTTCCAGGATTAGGAGAGGTAGTACTGGAGAAATGCTTTGGGTTTTCTTTCCACTCTTAACTCCGAGGGAATTGCTTTATCTCATTGGTGAAGTGAGGGTCTGACCACCACTGTTCCCCATGTTGCTTTTGAGCGTGTGGCAGCTAGCTGGATGCGTGCACTGCAGATCACATCTTAGGGAAAAGTGGAGTCCAAGGGACCAGAGAAGGGACAAGGAGCTGACAGGTGTCAGTTACCAGCTATAAAGCTGCTACTTTGATCTACTTTGATTGCCATTATCCCACCTCCTGTATCTTTTTCCTGATTTGGGTTTGAACTTGGAGGGAGAGAGGTAAGTAATATATTGGTTCCCTTATCTCTGGGCCTAAATGCCATAAAGTTGTTATTCTAGTGGACAGATTAAGAAATTATTGAAGAACTCTACGCTGGCTATGGAAGCCGAGCTGCTCGTAGAAATGGAGTCAGTTATTTGCACACTGCAGGAATTGGGGGGGAGGGGGACACAGTGATCGCCATTGCCGGCTGTGCTTGCTACAGGATCGGTGGGGAGAGCTCCATAAATCTCTCCTACATGCGGGAGAGTGGGAGCTATTGATCCGGCGGCTCCATTAGCTCTGTATGACTTCACTGAAATTAAAATCTTCAGGGCTTGGTTTTCCCCCCAAATAGCTATGTGTGCACAGGGCCTGTTCTAACCATGAACAGAGTGGTGGGATGTTCTTTTCTCCTCTCTCCTCTCTCATCTGACACCTGGGCATTTGAGATGATCAGGCTCCATCCTTCAGAATTTTAATAGCCCCCTGTTTAAAGTTGTGTCTCTGACCTTTATGAAATTAAGGAGTCGGGAAAACATTGCCAGTAAGACTTAAACGATCATTTTGGTCGGCTGGCCCATCTCCATTGGTGTGTGTCTGTACTTTTCCCCCCAAAAAGGACCTTTTATTAAACCACCTCCAAGGTTCATCAAGATGCAACTGAAATGTCGAAGTAGGCTAAATCAGCTGTTATTAATATGATACACGGAGACAGGAGGATATAGGATCACTTGTGTTTCACACTAGAGGTTTTATCACATTGATGTGCACGTTGTGGTCTTATTATATCAATGGCAGGTCCTAAAATGTTTATTTTGCTATTCTCCTGATTTTTGAATCTATCAATTGTTACAAACTAAAATTGTTTCCTTCATATTATCAGAGGGATAGTACTGGGCTATTACTGTTGAAAATTCAAGAGTCTCTCACTAGATTAAAAAAGAAAAAAAAAAAGCAAAGCCTCTTTTACTAATGTAGCATTATATTCTTGTTACCTGAAATGCAGAGATAGATACTGAAACAGCCATTTCTCATGAGAAATAATACTTACCCATCTAATGGTACCACTTAAAAGCATGTACATGGAGTCTGAGATTTGGAATAAAAATACACCAGCATCACTGGGGTTGTTTGATGGACAGTCACAAAGCCATGAATTTGTAAAAGCCATTTAGAAAGACAATATAACATATCACAGCAATTGATACGTTGGTTGAATTTTTAAAATATAAATCACAAATGCATATTGTGAAATATATTGACTTATACACTGTCTAGACATACTAAAGAACTATTTCCTTTTATAGAGATTATTAAGGAGAGTGTCAGATGTCTATTATGAGATTAAAATTTATGCAAGTCCAGTGATAAACTAAAACATAATAAAATTAGTCTGTATGTTGCCTTAGTCAAGTCAGATAGACTAGATGACCTCTGAGTTTCCTTTAATTTCATGATTCCCGAGAATCACTTCTCCAAACAAAGTAAACAGTGAGGAATTCGTATTTGCCAAAATGTGTCAGGTCATCAGTCGCCTTTGTTAGGAGTTTGGATCTATCTCTTAGTCAATGACATTATTTAAGGACTATTGAAAGGGAAGCATTAAACTAAGTCCTCAGAATAATTTGACTAGGAATTGGAAACCTCATTTATTTCCATAATCACATTCTGCCTTTTAAAGAAGGATGTCATATGAATTAGAGGTATAATTCTTGCCTTTTGTGGCAGTAGAGTCTTATGGCAGAGATAAGAGCCAAAGGACTCCTGTCCTCATTCCCCTCCCCCAAGGAACATACAACAAGCCACGTACGTATGCATGAGTGTATTCGTGGACATTCTCATGCACAGGGGTGTCAGGGTTCTTGAGGTGATTTGATATGGTTGGTATTATTGAGTTACAGTTCAGTGGAGTAAGTGCTAGAAGGAGAATACTGTGCTTTGCAGGAAGGACATGAGAGATGGGTTTTCAGCAAATGGAGAAAAACTTTGCCTTTAGCAACATGTCCGATCTAAACCTGCATGTTAACTCTTTGTGGCAGAATTGAAAGCATTACCACTCTACTCCTCCTCAGGCCAAGATACAAAGAGCCATCTCGAAAGAGCTGAAAGGATAAACCACGATTTAATGGTTCAATTCTCCCTTTGTGACAAGGCATTAAAAAACAGCAAACAAACAAACAAAAATAACAGTGAACTTGAACCCCTCCTCACGGGTTCATGAAGTGAGCCCTCCATGTGCTATTTCGTAAATGGGGTACCTGTTGTTTGGTAGTCCGGTCCCGAGCCCTGGTTCTGGCTTTGCAGGGTGCTGGTTTCAGGATGAGTAAGTCACCTACCTTTGTGTGTCCTGTTCCTTTCCTCTGCACAGAGCAATGATAATGCTCACTGAGGATATGTCAGGAGCTTTAGACAATATATGATTGTGGAGAGCAATAGATAGGCTAACTTACACTAATAATGCTGTCTATCAGAGAGAGTATTTGGATAAGAGAGAAGCTTTAGCAAAGGATTACCTGCTCTGTGGGACTCATGTTTTATAATAAGGTTTTACTCCCCCCACCCCCATGCACACCTATTAAAATTTTCAGAAATTAAATATCAAGTCGTTCTATCTAGGAGAAGGAAACAAATGGCGTGTCCTGTGTGCGTCTTTTCAGCCAGGTCCCCTAAATCGATAAATTCTAATTTTCTCCCAGGAATTCTAAATTTAGCCATTGGGCCCCATTGTAATGTTCAGCCAGCCCATGGCTCAAGAGAATCAATTTATTGAAACTGACATCTCAAGATCTCTTTTCTTTTCTATTTCTATGGAACATACCTTCTTAGCAACTTATATTTTTCTGTCTCCGCTTCTGTCACCTAAGCCCACCTCACCTGCTCAGATCCTTAACAGGGTTGAAAATGGTACAGCCAGAAAGAAGAACATCTAATCGGCACCTTGGTGACACAGAGATAACATTTTTGTAAAAGGCCGAAAGACTGCTCAAACCTCTTGCTTTTTTGAGCTATCCCTAATGGCATGTTGCCTCATTCTGAAAGTGAGTCTAATGACATAAGGTGACAGCAAGAAAAATGCACCTTCACCCCCAAAAGGTCTTCACTTGGGTTTTTAAGGAAACCACACTCTACAGAAAGATGGGGGTGAGAGCAGAGGCATGGCAACTTATTTTCAAACTTGAATTTTCACTTCTTCAAGGAGACACTCGGGTGATTGCAGCAAGCCTATGAAGTAATTAAGGTATTTTTCTTTTCATTTTAGAGGTGAGCACAGAGATTACAGAAAGACACAATTACATCTTCAAAGACGTCCAGTTCTTTTGCAGCCCAAATAATCACTTTTCTTACTATGTAATACAACTATTTCAAGAAATTTATTTTGAGAATCTCATTCTAGAGAAACATGGAGCCTCTGAATGCCTTTTTAACTTCAACCTTAAATAAAAGGAATTTTAGAACATAACTTAGAACTTATTCTTATCAGTTTGGTCAGAAAAATGTGATTTCAGGGATATCAGAAAAGTCCTTATTACTACTGGGGGTGCCACAAAATGTATACACATTTTAAGAGATGTTATCTATGTATTATTCTATAAATAGTGATTGTAACCACTTTGAACACCTCTTGTAATTGCAGAAGTCAAATGTGCTTGTATTCATCTTTTGTTATTGGTATATATTGAATACTACAATTTTAATGCAGCATTTTCCTTTCTTAAAATATGTATACATTTTTTGGCACCCTCTGCATTTGTTAAATAACCCTTCTATATATGTGTTCATGGAGGAATGTTCTCTTCTTTGATTCAACATTAGTGAAAAGGCTTAAAAATGAAGACCTTTATGGTGATGGCACAGTAGCTGAGGTCTCTGCTCAGTCCTGCTTGCAGATCTTTCCCCTCAACATGTTCCTTGAGGAGGGAGCCAGGATATGCTTTACCCTCCGAGGGGAGGCTAACAGTGATGGGTACTGATGTGGGTGATGCAGAATTGTACCTCGTGAGCAGTGGATTTAGCTTAGGAGTACCCCATGGGCCCTGTGTCTGCACTGATTGGAGCCCATGCTGTGGCAGCGGAATGCCCTTTCGGAAATATACCAATCCCTGCATATGCTGGAACATTTGGCACCCCTTGGGGGCCCGTACACTGTTACACAGCCAGTGACAGCACGTGCAGCACAGATGGGCAAAGGTTGAACTCAAGGAAAGCAAATATCCCCCTTATCTGGAATCCTCACGTTGATTTACTTATGCAAGGTGTTCAGGTGACCATGGACAAGTGGCTCACCTCGAATTTCCCTGACTGGTCTCGCATACTCCTTCAGGCCAAGCTTAGGTGGCATCCGTGTGCGGGGGACTGTTTGTTTGTCATGCGTGGAGCTGCTTCCACTTGTCTACTAATCCTTAATTGTGGTATGCAGTCTGTGACAGCCATCTGTGTGAACAGCCACATTTCCCTCCCGTCCACACTCAGTGACATTCAAATATTGAGAGGAATCATTTCACAAGGTGAGGAAGTTAATAGAGTGGGGATCGGCAGATGTTTTTGAATTTTAAGCAGAGCATCCAGTTTTGTCCATAAGCATTCATGCAGTGCTTTCTGCTGTTGATCTGGGTCATTTTAAAATTAATACTTTCATCTCTTATGCAGAAGGGCCTCTCATCCCACCTAGAGAGAACATAGGACATGGCTTTGCAGGGTTAGCAATATTTTTACATTTTTTTGTACGTATTTCCTTTGTTTGTTTGAGCGAGAACAGTACATTCAGAGTACTTCTACTTGTCAGAAGGATGTTATTCATCTGTTCAAAAAATATTTGCTAAGATCCTACTAAGATCTCTTACTGAGGAAACTCTTCAGAAAATTTAGTTATGAGTACGTGTTAAAATCACGTCATTGCAGTTTCGCGGCAGTGGGCCAATTCAAAAATTCATTCTTGATAGAAGTATTTTCTAAGCAAACAGAATGACTACATAGTAATATTTAAGCTAAATATGAAAATAAGGGTATGTTTGACCAAAGATGATTAGATTTTTGGCTGACTGAGCAGGGTGGGTGGTGAATCTCCAGAACAAATCTTATAATTCCATTAAAATTCATCATAAAGTTGCTGAAGCCTTTGAAAAGGAAGGCTAACTTCTTCCTTGAGAGAGCTTTGAGACAGTTTTTCCTTTATATATGTGACAGACACTATGTATGTGCCAAGGGACACAGGTGGTTGAATCAAGGTCGGAGGAGGCTGACCAGCTGTCCCATTTCATACAGGATAGAAAACAATAGTACTGTCCCCATTTCAAACAGTACATATGAGCAGCCTACTGACACCTGGAATTTAGCTCATTGACACTGGACTGACCAGATATACCATTTGAATCAGAACAGTGCTGTTGTTTTCTGTCCTGTTTAAAAATGGGACGTCTGGTCGGCCTAGGTCACAGTCCCCTGAGGCACTTAGAGTGTGGTGTGAATGAACAGAAAAGCAAGTAAGCAGGTGGTTGAGAGCAGTAAAGAGCAGCCCCGCCCGTCAGAAGTGATTCCTAAGGACAGAGTGGGCGATTGGATGGAGGGGTCTGGACAGCGGGTCAGCTCAATGGAAGAACTCTTCCAGACTTGAGTTTTGACAGAGAATTTTTGTAGGTATTTGTCAGGGGGATAGGAGGAAAATTTGTGAAAGTGGAGGAAGTGGAAATATGACTTTACCTTGTAGAAGAGGCAGACAGCTAAAAAGGAAGTTTTCTGCCTTGCAGCACTTTTAGAGCTCTGGCTTCTGTACACTGAGAGCATGGGGTTAAGGCTTGGAGATGAGGAGACCATGTTGTTGTGGAAGGTGAAACTAGGATTGTCAGAGACCCGTGTTCTTGCCGTACTGAGGAATTTACACGCTATTATGTAAGGAATTCAAGGTAGTGGGAGATGGTAAGTAGAAGACTGCCGATAAAATTTTAGAACAAATTATTCTTAAAGCAGTTTATTTTTTCACTCCATAAGTATTTATCGTCTGAGTTTTTCTAAATGTTATCCTTGATACTGGACACACAGTGGTTAAGAAAATAAGTATGGCTCCTCCCCTCAGAGAGCTTCTGGTCTAGTAGGGAAAAAAAGATATTAGACAATAAACAACTGATGTATATACAGAAAATACTTAGTGAATGCTAGGGTGTCTTCTCTAACCAGGTGATGTTCAAATCAAAACCTTTTAAGTGAGTATCCAGAATTAATTAGGTAAAATGTTCAGGGAAGGGCGTTCCATTATAGAGGATAGGTCGTGTTTGAATGACAGCCAGGAATCAGGGGAACTGTGCTGGAGGAATTAAGAGAGGCCAGCATCTTTGCAGTAGAGTGGATGACGGGCTCAACTACTTCAACAAAGTTTAACTGAGATTATTTCACAGCCAATCAATACAAAATCACATGGAACACACTTATATATTCAGCAAAGTGAGAGATTTAGATAAGATAGATCAGGGAGGGTATGGGCAAATTTGGCCTGTGTGTCACATCTGGCCCATTGCCTGTACTTATCAATAAAGTTTTATTAGAAGACAGTTTTCTGTGGTTGCTTTTATGCTACAGCTGAGTAATCATGAAAGAGACTCCATGGTCCCAAAGCCTGAAGTATTTACTGTCTGACTCTTTACAGAAAAAGTCAAGCTCTGATCTAAATCCTTGTAGTTTAAATACACACACACACGCGCGCGCACAGAGACACATGTACAAGTGCATGTGTTCACATACACATGAACACAAAAATGTTACTTCAGTAGTAGTTTCCATGATTATAGACATGAATATCTAAATCCTGATTGATGTTGAGTGGATTCTCCATTATCATTATCTCCTTTGTTGACATACCCAGTGAGCACCCAGTGAAGGAAAGCTTGTGATTCTTTCAGGATTATGGTTAAGGAAAGTGGAAAAGTCTAGACTGTAAGAGAAGAACTCAGGGTTGTTAATTTTATTAAATGTGCCTTAGGATACATGTGATTCTAAAATAATTTTTACAAAGAAATCCTCCTCATTTAACTTCAGCAACAGAACTATGTTCTAACGTGTAGAGCATTTATATTAGAAAAGTATATGGTGCATTTACTATATGTAATTGGCAAAGTTTTAGAATTGGAAATGCAGAGTTACATGTATCAGAGCATGTTTTGTCATTAACAATGCAATATTTTATTGTACTCAAAGTACAGTGTATAAAGCACTATGTATTTGAAGTGCTTTGTAAAATATTGATCTTTGATTAAGTGGAAATGCATAAGGTCAATATATTTGAGAAGTAATGTAAAATGTATGTGTATTTAGATATTGCATCATGATTTGTAATCCCAAAGTAAGATATAGGGATGGAAAAGACATGGGCAACTCAAAACAAATATTACAGTCTTTAAAGGATATTTTGGAATGATAATATACATATATAAATTATATATAACATAGTTTCATGTATAATAATAAAGAACTATGTATCTCCTATCCAGTTTAAGGTATAAAACAATATGAGAAAATTTGATATTCCTGTGAACTTCCTGATCATATTCTTCCTTCTCTCTAGTGTAAATAATATCTTCCTTAATTTTATAATAATGATTTATTTGTTTTTCTTTATAAATTAACCACATGCATGTATCTTTAAGCAATATGTTGTTTAATTTTCTGTTTTAAAAATTTTGCTTAAATAGTATTAATGCTTGTATTTTTTCCTGTAATTTGCTTCTTTTATTCAACATAATGTTTGAGATTTAACCATATTGATTCCCATAGCTGTAGGACATTTATTTTTGCTGCCTGTGTAGTGTTCCATTGTGTGAATACACCTTGTTATATGTGATAAAATATTTAGGTTGTTTCTAGATTTTTCTGTTATGATAAAGGCTGCTTTGGATGTTTTTGCACATAGTTCCAAATGCACATATAAAATTTTTCCCTAAGAATGTATCTCAGTGAAATTGCTGGGTCTGGGTTATACCCCATGTGACTAGATAATGCCAAACTGTGATGAATCCAACTGGCACCTTCATCGACAGTGTGTGAGATTTCCTTGTGTTCCATATCCTCTTCAAAACAGGATATAAGACTTTTTAAAACTTTTTTACTTCCAAAGTAAAATAGTGGTGAGTTACACTTTGTTTCTTTTGGAATAGTCTTGGTTCCTAAATAAGTTGCAATTTTGTTTTCTGCCTCTCTGTGGCTTGTCTTTGGTCTCTATGGAGTCTTTTGAAGAATATAAGTTCTTAATTTAAATGTTTTTCAATATTTTAACTATTTTTATATCTTTTTATTTTTTATATCGTCTTTAAGGCTTATATCTCTATTCTTACATTGTGCTTTTAATATTTTAAAGTTATGCCCATTACATTTAAATCTTACATTCATCAGAAATTGATTTTGTATGTGGTGTGAGATAGGGATCAAATTTTAGTTTTTTTTCTCATATGAATTACAAATCACTCCACAATTTTTTGCATGCTTCATTCCATATGTGTTGCTGTGATGTCATTTCTGTCCCCTTGGTCTGATTGTCTGTCCCTGTCCTAGTACCACTCTTTAAGTTATCCGGCATATTTGTAAGTTTTGATATCTGGTAGAGTAAATTGCCCTACCTATTTCTTTTATGTTAGAATTTTGAAATATTTATTTTTGTTTGTCTTTAGAAATTATTGGGCCATTAGTATTGGAAAACAATATCACAGGATATAAAGTTTTCTCCTAGGCTTTTGAAGATACATTTTCATTGTCATTCCATTTTTGCTTCTGAGAAACTAGGATTAGTCAAATTGTCATTCCTTTGCAGTAGGCAGTCTTCCTCTCCCTCTTTCCCTCTCTCCTTCTGTTTTTAAATTTTGTTCTCATTAAAATTTGGTGGTCATCCTGAATCAGAAGATGGAATCATTTGACAATTCTAGACAATTCTCAGTTATTACATATTCAAATATTCTTTCCTTTTGTGAACTCCAGTTAGATGTATGTTGGTCCTCCTTACTCTGACTTCCATGTATTCTAACTTTTCTTTCATATTTTCCATCATTTTGTCCCCATAAATTCACCTGAGAAACTTCTTGAGACATAAGTTTTAGGTCATGAATTCTCTTTTCATTTTTGTCTAATCTCTTTTTTAACTAAGATGGAAATTTTATTTTCAGTTTATTGCATTTTTTTACTGCTACTTACTTATTTTTTTCCCCAATCTGCCTGATCAGTTTTCCTGGATATTTATCCCTCCATGACACTTTAAATAACTTATTTCTTTAAATATTTTATATTTTATACTGACATTTTCAATAATTATTATCTTAATGGGTCTGATTTTGAAATTTATTGTTTCTGCTAGTTCTTGCTTATAGAGGACTTGTTTGATGAGTTAAAATGGAAAGAGAAGTCACACTAGGTGGTGAACTTATTATACATCAAGTTGACAATGCACTGTAGAATTGTATGCCTGAAACCTATGTAATCCTTGCTAACAGATGTCACCCCAATAAGTCTAACAATAAAAATGAATTAAAAAAAAAAACAAAAACCAAAAGTGAAATTGCATTGTTTGGAACAAAATCTGTGAAAGCTTTTGAGGCCCATGTTTAAAAGAGAATGGGTCATTGTGAAAAGAAATGTCTCTTACTTGTTATAGGTACCAGGTTGCAGAACCAGCTTAAGAATACTTCACACTAAATTTTCAGCTTAGAACTTTTCATTTAAAATAAAATGTATGAATTCCGATTCAATCATTTTCACTAGTATGCTCCTGTGGTTGGGAATTCTTATAGAAGATAATTTTAATTTTTGCCATTTTAGTCAGAGCCACAGCTGAGAGGACTTTTTCTCTCTAGTTCATGTGATTTATGTGTGTGTGTTTTGGCTGTTTGACAGACTACCAGTAAAAACTCAGACTTTGTCCCTTGGCACTGTATTCCTGTGGTTAGTTCAAAGTCATATTGCAGGCCACAAGAAATTGCCAGATGCTCGTGGGGCAATTACTATTTCCAGTGATTGCTGAGTCATATGGAATCAAATTTCTCAGTAATTTCTTACATATTTCTTTTCTTTATCCTCAGTGTATTCATATTTTAGAAAAAATGTTTTCTGTGTTTAACTAAAATATTTTATGAAAGAGTTGGTATCTTTGTGTATCTCGTCTACCATATGTCTAGAGATGTGACTGAATTTTATTCTTCACCATACTCTGTAATTATATTCATCTAAGAGAAAAGTGTATCTTCAACCATAGTATGGGGACATCTTTGTGTATATATTTCTGAAATTTCTTTGTCAATTAACAATTATTAATATTTATTACTTATTACTTGTCACATAGAGGTGCTGTAAGTATTGACAGCTTTGTCTTAAAAATTTTTTTATAATGTAAACTAATACAGGGTTTAAACTAAAACTAGAATTATTTATAAGTCTTTTCAGGTGGAAAAAATAGATATTCTGATGCTCCATATAATTTATCTTGGTAAAATGAAATTAATATGCATCTGAAGCAGGCATTTTATTATAGACATTTTCTTTCATACTGTGAGTTATTTAGTTGGAAAACTAGTAGACAAATTGAAGATTTCTTATTGTATATTTAAAACATTCGTGCAAGAATGTGTTCATAAATAGTTTAAACAATTAGAAGTTTTTATCACATTTTGTAAAGTGTTAAGAAATCTAGGTGATGGATTAAATATAATATTTTGTAATTTAACGTTGATTTAGTTAATATCTTACTTAAATATGGCAGTGGTTTTCTTTGTAATGAGCATGATAAAACCATGTTCAGTTTAGAAAACCCAAGTTTCTTTATACATGTACTTTTTGTAAGAATCATCATCTCACAGATATGAATGACAGACTGCATGTGGACAATAGATTTGTGTTTTTCACAGATGTGAGTAGACACATTAATTTTCTGAGCCTTGCCACATGAATTTAGATACAATTTTAATTTGTACTTCTGAAGTAAGGTGTGATAAATATTGAAATATGATTGTTAGTGTCTAAAGTTTTATGTCTTTTCCTCTCATTTCATCATATGAGAGATATATGTAAACTAATTAGTTAAAACTGTCTATTGTGATGGTTGCTTATTTGACCTATCAGAGTTCTGTTTTGTTTAGGTATTATGAGACAAAAGCTGAGTGATAAACCATATCATTTCTATTTTAGCTGTTCACATGTACCTAGATGTCAAGTCTGTTGAGCGATGTTGACAGCTAGGATGTAAACATGAAGGCAATTCCTTGATAATATCTCCAGGACCAAATGCTACTGAAAAGAAAAGGATGCTTTAAAAAACAAAGGGTCAACTGTAACAGGAAAGAAAAATATGGCAAAAATGTATTTTTGAGTGTGTCACAGTCTGCATTTGTAACCAGAAGTCAATAGGAAGTGTTTTGGGATTGGAAATTTCACCCTTCAGGAATCCGTGGTGTATAACATTAGATATTGCCTAACAGAGAGTATAACCAAGAGCCCTGGGACGCACATTACCAGTTGGAACAAACTGCTTATGAGTTGTCTCCACACCAGCCAGATTGTTAAGAGTTGAATGGAAAGCCATTGTTTGCCAACTATGGTTCCCATCACCATTAATGGAGGAGAATGGGTCCAAATAAACTATGCCTCTTAGTGACCCTGCCAAGACCCACATCTGTGACCATTGAATAGTACATGAACAGTCTTTTATGCAGGGAACACACCCCCCCCCACACACACACACGCAGGGAACACACACACACACACACACACACACATGCAGGGAACGCGCACACACACACACATGCAGGGAACACACACACACACATGCAGGGAACACACACACACACATGCAGGGAATGCACACACACACACACATATGCAGGGAACGCACACACACACACACACATATGCAGGGAACGCGCACACACACACATATGCAGGGAACGCACACTCACACATATGCAGGGAACGCGCACACACACACACACATATGCAGGGAATGCACACTCACACATATGCAGGGAACGCTCACACACATGCAGGGAACGCACACACACATACATATGCAGGGAACGCACACACACATATGCAGAGAACGCACGCACACACATGCAGGGAACACACGCGCACACACATGCAGGGAACGCACACACACACATGCAGGGAATGCCCACACACACATGCAGGGAATACCCCCCTCCGCCCAAGCATCCTCTTTGTCCTAACAGATCATATGGGTATAAGAAAACAAGAACAACAAGCAATGAGTACCAGCCAGCACCCAGAGTAAGTATAACCCACATTCTAAAAGTAGTTTTTCTAAAATGAATAGACCTTAACCAAATGATTCTACATTTTTGGCATCATTGTGGCAAAGTCTGGATATAGCTTTTGCTCAGTCTCTTCAGAATGACAAGCTTGGATACGAACCTTGTGGAAACATTCAAACGGACTGTCAAATTCTGCAGCTGTTTGAGTGTCAACATTTCTTGTCACAGTGCCTCCATGATATCATTTGTTACGGGATCTAAAAAAATTCAAATTTGTGATATTAAATGGCCTGGCAGGCTTTCGGCTACATTATCACTGCATTACATGACTGTTTTCCAGAAGGAGGTGATTCTTGCAGAAAGTTCCAAGTTCATGGCCCAGGATAAATTATTCGTGCCAAAATTTTAGACACAAAGAATGGTGGGGGTAGAATTGTTCTATACTCCTTGGTTTGGCTGCTAGCTATGTGGTTGGGTTCCAGATATTCGAGACTATTTTAGACCCAAGTCACATGTAAGGAACAATGTTACAAAAATGAGGTGGGTTTAGCCACACCCCTGTAAAGGTTGCTGCTCACCTCATTTACCAGGTCTAGGCACCAGAATCTTGACTACCAATAGAATTATGCATTTCATACACCCATAATCCCTTCATATGACTCTCACCATTTATTTTGATCAATCTGTTCTTTATTTGTAAGTACACAAATCTGTGACTATCACAGATTGGAATGTAACTCCTAAAACATTATGATAAGCTGTAACTAAAAACTTTTGCATAAATGCTTGATGCATGATTGTGTCTGGAAAAAAAGACAGGTTTCTTAGGAATCGTGGACCTTTAGCTTCACCTTGTTTTCACATAGAAATATGTAACTTAGTCATGAATACAGGTTTAAATATTTCATCATCAGTCAAGTGGGACTAAGAACTTGCAAAGGTATTTGCTTAGATAGGAGGAAAAACCCTTTCCTCATGCTTATAATTTTCCTACATATAAACCAGAGACCCATGACTCATATTCCCCAAGTTGACTTGTAGTTGAGGGTCTTGACAATGGACCTAAGATATCACCTTCTAAACCATTGTCTCTTGGATATATCATTATACTCTTTTATACGCATGTTAAATGAGTTAAAATTCATACATAAATATGTTAACAGTATGATACTGATATTATTTTACCAGTCTGTTCTGGGAATTGGTAACATTCTTATCTAGAAAGTGTCTGTCTAGTGTTAGTTCAATATTCTTATCTTAATTCTCTGTTTTTAGTGTTCTAGTTTTGGGGTTTATTGATCCCCTCCTCTGTTTCATACTTACCATGTTGTGTTGAAACAGTCAGTTTCTTGAATCAGAGCCAGGAGAATTTCAGGTAGTCAGTCTCCTTGTAGAATTTCAAATTTAAGAGATTTTGGCTGCACCATATTTAGAACTTTTGTTATTTCTGTTCAGATTGCTTAGAGCCTAGATACAAGCAGTGCTGGAAATTAACCAGTTATATGATTCTAAAGAGGTATGAAGGCTTCTTTGACATGTATTCTGTAAAATGTTTGGCTAGTATCTGGGAACGCACTCTTTCCGCCTGTGATATTGCTGTCTGTAAAGTTTTATTAATACCTTGAGCTTGCTGAGGATACTTAAGCCTCAACATTTGACTTCATCTTTGAATGTCAAAAGTTTTTTTGTTTTTTCTATTGCCAAACACCTCAAAACAAAAGCATAAACACGAAAAACTACAACTCACCCCTGAGAAACATTCTACAACATCTGTTCGTGTCTGCTATGGCCTGGAACTAGATTGTATGATTTATGTCATGACAACGTGTGGGAAGAATATCTTACCCTTAAAAAATATATGTATATATACACGAGGTCAGACAATTAATTTCATGAACTCATCCAAGAAAAAGTGCTACACACCTCATTGCTGAATATCACTACGGTCACCTTCGAAGTATTCCTCTTGGGAAGCTATGCACTGATGCCAGTGCCTGGTCCTCCCTTCAAAGCAGTTTTGGAACTCTTTTTCTGGAATGGCCATCAGAGTTGTTGTCATCCCCCAAATTTGACAATTAAGTTCATGAACTTGCCACCATGCACATATATTGGCAGCACTGTGCGAACAACTAGGGAAGGTATCATAACCCTTGGCAAGGTACGACGACAGCTCTAATTACCATTTCAGAAAAGGAGTTCCAAAATCGCTTTGAAGGGTGAACTAGGTGCTTGCATTGGTGCACGGCTTCCCAAGGGGAGTGCTTCAAAGGTGACTGTAGCGATATTCAGCAGTGAGTTATGTAGCACCTTTCCTGGGATGAGTTTGCAAAATTGTCTGACCTCAGATGTGTTAGATTTTTAGATTAGATTCTCTTAAAATCATTTGTAATTTTGAAGTATATGTAAAAAGTTACAAGGGAATTTGCAAAGCAATGGATTCACTCCTGTTATCGTAACCTTTCTTTTACCCATCCTGTCAGTATTGATGGATATTTCTAAACTATGATTAAGGATATTATTATTATGTATTATTCATTCTTCTTCACTGCATACTATTCCACATTTTAATTTGTATAGGGAAAACTTCTCCCTACAAATTCTTCCATTTCTTCCCAATCACTTCTTCATTAAATTACTACATGCATACTCCTGCTTTTTATACGTAATCACATCACAGCATCTGGGTTTTGAGTATTAGGTCAAAGTGTTATTTTAAAACAATTCTTCCTGGGTTTTTAAATGACATTTTCACCTTATAAATATTTTCTCCTCCACTGTATTCTGAAGTATATTGAGAGAGTCTCATTCTGAAAGGTAGTGGGTAACAAATACTGTCCATGTGAATGCTTTTGCATTTTCTAAATAAATTGCCTCAATTTATTTCCATCATTTTCCCAAGAGCCTCAGGCATCAAGGAAAATAGGCTCATTAATTGCTAAGTAAGTAATTTTTCTACAAGTATAATCTTGTTCCAAACACTCATTTATGCGTTCACTGTGCGTGACCAGAGTCACCAACACAGGCCTACTTATTAAGTGAAATACGTATTTTCTTGGAAAGTGGGCACGAGGGTCAAATTAAAATTCCACCCAAATCATAGCATCGCTTATGATCATTGCTGGAAAAGCAAAATGCCGACTTTTTTTACTCGGATGGGAAAGCATAGAGGCATCCACATTGTTAGGGAAAGAGTGTGGAATTCATGCAAAAGCTTTTATCTATTTCTTGACCCAGGTTGAATGTTTTCTCTTCCAAATAATCTTTCCTTGTCCCCTTAATAAAACATGATCTTTATGATTTGTCATAGCATCTTATGTGTGATTTTCCTTCTATATTTTATATTTTTTCTTGGATTTAAACATAGGCCTTATTTACTCACTAGATTTTGAATGTTTTTTGACTTTATGGACTTCTTTGATCCATCCTTCTAATAAACTTAACTTGATTCAGTACCTTGGACAGAGTACATGGACACTAAATACTTGTTGAAAGCATGAATAATGTTAGTTATATAAAAAGTATTTATTATAGTAAGATGGATAGGAGTAAAAATGAAGAAAAAGGATCTTCTTTATGTTGGTTTATTTCTTCCCCCATTCTGTTTTTATGCAAAGCACATGTCTCTCTATTGATTATTTGGATTTTCGTTCTTTGAACGGTAGTGATGCATCAGACACAGAGGGATGGATTCTGCCAGTTCTGAGCTGCTTAGAATTCATGTGCACAGAATTATGAAGCAGACCCAAATATGCTGGCTTATCTCAGGCAAAACACAATTTCCAAGTTTTTAGGAAAATAAAGAATTGTGGAAAACTGTGAGAAATTTGTAAAAGACTCAGCAGTCTAGTGGTTCTTGAATTGGCTATTTTGATTGCTTTTGTTAACACCATAGTTCTCACTGGCTTTTATAGAGAATTCTATATTTGCTTCAAAATAGTATGTGTGATATAGTGGGTGTATTTTGGGTCTAGGGGTTTTGTGATATAAATAAATGAATGCAATTCAATTGACAATTGTTGATTGCTTCCTGTGTGGATGATACTTTAAAGTCTCTGTGTTGGTTGAGGATGAAATATGAGCAAGAGAATTACAATCTAGTGGAGAGAAGAAATATATCCATAGATGACAATGTGAGGAAAACAAAAATAACTCTCTTAAGTGATAGAAGTATGTGTCTACTCGAAGACGAAGAAATGGCCCAGGGAACTTGAGATAAGTTCATATTCTATATGGCTCTGATTTTATAAATCAGGAGTAGAGGAAGACAAAAGGACTTGGAATTCCCATTTCATTTTTAAATCACATAGCATGGGGGGACAAAAGGCCGCATTATGGTGGCTTGGTGGCTTCAGCCAACCTCAGAATGCTTTTATGTGACATTATCCAAATGCTTTTGGAATAATTTCTGTTTTCTTTTGGAACTATGTCAAGCTTGACTATTATAATACATAATAACCATCTTAGGCATTATTTCCATTTTCAAATGGGGAAACTGAGGCTTATAAAGGCAAAGAAATGTGTTGACCATCACAAAGATAGGAAGCAGAGACTGGGTCAAACACCTTTCGACCCTTGAGTCTGGATTTCTAAGCACTAGGGTTTATTTCTTTATCATAGTGATTGAAATGATAATTCTAAATTAATTTTTTATTTATGTTTATTAAAAATAATGTACAATTTAACCTCTATTAAAAAGACCAGTGATGTGATATGACAATATGAAACTACTGGAACTTCTATGAACTTCTGGTGGGAGTGGAAATTGGTATAAGAATTTCAGGAAACTGTGGTTATCTACAACTTGGCTTCCTCATATGTTCTTCTTAAATAACTGTGCTTGTTTGCCAAAGACATGGACACTCACATTTATGACATCATGATCTGTAATACACTAAAATCGGAACCCACTCACATTTCCAACCAACCCTGGAATGGGTAAGGGGATTCTGATATACATGGAATTTAAGTAGCATATGGCAATAGAATGAATGAACAATGTGCAATACCATATTGAATTGTCCCATGATATTAAGCCAAAGGAGACAGATACAGCTAATAAATATGTATTATGTAAGTCCATTTATGTAAAATCTTAAAAATAAGCAAAAATAATTTATGTTTGTCATAATAATGTTTACTTTGGAGGTGGCAACTCTGGAGTGTTAGTGGAGTCCTATTTCTTGACCTATGTGGTAGTTACCTGGCTATGTTCCTTTCGTGATTATTCATTCACTAAGCTGTGACCTATAATTGTACATTTGTCTATGGATATTTTTACTTCAGTAAAATGTTAAAAATAGTAACCATCATTTGTGGTAAAGATGATGTTCTGGTTAACTAAATACTTTTTATAAAGAGTTAGTTAACGGTAACTGCCATAAGAAAAATGTACAGCACTTATAATTGGCTTGGCAATATTTTTGTAAGGTGGGTTATTTTACTTGCCTTTAAGTACAAAAATACAGAAATAATATAGCATTAGTTGGAATACTTGAAATTTTTATCTGGAAAAAACTATATAAGTAGAAGATATGGAACAATGAGCCAAACCTCTCTCTGTCGTACCCATTTGGTGCCCTGACATTGTCTTTTTCTGGAGTGGGAAGGATGTCAGATCCCTTTGGTGATCCAGATTTGGTTTTATTGAGATTTTACGCAAGTGTCAAGTGAGAAATTAGGATACTGTTGAAACTCCAACTGCTTCATAATCTGCCAAGACCAGACAGTTTTGGGATCACTGACCAAGTACCTGAATATAATCCCTCATCTCTGGCATTTGGTCTAGTTGCTGGAACAATAAACATTCACATGTTTATTTGCAAATATATACATGTCTATATATAAAATATATATTTGTAAATAAATAGTTGGTCATTACAGACAGATATCCACCCTCACTGTAATTGTCCCTGGCCTCTTCTTTCCAGCATAGAAGGTGCTCTTAGTGAACTTTGGTTGGTTGATTGACATGAACCTGACTTGAGTCACTTTGGTGCTTGGCCACTCAACCCCCAGTGCCTCTCTTGTCATGATGCAGGCAAGTTGTTGCCCTGATACGGGCTCTGTTCTCTTAACTTAGTCATCCACAGAGAGTGTAATTTAAGAACACAAGCTCTGGAATCAAACTAATCTAGGTTCAGATCCAATCTTTACCACTACCTGTATGCTGACCTTGAAAAATTAAACTTTCTGAGTGGGGAAAAATATACTTATTAATGAGCAGAGGTGTTGAAATAATGCATATAAATCACAGCACAGTATATACCACACACAAAAAGCTTTAAATAAACATCACGTGCCATTTGTGAATAGCTGTTAATATCATTTGAATACGTGATGTTTTCATGTGTATTTCATTTTACCCAAGTACACAATCAAGGGAAATAAGACAGATCCAAGAAAGTGCTCTAAGTAAGATGTTACTAATTATTTATGTAAACAAAACCAATATATTTTATTTTAATAGGAAACTTTGTTCATCTAGAAAATACAATTTCTGGATAAGGTACAATCAATGAATGTTTGTTTGCCCTAGCATTTATTTAAGTATTCAGATCTAATTTAAGTAAAGCCAGTTTGAAAATAAATGACTTCCAGTTAATTCTTATGCCATGAATGTGTATGTGTGTTTACAGTGCTTTTAGTTAAAAAAAAAAAAAAAAAAAAAAAAAAGGTCACCCAGGGACTTGAAACATTGCGCCAACGATTGAAGGAGATATTTTACCATTCATCATTTTATGTTTAAGCTTTGCTGAGATCAGTGAATTCCAAATCATTATGCATCAGTTAGTAGGTGCAGAGAAAATGCTTTTTAATGTCAGGGAATTTCAACCTCATTCCTTTGGCAAAAAAAGAATTGCTTATATGAGTGTTCTTGAGACCAACACGCTATAATTACACATCAGGCATCTAAATGTATATAAACACTAAAGAGGTAAAAGGTATGCATTTTCAGCACATTCTAATTTTCAGAGAATTAGTTTTGAACCACAGCCACTAGTTTCTCAAAAGAGAGTTCACCATTATGGGCCAGTGCATGACTGCATGGAGGGACCAGTGTCATGAGGTGCGCCCAGCCACGAGATGGTAAATATAATGTCACATACGCTTCCTGCTGCTTTGTTATACATGCACTTTCTTTCCCAAATGGTTTAGCAAACTTGTGCCTCCTACACACAAACTGAAAACGTCAGCTCTCTCAGGAGACCACTGAAATCCACAGCCACACAATTTCCCTTTTTCTTAAGACGAAGAGTTTATAATAAAAGTCACCAACTTTTCTTAGCCACGGTAAGCATCTCTTTCCTTGGCAGTCACTTTGTTTTTACATTTTCTGCCTCTCTGTTAAAATGGGAAATGTGAATGCTTCATTGCCTGAGAAACTGAGTAAACTTGCTTTCTGAAATGTACCTTTTAATGTCTTTTATGATTTTGTTTTCTTTCCCTTATTTGCACTTTCAGCTGTGGATGCATTTCCATACAATGCATCATTTCTTTAAGAGTTTGCACACCAAAAGAAATAAAAATGGAAAATAGTATCTGTGAGGAGAGAGCAGCTTTCCTGGGGCCTCCAGCAGATGCTCTCAGCCCTCTGTCTGCTCAGCAAGCCGGCCAGCTTAACCCTCCGTGGGGCTGCCCCAAGAAAGGAACATAGCTGTGGTTGTCAAACAAATGAAGGTGTCCTTAACTTGCCTTTACCCTCATATTGTTCCAGAATACAGTGTAGACCCTGGGGGGGGGGGGCTGTAAATTTAAGTCAGACATCCCTTCACTTTGCCTAAAATGGTTTGTATTATTATAATTCACTGGATTCTGTATGACTGGTTGCCTGTGATTGACCATGCATCATATCATACAGCATTGGCGCATGCAGAGGCATGGCTTTTGTTTTTATCAGTTCATCCTAATTGAATAAAAGCTGTGGTTTGCCATCCCTATTCATCTTCATAGCTTAGGGGAGAACACTAGTGAATCTTCGTATATTGGAAGCAGCTAGTCAGTTTGTGCATAGAAGCCTTTGGTCTGTCTTCATCTGGTGAGCACCATAATGATATCTGAACCTCCATTTGAGCAGACCTAGGGTGTGAATGATGAGTAGTGTGCTAAGTCTTAGACTCCTAGTAAACAGAGCATGGCTCATACAAACAGTATGAGAAGGGATGAGACCTAGGAGGGATAGTGGGGCAGAGTATTTGCTTTGTAATTCCATCTCTTTTTCCATTGGCAGGGAGCTGTGTGAGAAAGTGGATATATAGAGTGGTGGCATAATGCTCCATGTTTCTGACTACTCTTCTCTTATTCACAGCTTGTTCCCCAACCTGTCAGTTGTGTGTAGAGCTTGAAGACTTGCATGCTTATGTGTAAGCTAAGTTTCCTACCCTGTGCTATGAACTCCCCTGCAAACCAAGAGTGGGGCCTCCCACCTCAGGTAGCTGTGGAGATGAAAGTTGTACTCAAGTGGAGTCAGGAGGGTTCAGGATCACCTGTTTGGACCCCGAAACAGGAATGCTTGATCACAATTAAGAAATTGAAAGGAAGCAGCAGCAGCAGATGTGCCCATCTTCCCAGTCATTTCCTGTGAAATCTAACTCTGTTCCTGGAGCAAAATGGATGGCTTTTGAGGACTTAGGACTGTGTTTCAGGTATCAATAAATTTCTGCTAATGTTGCTCAACCTTTCTAATAGCCAGGAGGACCAGTTGTAGAACATAACAACAGCTTTTAGGAAAAGAAGCTCACATTTCCCCATATGATTCAGACGCATTTTGGCCATTCTTTTGACATTCATTTGACCTGAAGAACCCCTATTTTTCTACACGTAAATTTTAACCATTTTATTGTTAAATGTAGCAAAATTAAGTGAGCAAGTGTACAGCTTCTTGTTTGTCACAAAACCATCACCTTTTATCACTAACACTCTCATAGGACACTGCCAAGATAGCAGAAGCCCCTTCACGACTCTCCAAACTTTAGCTCATGTCTTCTCTCACTAGTTCCAACAATCCCTTCTGGGCGAAACACTAGAGGGAGTTGTACTGATTCTTTGAACTGAATTTAAATGGAATCACCAGTATGTATTTTTTGATGTCTGATTTATTTTGCTAAATGTTATCTTGGTGAGATTGTCCATGATGTCATAGATAGCTGTTTGTTTATTGTCATTAAGTGTAATATTCCTTTGCATGATTTTATTTTTTTAAATTTCTTGGGCAGAGCAGATAGTTCCCTGGCTGGGAATCGAACCCAGGCTGCAGTGTTGAGAGCGCCAAAGCCTAGCCACTACACCACCAGGGACCGCCCCCACCCCCCCAACCCCGGCACCTTTGCATGATTTTAGCACATTTAAAAAATCATTTATACTGTTGGTTAATGTTTTTATGTTACCGGTTTTGGACTTCTGCGAACAGTGCAGCAATGTTCATGGCTCGTGGTGCACAATTGCATAAATTTCTGTTGGGTATATAACCAGGTATATAATGACTGGGTGATAAAGTCTGCATATTTTCAAATTTATTAGGTGAGACCAAACCTTTTTCCAAAGTAGTTGTACCAATATTTTCTCTCATCAGCAATGTATAGGTATATTTCAATGGATTTATTTCTGGCTTTCTACTCTGTTTTTTGTTTTTATTTGTCTGTTTTTTTCCCAAATCCCATACTTAATTACTGTAGGTTTAGAGCAATTTGAGACATCTGGTACAGTAGTACGTCCATCAAACTACTTCTGAAAGATTATCTTGGTTATTCTGGGTATTAGTATTTCCAAATACATTTTGAAGTCCATGTGCCAGTACACACACACACACACACACACACACACACACACACACAAATATACACATACGGCCTATTGAGCATTTTGATTAGGATTGAATTTTTAAATTAGTAGAATTTCTTTACAGTATTGGATCTTCTGTCAGTAATTGTAGTTTATTATTCTTGTATTTGGTCAGTATGTTTTATATAACATCCTCTTACGATTATCTTAATATCTGTGGCTTCAATAATGTTTTCCCTTTATTTGGGGCTTTCATATTTGTGTTTTCTTTTCATTTTATTTATTAGTTTCAGCATGGTTTATCAGTTTTTTTTCAAACAAACCAAGAAAGCAGTGTTTGGCACTTTTGATCCTTTCTATTGTATGTATTCTTTGGAGTTAGTTAATTCTTGTTCTTTGCTTTATCAGTTCATTTTGTTTACTCTCTTTGGGTTTAATTTGCTGGTTTTTTTTCTAATTGTTTGATGTTTGGAACAGATGTTTAGATAGCCAATTTTTAATGTTTATTTATTTCTAAAATATGCATTTAAATTCTGAAATTCTGAAAACATATCTTGCAAGTTTTAATATGTAGAATGCTAAAATGTCTTAATTTAAAAAACATTTTAAAATTATCATTGTTGTTTCTTTTTGAAACAGTGTATCCTAGTGGGAATTTTTTTTTAATCTTTTGGCAGTTTCTTTTATTCCTAAGATTTAGTTATTTACTTACTTCCATAATTTCTTGATGTTTCTCTTGGGATATACGTTTTAATGATAGATTTTGTTGATAGAATAAATTTTGGAACTTAGTCATTCCAAGCTTGGAAGGAGATAAAAGAATGTAGGTATGATAACTATTCCCTTTTCCACCATATCCTATGTGTGCTCTGACTTTTTCTTTTACCACCTACCTACCGCCATTTACCTTTACTGATATCATTCTGTTTGTGTTACATTGTCACCTACTTCATAAATTTTTGTTCTAGGAAATCTTGGTTCTAGAAAACTTTTGTATCATTCTCTTGTTTTCTACATCCATGGACAAATTCAGTTTTGTCATTTACGTAGTTGTCATTTACGTTTGATTACTTTGATGTATATGGTTATCTATATCCAAAAAGAGGTGGAGGCAACTTACAAAGCCATTACTTACTTTATGCTGAAGATGTTGGAATTCTCTGTGCTCATGGTTTTCCTTTTTCCTTCAGTTCCCTTCTGCCTACAGTGATCTTCCTCATTGCTGGAGATGCCGATAATATTCCATCTCCCTTCTGAGCCATGTGTTAACTTTCTGCAGAGTATACGTTGTTTTATTTTGGATGTTTCCTCTAGATTAACAGTTTCTTAAGGTGAAGAATTACATTTTATGCATCTATATTCCTGAGTACCTCATAGTAATAAGTGTTTTGTGAGCATATAAAATGCTTAACTAGGGCCAGAGGACATGGAAGAGAGGGGAAAACCTTGAAAATGGAGGTACTGGAAATCCACATGTCCATGTCAACTTAATTAATTTGAGTGTTTAAGATATGGCCCTATCATTTATAGAGTATGTTTACAAAATACCTATCTGGGTGTATATTCACATGTGCTTTATTAAAAGTTACAAATATATTTCTCTTACATTTATGAAGCTCCTACATATCTGTCTTTTGCAAATACCTCACTGTCTTCAGCATATGCTCATATTAAGGTGTTTAAGGAAAAACAGATAAACAAACATCATTCTTACAAGTAACCTATGTTAGAGGGCCAAACACAGACTTTGCTATATATATAAGACACCCTATAGATGTCCCCTTTATTTACCTTCACAGTATCTATCTACATAGGTGCCATGCCTACCTAATCCAGTTCAAGAAATAATCTCTTCTTTGCTACTTTTCTCTGTACTGAAAACAAAAAGAACACATTTTTTAACAGATTATGAAAAATGTCAACAATTTACTGATTTGATAGAACATCATTCCCTGGGTTATGTAACTGAATTCTAATATTTACTACATCAGTGATCATACTGTGCTGTGTTTAAATAATTTTGCATTTGCTTCATAGAAGCCCATAGGCATACTGTAATGATATATGACTATAGTATAAATTTGGATAAATCATCATCGCAACCATCTTTGTCACTATGTGGGATAAAAGGAGAAGGATATTATGTCCTCAGGTGGTCGTTTCTAACTCTTACATATAAATCTTCCAATTGTCTCATAAATATCAGAGCACTTAGAAAAAAAGAACCCTCAAAATGATTTTCTTATAAATAAAAAATTCTCTGAGGGATGTATTTTCTATGCAACTTAACATTGAGTACATCTTAAATAGGTGTAAAATAAAAACAATTGCCAAATAATGAAAATAGAGGGAAGTCTCTGTCCTGTTAGATTACATTAACCATCCATAATAAGGAAGGCAGGGGACTGATGCTGATGGGGAACAATCCAGCTATTGTATCATTTACATTCGGATGCTTAGTAAAATCATGTAAAACGGGGGCTTTTCAGACCTGCTCTCTGCAAAGCACATAGCTTAACCATCAAAAACAACAGCAGACGAACAAAAACTAGACAGCAGAGAAAATAACAGCGAGCTTCCTTTCTGATACTGTTTCTAAGGTAATGTTTGTGATGATAAGCTCGAAGTTAACCAGCTGTGCATTCTCATCTGCCTTCTTCTTAAGTCTTTGGTTTATAAAGTTATGCAGAGTTGACCGGTTGGGCCCTAGCAGACTGAAAGATCACTACTTGGTTTTTATGACTCCTGTAACCTGAAATTTTACCAGAATGAATACCAGAACCGGTTCGAGTCCCTCCAGCACTGCAGTCTTTTTCTGGTGTTGTTTGACTCTCTGATGTTCGGGGAGACAGTGCTTAGCATTCTGCGTGTGTTGACTTCCCAAGAGGACCTTGTGTCTGCACTGAGGTATAACTTGAAGACCCTGAAGCAAGCCTAGAGTGTATTAGGCACAGTTCTCATTTTTAGAGCTGGTCGAAGGGTGCAAACTTTCAATTATAAGGTGAATAAGTTCTGAGGATCTAATATATAGTTTGGTGTCTATAGTTAACAATGTTGTATTGTGTTCTTGAAATATGCTAAAAGAATAGGTATTAAGTGGTCTCACCATACACACACACACACACAGAGACGCACACACACAGGTAATCATGTAAGATAATGGCAGTGTTAATAAGCTTGATTACGGTGTTCATTTCACACTATATACATACACCAAATCATTATGTTGTATATCCTAAATATATACAGTTTTGTCAGTTATACCTCAGTAAATCTAAAAATCTCCTCCCCACCAAAATCCAAAAGTTGTCTCATTTTCCACTTGCTCCAGTAGATGTCTTCTGGATTAACCCCGGGTCCTTTGTCTCCATCTCCAGTCCAAATACCGATCATATAAGTGCACATATCTGAAAGTTGGGGAGAGGCTCAGTTCTTCAAATAGATCATGAGTTAGTGATCGTGGGGAACAGGAAAGTTGGGTCAATTGTAGGTAAGTAATTATTTGGCATTGGAGAATGACAAACAGAGCCAAATCCCATAGCTCAGATCTTGCCCGTAATTCTTTGACTTGATCGTAATGGTTGACCCTTGTAAGGATATGACTCTTCCCAGAGAATTCTCCTGCTTCAGGGTGAGGGGAAGTAAGAAGTGACTGAGCTGGAGCAGAGGTGAGGGGCATCCTTGGAAAGCAGGAGTCGTCCTCAGTTACTGCCACAGGCCAGTCAGAGCTTTCCAGTACACTTTTAAAAAACGAGTCTAACCTTTCTTTCGTTAAACAGCAGCCTATGAAATGTCAGTGAGCATCAACATTCAATTAACACTGTGGCTTCCTCATCAGGTAAGGGTGTATAGTGTAGGGATGCCTGTGGCTCCTGCATCGTAAGTGTAGAGACCTTTCTTCAGCTGCTTTTCTGTGAGGCTGCCTCATCAGCTGAATGTGGAGCATCTTTCATTCAATTTCTACGTCAAGACTTTTTTTATTGAGTCCCCAGGTGACACACAGGTAGCCTCGCACATTCATTCATTGTGTCAAGTTTCCAACAGAGTCAACCCCTGGAACCTAGACTTGACCACCCATCGCCTCCACTCCATACAGAAAAAAAAAATGTGAGATACATAAGAGTTATACCCTGCTTCTTCCAGTGCGTGTTGTTTACATATAAGCATGAGTTAGGTGGGGGCAGGGCAGGGATAGTTATACTTTCCTGGTATGTCTGCATTCAACCCTTCCTCGGGGTGTACTTTTAATTCTTGCAGCCAGGGTATTAGCAATATTAAACTGAAAATGTCACAGAATGTCAAATCTGAAAATGTCACGGGGAAAGGGGAAAAAAATGGTGACCTCGTACCATCCACAGATGAAATAAATATGCCTCCTTGGTACTGTACAATGGTTTTTTTAGTGGGTATAATTTTATACATTTTGCATCCTATTAATTTTCATGGCATCGGTGGAGACATATTAGAACAGCGCAAGTGCAGAAGACAAATTAACTCATCAATTACATGTATGGGACAGTGGAGACTGAGTTTATTTCACCATTTCAAATTGCAATAAAACTGTAATTACTAACTCGTGGAGTCTTCATGGAAATCTGCATTCATTAGCACTTAATTTGAAGTCAGTGGCTGCTGTATACTTAACTTTTCTCAAATATCTGCTCCCGAGTAGAAATGGTAGAAAACGGTTTGCAATGAAAGCAGCTGTCCCTCTCTGTCCCTGCAGAAACATTTTTATAATCATCCCAACGAAATTTTTCCCATGAAACCAGTGAGATGGGTTTGTGTTTAAATAGTACAGAAAAGGGAAAAATGAGTGTTTTTTTGTTCAAGGACACAGTTCCCCTTTGGAGGCGCCTCTCTCCTCTACATTTCTGTCTGACTCTGCCACCCTTCTCATCTTTTCCATATTTTCTTACGTATGCGGATTACACATGCAGAGGTGTTTCCCACAGTTAGAACAGCAAAGGGGACAGGTGAACCTGGAAGACTGAGGTCCAAATTCGGTCAGCGCTGTTTCCCAGCGTTACCGTTTCAAGCAAGTTACTCTGCTTCGTGGAAACTCTCCTCATTTGTAAAGTGGGGATTATAATGCCAGCCTTCTAAGGTTTGTGCAACCATTAAATGAGCGAATATATGCAGATGCCCTTAGGGCAACATCCAGCATTTTCATGTTGGTTTCTCCTCCTTTACTCTTTAAAGAAAACTGAAATTACAGGAATTACGTACTGTATCGTGATCTATGGAGCGAATTGACTTTCCCTGAAATGTAGTATCTAGAAGGATCAAAACGGCATGTATTAGTCTAGGCCATTTGTTTTTGTGTCTTTAATGTGGTTTAAAAGCAAAGTTCTATATAAATCGAAACTAATCTTTTAATCATACATTTTGTTTTACTTGCCACTATGTATTAATTAAGTCTGAAAGGCGCCATTTAAATGTTGTTATTTCTATTTCTTTAGTCAGTAACTGACACCTGGGAAATGATAGATTACAGGTGTTACGGGGTCATACAAGGGCAGAAATCACCTGCATTTTATTTTGGGATTGGTGCTGTTTTGCACAAGTTTATTTCTGTCAGCTGCCGGCTTTGATGTCTGTGCGTAAAGAAGCGCAGGAAACAAGTGTCGATGGTGTACGCACTATCTGCTTGAGGAACAGGCAATAAAGCTCACTCTGGGATCTCAGTGAGGAAAAGAACATGAAGAAAGGTTGGGATAGGGACTAGTTGCAGACATAAAATGCAAACAGTATATCTTTTAAACAATTTTCAAGTAACGATGGGTGCTTAGCCACAATCACAATTCTCAAGTTTCATCCACAAGTAGTGTTTTGTCTATTTAATAATCTCAGCTCTACCTCTCTCTCAGTTACCTTCCATTTTAGAGATTCCTTAAGCTTATCAGCACTCCGTGACACTGTGAAAAGAGCACAGGAAAGAATCAAACTAAATTCTCTGTATTTCTCCTTACCCCGAAAAGGTGCATTTATTGGCCCTGAATCAAGCCAAACTTGGGAAAATGAACTGATTACTTCTGAAACTGATCTGGCCAATTACATGTGTGCTCCTTGGGTTTGACTTAATCAACATACATGCAGCAAAACCTTTGTGTTGCTGGTCAGAATCGCTTGAGCAAATGCCATGCCTCTGCTCCCACACTGCTTGGGCCGAATACACTGAGCAGTGCTGGCAGAGAACAGAAAAGAAAAATCAAGGCAGTCAGGTTTGATGATCTGTACAACACCTTCCAGGTAATTGTTGCTCTGTGCAGCTCTTCCAGGCTGTGAAATGAGTTAATACAGAGCTACTCTGAGAGCTCCTGCCACATAATAAGCTCTTAATTAATGTTAGCTATCATCACTATCACTCTTATACTATGTCTGTATTAAAACTAGGATACAATTACTAACTAGATAGTGATGTTATTATAATATATTTGCATGCAAAAACTAAAGGAAAGGTGAATTAAGCTGCTTTGATAGCCAGTTGAAAATCCCAAGCAAGAAAGCTCATTCGCAGATCTTAGTAGCTCAGTGTTGATTAACCACAGCTGACTAGCTGATGTGTTCACTCTATTATACTGCTAAGAAAAAGGTACAGTGTATTTACTGGAAAAACTTGGCTGTGCCATTTATGAATTGATGCTGTTAGCTTCTCTGATTAAAATGCATATTTTCATTCTGAACTCAGTGTAGAAGATAAGAGCAAAGATCAACTTTAGTCTAAGTCCTAAGTCCTGGGTAGTTCTAGCGATTGGAAGGGTTTATTTAACAACGTTTATAGGTTATTCCTAAATCAGTCTAAGCTGTTTGTACCATTTTGTGTCCTACCATCTCTGGCTCTTGCTCAGTTTTCTCCTTTTGAATGTTCTGACCTGTGTTGATATAAGATGCAAGAAAGCAGGACAGTTCATGGTAAGGGTTTATTTTTTAAAAAGTCACTTAGTGCATTGTGGGCAAATGAGAGTAATCACTTTGGGTTTCTCCACAGTGTAAAGTCATGTTGCCTGGCCTCTGTTTTGGTTGACATTGAGCTGTAGTGTTAGATTATTTACTCCTGGATATATATGTATAGGCAAATGCTGACAGCACTTTTTTTTTTTTTTTTTTTTTTTTTTTTTTTTTTTTTTTTTTTTTTTTTTTTTTTTTTTTTTTTTTTTTTTTTTTTTTTTTTTTTTTTTTTTTTTTTTTTTTTTTTTTTTTTTTTTTTTTTTTTTTTTTTTTTTTTTTTTTTTTTTTTTTTGGTATTTTAAATGTGTGAACGACTCTTAGGATTCCAGATTATCTGCTACATTTATTTCCCCCCATATTCTTTGTGTAGTTTCTCTGTCAGGTTGTACATTGCTGAACTTGTACTTCTGTGCCTTCACTGTCATCTCCATTTAATGGTCGGCCTTTCCCAAGGTTCTTTCTTTACATTTCTGTTGCTTCTTCCCTTCCTCCCATGTCTTTTGTAGATTTCATCTGGTTCAGTAGGTGGTCCCTTTTTTACATCGATAATTTCCAGCTCTGTTTGACATATGTCCCTTGACCCAGCTTTCAAACAGCCCCCTAAACATCTTTTCTTAGGTATTACATAATACCAGCAAATTCTACTTAACATACAAAATATCATTTTCTCCCTCCAGTACCAGTATTTCTTCTGATAAGTCAGCGATGCTATTCCTGCTTTCCCCGGTGCTAACAGAACTTTACCTTGCATGCAGTAACTTTAAATTAACCCTCCATCCAATCAGATTCCTTGAGCTATGGGATTTCTCCTGTAGTCACACCTTTATGCTTTCATTACCATCATGCTACTTCAGGCCTGTCATTGCCAAGGGTTCCGGGCAGGGCAGGTTTCGGCAGTGGTACACCCAGTTGAAAAAATGCTCATGAAGCCAACATAGGGGAACCATAAACACGCCAGCAAGCAAGCCACTTTATTGCACACTTGGGACTATATATACAAACAAAAGTGGCATCTTGCTGCATCTGCCCAAGTAGCAGTTGTTTGGGTTTTCATGGTTACCTAAAACAGTACCTGTGCGGTACATGTCAGCCTCAGGAATTCCTCAACCCCAGACATGGACTGATTATGCCAAGGTCAAGCCTGGGCTGGGGGCCTGGCTTTAACCCTTTATAGTGGGCCTGGCTGTAATTCTTTACAGGGGGCTTAGTTTTAACCCTTTGGGTACTGACAAGGCCTATGATACTGATGGTTCACACGACTGCAATGATCTTCAAGTTGGCACCCATTTCTATCATCTTTTCATTATAACTGCTGCACCAGTACACTGAGATATTGGACACACTTTTTTTAGAAAACCTGATTTCTATGGCTCCTTAAGAGATTATTCATGCATTTCTCACTTATGACCCTTATTTTTCACCTACACATACTCTGTCCTCGAAGCCAGCAGTTGGCAAACTACCTAGGGCCAAGTTTGTGCCTCCACCTGTTTCTAGTCATAATGTTTTATTGGAATATAGCCAGTTCCATTGATTTACATATTGCCTGTGGCTACCTTCACTCTAAAATGGCAGAGTTGAGTAGTAGTGACAGAGACTCTACTCTCTGGCCCTTTACAGAATAAGTTTGCTGATTCCTTCTCTAGATCAGTGCTTTTGCGAGTTTAATCATTTTGTATGCCTTGGGTTAAACCTATGATTCTAAATTTCTAACAAGTGCCCAGCATGCAAATGCTCTTGGACCACAGACTGTACTTTGAGAAGCAAAGCTCCAGAGCAAAATTACCAAATGCTACCCACATTAAATATTGAGAGAGGGAGAGACCATTTCTGGTTTTGTGACCAAATTAGGCTGTAACTACACATGATCACTTCTTAGTACATACTAGTATATTGGCAACTTCAAGACTCTAATGGAAAAGCACACAGAAAAACAAAGCAAGATTTACGAAAATAAAACACAGTTGATCACCCTGCCAGTCAGCCTGTCACTTGTAGAACTGCCAAGCTCTGTCCTTCCTTTACTTCATTTCTGACTGCCCGCTTGGTGAACCTTGGGGTGGTCGCACATCATAGGCCCCTCCTTTGCATCTGCACGGTGAGCCCTTTGCATCTCCCTTGTGTCTGTCTGCTGTGGCTCAGATTCCGGCAGTTCACGACACTGTGTTGAATAGGAGCCACAGCATTTCAACCTTTCTCTTACCTGCTTTGGAGAACCAGTTAGGTCACGGCTGTCACAAGGCAGAGGTAACAGTGGCAAGCAGATGTCACGAATGATAGAGCTGAGTGCTTTGCTACCTTCTTCAGTGCCATTCTGTAGTCACTCAGGGATGCTGCCACGTGCAGAGCCGTGTATCTGCAGGCATTGCCAGTGTGTACAGTGGGCACCCACCTCTCCCACTACCACATACACACATACTACTTAGTGGCTTCTCTCCATGTTTAGAATGAAATCTGAATTGTTTACTTTGACCTCTGTGGCCCCCTGCACTCTGGCTCTAGCTTACTTCTCCAGCCACATCTCAGGACTGCTTTTCCTTCTCTGTCATTATGCTCCAACCCTCATGGCTGTTTTCTGTCCTTGCCCTTTTCGGCCTGCAGACCTTAGCCTGGGATGCTCTGCTCTCCCCATTCTTAACGTGTCTGGTAGCTTGAGTTCTCAGCTCAGAAGTACTTTCTGGGAGAGGACTCTTTACATAGTCCTTCAGATCTCACCACCCCAACCCATCAGTTCTTGTCTCACCAGCCGAGGTGCTTACATTTCTACTCGTTGTAATTTGTAGTATTTTGATAATCTTTTATTTAATTTCTTGTGAGAATTAGACTTCCATGAAGTCTAATTTGTTTCTCAAATTATATCCCCCGTCAATAGCAGAATGCTCAGAAATGATAGATATTCAGTGTTTCAGAAAAAAAGAATAAATAAGCCCGATGAAACGTTTGCAGATATGAGGTGAGCAGTGAGGGATCATTCTGGAGAAATGAGGCAGCTCAGGTCATTTTGATAAACTGATATTTTAAAAAAAATTTGTCTACATCCTGTGGGATTTCTAAAGTGAGACTAAAAACACTCCTGACACTGTGTGACTACTTGAACATTGTTTTTATTTAAAATTGTTCTCTTAGAAAAAAATGCTGCATTTTTATTGCCCAGTCCAATCCTCCTTTCTGCCTTTAATGTTCATTTTTCTCATGCATATTTTGAATTTGGGAAGGCCCATTTTCCTTCACATTCTATGCTATTTGTTTCCTTTTTATTAATAGCAGTTTATAGATTGACTTCACTTTTTTCTTTCTCACCAATTGCTATGTGATTTATTAAAAAAAAACCATTATTACTAGTACTAATAGTACATAGTAGACAGTGAAATATTTTTAGCTACCTGGTGTTAGCACTCTGCTAAGTATTTTACATACGTTTTCATTTGATTCACATTCTACTTAATTTACAGAGAAGAAAAATGAAGTTACATTGTTCAGAAGGGCAAACTGGAACTCAGGCCCACAAAAACAAAATGTTGTCAACTTCTGTGCTTGAAGTAGCACCTCATATTTCTTTCTATGCCTTCTCACCAGGAGTGCCTCATACTTCTCTGTGCAAATGGATAGCAATGATATCACATTGATAGATGAAAGGGTGACACCAAACCGAATTCCTTGTGCATGATTAAGATTAAATATTGCTCTAACCCCTCAACCAGCAGTTTGATCTTACTGACTGGTGTTTGCTTCATCTACCAATTGTACCTCCGTCACTAGTATAAATAAAACTGGAAACTAAATTCGTTCTTAAAATCATTGTATTTGTATTTTGTATCATAATTTTGGAGGAGTGTATAAGTTTAACCAGAGTCACCAAAAACTCTGTTTTTCAGAGTTAGTCCGCAGGCCTTCTTTTTGGTGGAGGGAAAATTCCTATACTCATGGAATTTGCCCTCCACCAAATTCATGGTCAAACTGAGTAAAAATTTCTAGTCTTTCTGATGCTGACTGGAAATGTCTACAGGCCTACCCATGTAGATGACCCCTTTTAGCATTAACTGAAAGACTTTTATTTTTAATTTATTTTTATTGTTAGACTTATTGGGGTGACATCTGTTAGCAAGGATTACATAGGTCTCAGGCATACAATGCTACAGTGCATTGTCAGCTTGATGTATAATAAGTTCACCACCTAATGTTACTTCTCTTTCCATCACCATATATTTAGCTTCCCCTCCCTCGTCTCCCACTCCCTCCCCTTTCTCCCCAATTTTTTTTAACTTAAACATTTATAAAGATGGACAGGAAAATGTATTAAAAAATGAGGGAACTCACACCATGGAACAAATAGGTTATTTGTATAACTGCCTAAGTACATATGCAGCAACTACGAAAATATGGGTTTAACATTCGCCACCAGTTTATAGTAACAGTTTAGAGAAAACTTGCCTCAGTTGCCCCTCTGATCTTTTATGTTTTTGGATTTACATGATTCTTTGATGTGCTGCTTTATTCCACAGCAGTCAACAGAGGATTCTACTGCATTGGTATTTCATTCATTCATTCACCCAACAAATACCTGATCTAGACATTCATTGGGTTAGGTGCTGGCCACTTTTTTACATCCCAGCTAATGTACTCATAGTTATAGGGAGTCATTCTGTCTGTTTGCAATTACCAGATATGTCATTTCAGAAGCCCAGATCACTTTGATTGGTCAATAATACACTGTTTGATCTTTTGAGTTTGTTTTTCTCTGGCTATGAGTATTTCTATTTCGTTTTGCTGTTGTATAAACTTGTGTGTCTGTCAGAGCTGCCTGGTTTATGCATTTTGAAAATGGTTTCAAAGGATTTCTACAACATTTTATAAAGTGCCTACTACAACTTTGCTATGAGGAGTTTTATAGCAGTACTTGATTTTTAGGTATAAGAAATATTATATTCAAAGTTGTAATGTTTCCTTGAAAATAAGTACTCATTTCATAGAATAGTATATTTTTGTGTTCTTTTTTCCTCCTACTGTCAATATTATGGTGAGTTCTTTTGAATTTTTTTCTGTTAATGTTTTAATCCAGGCATATCCATCCTGTGGCCTAGGATGGCTTTGAATGCTGCCCAACACAAATTCTTAAAGCATTATGAGTTTTTTTTTTTTTTTGGTGACTTTTTTCTGTAAAGCTCATAAGCTATCATTAGTGTTAGTGTAGTTTATGTGTGGCTCAAGACAATTCTTCCAGTGGTCCAGGGAAGCCAAATAGGGGGACACCGCTGTTTTAATCCCTAGTGCCTGGTGTATACCAGATGCTCAGAAATATTAGTTGTATGGTAAAATGAATGAATTAGTAAATAAAATGTTCCACAATCTGCAGCCATAACTATCTTTTATAACCCAATTCTGCCTCTCCAAGCTTTGTTATTATTAATACATGTGTGTTGCCAAAGAAATGGACGACATAAAATATTTTATGCTTCTAGCATGAGTTTTCAAAATTGAGCCTGCTTTGTAATATAAAAAAAAGAAGATGTAATTAAAATAAGCACGGAACTCTTCCAAATGTAGACTCTTGGAGTGTTGTCAACTCTCTCCTCACTAGCTGTTTGGATTCTAGAATAAAAAATATATCCTTTGACTTTCTCTTACAAATTGAGTGACCACTTCTGTAACCTTTGGGCTCTAACATAGTTAGAATTGACTGTTCCGGATCTTTCTTGATGGCCCCTTTTTGTTGTGTTTGTTTTTCTGTTTTCTCCAGAATCCCAGTGCTGTGCCACAATGATTGTTGCAAACCATTTCTACTCCTGACCTCTTCATTTCTGGTTTGTTGTTGTTGTTGTTGTTGTTTACCCTAATCAAGTTTCCTCTGCTCCTGGACCTTCCCTTGCCCTTGACCCTGGGGTAGAGACAACACTGGAAGTGCTAATGTGTTCAGTTGCCTTCCTGGCTCTCTCCCTGCTGGCATTCTGCCTCTGGGAGATCAACTTACAGTCCTGAGGTAAGACTTCTTTGACTTTGGCTGTTCATTTCTCAGAGGTAGAACAGCAGTGGTCCTTTCTGTAAACTTTCCCTCTCTGTCTGTTCCTACCTACAACCTGTATTTCCTACTTCTGAGGTTCTGTGACCTCTGAGATTTGGACTTGGGCATTGGAAAGTCTGTAGGCATCATCTCTCTTCACAGCTAAACACAGTTGAAGTTAGGTTAAAGTTGGTGTGATGAAAGCAGGCACTGAAACCTAACTAGGAGAACAGAAAGGAGTAAGAGGGGTAAAAGTCTACCGGGACAAGCAGCGGCGAAGACAATAGCAGCTAAGCGATGACATCACACTTCCAGGGGAAAGCAGATGGAGGCGGAGTTGGTGATTGGGTAGAGCAGAGCGGGAACCCCAGGTACCTATAGAGAAAGATACTGGAGAAGAGAGGCCACTTTGTCCCCACGGGACCTTGGCATGTCCCTCAGATTCTAAGGGATGAGAAGGACCGAGTTCTGGGAAAGGCAACCTTTGGGTGAGATAGAAATCAAGAGCATTGGCTTATTTTTTGTAAAAAAAGCAATTAGACACATTAGATGCCCCCATCTCTGACAGCCAGGCAGCTACTTCCGTCCTGACTCTGAAGGAGAAATGAAGTCTAGTCCAGAGAGGCTGACTTGGAAGGGATTTTGAATCCAGGATCCCAGGCAAAGCAGAGGTGAGATGAGCTTCCTTTTTGAAACTGGGGGCTTCAGTGAATGTCTGTATACCTAATGATGAGAATGTCCACCTCTTTACCTTGTCTCACTTCTGTAATGCAAGCATTGTCACCAGAATCAAACATTTGAGGATCTCCTTGTAAAACTCTGATGTGAAATCCTATGAATTGATAGGGCAGCCCATGAATTCCTAAGCCTGGTCCGTACACAGAGTTCTAGGTTAAGTCTTGGATTTCTCACACCGTGAATGATCAAGTCAGGACCACTGGAAATCTGAGAAAAAAATGTCAACACAAGAGAAAAAGTTTAAATAAAAACAAACTAAAAGGAAACTCAGTGAAAGTAAAGTCTGTCATGAATAGAGGAATTGATCAGGAAACTGTAATTAATGTTCTCAGAGAGATCGGAGAAAATGTTGTATTTCTCCAACAAACAATGATATTAATCAAAGAAACCATCAGGGATTGAGGAAGAATTCTTTGAAATTAAATACATAATCATTTAAAAAATTGAAATGTTAAAAAATGATGTAATTTAGACAGTAGATTGAAAAGACAGAAAAGATCAAGTTCAACACCTAACTCATAGGAGTTTGAGAAAAAGGAGCAAAGCATCGGGTGATGGAAAATATTAAATCAATGAGAAGGCTGTTTCAGGAAGGTGAGCGATGTCAGTGCCTAGAATGACAGGGCCCGTGAAGCACTCGCAAAATGACAGAGAAGGGACCCCCTCCAAGGCAATGTGGTATGTCCAAATGTAAAACTGAGGAGAATGATCTAGGTTTTTCTCAGAAGAACAAGTTGCACATGGTGGGTCACGACCAGACTGGCAGAGAACTTCTCAGTAGTAATCCCGGAAGCTAAAGATGATTCTTAAAACTTGGAGTAAAACGTTTTCCACCAATAGTTCTGTATGTTGCCAAGCTTTAATCCACCTGTGGGTACAATAAAGACATTTCCAGACATACATGATTATAAAAAAGGTACTTTCCATGTATCCTTTCTTAGGAAACTTCTGTGGGTACATCCCAGAGAGTAAACAGGGACAACGAATTAGATATTGGTAACAGGAATAATGGTACGTCTGTGAAAGAGGCAGTGCCACCAGGAGAGGTGCACGGATCACACAGAGAGGAATGACACAGGACATTGGTCAGGGGAACTTCTGGAATCAATAGAATTGACAGTCCAGGAAATTTGTGTTGATGGAACAGAGTATTGTGGAGAGCTTTTATAATTCTGTTCAAGTGATTGGGAAGGTTTACTGACAGATACCTAGAAAAATGAAAGACTAAATAAAGTGACAGTCATCTCCCACACTCTTGCTCCCTGCATTCATTCCTTTGCTAACAATTGGTAGCAGCATATGTGACTCAGTTCAAGGTCCAACGCGATGCATTTGTTTGGTTATATATAGTCCATTGGTTCTTTCTTCCTGAAGACTTAAAGTGTTTTTGGTGTTCAGTTCAGATCTTTGCCTTTACCAAATCGTTACGATGTTTTTATCCCATAAAGTATGCATTCATTTTGTTAAGTCGTGATGTGGTTTAGACATAATAAAACACTAGTTCTGTAATGTAATTTCCTCTCTTCCCTGCCCCCCACCACATTTGACAGATAGATACATGCTTATTGAAAACAGGGGCTTGGTCATTAGATTGTCTGTTTAAAAAATCCAGGATACATCATGTTTAATAAATATTAGGTGTTTATAGCATGGAGTTACTTGCCGGTTTTGCTAAAGCAAATTGTTAATTAGCCAGCAAGACCCTGTGAATTCATCCTTTTACCTTCTGATGAGATTTCACTTAAACATTCTAGACAAATTAATGTCTGCTTTTTATAAGAAAATTAATTCTTCTCTATGTAACTTACTCTAACACTTAACAGTTCCACCCTGCTGAAAGTTTCTTCTTTATGTGTCAGTTAAATCCCTTGAACAGCTTTTTAAATCTCCTTTTTTATTATGTCAACTGGGCAATGTTCTCTCTCATGCGCACACACACCCACACACATGCACACCCTAGGTCACTTTAAATTGAGGGTGAAAACAAGTTTTTGTCTTAGCATAGCATGGCATCTTGAAAATAAAATAAAGGAGACTACAGGCAGCTCACAGCTTTAGCCACTTGTCATCTTCTGATGTGGAAATCGTGCAGCATAATGGTCCTTTGAGTCTTATACATGTGAAGAGAATTTGATCATTTGCTGACCTTGAAAATCTTACAAATTTAGCTTTTTACTCTTTGTAATAGACCGCTTTCCTGGAAATTTCTATTCTGATTTATTGCCATGACTGTGGGACTATATTATTTGGCATCCAATGAAACGGTAAATTCAATCCCAAATGATTTTTTAATAAATGATATTTACTCATTTCTTTTCTTTCTTATATTGATAAGAACGAGTATGTTTAGGGATACTTAGAAGATCTGATTTACTAAAAACAAATGTTAGGTTTTAAACATTTGTTCTTATAGAAAATATCACTAATTAATGTTAATAAAATTTAGATATAATAAAATGCCTACTTCTGTTACACAAATATCAAGTACGTTTGTAATGCCAGTATTTCATGAAGCATAGGTAACATATATTTACCATTTATGTTAAGTAGTATTACAGTTTTATTAATACGTTATTATCTACAGATAAGTTCCCTGTTTCCAGGAACCGATATAAGTGACAAGGCTGCTGAGCAGAAACTTTGGAGAGAAGTATACGCTCCAAGTGGCTCACAGATGAGCCACTGCATAAATTGTAAACAGGCTGTGTGCGGTGTCGTTCGTGTTTTCTGCCGTTCCATGGACTATTTATGTGACTATCCTTAAAGTCCTTCACAGTATGTGGGTGGTCAAAGAATTTCTGAGTGACTCCTCGTCACCTTCCGATTATTGAACCCATTGGGCTGCGGTTAATAACTCTATTAACGGGATAATGGCTACTGTCCTTTTATCAGCTCAGTGACGCTACGTCCCCATTATGAACGACTGGTCAGTGACATAAATCTCTTTATCCAGTAACACACAAAACGCTTTATTTCTTCGGGGGCAGTCTCACAGAAACAGTAGCTAGTGCCGTTGTCTTTATTGGGAAATGCTGCCTCGGGCATCCGCCGGGCTACAACTGGGGAGCATCTTCTAAATCTCTCCTCTGGAATCGAGCAGATGGCAGCTTTCAGACTGAAACATTGATTCAGTGCTGCGTTTACTGGGATTCAAACAAATGTCGAGCCTGGAGCTGAGTCTATACAGCCCAGCAAAACAGGTGGCAAAATGGAAAATGAAGGTAACCAGCTTATTTGTCTACACAACACCCAAGAAGTGGCTTGATGAATTTTCCCCTACTGGAGTGACTGACTTTTTTTCTTTTTCCCCCTTGCTCATCAAATGAATTGAATTGACCGGCTGTATTGGCGTCCTGTAGACACAGCCTGAACCGTCTCCTGCTCTAACAGGCTTTGGGCTGGTAGGGGTCTGTTGTGACACAGCAGGTGCAGGGAGATCTAAGCCTTTAAATGCAGTGTGTACACAGAGCTTTGCAGACAGCCCCATGGAGCTACCACAGAAGATGGTTTTTCATGTGTAAATGAGAAGGTCTTTCATTTTTCAGGCTATCGCATTGTATCGCCTTCTGTTGAAAGGCAAATAACAGGAAATCAACCAGCATTGAGTTCCTTACGGAAGGGTGGCCAGTTCCATCGTCAGCATGTCAGGCTTCAGTCTTGGGGTTTCGAAGCACCACTCTGTTTTGCACGGTGGGGCTCGTAGTTCAAGCCACGTCATTGGGGATTTGTGGCTTTCGTGACTTTGCTTCCTAGGAAATCCATTCCAGGAGCAAATTGGTTTTGAATGTAACTCTGAACAGGATGGGGGTTAAGAAGGAAAAATTGTTTTCAGGGCAAAGTATTGCTATGAGCTCACTGGTTGATTTACAAAGTGAGAAATGACCTGGTGTGGGTGTTGGTGTAGAAACTCCCTGCCCTTAAAAACTTGCTGCTAGTTGGAAACTTGAAGTCTCCTAAGAGGAACAACAATAAATGTTGATTAAAAAAAAAATATATATATATGTAATAAATAAATATATATATATATATAATATATATATAAAAAACATACTTCATGACTTCAAGAGATTTTTCTTAGTCATTGCAATGAATGAATTTATTTCAAATTACTGTGAAAGGTACTGAATCTTTAAAAAATATTTAATATTTTGACTGGCTTTTGAAGGCATCATTTTAGGTTTTAATTTACATATTTATAATTTCTTTATATTTTACTTAATACAGGTCCCATAAATATAATGGGACCTTAAATATGTATTTTGAAAATGGGTTTCTCATGCTACATGCTTATGTATATATTGCATATGTGCACGCGCACACATATATCCTGGTGTTTCATATGTATATAGATAGATGAGGGCTGTTCGGGAAAAATCCAGCCATAAACGCCTCTATTTTTCATATTTCAGGGCTGGATGCTTTCCGGACAGCTCTCGTATGTGCACAGACACACCACTTGTTTATGTACTGTTCTCTCCAAAACACTAAAATTTTATTTCTAATGACTTTAATGAAGACTGAATAATGAACACTAAAACCTCTCACATATGGAGTGTCCTCTCTGACAGACACTGAAACACGAAGTTTTGATAATAACTGCTGTTATCCCAATTTTATTAGTGAAAAAACGGATTCAGAGTACTTAGGTGATTTTCCAAGGTTAAAGAGCTCATAAATGATTGAGCCAGGAATTTTAACCTAGGTCATAAATCTTTGAATACTGCAATGTACCTTCTCTTGTTGAATATGTATTTAAAGATAAATGCTCAAAGTATATTCAGTATATGCTACAAAACGAATAGGATGTGTACAGGTGCTCAAAATGTGCATGCTTGCCCTTCCTTTAATGAATGAGTTTTGTATGGCAGTTGGCAACATAGGCATATTCAAGTACAGTTTTCTTGGACAAGGTAGAGATCAGACACATCCTTGCTTTCCTTAGTGACATACATCTGCTGGAGTTAGTCTTTTCAATATCATGTACATTTCTGTTTTATTGTACATTATCCTCGAGATCTGTATTAGAAACACAAGACCACATTTTGTTTTTCTTACTGTTGTTTACTAGCCACGGAAAATAGTATTTCACTTGTTTCCATCTTGTGTCTCAGTGCAACATAGCTCTCCTGAGTGGCAGGTGGACTTTTTTTGTTTGTTTGTTTATTATTTTATTTTGAATGAAGGAATGGAGGCAAAATCTGCCATGAAAATATTTAATATAACAACAAAGAGGGTATCAAAGACAAGCCTGGGTCTTAGAGACTCCTTTGATAAAGCCCATTTCTTAAGCTCCATGTAGTCAGATACTTACATGACTCAGGGAACATATTGTTGTTCATTAAAGTACTGACAGAGCTCTTTCAAAAGTTCTGGAAGATTTGTCTTGGGAGACGTCAGATGTGCTCAGACCCCAGCGCTCTATGTCGGCTGTGATAAGACTCTGTTATAGCCATCGACTTTCTGAGTACGAAAGGGAAAAATGAAAGGATATCAGTCATGCTGTCAAGGACAACTTTGGCACAATCCTCTCAGCTGTTCAACAAGTGTCTTCTAGTGGGTCTGCTCTGTCATTGACAGCCAAGGGATTGATGTGTGTAAGAGAACCATTAATGCTAATGGAGCTGTGCATGTTAAATCCCACTGCGCTGACAAAGGACAGGTTCAAGTGTTGAGTGTGAGACTTCCGTGAAAAGCAAGTTGGGATTGATCTTGTTAAAATCACTGCTCCTTCTGCAAATACAGGCCTCTCACAAGACAAATGACCCTTTTTTTCCCCCTTGATGTTTATTGGAAAAGGAAAAAATTAGAAAAAAAATGTAGGTATTGTTCTTGGTGGTGACTTAACTATTATAACTAATTTTGGAAAAATACACTTTTCAAATGCAAAAAAATAGTATTGTAATAATTGCCCTAGTCATGGCTGCTGCAAGATCTCATCTATTCAGGTAAAAATGAGACATTTAGTACACTGTGTTTGTAAATATCTGGGTAGTTCCTGTTCTTATAGCAAGAGGAATAGATTTTTTTTTTAGTCTTTTTTTTCTAAATTTTAAATTAATTTCATCCACAGGTGATTTTAGTGAAGGTAGGTTAGAGAGCCATGCATTCTGGTTTAGTTTTTGATTATTTAAAAATGTTTCATAAGTATTTTCATTACCCTTGGCTTTATTCTAGTTTATACTACAGTGATTCCTTGGTGGAACTGTCTAGCTTTAGATTAAATGCTGAGGCAGCATAAGGATGGATTCCTTATGGAAACAGAGCTTGGCATCATTTTTTTCTCTTTCATGAAATTATCAATTCACGTCTGTATGTCTATTGAATGCATACTGTGTACCATCTATACTTCTAAGGGCTGCATAGGGGACAGTGAACAAAATAGATAAAGCTGTGTTCTTATGGAGGCTACCTTTTGGTGTGGGAAGATAGAAAATAAACACAACCAAATAGTTGCAAGAAGGATTTGGCTACCATGGCACTGAGCTCAGGAACAATATTGCCTTTGGGATCCTTCAAAGATTTTAACCTCTACTCCTTTGTCCATTCCCTGTGCTTCCTCCTCCTGCCCAGGGGTGCATGTGTTGGCATTCTTTCTAGAACTCCGTGTGGCATGCCCTTCCTCAGAGAAGTCCCCCCTGACCAACCTCATCATTCCCAAGTCTCTCTCTGGCTTTGCCCACGTGCTCTTTTCACCCTTGGGAGTGAGAGGGAAGGAGAAAGGGAATGATTTCACTTCTATGCAGACATTTTGAGTAAAGGCATTAAAAAATAAACTGCACACTATGCTAAGACACCTTATTGTAGTCAGTTTAATATTAGTCCAAATTATTACATTTTTAAATTACAGCCTTGCTGACCAAGATGATCAGAAGACTGCCAGCCATCAGTGTTGGGCAGTTTAATGCATACATTTACCACTGCATTCCTCCTATTACTTACCCAGTCTGACAAGGAAATAAATTATATATATAATTTAAAATTTATTTAAATTATATATAGTCATACATTTAAAATCTGACGACAATCATATCTAGCGTGTATCGAGCACACACACTGGCCACTCATTATGCTAAGAGGTTCACACGCAATACCTCCTTTTACACTAATGACAGTTCTGTGAGGTAGATTGCATTGTTGTGGCTATTTTAGAGGGGAGAGAACTGAGTCTTGGAAATGTTAAGTAAGTTGGCTATAGTTACAAGGCTAGCGAACATAATACTAGAGCTAGGATGAAGATGGAGACTGTCTATATCCAAAATCTACAGATAGCCACAGCATTAAAACACTGTCAGTTCCAGAGATCAGTGAGGAGAAAAATGGAATGTCAACTCCCAGACCTATAGGTAGCCACTGCCAGGTCCAGAGTGTAGTGGCTTTGCGTGTCAGTTGCTGAGTGTTTTGTTTCAAAAAATGAAAAGAATGATACTGATGAAAAGCTGATTTGGTATTAAACTAGTACGGTAGACTCTCCATTAACTGGCACGCATGAGGCTTAGTAGATGCCAGATAAATGTAAGGAGACTCACAGTTAACTGGCACCCATACGTGTAGTATTGTTTCTTCGATTTTTTTGCTGGTTGCTTGAATTCCGGTTAATGGAGAGTCTGCTGCATCATGTGGAACTGCCAGCAGTCGGTTCTGTGGGGCAGTCCTCAGAAGTGGGTCAGTGGGGGAACTCCTGCCAAGACTTTGAGATTTGCCCAAAGAAAAGGGGCTGGAGTGAGGATGAAGACTTGGTGAAGTAATGGTTTTCCAGTTACTGGGGAAATGCTTGTTTCTCTAGGAAACAACATCCCAGAGATCAGGGTTACCAAAAGTGCTGGAATTTGATGTTCCTTTTCGGATTACCAAGCCAGACACGGAAGGTCATTGAGCTCCCGTAGGAGCTCATTTCCCCGCCCTCAGTTCCCTCTTCACCCTCAAGGTCACGACTCCTTGCCAATTCAACGCATTGTGAGGATCTCTCACTGTTGCTGTAGGTGGCAGGAAAACAGGGAAGAAAGCATGCGATCCATGCCTTCCGCAGAGCTGACATTTTAGTAGGAGCAGACAGATAACGAGCCTACATTGATAAGGATGGAAGGACACTAGGGAGGGAAGAGTGGTGTAACCTTAGGTAGGATGTCAGAGAGAGCCTGTTGAGAGGGTGACTTCCGAATAAAGAGGACTTTCCGGTTAAGGAAGTATTATACCTGAGGGAGTGAGGTGGAACAGAGGTTTCCCATTCTGTCGCAGGTCCTGAGACTGGCCCCCCCACGATTTCAGCAAGGTCTGGTGTGTCCTGGAGTCCATCGTTGTGAATTCTGTGCTAAGTTGTGGAGTTACCAGACGGTCACATTTTCAAAAAGCAATTTTGTCTAGTTTTCCTACAATGAAAACATAGGATCACTTTCTTTATCTGCCTATGCAAGAAATACATAATTTTCCATGCAAATGGTTGCAAGTTTTCTCAGAATTTGATCTCTGGTCAGGAGTGTGGTATGTGGTGTTGCACTCATTGCTTTTATTTGGTGAACAGGCTGGCATGGAGCCAGAGCCTTTAGAATGGTCAGGAAAAAGCAGCCTTGGAGTACGTACTACATGTCGTGTACCTGACATAAAATCCTTAATGTAGGTAATGTTGTCTTTAGTTTACTAAGTTGGCTAGCCTGCCTTCAAATATAGCATTCTGAAGGATTATCTGAGTTATTTAATTTCAGACATTAAACACATAACTGTGTGTGTGTGTGTGTGTGTGTGTGTGTGTGTGTGTGTTGGGCAGGGGTTCAGGTGGGGAGTGTATCTGTATGTGTGTATGTTATAATTATATCATAGACTTTGACTTTTAAAGGTTACAATAATAACACCTCTTTATACAGTATAGTATCTTTTAACTCTTATTTTTTTTAATTCTCATTGAAATGCTTGAGTCTTGCTATCCAAATAATGTGTCCCAGTATCAATGGAATGTTGAATAATTTATCACAGAAAATAAGCTTTTTATAACATAAAATAAAATTGTTTTTCATACTATCTAGCATCAGGATTTATTCTGTAGTAAATTTATTATGCATTCAAATGAATCCGTTTTAAAACTGCACTTCCTAACAAGATCACTAGAAAAACAGACCATAATCATAGTTGGATAAGCTAAAGAATGAACTTACCATTACATTCCTCTCATCTTTTACTCAGGATTTACAAAATAATTGTTACTGTCCTACATTTAAATCATGATAGTAAAATATCTAAATGACTGGGCATGTGTTTATGCTAAGAGCTTTGTGGTGTTAAAAACATGGCAAAGAAGTTTTGGCCAATGTTTGGCAGTACCGTGATTACAGAAATACCTCTTCCTTTGTTTCACTGAAAATACTGATTAAATTATATTAGAAGGTAAAAATTCCAAATAGATTACCTGGAAACCAAGAGAGTCAACTGAAAAGCTATAGAATTTATGTAAATTTCTAGCAAAATGGCTAATATAAAAATCTAGATTATGATTGATATTATATGTAATGCATAAGTAAGTTAGAAAATAACTTTAGAAAATTATTTTCAGATTAGCAATCATGTATATAAAGTACCCAGAAATAAACTGAATGAGAAATAAGTCAGCCTCCAAGATATAAAACTTGATTGTCTGGACCAATGGAGAGCCAGACCTAGTGATTGACAGTAAATATTACAAATGATGACTGGAACAAGTCTGAGAAGACCCTAATGAAAACACAATAGTATTTTGGTGCCATTTAGTGGGTGCCTCGCGCTTCTTTTGTGTTATTTCAATTTTTAAAAAACAGCTTCATTGAAATAGAATTCATATTGGACATATTTGAAGTGTGCAGTTTTGTATTTTCCAGCATGTATGTACCAATAAAACCATCCCACAGTGAAGGTAATAAACACATTCCTCAAACCTGAAAGTTTCCCCATGCCATTTGTGATTCTTCCCCTGCACCCTTCTCTCCCAGTGCCTATTCAGATCTAAGTGAGTAGTTACGGCACGGTGAGTATGCCGTGCTTCTTCCAGGGGCATAAGTATCACTGTATTCTGCCGTGTATAGTGCGCGCCCGTGTATAATGTGCACCCACATTTTTGGCCCAAACTTTCAGGGAAAAAAATCTTTCATTTTAATTTTTTAATTCAAATTTTTATTTGTTTATATTTAGGTACTTTTTTTGGTATTATAAAGGAATTTTGGCACTTATTTTTAATGTATTACGGTGCAAAAAATTTTACATAACATATAATTACAAAACCCAAGAACAGGTACAAGCTACAAGAAATTTTAAGTATAAAAATTTTTTTACATTAAAAAACACTGATTATCGTATGTCGGGGTATTATTTTGCATGCAGATCTCATTATTGACTTCTAGAGTTACACTTATAACTCATAAACACAAATAAAAAATTGAAAACATTTGTATAAATACAGAATTAGTACTACCCATGTATAATGTGCATCCTTATGTTTTTGCCTCACAAATTTGGGCAAAAAAGTGTGCATTATACACAGCAAAATACAGTATAGTGATAGTAATGATAATAATAATCTTAGGAACTATGATTAAGTAAATGTTGCATGCCCAATGTTGTGTTATAGCTTGCATGTAAGATATATTTTGCATATGTAAATGTACAAGGTAAAGTTTTAGCTCAGGTACCCAAACAAAATTGCCAGGTCCTCATGGTAAGTGTGAAACCACCTTAGAGAAATCGAATGATGATTGTTTCCATGGCTCTGGGTGAAGACATCTTCCTGTAGTGAGTTGAGAGCACACCATGGCCCCACCTTGAAAGGGTACGGCGCCTCAGCTGGACTTCCTGGCGGGTGTGATATGCATTCCCTGTTGCTGAGGGACCCTGTGTGATGATGCCTGGCCACAGTGTCTGAAGCTGCAGCCCAAGTGCCTGGGCAAAACAGAGCAAGTATGAGGTCGCTGTTTGTAACCCCACCCTGAACGTGACAGACAGTGATGTAACCTGGAATTTAGTCTTGTCTGGTGAAGTGGGGGGTCCTCCCAGGAGGGTCAGAGGACTCCAATAGCAAGTGTAAGTTGTGGACAAACTGGAGAACCAGGGCTGAGCCTGGAGGAGGCTGCAGTCAGAGGGGCTGAGCAGGAGAGCCACTGAGGAGTCCGCTGAAGGCACATGCGTTCTGGAATGTGTCCCCGGCCAGAGCAAAAGCAGGTAAAGAGGGCTTCTCGCGCACTACATGACTTCAGGGAGCTTAGAGGAGCAGCTGTGGACTTGAGGAAGAGGTGTAATAGCTGAGTGGAGACAAACACCAGGAGTCAACTGCCCCCTCTCCCTGAAGCCAGGCAGGCTACCGAATTTAATCACTGAAGAAAGTAACTTTACCTAATGTCATTGTAGAATTACCTGTTACCAAAAATGTAAAAGGAGTTAGTTGTGTTCCCCACTGGATAAATTTTAAATGGGCAGTAGGAGGCAAAAACAAAGCTCCAATTTGATTACAATCCCATGTCATTCCTCTTCAGTGTTTTGGTTACACATGAGTTACTAGTCATCCACAGCTTCTAAAATTTGACCCGTTGAATACAAAAATTCTAAGCACAGGTATTCATGGGAGAGGTAAGACATTTAGCTGTTAGGTGAGAAATTCAGAAGAAAATAATTCTTGCCCCTCGAATGGCCATGAAACCAGCATCACAAATAGGTTAATGCAGACCTACCTTGGGAGATCAAATTCAGTCATATCTCGAAGAGCAAGATTTTAGAAGGCTCTTTGCAGATACGAATCTGAGATGTGACTCTTTTGAGAACTGTCCATTTCATTTCTGAAAATGATACTGTTCTAGTCTAGGTTTGTACCAGCTAACTGAATGTCTTCCTCTGGAGCTCACTGTTTGCTTTTAAGCAGGATACATGAAAAATGAGGGTTTGGTATTGAGATGTAACTCGGTCACAGCAGAATGATCTCCATCTAGTTATATCACAGAGCCAGCAGAGCCTTGAGAAACTAGAGACAAAGCTCTGAAATGACAATTGCAAGTATAATGAAATAGTCACTCTTTTTACCCAAAGCTTATGAGTAAAGACTTTTCTTCCTGACAGTTTTTCTTTTCTTCATATCAGCCATGAGCCAAATAAAAACACTCCACGCACGCGCGCGCACACACACACACGCGCGTGCATGCGTACACACACACACACACACACACACACACACACACACTCTTTCTCTCTCTCAACTCTGAGGCATATATGAGTATGGGTGGTACATTTAGCAGTTGGGGAAAAATGTAGCTTTAAATAGAAGTCTTAGCCAGGTTTACCCTAAACTTTGTATATACTTGGATGTAGTATCGTCTTTTCTAGAAATGAAAATGAAAGAGAAATTCTACACATCTCTTATCTCAATGACAATGCAAATCAGATTCCAGTAAACTGATTTATTTACACTTAAAACATGTTCCATATTTTTCATCCTACCTGTATTGTGACCAAGAACACTCCCGCAAATGTTTTATATTCCTACTCTCAATGTGAGATTCACAAAGGGAATTTTAGGATCTCTTTTGTATGAAGTAGATACGGTAACATAACCATTTAGAAAAAAATTATGTGTGAGCATGCATGCATATTTCCAACACACTAGGATAAGAAATACTTCAACATATTTAACTTGAATATTTTTCTGGAAAAAAATCTTATAATGCCTTTGTTTGCAGTTTTAATTGCTTTCCTTATGTTTTTAATGTTTTCATTAATTTTATAATAAAAGTAGCTATGGGATTACTTCTAGAAAAAATATTTTCAGCAAACACCACAACCAGTTAGCATGTTAGGTTGAAATACTACAACATTTAACTAGCCAAGAGGTAGTTAAGTTTACATTTTTTAATTGGAGATTTATTTGAAATTTGGGGAAATAATTATGTTTGTAGAGAAGATAAATTAGAGACTCTAAGCACATCATTTTTTAAATGTGTGAATTGAGGTCCAGAGAAGTAAAATGGTAGAAGCTAGAATTCTTTTTGTGTCAAGGTAAGGTATTGTTCATTCCCTTGAAGCAGGTTGATTCTACTATTTATTGTTTCATTATCGAAGCACTGCTTTGAAATCAATATGAAGGAGCTTGGGTGAATTTTGATAAGCATTTGTCCATACGTGTAATCTTTTGACATTAGGTATGCGAGATAGTTGGGTGAGTATACAACAATTCCAAAGTAGAGTTGCTTATATTAGCAGAAAATGTTTTCTTAATTTTTCTATACTCTTGCACTGTCTTGTATAAAATTGATGGTTATTCTATAACTCTTGAGTCAAATTAACTTGGCTTAGAAGATTTTTATGTATGGTATAGAATGGAAGTCAGTGTTGTGAATGATTAGGTAGGTTGTATATAAAAAATTGAACTTGACCAAATTTTCTAATGTGAGAGTTACTAAATGAGAACTTTTTAAATCACTGATTTGACTTATATTTACTGGTTTAGGTTTATATTAAATCAATTCATTTGGAGTTTGTGAGCCTAAAGCTGTTTTTATGTGGTGTTTATAGAGGATATGTACCCAAGGGAGATAGAAGTGTGCACACACACTCACCCACCCCCACACAATCATTTTTATGTATTAGGTATTAATATACTTATAATACTTATATGTAAGTTATATACTTATAATCATGCTTATCACGTACTTTATGTGCATTGTTTCATTTGAGCCAAAAACAACACCGGAAGTTAGGGATATTATTAACATTGAGGAAACTGAGGCTCAGTGAGGTGAAGCAATTAATCTGCCTGATTTCACACAGTTAATAGGGATTCTGGATTTTAACTGAGATCTATTCATTTCCGAAGTGCTCTTTTTCATTGACTGTCTCTTAAGAAATCAAGCAGTTCCAAAGAATTCTATCATATTAATAATCTATTGGCAAAGATGACATTTTCCAGATATACACGAGCTTAATCTATTCTCTAAAAAATCATCGTCAGTCTTGGTCCATGGTAAAACATGACCTTAAAACATCAAGAGCCAGCTTGTCTGTAGTTGCAGGTTGACAGAAAGAAGGTATCGTAAAAGGACACCCTGCTTGAAGGAACTACCAGAGTATGGTGGTGAATTTTTACAGTTGCTACTTGTATTACTTAATTCAGAAGCTCATGCCTGGTAGGTATGAAACACTAAAATTACTGTACTCTGAGCATTATTGTGGTGAGCAAATGGCAAAGACATACTTCCTTGGGATATAATTTTTTCTGTATACAAACAATATATCCGTTATTTGAATGGGAACAGATGGATGAAGCCTCAATATAAATACTTATTGCCCGTAGTAATGGATGATTTTATGAGACATTCAAATTGGACTTAAACAAGGGTATGAATTAGTAGTTCTGCTTAGTTTGATATTTTTATTCTGACAATAAGTATTTCTATAAGAAAGGTGAGGCTGAAAGGGCAACCAAGACCCCTTTGAGTGAATTAGTATTCCAATTACATTACCCGTGTGGATAATATTCTTTACCTCTGATATGACCCTTACAAATTTAATTAAATGTGATGGCTAGCCAGCATGTAGATTAATACTGCTAAAGATAAACTTTGAATGTTTTCTGGCTGTAGGGAAAATATTTATGGACATTTCTGTTAATTTATGATACTCACCCAAATTTCTAACTTCAGATCTTAAGAGTTGAGAAACAAATTATATTTGTTGCCTTGCTATTATGTGGTTCATATCTATTAATAGCAAAGCAAAAGTATGTGAGGGTACTATATGGTCAAGGTTACTGAAAATGCTTTATAAAATGTGCTTTGAAAATTGTTTTATTTTAATGAAAGTTGATATATAAAAATGAGATCGACATTTTATCTTTTAATGGAATTTCATTCTCACCCCCCACTCTGTATAAAATTAGGAATCATATTCTCTAAAGTAAACTTTAAAAAGAACCACATCCAGGGGGCAGGGGATGGGTGGAAAAGGGGAAGGGATTACGAAGTACAAATTGGTTGTTACACAGTAGTCATGGGAATGTAGGGCACAGCATAAGGAATGTAGTCAATGATACTGTAATAACTAGGTATTGTGTCAGATGGATACTAGATTTTTCAGGGCTATATATGGGATGGGCTTGTGTAAAGAGATTAAGAAATACAAATTGGTAGTTACAAAACAGTCACGGAGATATAAAGTAAAACAAAGGGAATATGGTCAATAATATGGTGATAACTATGTATAGTGCCAGGTGGGTACTAGACTAGTCAGGGGGATCACTTCTTAAATGATATATTGTATAAGCAGTATGCTGTATCTGTAAGTAATATAAAATAAAATTGAATGTCAATGATAATTGAAAAATGTAAAAATGGGGGAAAGGTGAAGGGGAATAAGAGGTTCAAGTTTCTAGGTATTAAAGTCATGCGGATGTAAAGTACAGCATAGGGGATATAGTTGATAATATGATGGTGGCATGGTACAGTGTCAGATGGTTGCTGAACCTACAATGATCACTGCTTTAGGCATATAAATGTTAAATAACTGGTATACACCCGAAACTAATATAATATTGTTTGTTAGTTATATTTTAGTAAAAATCTTTTAAAAAAAACCCACCTCCAATCTATATAATGTGGTACATTTTTATTACAAAATCAATACTTGAATGTTTTCTGTTGAAAACTTAGTTCCAGAAAAGAGTTTCTTTTCTCCTCTGAGCAAATCTTGTTTTTCTCAGCATCTTGATGCATAGTATTTCACATACATTACATTTAAATGCACTTGGGGATTTTGAGATATGACAGCTTTCTCCACCAAGTCTTCCTACTGTCACAGAAGACTCTAAACGGAGCTTTTATCTAACAGCATATTGAGAAGTGGAATACTTAGTTTGGAAACACCAGTTCTACTGTGCCAACCCAGAGACTGCTTGGCACCAAGGGATTGATGTTTCCAGACTGTGTGTGTTGCTTCCTGATAGTGTGGCTCCGGAAGAATCGGCCCATGTTTTACTGTCTCCATTTCCACATCTATGAAATAGGATTCACACTGCCTTCCCTCTGATGACCGGCAAGTGGTGGGGTTGTTATACTGGGAGAAGCATTGTAGACTTCAGATTTCTCATTATTAGTTTCGAAGCCTCTGGTGGAAGCGGAGTACTAGAAAAGAACTCCTGTACCACAAAGGAGAAACTACATGGACTCCTTGAAGGGCAGGATGGTAATGTGGTGAGAAAGAAAGGGCTGTGGGGCCCGCTAGTCTGAGCTCATCTTCCTGCCTCACCCTGTTCTCCATAGACCACTGCCTGCCTCGCTGGCTCTGGAAGACCCCAGTCATCCCTGGAATGACCTTCCACGTACTTACATGCCTCACTCCCTTGCTTCCTTCACAGCCTCTTCACAGATGCTTAGGCCCATGATCCAACATGGTATGACCCACTATTTTCAACCACATCCATCCTCACCTCTCTAGCCTGTGTTAATTTGCTTTACTACCACATGACATTGGTTGTTTATTTTCTTCCCATTCAAATATAAGGTCCATGAGAGTAGGAACTTTTCATATGTGTTTATTGCCACGCCCTCAGAAACTAGTATTTGGACTTATGAATAAATGAGTGAATAAATTAGGAGCAGAGTGTCTGGGTTCCAGCCCTTCCTCACCATGTGAACATGGAAACTCTGTTAATTATTTTTGCATTTCACTTTTCTCATTTGCTGATTGAAATTTTATTTTTCTCTCAGTAGTTTGAAGAGGAAGAAACTAGGGGGTCGGACAATTAATTTTGCGAACTCATCCTAGAGAAAGTGCCACATACCTCATTGCTGAGTATCACCCCCCTTCAAAGCAGATTTGGAACTCGTTTTCTGGAATGGCCATCAGAGCAATTGTCATCTCCAAAATCTGACACTTAAGTTGGTGAACTTGCTACTGTGCGCTTACATTGGCAGCACTGTACAAACAACTCAGTAAGGTGTCATCACCTTGGCAAAATTAATCGTCCAACCTTGTATTACTTATGAGCACTTACTGGGGGGGCATGCATTTAAATATCTTGCATGAATTGTCCAAACCCCTATCAAGCCAATTACTGAATATTAGTATTTCCATTTTAAAGATTAAGAAACCAAAGCTAAAAGAGTTTGTGACTCTTACAAAATCTGACACAATGAAAGTGTGTGAAACAAATATTAACAACATAAAAGTCTTTTTATTTAAGACATTATAATTGTCAAACTAGCCAAGAAATTAATGAATAGCTATTCCAGATGAAACCATTCTAAAAATGATATCTGATAAGCTAGTTTTACCCTTTTTATGATAATTTTAAGCACAGGACAGGAATAAGTAAAAGAAAAATAATTCATTTGGATACATAACCATTGGCCCTATCTGAAAGATTTATGGTTACCATTTTTTATAGAGATCTGTTACAACTTGAGAGTAGTAATTCCCTAAACATTTCAGACTTTTTTATAATATAGTTTTTTAAAAAATCTACTGAATATATTTTTATCGAAGGAGAAATTATCACACATTACTATCTTGCATGGTTGTCGTTCAGAGAGCGCAAGACCATTTTAAACTGGTATTTGAAATTCGAGAACATTGTTTGAGTTTCCCCCACGTTCTCCTGTCTTAAAACCCTTTGGCTTCTACCGATGGGGAACCCTAAAGGATGTGGTGTACTGCAGAAAACTGGCTACACCGGTGATACTTGGGAAAAATTGAAGCGGCATACACAGTGATACAAGTGGACACTTTTGTCAACATTGCTTAAACCGCAGTAGTTTGCTGTAATCAGAAGTGTCTGGAGGCTGATGGTCACCACTTTGAGCACCTCTTGTAATTGCAGAAGTCAAACCTGACTTGTATTCATCTTTTATGACTTGTATATTAAATATTACAATTTTAATAGTCTTTTTCCTTTCTTAAAATATGTATACATTTTTGGCACCCTCTGTATATTCAGGGTACAGATAATCTTCAATAGCCAGATTGACTTATAAGCCTTTTGTTATATCTTAAAGGCCTTCTAATGTCTATAGCACAAGGTTTGGCAAATGTTCAAGAAATTATTAGATGGCCAAGCCTTTTTGGCCAATTCAGGTTCATAAATACACCCTTCTGGAAATTCTCTTAGCCAAAGAAGAAGTCTCAGAAAGCTCTTTTATTTTATTTATTTATTGATTTATTTAGGTATGTGGGTGGTTCCCTGGCTGGGAATCGAACCCAGGCCGCAGCGTTGACAGCGCCAGTGCCGAAGCCTTAAGCCAGTACACCACCGGGGAACTCCAGAAAGCTCTTTTATTTTTTTATTTTATTTTTTTTTTCACTTAATTCTTTTACTTTTATTTTATTTTATTTTATTTATTTATTTTTTATTGGGGTGACATCTGTTAGCAAGGATTACATAGGTTTCAGGCGTACAATTCTACAGTACACTGAAAGCTCTTTTAAAGAGAATTGTCAAGTATAAGTGGGTGGGGAAACATGATTCTCGATAGAGACTCATTTAAATGACAAGGTACCTGACTTAGTCTCTCACCAAGGCATTCTGGGTAGAAAGAGGAAAATGATGGTCTCAGGGGACTGAGAAAAAACGGACTATTTCTCATTCTAAGCGCTTTGTACTTCACATCTGCTTATTAAAAATTTGGAAGAAATAATCATAACTGGGCCTACAGCCATTTAGTAAAACTGAATATTTAATTCCTATTGTTGTTTGTTTATCTATACCAAGCCAAGATATTTTATTCTAGTCACTTAAATGGCTTTAGGCCAAGCAAGGAATATGCTAAATGAAAAGTTTGTCATGTGAAACGATCTTTAAAAATAAAGTAATTTTCTCATTCTTAACAATTAATTTTAAGAGATCCAAAGAAGATCTTGTTTTAGGGACATTGACAAAATTGAATTATCTTTAGGTTTGGACTCTCCACTCTTAAAATTATGGAAAGGTTCATTAGAAATGCACACATGACTTCCACTGCTTCAATCGAAGGAAGTGTTGAGATCGTTTTCAGTTCCTGTGTTAACTGATCTCAGGTCTGCCGCCTGCGACATGCCGTTTTAGATCCTAAGGGGCCAGTTTAAATGAAATTGGCCAAGTGAAAATGACAAGAAGAAATGCTTTTTATTCTCCTCTAGAGTTAAAAAACCAAACAAAAAAGGTGGTGGGGACACGAGAAAAAAAACGGAAATGAATAGCAAGCATCAGGCAAAAATGGTTAGCACAAATACATGGCCGGATTTTTCTGATGGAACAGATCAGTCAGACAAGAACCTTTTGACATCAGTCCGTTATTTTAATCACTGACTCACTTGACAAAGGCGGTGTGAAATAGTATTTAGTAAAGATGAACAAAACTCTTCTGTTTCGTGAAATGCAGAAGAAAGTCAGGATTTGCCATACTGTGTTATATTTATTGAAACACAGGTTCTGATGTTCGATAGAAATTCGCAGCTCCTTGCACTGAGATGCTACTAATAATTAGGAGGAATAAAGTGGGGAATGGGGGCCACATAGGACAGGGATGAGTGTGTGTGAGTGTGTGTGTGCAGGAGAAAGTGATTTGAACTATAATTTTAGAAGAATGAAAGAAGAGTAATATATCCAGGTGCATAGGTACCTATTTTCTGTACCATGACAATGTATTGGAAGCTTAAATAGATGAAACATAGATTGTGAGGAGACACTTTTAACCCATCAGCTGGATCCAATCTGTGGACTAATTAATATGTTACCATTATGTTATGAAAGGAAAATACCTTAGCCTGCCAGGCTGTTTTTGAGAATAAAAGCAAACAAAAATGAAAGTTCAGAGTTTTTCCTTTTTATCATACATTGCTTTTTCCACAAACAGCAGTATGCTAGCAGTTTTTATCTGAAACATTAGCCTGGCCCAGTAGGTGTCAGATTAGATATACATTACTCCATTATCTTGGTATACTACTCTGCATCAAAGGATCTGTGGACTTGGAAACTAAAAGGGAAAGAGAATAAATAAAGGATATCTCTTTTCAGTTTTGGAGAAGCGCTTTTAACATTAAGAAAAATCAATAACTGGATTGACCGCATTCAGTAGGGAGCATTATTGTTTCCCATAATGTATCTAATGCATATCATTACCCGAGTAATCACATTATTATCTGCCTCTGCCTTGCTGCTTGCTTGGCTAGATATGAAGCCAGAGCCATTTGTAAAGTAAGGTTTTCTCCTATTCTGCAAAATTGCTGCAAATTGTATCCCCCCCCCCCCTTTTTATGAGTTGTTTGAACTAGGTGGAACCTCTGAATACAGATTAAGTGGATTGTTTTGCTGTAGTGGTGATGATTTTTCCCCTTCAGGATTTCTTTTTGTCTCTCTTGAAATTCATCTCACCTTTAGGAAACAGGACAGAACATTTGTGGTTCGTTATATTGTCTGGCTTGGAAGATGGGGCGGGGGCGGGTTTTATGTTTCTGAGAGATCTTTTAAAGTCATTAATTGCAGAGAGATGCTAGAATTTGTTTCAGTGTTGCATTCCAAGGCTCCAAAGCAGGGAACTTGAGTCTAAAACAGTGAAGAGTATCTAGAGACTAGAATATTCAGTTATTTTTTTCCTGTCTCTGATTATAAAGGGGTAAAGATGTGCCTCTATTAATGTGTAAAGACATGCTTCACTTAGGTTAACTCTTTCATTCATGAGCTTCATGGTGTTTAACTAGATAAACCGTGGGAGACTTAGTTTCCATTTGTACAGTGGGAGCCATACTAAATTCCATGGTACGTATTTTTGGTTGAGATTTAAGACAGTACATGTAAGATACCAAGCCAGGAGCACTGTGGAGGTCCTCTTTCAAGTGGCAGTGTAATAAAAGTGTTGTATAGTCCAAGTGACAGTGTCATAAAAGAGGGTCAGCAGAACAGAAAGCACGGCCCAGGAGACAACCGAGATGAATACATACAGAATATGCTTTTGCACTTTCATACTGACGTTGCTGGTGAGGGTTGCTGATAAATCTCCTGATTAAAAAGGAGAAACAGAGGGGAAGGAAAATAAATAGAATGCTTTACAAATATGAACCCTGGAATGTGGAGGATACAATTAGGGCTTCTTAAGTGCTGAGCATTGCAGTTAGATGGAGATCATTTTGCATTACATACAAGGAACTAAGGGGCATATGCAACTGGACGAATTCTTAGGCCTGGCGGAAAGACTTCAGGGAGGAGTTTTTGGTAAAATAATTTTTCTCAGGACGCGCTGCTTTTCCCTGGACTTTTGATTCGTCATCTCTCATTTCACTTACATTTTAAAGACACCAGGACTTAAGGGGAGACTTCAGAGTTTTCTAATCAGAAGTATAAATCACCCTTCCTTCCTTCCTCCTTTCCTCTTCCTTCCATCCTTCCATCCATCCACAGGCCTATTCAAGTTATGGATGGTCATTGATTTGACAGAAATTTGAGCTTTGGTGAACAAATGAGTTTATGCTTACTCGAAAGTAATTATTTGGTTACACAGCACCACTTGTGCATTCAGTTTGTGGAAGCAAATTAAGCCATAAAGCTGCCAGTACGTTTCATATTCAATTCTCTTTCCACATAATGGGAAGGAAAGCAAAGTACTTGGTAATGAAAAACCTCTTTGTTTTCAGAATTCAAGTGTATTGCTCAATTTGGAACCGGTGAGGGATGCAGAGGGACAAAGGAAATGGATGTAGAAAATGTTACAATTTTCCTTCTGGTCCAGATGGAGGCTTTGAAAAGAATCGTGCTTTTAGGATCCCTAGACCAACTAGTGGAACTTGAAGTAGATTGACCAGACGTTACTGGGACATGTAGGAAAGGCTTTCGCTGTGGTACTTAGCTTTTAATCTGTGTTCTGATGTAGTTTTGTAGTGTGAATATATTTATCTATATTATTATATGTTAAATATTCATAATATACAGAACTAAAACACAACTGAAACAGGAGGAGGACATCTTGGATTTCTCAGACAAGTTTGAGAAAGGTATTAAAGTGAAAATACAGGAGAATACATTGGTGTGTATGTATATGTGTGTCTATTTTTACTTGTTTTGTTTAATTTGTTGTTTCCTTGAGGAACATGTTTCAACAGATGTTGTAGCAGGTTGAAAGCCCATGATCTTTCAACTCAGAACGAAAAAATGAAACAAGTAACTCTAATCAAATAAACTTTTAATAGCGTCTGGTCAGTGAGAAAATTCAATTGTTTAGTCTAGTTTAAAAATCAGTGCTCCCACTCTAGATTTGACAATAGTTATAAACTATCAAACTTGAACACCTTCTCAAAGAACAGAAATCCTTTCAGTCTAATACAGATACATCAGAATTGGGGTGGGGGGATGACTCAAAACCTTAAAGAGAATCAGGGTGTTCATGGTGGGTACATAAAACCTACCTAGAAAAAATAATGACAGAGTTACCAAACACCAGTAGCAAAGTTACTGCTGAAGATGAAAGTTCATTAACTTGGTCTTAACATTGTTATACTTAGAAACAACATATTTATGTGTTATTTTCCCAGTGTATCTAATGCGTTTCATTCAGTGGAATTATCCCCCAAATTAGGAACTTCATTGTTTAAAGGCCTTGTCATCTAAAAGTCCCAGAACTAGAGGTCTTAAAAGGCAGTGTTACTGTTCAGTGGTTAAAAACTCTAACTCTGCCATGGGACATTCATAGTGCCTATTTAATAGTGTCTCATTATCCTTATGGAGTAATTAAAACACTGCAGCTGAAGTATATAATGCCTAGAACAGAGTAACCATTGACTATTTCTATTATAGTATAATATATAATAGCTAATATAGCTATTATGACTACATGTTTTTATTTGGACTGGTTAACTCATTTGTTAAACTAATAATGAGATCACAGCCTTACAGACACTCATATATACAGTCCACATGTTTTTATGAAGCACCTACTATATGTAAGTTTTTCTGCTGGTTTTATAAAATGGGAAAATTAATAGAACATAATTTCTTTTATTAAGTAACTTGTACTCAAACACGGGATAGAGTGGTTATTTACAAGTAATTGTAATATAAGGGAAAATTGTGATAGGCAAAAATAAGTAGGAGAAACATTTCTCTGGTACTAAGAAGAAAAAAGAGATACCTCTGACTTAGTGGGAGACAATCAATAAACGATGGTCATTATATTTACAATATGATAGTTATTGCTAACTCTACATCCAAATCATGCTTGCATAGCTAAACAAATAGGTCTTTTAAAATACAGAAGTATCACAAAATGATTTATTAAATCCACTAACAGCATTCACACAAAATTGCTTTTGTTAAAAATAAACAGAAAGGAAAGTGGACGAAAAACTATTGTAAAAAGTTAAAACTCTGTGACTATATTGTGCTTAAGGCAAGTAGACCTCATTGAGAAGAAATCTGTGGCTGATTAAAATAGGAGCCATCCCATCAATCACACAATACATTAGATAATAAATTGTGGCTGTTAACTTGATGTGCACCATTGAACATGGAGAAGAATATCAGACAAGTGTGCCAATGTATGACAACGTAATGTGGATATATTCTTTCTTTGTAAATATGTCTGCAGCCCATCCAGTGTCTCCCTGAATGTGCCGTAGAATTAGCTGCTGCTTTAAGTCACCAAGATCAATGCCTCAGATTTTTCAACTGGGGAAAAAAATCATGCATTTGAGTAGAAGAAAGGGTGAGTTAGAAACGAACATTTTTTCACTCAGAATGTGTCCTTCTAATATTTCATGCCAGGTTCTAAGGGAGCCCTGAAGACGTTAGATTAAAAAAAAAATGTTTTGAAGACAAAAACAACAGTGGCATATTCCACTGACAAGCAAGTATGTGAACTAATTTCAAAACCAGTTTAAACCACGATCCAGGATATTTAACTGTCTGTGCTGTAAGGATCTGGGGAGCCTGCCCCAAGTGCACACGTGGGAAAGTGCCACCTCACGATACCTTTAAACAGTTTTGTTTTAGTAACTATGAAAATTTCACATTTAAATTATGGTTAAACACAAGTTTGCCCTTTTCTTTTTACTTGACAGAAGAACATACTCAGCAGCTTACTCGAAGTCTCGCTGTGACTATTGTCCTTGCCTGTATTATCCAACGTGGCAGCCCCTGGCCGCTCGTGGCTATTGAGTACATGACATGTGGCTAGTTTGCATCAATATGGGCTTTAAGTATAAGATACACACCAGATTCAATGCCTTAATTAAAAAGAAAAGAAGAAGGAAAAGATCTCATTTGTATATTTAAGGTCTAATAGAATGTATCAGTTGTACCTGTTTCTTTTTTATGTTTTTTTTTAACATGGAAACTTTTTAATTACACATGTGATTTGCATTTCTGGCTTGCGCTTGTATATCTTTTGTATAGTGCTGTTGTGTGGGATTCATGAAATAAACTGCTGATAGAGGAAATGAAATTCTGAGCTAAGAATTTTGACCTCCTCAGAACCACATAAAATGGCTCTCAATTCCTACCACAAAACTCATTTAAGTTGTGTGTGAGTGGTTGGATATAAATCATATGATGCAAAATATTATTCATTAGAAAAAAAACACAGGGAAACTAGGCTATAATCATACATGTGTGGGTAGATTACATTCCAAATTCTCAAACACTGAATATGTTTTACTTAATACATTTCTTACCTGAGAGGAAGATCCTGCCTGTAACCCCTGCAACTATATTAACATAGATACATTAATTACGAAGGAAACTCTTCCTCCAGATAGTTTAAAAGTTTGTGGACTATCACTGAAGAATTTTTCATGGAATTAATACAAGTTGGTTATACAAGAATATTTGTTTAAGTTCCTCCAGCCAGCTCTGCAAACACCAGAGAAAACTTAACAAGTCTCCTCTCACAAAAGGCCCTATAAACCATCTCCTTTTCTTGTTTTAGGATATACATTTGTCAACAATGGCATCAAATAGCAGGGAGGGGAGTCCCAAACGGGGTCATAAGCAAGAGCAACACAGCAGGCGACTCTCAGGAGTTATTGCTTTGGGTTACTGCAATAATCTGCCTTTGGGTTGGTACCTAATAAATTAATCTTTATTGCCTGAAACAACTCACATATACATCCCCAAATAAGCCATTTATGCTTTCTTTTGCATTTTCTAACATTAGCCTGCATTTACATTTTTAAAATACTGTGCCACTTCCAGGAGTTATGTCCAGATAAATTCAGAGCGCAGGGGTAGTTGTCTGAGGCAGAGAGCCATCACGCAACAGGTGGGATGCATTCTCAAGTGTTTTTCATGTGCATGCTTGTGTGCAGGATTGACTATCATTTGAGTATGTCTCCTGTGGAAGGTGTCTGCCTGTTCCAGTCACCATTGAGCTCTGATGTGTAGGCCAGATCTAAGGATTAATTCCCAAGGACTTGAAAGTTAGAAACAGAAACCTGTCTCTGCAGTACGGTAGCCACCGGCCTTAGGGAGATGTTGAGCCCATGGATATAGCTAGTTGTGACTGAGAATCTGAATTTTTAATTTTACTTAGCTTTAATTAAGATAAATGTAACCATGACACTACATACAGTGATTGGAAAACTTCTAAGCATGTTTAGGACAACTTGGGATTGAGTTTCTTACCTGTACATTTTTTTATTGTTAAATTTATTAGGGTGACATTGGTTAACAAGAATTATATAGGTTTCAGGTGTACGATTCTACGTTGCATCGTCTTTGTGTTGCATTATGTGTTCACCACACAGTGTCAGTTAATGGGCACCCATGGGGATGGGTAGATGCTGGATAAATGTAAGTAGGCTCTCTGTTAACCGGAATCCAAGCAACTGGCACTCTCCTTTGCCGGTTGCGTGAGATTTTTGCCAATTGCTTGAGTTCCGGTTAACAGAGTGTCTACTGTAAACAACTCATTACTATTTTATATAGATTACACATTGAAATATTTGTTTGAATATTTGGATTGAAATATATTGTTAAAATTCCTTTCACCTGTTCAATTTTTTCTTAATGTGGCTACTAGAAAATTTAAAACTTAGGTGATTTACATTATACTTTTATTGGACAGTGCTGTCTAAACCAAAGAGGAAAACACATGGGACTATCCTTGAGACACCAAGGTCATAGGTGGGATATTATGACAAGTGAGAAACTGATGACAAGTTAGGAAGAGTAGGTGTGAAGAGAGGCAGACCCTAAGCTGATCTTACTGTGTGGACAGATGGCTGGCATGTAATGCTTTGACTTGTCTGCTGTGATGTTCGGATGTATTCAAATGCATATTTCCATCCACTGACTGTGGCATTCGAGTTTACCCAATGAGCTAAAAAAAAAAAAAAAAAAAAAAAGTACGTTTTTCTGTATTTTTGTGTTTTTCAAGAATGAATGACACTAGGAAAATTCTACACTTTATTGTAATCATTTATTTTAATAAGATGTACCTTCTTAACTGTATTTACTTAAAAATATAAATACTGTATTTATTGTAAAATTGTTATTCAGTGTGAAACCATTTCAAGGACTTTTCTTCATTTATAAGATTTTGAAATATGTTTTCCTGTGGCTTGAACTATTACCAACAAAGATATTTTGTATGCCATATTGTGTAACATTTTGTAATATATTTTTATGCCATCCATGCTATTAGATTCTAATTTATCTATTAATATACTTAAATCTAATTGCTGCCACTTAGTATGTTTTGAGTATTTTTTTGTTAAAATTCAATATAATGGTAAATTTATTACCATATAACAGAAATATAAAAATAATGTCATTTATATGCAAAGGAGCTCAAAATGTTATCAAATGCATACAGTAGTCAAAATACCAACTTTTTATGTTTTGTGACTTTTTGGCACATTTTGAAAAATAATTTTGAAGTCAGTGCAGCGAAAGGATTAAATGTCTTAAGGGATCAGTATTGAAAACATGACTTGTTAGCTTTTTGTACTTCATAATCAATGACAGATATGTTGCTTTAATAATACTCATTTTAATGATTTGATAGTTTATTTTTTTGAAGTGTTACTGCATTTCCATCTCCTTTTAGCCCCCCACAAGGTAGCTATTGAAAGGATTTTACCACAACCAACCTTTAAAACAAAATATACCAGAAGTAGAGGACAAGAAAAAGAATGCTCAATCAAAGTTCAAGTAGAAATCTAGTAAAGCAGTAATTTGGGCCACTTTGTTATGTAGAATCTAGTGCATCAACTAAATAGCAGATTAAATGAATCCATTGGATAGTGTGGAACAAAATTGTATTACATTGTGTTCGCCATGGAAGCCATAGGGCTCGTATGTTGAAGTCGAACATGAGTAGGATGCAGGGTCACTAGAAAAATCAGAAACAAGCAAACCAAAAGGAAACAATAATAATCACTTGTACCTATATCAGCCAGGAATAATGACTGTAAGTTTTTCTTACATTATCTTTCAAGGAGAGATGGTTTTTCAACAGGGTTCAGTCTGTTTTAATACACTCTGTGTTTAATACTTTTCACCCTTTTCTCTGAACTCTCTTTGGATTGTTTTCATCGCCCAGACTGAGGTTATCAGTTATAGAAACAAGTTAATAAATGATGTCTTGTTGGCTTGAAAGTGTTACTCACACAGATTTCTAAAGTACCAAAGATAAAACCAGGAAGTGTTCTATTCACTAGAAAACCTTGTTGAACATTTTCTGACACCATTAGGAAGATAAAGAGAGTGCAGATGAAAGAAAACATGAATCCTGAATCCTGAAGAGCCTGTGATTATTAGTACTTGGAGCAGAAATCAAGAAGGGCCATCTCATCAGGCAGATTGATGAAGCCTCATTAGGTAAAGGCTTGAAGTGTTTCGAGACTAATGCCTCACAGAAAGCCCTGTAATGGTCCAAAGCGGATGCTAGACAAACATGCCTGCCTGCCAGTGCTACCCTTTGATTGGACGGAGTTTGTATTTGTTTCCTCTTTAAGAGGAAGATACGCCTGCAAGTGAAATATCACTTGGCAGCGGTAGCTGTGCTGCTACGTCTGGCAATGCAAACCCGAAGGACCCAAGGTAGGCGATGTCCTTGGGGTGACATGGAGTACAAAGTCTTCCTTTTTGCTCCTTCAGATATTTGTGTCCATTCCCTGATTTTATCTCCTGCCCTTTTACTCAGTCTTACCTCTCAACCTATGTTTAGGGAAGAAAAAGAAAAGCATGCTTCTCAAAGTTAGGAAAAACAATGGCTCTGGGTAATGTTTCAGAATCTCCTGTGTTTTATTAGTTTTTAAGACCATTAAGTACCTAAATATCAACATCTCTATTTCACTGCCTTTACCCAGTGACCCAGGTCCCATCTTCTCCTCATAATTACGGTAGCTCAGGGGATATGCTGCAGTTTCTGACCTCTGGGCTGATTTCTGGGTTTAGATCAATGACAGAAGTTTTGAGAACTCTTAGGAAGTTGGGGGTTTCTTCAGATTTCTGGTCCCATTGGCAGTAAGGCAGGCTGTGGGGACTTGTCAGTCAGGTTCCCCTGAGGTACCCATGGAGGCACTGTGAACTTCCCAAAGGTGCCCTTGCACTGGGTTTTCCACGAGGAACCTGTGCGCTTGCTTTGAGAATTTGGTACTTATTCTAATTCTGATCTAAACTCCACGCACTGTGTGCATCCCAAACAATGTTAAAGTACCCCCTTATTTCATGGCAGTGTGAGACATCGACTTGCAAGAGATTTTAAGGATGAGGACTGAAGTTCAGGTGGACAATATGGCAGACAAAGTCTATGTGGTAGTAGTAAGAATATGTAGGGTATATGCAGTTCCAGTCAGCATTCATCAGTGTTCTCATTTGCCTATTTGTACTTTTATTCTGTGCCAGGTATTGCAATGAACCCTGTGAACCAACAGCAGACGTGATTTCTAACCTCTTAGAATCATAGTTATATAAGAACCCTAATTCCTGCAAAGCAATAATAATAATGATGATGAACAATGATTTAGTGGAGTTGGTAGCACAAACATCATATGGGGGTTCAGGAAAATCTTCTGTGAGTGACACTGCAGCTCATGCAGATATTTGGGATACATTTGCTAAATGTTGGGAATATGAGGATAAACAAGGCATCGTCCCTGTCCCTGAGGAGTTTATGTCTAGGAAAGGGACATGCAAACCAGTAACAACAGTCTTCTGTGAACAGTGCTCTGTAGAGGCCTATGACTTGTGGTGAATCCTAAAGGTTGTGGGTGATTAATTCTGTCTGACCATCTTAGGAAAGTAAGGGATGGATTACTTTAGATGTGGGTTTTGAAGGCTGAGGACGATAACCAAGCAATCAAGATAGGGAAGAGCAGAGCAAGTAATGGCTAGGAGTAAGAAAAAGCCTAGTGTGTTTGGCAAACCCTAAGTAGAGGTGAAGGCTTGAAGACAGTGACCCAAGGTAACTGGTACAAAGGTAACGGATATGCAGGGTTGTATGGAAGAGCTTATGCTTCTCTTTTAAGAGTAGAGGAGCCATGGGAGTATTTTAATTAGAAGTTTGAAATCAATTTGTATTTTCAGACTGGGTATCTGAATTTGAAAAGGATGGATGGATTTTGCTCCTGGAGAGGCTGGATTCATGCACACTGATTAGGAGACTATTGCAAAAGTCCCTGAGAGAAAAGAGGACTTCAACTGTGGCCCTAGCCAGGGAGATTTAAGGGATACTTAGGAGTGAAAATCAATGCTAATTGAAGAAGGCTTGGCTAGGATGGAGGAAAAAAGGAGAGGATTCCAGAATACACTGAAATTTCTGCCTTGTAGGTAATTTATGGTTTCCACAGAGCCAGTGCTAGTGAGTAGAAAGCCTTAAGATTTGGGGTTTGAATCCTGGCTTCACTACTTACCAAGTAACCACTCAGAAGAAGATTGTTAAATGCGCTTAGCCACAGTTTTCTCATTTATACAGAAATGGCTTACAGTAGTTTTGTGGGACTTGTAGAAAGGTAATTATGAAAATGCTTAGCAAAGTGTTTTCCCCATAACCTATATTTAACACTTATTTTTTCATGAGGACTGAAGGATACTCTGGATAAGGATACATCGTGTAGAATCAGAAATGGTTTAAGATAATGAGTTCAGTTCTTAGGCATGCCAAGTTTAAAGGTGGTATTTTATGTAGAGATGGCAATATTTAGTATGTATTCAGAAAAGAGGTGGAGAACTTGAGGGGTGGTGCAAATACAAGCCTAAGAACTTGGAGATCAATGTATTTAGGTGATAGTTGAAATCCCATGCGCGCTTGAGATTCTTCTAACGTGAGTGAATTCTCCAGTTTTCAATATCAAAATAAGTAGGCAGAGGAGGAGAAGAGGAACAACACCCTGAAAATAAGAACAAAATCTGCCAGGTGCAAGAAGGGTACTTGAAGAAGGGAACTCTGACAAGTTTTTGGATGACAAGTAACTTGAGGAATGTAGAGAATTCTTCAAATATAACAACTAGGAGGTCACTGACAACCTTAGAGCATTTTCCACGTGGTGGTGGTGAGCAGAATGCAGATTGTGGTGAAATTCAGGGAGAACATAAAATGAGGAAATAAATAGTCATGGGATATATGAGGTCTGACAGTTAAGTTTGCGAACTTGCCACCATGTGCTGATGTTGGCAGCCTTGTACATACAACTCAGTGACGTTTCATAACCTTGGTACATCTGTGTCTCACAGCTGTGTTTGTGTCAACGTAGGGCAACCTCTTGCTGAGTGGCGTGCATCATTATTGTGTGTTTCTGTGCTGTCGCGAGAATGTTGGAGCTTGAATTAGAGCAACAAACAAATAGTAAATTTCTTGTTAAACTTGGCAAGAGTGGAAATGAAATCAGGGACATGTTAGTCCGAGTTTAGGGGACAATGCCATGAAGAAAATGGCTGTGTATAAATGGGTTAAATGTTTTTATGAGGAGAGAGAAAGTGTCACTAATGAAGAGAGGTCAGGTGGCCAGTAACAAGTAGAACTGATCAAAACATTGCAAAAAATGTATTGAATTGTGCATCAAAATCATCAGCTGACTGTGAGAAGCATAGCGGACCAAGTAAACATTGATATTGAAACAGGAAAATCTTAACTGAAAATCTTGGTATGAGAAAGGCATATGCAGAAATGGTCCAGAAGGACCTCATCACTGAACAAAAGCAGAGTCGAAGTTTGCCAAGACCTTTTGGAGAGGTAAGACGATGTTTTGGGCCATGTTATCTCTGGTGATGAAACATGAGTGCACCAATGTGACCCTGAAACAGAGTATGAGCGTGCACAATGAAAGTCAGCCAATTCTCCACTACCAAAAGTTTCTATCAGTCCAAATCAAGAGTCAAAATGATGTTGCTAAATTTTTTAGATATCAGAGGGATTGTTCATTATGAATTTTTACCAACTGGACAAAAAGTCAACAAAGTTTACCCTTTGGAATTGCTGGAAAGGCTGCATATAAAATTTATGCAAAAACAACCTGAAATTTTTGCCAACAACTCCTAGCTCTTGCACCATGTCAATGCACCAGCTCACAGGGCACTGTCTGTGAGGGAGTTTTTAACTAGCAAACAAATAACTGTACTGGAACACCCTCCCTACTTGCCTGATCTGGCCCCCCATGACATTTTACTTTGCCTGAAGACAAAGGAAATATTGAAAGGAAGACACTTTGGTGACATTCAGGACATCAAGGGTAATACAACAGCAACTCTGATGGCCATTCCAGAAAAAGAGTTCCAAAATTGCTTTGAAGGGTGGACTAGGTGCTGGCGTTGGTGCACAGCTTCCCAAGGGGAGTATTTCGAAGGTGACCGTAGTGATACTCAGCAATGAGGTATGTAGCACTTTTTCTAGGATGAATTTACAAACTAATTTGTCAGACCTCATAGAATTCTCTTTTAAGAAATTTGGCATGAGGGCAGGGGCGGTTGGTAGATCTGGTACAGGATGAGGAAAAGAAGATTTAATTTATAGATAGACACTGAGACTACACACCTAGTATGAGGAAGAGGAGATAGATAAATGATGTTGATAAATAATGAAGGAAATGTTGTAGAATAGGCTGCAGTTCAGGAAATGTATCACAAAAGAATTTCACGCCTCAGATGGAATACGGTACATTTCTTTGAGTCAGAAAGAAAGGGAGGCAAGTTAGAAAGACTATTAATACCTGGAAATTAAGAATCTTCCAGTGTCAACTCAGCTGTTGTTTATAGCCTGTTAGTTAGCTTTTATTTTTTGTGTTCTAATAACTTAACATTTTGAGTACCTTAATTAGATTGACTAACACCTTTTAATGTTATCTCTAGATAAAATGAATTATTTTTTGTTCAGTAAAAGCAAAGTAAAACCTTACTTACTCTGTCTTTTTTCCTGAAAAAAACCTTGGAAAATACTGATTCTTAATAAAGTAGCCTCAAGAATGATGGAGTTGCAGAAATTGCACTGTCTGCCAGGGCCTCAGACTGTCAGAGAAATACGTTCCCCTAATGATTTGTATATCCTAGAAACGTTAGAACTCACCTTCATGCAAGGCTGACGCTGGGACTTTGGAGTATGTGTTAGCTCCTAACATATAATTGCTCCAGTTATGAAATGATTTGCATTGTTTTACTATTGCTCTAAATGAGTTTTTGGTTGAGAGTTTGTTTGTTGGAAAGCTGTTTAGTCTTACATATCCTTTTTTTATGTTAACTGTTAGCTCAAGCTTAAATTAGGATTGTGAGCGATTTATTTTCTAGCATGTTTACATTTGAAAACGGAAGTACCACAAGACTTTTTCCTAGTAGATGAACACATAGTTTAATTAGGTCATCTTCATTTTATTGCTTTATAAACACATAAAAAAAAAAACCAAACAAAACACAGACAACCAGCCCCTCCTCCTAATGGTGATTCTAGAAATGATAAAGACCACATTCTGGATTTATATAGAACAATAGCAAAAAAATATGCAGATAGAAGGATCACATATTTGAAACATATAGTTCAAAGCTAATGGGAATTCAACCCAAAGTCAGCATCTTCTTAAATGAAGGAGTGAGACTATGTAGAACAGGTAGGATTTTTAGGTATCTTAATATTGTAGGTATTTAATAACATTATATTGCTGGCTGCTGCTTTCAGCCTACTTAGAGTTGTATTTTAATTTTACCATAATGTGAGGATATTTCATATTCTATTCTTGTCTTCATCACTACTTCTCTGCCTTGTATCTGGATTATCTCAGTCATATTTCCAAGTTTACTACTAATTTTGTTCAAGTGCTTTGAAATATGAGCAGGTCCCATTGTGTAATGGCCAGCACTCTAGACTTCGAAGTATGTTTTATTAGCTTTGATCTTCTTGCTGTTGTTGTATATGTACATTTAAACACAGATAACTATGTTTTTTTATATATCAACAGCATTGATTCTTAGTATTTTCAAAGGTAAACTTGAATCTAATTCATCAAACTTACTTGTTCGCCTGTGTTTCTTACTTTAATGAAAGGTACAACCAAGCACCAGATGCTTAAAGATGAGAAGAAATCATAATTTCACCATCCAAGTAAAAGTGAAAGTCAACATGTTGTAATCCATGTTTTTTTTTAAAATTTATTTTTATTGGTAGACTTATTGAGATGACATCTGTTAGCCGGGATTACGTAGGTTTCAGACATACAATTCTACAGTGCATTGTCAGCTTGTTGTATAATAAGTTCACCACCTAGTGTGACTTCTCTTTCCATCACCTTATATTTAGCTTCCCCCCCTCCTCTCCCACCTCTTCCCCCTTCTCCCCTCCCTAACCCACTGGTCTTTTTTAAGCATGACATTTGTTTTCAAGAGTTGTGCTCATACCACTTTTAAATTTTGTTAAAGAACGTTGGCAATTGAAGGTTACTTTTTTCTTCCTATAGCAATATTGGTAATTTTCTCCTATCTTCAGACATGGGAGCTTCTGATTCTTGGGCTTTTGTACTTCAGCACTTATACCAGTGGGACTTCCCTAGTTGACAGGACTTCAGACACTGAATGCATTCTATCACAGTAAGATCCACTATCTTGGCGTCTATCATAGTAAGATTCAGTTACCATAATAAATCGCCTCTTACGTATCTGTATCTATCTATCCTATTGATTCTGTTACTTTGAAGAACTCTAAATATACTAATACAAGTTTCGGTCATGAAAGTAATTCTAGAGTAACAAAATTCTAAGGATGAGTTTCCTGGTTGTGGGGTTTCTGGAATTGCCTCTCTAATCTGATTAGATTTGAAGATGCTAATGACTATTTTCTAGTAGTAAAGGGAGTATTCCAGTCTACAGTGTAAACTGCTCACAGAGATATGTAAAATATCTATGTTAGACACTCGTAATCAATCACTTATAAGGAGCAAAAAGTTAGCTGACTCTGTATATAATATTTTGAAACCTTTTTTGAAAACTAAGGAATGTAATGATTGGTTGCTCCTACATTGCTGGACAAAGTGGAGAAAGAAAAGGATGAGCTCAGGGATTCAAATTCCCAGCTCAAAGCTTACATATATGACCTAAGAGCTCCTAGGTGTGCCCTGGGGAAAAAGCCTTATTTCCTGTAGCTGCAGGGATGAAATTGCTAAAAATCAAACACAAGACTGCATTTTGCTATTGCTGAATTAAAATGCAAGTTGAATTCGCAGCCTTGTAAGGTATCTCCTGTTAAAGTGACTGCATTAATTAGGACAGAATGGGTCCTGTACATTGGGACAGGGGTGTGTGAGAAAACCCTAATGAGGCTGGAGACATTACTTCTTTGTCAATGGAAGAGGTCTCCCCACTCCCAGCAAAACTGGCTTCCTCAACCGCCAGTGGGAGGAGTACAGAAGTACTTTACGTTACACAGGTATTAAAGACTTAGAAGTAGAAATCAATGTGTAGCTAGACAGCTAACACAACACCTTAAGTATTCCAAGCAGATGGTTTGAATAAGCACAAGTCAGCCACCAGAGGAGTTTGTCATAGTCTACATTAGTAGCTGTGTGACCTTGAGTTGGATATTTTCCTGTGTCCTCATCTCTAGCATGGAGATAATAACAATATTAACTCACAAGACTATTGTGAGAATTCAATTAGGTAATAGATGGAAAGCACTAATTAGGGTACTATATGCATAAAAAGCATTCAATAGAAACAAGAGAACCAGAAATTTATAATTCAATTAAATCATGGAGCACAGAGATAGGGAAAACTGATTGGTCAATCCTCGACTACTCAGAACTAATGTTTTGGACATTGCGGTGCGTGCATATGATATCATGATGAAAATTAAATGTTATGTGTTATCAAAGAAAATTGCCCACATGGAACTTAATGATTAATAAGGGAAAAAGTATCAGAGCGAAAAGACAGAAATAAAAGCAGCCTTAGAAATGTAGGTTATTTTAATGACAGCCATTAATGAATTACCGACCATGCACTCTTTATTAAATCATACAGTGTATCCTTTTTTATGTGCTTTGCTGCATACCACCATTACTTTTTGTACAGCTCTGGGTAGATCATTTACCCTCTCATTGCTTCCTTTGCCTCAAGATGTCAATAAGGATCTTTACTAGAGAAACTCTTAAGTTCTCTCGTTTTCTGTTTTAAAATACTATGAGTTTATGACCACAAAGGAGCTTAATTCCCAGTTTTCCAAAAGTAGTCAACACTTAAGAGAATCACTAAAGACCTCCTGTCTCTGTATTTATTCTCTTATTCCAAAATCTTCTTTCTTGTTGGTCTCATCTATCATCCCTATTAACTCTTCAAGTTTCTCCTCCGTGTGTTTCTTTAATGACCGTCATGTTGCCTCCATTTTCTTGCGATGAGTGACATAAATATGAAATCTAGAATAGACAAAGGTAATTCCGACTTTAATGTATTGGAATTATTTTTATTGACTCTTTTAAAACAATTATACCATTGTTTTTTTCATTCCTTTCCTGGATAGCTCTCTAAAAGCTTTCTTAATACTTCACCATTTATTTCCCTTGTCTTGACTTTTATCCCATCAAACTTCCATTCACTTCATTCCTGTCACTGTCATATCCCAAAGTTTGCAGTGACTTCTTTCCCCTTATTTCCTTTGCAGGGAGAAGGAAGACTGGGCATGCTTGACTCTTGTTTGTTTGGAGGGAGGAAGACTCACAGTAGCAAAGCACTTCCCAAGATTACCGCTACTGCTAGTACTATCAGAAATAGTACAATTTCTTGATTTTCAGTCTTCCTTGAATCCTTTTCTGGAAAGAGAAAGGGGGAATGAAAAAGAAAGTGAGTTTTGGAGGAGAAAAATAGTCATTTGAGAACTTTACCCATAATAAAGGATTCTTTTTAACCTCAGACTCTTTGTTCACCAATTCCATTACTGTTTTCTGATTCCTGTAATGTTTATTATTCTTAGACCTCTCAGCTCTAGAAAACTTTTGCCCTTACTGTTCCTAGCCTAATTTGTTTACCTTTTTATTTCTCAGCCTTTCAGGCAATCCATTGCCCAGTAATTCATACTGGTACAATTTTGTCCAACCTTTTAGCTTTCATTCGTAACATTAACATGACCTGCGTAGAGGATGCTCAATAAATATTTGTTGAATAAATCAATGAATGGCTCATTACCTTGATCCTTGACCCCTCAAAATGCCACATCACAGCCTTTGTTACCTCTGCAGTACTCTCCAGTGAAGCACCCGGTATTGATGCGAAGACAGGTCCAACAGTCCAAGGTAGGACCTTCCATCAAGACTGATAAAGAGAAGAAAGTCACTTGGAGAGGGGCCATGGCATGACATTTCCTTAGCTCAGACACCAAGTATGGAAATGGTCTCAGACATTTACAGGGCTCCTAAGGTTATGTCGCTGTGAATTCCTTCTTCCCTTAGCAATCAAGTTTTCTGATGGGTCAAAACCTTCTGTAATTTAACTCAGATCTTAGGGAAATTGGGGAAATTGATGCCTTAGCTGACACTGGTGCTATGGATTGCCAGCTATACTTCAGGAGACCTCTGAGCATCTCCAAAATCAGTGAGGTGTCCGATTTCATAAGCTAGATTTTGTTGCTAGATGTCATTGACCTTCCTCCTTGGAACCACAACTCTAGGAATTGGGTTCACAGTGTGACAGGTGGGAGAGGCAGGGCCATATAGAGCAGAGGAAGTGAGAAAATGTGGGCTGAAACCTCAAGGTATCCCATGTGCTGTACTCACCGCAATCTTCCGAACAAGCTACAAGAGAATCAGAAAGTCCTAATGAGCTTTGAATCACCATAGAGTTTGCCATTAAACCTAAGTAGTCTTTATCTGGTGACCCAGTAAGTTCCCGCCACCCCTCCACTCATTCGAAGTCACTCTGATAGGAAACCACATTCCTCCTCTCACTCCTCACTCCTTATTTCTTTCACATAATTTCAGTGTTGTTAGGTAGCCATCTTTTACTACCAACTTCAGAGAAGTTCTTTAACATTTTTTTCAGTGTGGATTCCAAGTTGTGGCGGACATCGAGAAGCTTGCCTTGGAGGATAAAGGCACCTGAGGGAGGAGGGACTTCAGAAAATAAAGGTGGTCCTTCCCCTCAGAATTTAATTCTAATTGCTTCATCTCATTTCTCCAGGAGAACTTTCCTCCTACTTGGCTTGGGTAATATGATGTTTCAGCAGTGAATCCATACTCACCTTTCCATGTTTCATTGCCCAGTTTATAAAGTTCATTCTTCAGCCATGTTTTCAAACTGACAACCTTTTGAACAGCTAGAGAAAAGAGGGGAAGGTACATGTGGGGGAATAATTAATAATACATCTGTGGCAGAAATTAGGTGAACCCAGTTGTTCTCTTTCCTGCCTCCCCTCTCCCTTTAACCCAGGGACGCAGGCTTCCCTCACCCGACACCCAAAGCATCTTGTCCCCGTGAGAGACCTTGAAGCTTAAATTAATCATCTTTTTAATCTGCCGTTTAAGCAGATGCGTTCGGCCAGGGACTTCTAAGGGTACCAGATTTGGTAGCAAGGACTCAATATCCTCTAGGAATTTTGAGTCACATTCCAAGCAGCCTTTGACTCCGGGGAAGGCTGCCAGGGACAGGGCCAGGAGCAGGAACAGCCCCAGGTCTCCCATTTTCTTGCCACAACAGCTCTTACCCCAACAGCAGGTTGTCATGGCAACTAGTTCCCCTTTCCTGCAAAAATCTAGGAAGAAGACCCTTGTCCTGGACAGTCTGATGCCATGTTGCCCTCCATCTCCATTTCATTTCTAAGCAATTTCATTTACGTCAGGATCTTCAGTTGGTGTTGGACTTTTTCCATTGATTCCAGAGAGAAGGAACTGCCCGCTAGGGAGCATAGAACACAAAGAGCAAGAAAGTCATGAGCTCACACGGGCAGGGTTCTGTGCAGGAGAATATCCCTCCCTTATGTGTGTCCTTAGTAAAGTCCCACGTGCATTCTGACTATTGGGGTCATATCTCAAAGAGAAGACCTCATAGGAGCTTAGCGTTTAACCAAAACTCTGCTTCTATAGGGTAGGTAAGAAAAGACCAGAATATTGAGTTTCTTGGGGTCCCAGTCCCTGATAGTAACAGTATTATTGAAAATTAGCAATGCTGTCTCGGTATATACTTGATATCATTGGTAATAATAATTTTGATTTAATTGACAATTTCCCCGAAACTTAAGCAAGGCTCTAAGGTGATTTCTCCAGCCATGCTGTCTAACCTTTTAATAGCATTCTTATAAAGGATCTGGAGCAAGAACACTGTCAGCGACAGTGGAGGAATATATGAGTGAGAAGCCAGTAACACTCAGGGTTCTTTTGCAGGTTCATCTTAAAAGTACTGATGATGAAGTGTGTGACACATGAGAAAATAATCCCAGTTATGGTGGGGTGACATCTTAGGCCACCTACCGGAAAGGAGGCCCAATTAACATGTGTTTCCTTCAATTTAAGGCTTTTTGAATAAGAATGTTCTTTGATAGTTGAAGAAATTAGGACTGCTTTGCAGACTTTTGAAAGTCGTTACTTCTTTTCTAGTAAGTGCAGACTTTTTGGAGCAGTTGCCTCATTTCTAATATATTGCTTGTATGACTGTGGCCTCCTGGGAATCAGGAAACTGTGGAATCCTCAAAGGTTAATGGTAGAATTCAGACTTAAGTTATGGGAGAGTCACATAGCCTTTATTTTAATGTCTGTTTTGTCTGATGTAAGTATTGCTACCCAACCTTTATTTTATTTTTCTACTTCCATTCACATGAAATGTCTTTTTCCACTCATTTACTTTGTCTGTGAGTGTCTTTTGATCTGAGGTGGGTCTCTGATGGACAGCATATGCATAGGTTTTGTTTGCTTATTCAGTCTTTTAATTGGAACATTTAATCCATTTACATTTAGAGTAATTACTGATACATAGTTATTGCCATTTTATTATTCATATTTATGTCCCCCTACCCCTTCTTCTTAAAGAAGTCTCTTTAACACTTCTTTTAATAGTGGTTTGGTGGTGATGAAGTCATTTAGCTTTTTCTTGTCTGGGAAGCTCTTTCTTTATCTGTCCTTCAATTCTAAATGTTAGCTTTGCTGAGTAAAGTTGTCCTGGTTGTAGGTACATGCTTTTCATTTCTTTGAATATTTCATGCTAATCCCTCTGGCCTACAAAGTTTCTGTTGAGAAATCAACTCACGAGGTATGAGAGCTCTCTTTTAAGTAACTGGTTTTCTCTGGATTCTCTCTTTTTCTTTAACCTTTGCCATCTTAATTATGATATGTCTTGGCGTGGGCTTCTTTGAGTTAATCTTGTTTGGGACTCTCTGGGCTATCTGAGCTTTTATGTCTATTTCCAAGTTAGGAAAGTTTTTAGTCATTATTTTTTCAAATCAGTTCTCAATTCTTTGTTCTCTCTTTTCCTTATGCTATTCATAAATGTTGTTATTTTAATGTTTTCCCAGAGGTCCCTTAAACTGTTCTCAGTTTTTCTGATTCTTTTTTCTTTTTGCCATTCTGATTGGATGTTTTCCGCTACCTTGTCTTCCAAATCACTGACCAGTACAATCCTCTGCTTCATTTAATCTTTCGTTGACTTCTTCTAGTGTATTCTTCATTTCAGTTATTGTATCTTTTATTTCTGACTAGTTTTTTTCTTGTGGTTTCTATGTCCTTTTCTATGCTTGCTGTCTCTTTTTTTGAAGTTCTCACTAAGTTCCTTGAACATCCTTATAACCAGTGTTTCAAACTCTGTCTCTGGTAGGTTGGTTGCCTCCATCTTGTTTAGTTCTTTTTCTGGAAGTTTCTCCTGTTCTTTCATTTGAGACATGCGTCTTTGTTTTCTCCTTTTGGCTTTCTCCCTGTTTTTTATGTATTAGGTAGATCTGCTATGTCTCCCAGTCTTGGCCAGGTATCCTTTATGTAGTAGGTGTCCTGTGTGGCCCAGTGGCCCAGCCTCTCTGGTCACCTGCTTTGGGTATACCAGGCATGTCTCTTATGTGGATTACATGTCCATATTGTTGTTGAGCCTTCATTGCACTGATTCTCAGGCTGCCTGGGTGTGAGGATTGACTATATCTACAGTGTATTAGCTGCTCTGTGGGGTATAGTCAATCCTCATACCCATAGATTCTCCCTAGTAGGCTCTGGTGCCTATGGAGGCCACCCTTTGGGTGTGCCTTTTGCGGGACTAATAAGGTGGTACTTTATTGTGGAGTGAAGCCAGCCTCCCATTGTGTTGTTTTTGAAGCTTCTTGGAAGGGGCTCCTGCACAGGCCAAGATCAGCTGCTGCCTGTGACTGGCCCTGGTGGGAGCTACAAAGTAATCTGGGGTTACTTACTTCCTAGGCTGGACCTGGAGGCATGTGGGTTAGGCCATGCTGCAAACCAAGGCCAGCTACCACTAGAACTGGGCCTGGAATAGCTCAGCAAAAAGCCAGGTCACCCCAAGGCCTGCTTCCACCTGCTGGCTGCCGTTAAGGCTCAGCCACTGAAAGAATCTCATGAGGTATGTGAATTGGGTGAGTCTGGGTCTCAGGGAGTCACCAGGGTAGAGCAAGTGGTATTCCCTAGATTAATGTAGATTCAGGTTTGGCACCAGTGCTGAGACTGGGGCCACTCAGCAAAAGGCTCAGAGCACACTGACGCCAGCTGTCTCCTGCCTGGGACCTGCGAACCCTTGAGGGTTGTGCAAGAAGGACTACAGCACAGGCTGGGGTTGGCTGACTGCCACCAAAAGTGCCTCCAGCAGTGCACACCAAGGTCAGCTCTTTGCTGCCAGAAGAGCCTCCTATGCCGGTGGGAGGGCTCAACACAGGAAAGATGTGATGTGTTGCCTGCCCATAGGCTGCACAGGAGGAAGGCTCAATACAGGGAAAATGACAGCTGTCCTTCCAAGCCACACAACTCAGTCTCTTCCTTTATGCTGCTAGCTCCTCCTGAGTTGCTGTTCCTTAGCTGAAGCCCAGGGCCAGTGCCGGAGAGCAAGTGCGTCTCTGCACAGGTCCTTCAACTGGGTGCCTGGATTTCCAACAGCCTTCAGTCTCAACCAGCTGTATGGAATCCCCACTATCTTTCACAATAACATGTTACAGGGGCTCTTGTTTTCTGCCTCAGTGCTCCAGGCTGGGAGTCATTGCTATTCAGGGAGTCTCCTTCCAATTCTCAATGCCACATGTGGGTGTGAGGCTAGCCTGTTTCACATCTTCACTCCTGCTAGTCTCCATACGGCTTCTTTTGTATATTCTTAGAGGACTTCTCTTCAGCTAGTCTTCGATGGTTCTCCAGGTTGTTCTAGAATTTAATTGTAATTCTAATGTGGTCATGGGAGGATGCCATCACAGTGGTTACCTACTCCTCCATCTTGCTTGGACTCTCCCAAACATGATATAGTATTTCTCCCCACACCGAATTTTTTTTTCTCTACATCCCAGTTACTTGTATAGAGGTTGTGAAGAACGTCTATCTTCAACTGTGGCCTGTTTGTCAGTTGAAGTTCTCAGTTTTCTGTAATATTTTGTATTAAAAGCATCAGTATTAATCTTATTTACCTTAAATAAATACCAGGCAAATGTGGTATTACTTCGTTTCTCCCTTCAAAGGAAGTCAAGATACAGTAATAAAAACAACTATAAGAACACAGTAGCCAAAACAACAAGTAGTATCATTAAATAGATGGTGTGTGTCAAATAGTGTTTCATATTTTTTACATGCATGATTCTATAAAATCCTCATGCTAAGTGGTTGGTACTGTCGTTCCCACTTAGAGATGAGAGAACTGAGGCTGATTAATTCAGTATTTTGTTCCAGATCACAGAGTTCTCAGGTTAAGAGCTTGCATTCCTAACCCCATTTTAACTGATTCCTTACTTATATTCTTTTAACTACTAAGTTCTATTTTGTCCTTCATTAGCTTCACTCCAAAAACAAAACAAAACAAAACAAAACAAATCAATCAAACACATGCCTTACCTCCATGCCTAAAAAATTGTTATATTTCTGAAAAACTAACACCTAGTGGGTGAGGCATTGTAAGCTAATATACATGGACTATATTCAGTTTTAATTCTGATTCTTGTAGGAATATATTTCTCTTCAAATTATAGAGCAAAGGGTAAAATTATTAATTGAATTTGAACTTTATGGTCATTACCCTTTAAAAACAAATCTTATTACTGACAGTTCGTTACAGTATACTATCTTTCATTAATATAAAATTTTATATTTGTATCTTTCTCTGCTGAGTTGTATTTGTTATTTTGTCTTGAAATCATTGACATTACTCATTTTTTTTCTAATATGCTAGTAAATATTTTCTGCTTAAATAAAACCTCTTTATAACACTGCAGTGTTAGATTATTGATCATTTGGTTGGGAACTTAATCACATTCTGTTACATCTTGTAGGGTCTTCTGACAAAAGGTCTTAACAAAATTTACCGTCTACCTATTTATGACCTAATGACAATAAGAGGGAACTGAATGTGTCAGCTGGGAACCAAGAACTGGGTTTCAGTTCTGTGCGGGAGAGGTGGTCTTGGCAGAATGGATTATTGACTTGGAACTGTTGAAAAAGTTGCCGAAGAACGTGAGGAGTGCCCTTGCCTGGGGATGAGTGGTCACCACTTGGTTGGGCATACTTGTGTAGGAGGCGGGCTTAATTGAGTAGGGTTTCTCCTGGTTGACATGGCTGCTATCGTATACAGAGAATGATAACTTTAAAAGTATGTTTCATATTAATTTTTTTCTTAACATTTATTCCAGATTTAACAACCAATATATGTTTAATTTCTTTGTCAAAGAGTGGGAATCTTGGTATTACATACATTAGATGGGAAATGATGGTCAAGTTTCATATTCTATAAATTATTGCCATTTTTTGCAGAAGTATATTCACCAAGATGGATTCTAGGAACCACCCCAAATTGGTTTCTTAAGTAGTAAAGGGAAATTTTGAGAAAAATATAAAATGTTTTTCAGTTGCAGCTATTTGAGAATTTTACCATTTTATTTTCTTTCCCTGGAGCCATAAGAAAAGACCTTTACTACTTTTCATTTATGCCAGGTTTAGCTCTCTGTCTAAAGGGTATATGTGATAAATTGGTCATACATTGTCTCATTTGCAGTCTAAGGTTTATGAGCTCCCATAAAACAATTACCATATACATATTTTACAATAAATGGGCAAACAAAATGGTTGCAAACAATATGGAAAAGTCAATAATTAATTTTAGATTTCCAAACGCAGGAGGGACACCAGAGCCTTCTTTGCTTTACAGAAAGGATGGTTTCTTTGTTAGGAATATGCAAGCAGGTTAATTCATTACTCTGTGGTTTTCCTTCTTCCAAAGCTTGTCGAAGGACTGATTTACGTGCAGGACGCAAAGCTGTTTAAATGGATAATATGCCTCCTTCATGAGAAATACCATGCCTTTATGCTCCATTAAATTTAGACGTTGACTCTCTAAGCTACATACCAATTATTTCTTTCCAGAAACAGCAGCATAGTTTTTTCCACAAAGGACAACAGATTATTGCAGGCTGCTATTTATCTGCGCAAAGTCCACAAAATACACAGGACACTAGGGAGAAAACAGTCGAGTAGCTATTTTAACATTTGCAAAAATGCTATACGGGGAGGAAATAAAAAGAAGATGCTTATCTGTTTGCTACTTCTACACTATTTTAAATCTCCAAAAATAAGATAGAGAAAGCCCTTGAACTAAGGAACAATGGCTGGTTGACGTTGGGACAGTGCCTGTGGATGAACACAGATGGGTCTTCATCCGCTTGATCTGTTGTCTCCATCGCGTATGACTGATCATTGCACCATCCTTCCGGTGCTCTACTGGTTGGACGGTCCAGTGGGTGAAATGCCTGTTAACATCCTCAAACAGGTTCCTATATGATACAGCATTGTTTGGTACCTGATAATGAGCCAATTCTCATACGAAGAACCAGAAAAATATATAGTACCTCAGCATAAACTGTCATAGGCTAGAATTTAATATAACGGCTATGGGTCATTTTGAGAGTTATGAGTCGCTCTGAAATAACAGAACTGTTTATAAAACTGTTGACATATGGTTCATTAGTCCGCAAAGATATGTGCACTCCAGTGTTCATCGCAGCACTATTCACGGTGGCCAAGTCATGCAAACAGCCCATGTCCTTTGACTGTGGTACATACACACAATGGACTATTACTTAGCCATAAGAAAATCCAAAGAGAATTTTAATAACAAAAAGCCGGTGACTAATGATTTGTGAAACATTTTTTACTTTTTTCATTCATCCAATTAACAATATTTAAGTTCCAACCATTGAACTGTCATTCAGCAACTATTCATTAAATATTTATCAACAGCATTAATAAAAAAAAAAAACACTGAGCACTGACATGCTGCTGCTTTCGTAAAGCTTGCAGTCAAGTAGAGTGCTGATGTTTTCATCTGTTTTTTTTTCTTTAATGTGTTATGGTGGCATTTTTTCCCCCTCCCTCCCCATCTCCATTCCTCCCTCCCTCCCTCCTTTCTTCCTTCCTGCCTATATCTTTCTTTATAAATTAGCAATTTCCATGTTTCTGAATGGGGATTTCACTTCGTTCTATCCAAGTACATAAACACTTAGGTGTGCTGCTCCACAGATGAGAGATAGCTTTGGACTAGCTTAAACCAATTGCCATATTACATTCCCCCCAGAAATTACTTTAAGTATGGTTATGCAAGCCAGTCAGAGTTCATGAGGTACTGGCCAATACCGTATACAATGTGCTCCCATGTATAATGCGCACCCACGATTTTGGCCCAACCTTTCAGGGAAAGACATCTTTCATTTTGATTTTTCAATTCAAATTTCTATTTGTTTATATTTAGGTACTTGTTTGTATTATAAATGAATTTTAGTATTTATTTTTTTAACATTATGACATAAGAAATTTTATGTAACAAATAATTACAAAACAGAAGAACAGATACAAGGTACAAGAAATTTTATGTATAAAATTAAAAATGTATTCTAAGGTATTATTTTGCATACAGATATCATTATTGATTTTTAGAGTTACACTTTTAACTCATAGCATAAATAAAAGAATTGAAAACATTTATATGGATACAGAATTAGTACTGCCATGTATAGTGTGTATCTTTATTTTTTCCATCACATATTTGGGCAAAAAAAAAAGTGGACATTGTACATGGCAAAATACGGTAATAGTGGGAGATTTTAGTGAAAAGACAAAAGCTTGTTTTTGAGGAGGCCTCTTCTTGTAGCTCCTCCTCCTTCCTCAGGAGGTACAACAAAAAAACTTTGACTGTCCTCCAAGACTTGGTGACAAAAATATGAATGCTGAGCTGCAACTGCCAGAGGTGAGTTGAAGGGGCCTGTAACTGGCCTCAGGAGAGCTGATTGTATAACCCAGTGTGCATTCAGTGACTTCACACTGGTAGTTTGAAATGACCATGTTGTTGGGCATATTTACACCAATTCTACAAATGAAAGTCACTCCCGCTCCCATTCTCCCTCCCCTTCCACCCCCTCCCGTCCCTCTCCCTCCCTGCTCCCTGCTTTTCCCCCCTCCCCGCTCCCTCTGTAGCTGCAGAGAACCTAGAGTGTGAAGACAACATGTGGCCAAGAGAGAGACTAGAGAAACTGGGTCTTGGTGATAGGATTTAACTAACAGATCCAGCTTTACTAGAAACCTGTCCTACTTCTGGTGTTTTCAGTTATGTGAGCATATAACATCCCCACAGAATAACAAAGAAAAACTTGGTTACATGTTTTGAAAAAAGAACATTCTCAATTAGTATTAAGTCCAAGTATGTTCTGATGGTAATTGAGGTTTTAGAAAAAAGGAATATACATACCGAGAATGTTAAGAGAGGGAATGACAAACATGAGTATGCATTGCTGCTTCCGAAGGTACATCTGGTGGGCTCAGGAGATTGACAATCTGGAAAAAACTGTTTAATTGTTGAAGACATGTGTTGCCTACAGAGTAAAGGTTAAGTAATTATACAACATGTGGAATCGACCTAAGCACTGAATGCAATGATCATCAGATCTACTCCAGTAAAACTTGCGATATATTAATACAAGGGCTGTCTCAAAAGTATTCAGCCATATAATATGAAAAATAGAGGCATATATGGCTGGATTTTTTTCTGTATAGCCCTCATATATTTGCTAAGTATTGCTCCAGTAAAATTTGTCAAACCACATCTGTGATTCTATGCTAGTTACTAGCCTTAGGAAGTAAGCTTAGGAGCTGAGACTAAAGAGACAGAAAGATCCAAAATAACAGTGTGGTCAAATGAAAACTTCTAATATGACCAGGAAGCAAAGGAGTCACTTGATTCCTCAGATGCTAAAATAACATTTAGTGAGTCTCAACAGTGAACAAGTAACTTCTGTCATATTTTTTACTAATTTATTGAAAGGCAGTAGTTAAGAAACTATATTTAATCTATAATAATTTATTAATACAGAAACATTGGTTTACTTCATAAAGCTAATTTTTATTGCAAAATTTATTTCATGTGAATTTATTGACCATATTAGCAGGGGAGTTAGATCTTAAGTATTTAATAAAGTCCTGTTATGTGTTAGAGACTTTTACAAATACTATGCATGTCATTTACATGACAGCCCCACAGACCAAGGTCTGATAGTCTCCATTTATTAAGTAAAAAAACTGTACCTTGAAAAGGAAAAATTTCTTGTCATAGCTTATTTGTCCTGTGAGGGCAAGGGTTTGGGTTCATCGCCAGGGTCAATACTCAGCTGAATTAGACCATATCGATTAAATATCTTGATGCATATTTAATCTTAGCCCATTTAACCAAAGGTTAAATGGATCAGGAGTGATGAAAATAAAGGGCACAGGTATTTTTAGTTTTATTTAGATTATGGAGAATATAAAATGGAGAATATGAAATGGGATTGGGTGAACTAATTCTCACACATGACCAAGTTGACTGATAAAATGACATTTGATGACACTGCTTAATATGAATCTGGAAGCTTGTTCTGACCTGCATTAGAACTTGAAAAATGTTGGTAGGGTACAGGGAAAGCCCAAAACATGTGGCAAGACTTACATGATATTTAATGTGTGCAATAAATATGGAGTTTTTTGTTGAGATGAAATATTCAAGTACTTTTATCTCATAGCATCAGACAGATTACTCAGAGAAACAGAGGAATTTGCAAAAGCACAATTGTCCATCAAAATAGCCTTTAAAGGGCTAGCTCTATGACCTTGGATAAGTCCATTAACCCTTAGTGGCCTAAGGTTTGGCATCTGAACATGGGGTTAATGAAACATATCTCATAAGGTCATTGTGAGGATTAAATGAGAAGATAAGGAGCTACCTGATGCTTATTAAACATAAGAATTATTTAATGTTGTTGTTAATGGTGTTGCTATAACAGATACAAGGGTGTGTCCTGGCATTTTCATTTAGTAGCTGTTAAGCTCTTACTCTAATCATTGGGTGTAAGTCTTAGTTTTGCTTTTTGTTTTTGTTTTATTTCTTCATTTGTAAAAATTGTTCTAATATATTGTACTATCAATCTGATCTGGTAGTGTTGTGCTTTGAGACTTAAACTGAAAAATGCACGTAAAAGTACTTTATAAAACATAAATTGAGGAGTGATGTCTTTATTATGGCCTCACTACAAAGCTCTGTGGATCTTCTTAGTCCACATTTTTTTGGCTTCTCTTGGGCTTAAATAGCATAATTCTCCTCTTTTTTCTTTGCTCACCTCTTTTCCTGTCCAGCTCTTTCTATTTTCCTTTGTGGGATGCAGTTTCTTCCTTAACCCTTTTAACTGTGTTACCCAAGGCTCCTCTCACCCCCCTCCTATCCTGACTGCTTAATTCCTACTACCTACTACTTTTTTGGTAGTTCCCTGGCTGGGAATCGAACCCAGGCTGTGGCATTGAGAGTGCTGAAGTTTAGCCACTACACCACCAGGTAACCCCGACTTTGACTTCTAAAACCCCATCTGTAACCTAACACTAGGTGATGTAGTGGCATATTGAATATCCTTATCTTAAAATGAAATTTACCAAATGGGACTTGACAAAGACTAGTTAGTGATTGTCAAAATATATTGAATTTATAATAATAAAGCTCTATCTGACCCCATTATTACACTAAATATCGAAATAACTTAGCTATAGTATCAGACACCATTAAAATGATATGCTCATCACAATTCTTAGCCCTTGGCTTTTTGGGAGAAGTAAGTAGCCTCAGAAGACTAAGCAAATTCAGCTTAATTCAGTGATGACAGAGATTATTCTGGCATTTCATTTGTACCATCCTCCTCTTTCTCATCCAATTCTACAAGAAATACTTATTTAGCATTAATTGTGTGTAGAGTACTAGGTTTTTCTGAAGGAATAGAGAAGTAATCCTAGGGTGTGAAGATTACTTTTAGTTTGAAGTTTTTCCCATATTTTAAGTCCTATCCTTACTCCTTGCAGTGGTTTTAGCTTTTGGATTGTCATAAATGAGAGTTAACACTGAGAAATAAGAGTCCCTTTGTAAATATTCAGTTTGACAAAAGATCTTGTATCTGATTTGAAGTCAGTCTGAAAGAAGAAAAAAGTTAACTCCATCAAGTGAAAACTGACACACAAGTCTGAATTGAAAAAGTAATTTTCTTCTAAATTGGAGGATAACTCTTCTTTAGAAGGTAATTACTTACCATTTGGAAACTGCTGATTCGATGCAAAGTCATAATAAGAAATACATAAAAGTTAGATTGACATACTAATAACTGACCTGTCTACTGCACTAGATGCGTATTTTACTTTATATATTTAAAGCATTGAAATGTAGTTTTCAAATAGTTTCCTTATTTCAGGCTGTAAAACACCTCAGGCAGAAAGGACAACAAAATTGCCTCACAGAAACCACCTGATTTATTTAAATTTTGAATTCCAAATGAGTGAGAGCGTCCCCATTGCTTGAAAAAAATACATATTACATTTCTATGCTCTTTTGATGAGAATATTGTTTTTAAACTACCTTTAATTTGTGTTACAATTGGTAATATATTTCAAAGAGAGAGAAATGTAAGATTATTTAAAGAAAAGAAACCACTGTCAAAATAGGACCAAAAACTCTTTGGAAATGTTTGATAGAAAATAGAGGTTTATCACTGCAGGTGTAACTGGCAAATGCATGATTAAACTTGATGTAAAGGCCCTAAAGGATAAAAACCTAGTTTTAGGAGAGCACAGAAACCTGGCTTATAATGGATACTGAAGGGGATTTTTTTCATGATAGAAATAAATCTGAGCTAAGATCTGAAAGATGAGTAGGAGTTAACTAAGGTAAGAGAGAATGTTCCAGATAGAGAAGGAAGTAAGTACAAAGGCCCTGAAGCAAGAAGAGTATAATTAATTCAAGGAAATGAAAGAAGTATGATTGAGTCAAGGCAGACAGTGATATGATGACTTTGCAGAAAGAGATAAGGTCCAGAAAACACAAGACCCTACACGTCAGGTTAAAGATTTCTGGCTTTGGCCTCAGTAGGGAATATCCGTTGAAATAGTTCAAGCAGCAGCTGCTCTGATCAGATTGTTGTTTAAAACGGTCGCTCAGTTTCAGTTGAGAAAACGTTGGACTGTGCCAGAGTGTGTGTGTGCGTGGGAAACAGGAAGCGATTGAATAATAATGAAGGTGAGAGAAACTGTTAGGTTGGACAAGGGGTATGGAAATACAGGCCCTGGAAGTGGTTTAGTGGATTTTGATTTTTGTAATTATTGCTTGGGTCTCAGTATTTCAAATAGTAAAACTGGATTGGTTGTGTGTGTGTGTGTGTGTGTGTGTGTGTGTGTGTGTGTGTGTGTGTGTGTCTTGAGTGAAAAAATAGCATATGGAGCACATTGGAGATTATTTCCAAGGGAGCAAGAGAAAAACTCTACAGACCGTAGTTGAACTGGCACTCAAGTCAGGTAGAGAATGAAGTTGTTTCTTTTTGCACCTGATGATAGGTTACTGGTAAAGGACCATCTCCAGGGAAGGACATCGAAAGGTGATAGGGTTTATACGAAGATGTGGAAGCACTTTAGTATAGTGGTTAAGAAATGAGTCTCTACTCAGGAGGCCTGGAGTCGGTCCTTGGGTCGGAGCCTTGTTAGAGGCAATGGACTCGGATTCATCTTGACTTACTTTTGGCTTCATGCTTCTAATAGGAACATTTTAGCAAATGGACAAGTCTTTTTGCTTTTTAAAAATAATTCCCACACAGTTGGTACTTAATAAACTATGGGTTGTTGATGAACAGTTTTAAGTTTATGTGTGAAATGCGTACTTGAAGTCCAGCATTGTTGACAAAAACCCGAGCAACTTTTGCTGTTCTTTTTCCAAGAGATTCTGTTGCTAACTCCTGTGGTATAGTTCCTAAATATAGACTTCTTTCAACCACATTAGGAATCTAGCTACTATGAAACATGTTTTGGTTTTTCTCCCTCTTACTTTAATATCTTGAAAATCTTCCTTTCTTATCTCTTTAGTTCACACATTCTGTTCTCAAGGACAGAGCACCTCTACCCTTGACCTATCAAATGACTGGAATGTACATATTTTCAAGGTAAGTGGGTTTAAGTGTGTGGACGAGGGAGGAGAAGAAGGTCATTATCATTTATCGTTTGAAAAAATTTTAAGTTGGTTCTGTTACAGTCTTCACTGTTATGCAGTATGGTCCCTCTTTTGTAAAGACAATCACAGTAAATAACTTTCCCGGGAGAGCTAGGCCCTGAGATGTTAGTATGGCCCCCCTCAACAGGACTTATTAAACTTCACTTGAACCTTCATGGTGTTCGTGTTAAAATGTGAATAACATTACCAGCCTCACAAGGTGTTTTAGATCATTGAACATTGTAATGAAGGCATTTATTTGAATCATTACCTCCTCTCTAGGAAATTATTTTGAGGTCTCAGCATCTGAAGGATAAAAGTAGAGTTTGAATCAGCACCTTATAGCCTGTAACTCTTCTCATAGTCCCATGCTATTTTTTTCCCCCAATGATTCTTAAAGATAAACACAGGATGAATTTCTTGACTGTGCATCTCTGAGTCATTAACACTATTCTCTGGTAGTCACTCTAATTGAGTTAGAGGTGTTTTAGGCTCATTGAATGAAATCTCTACCACTTCCAAACATCATATTTATTAGACACTTTAAAAGCACTGTCAACTTTCCCTTTTGAGGAGTCTGGTGCCATTGTAGAAACACAGCTTCTAAACCTGTGACCTCTTTTTTGTCTTAACATCTGTGCCCCTAATGAGAGGCAACCAAATTAAATGGATTCATGATAGGGTCGCCATCATCATGTGCATATCTCTCTTTGAAACCTATGACAATTCTTTTGTGTGTTCATTACCTCTGACTGCTGTAAGGCAGACAAGGACTGTAGTAAAGGTCTGTTTGATATTGCTATGTAGTGTGATAGGATTTAAAGTATGAAGAACGTCTGACATGGGAACTGATTATTTTGTAGAACTTCAGAATCTTTTTCATCATTCTGAAATTAGAGTCCTATTTGTTTAATGAATGAACGAATAAATTTATATTCTCATTGTTCAAAAGTGTGATCCATTCTAATAGAAGTGAGGCCATTTGTTTTATCAGCTTTGAATCCCAAGATGTCTGAATTTTAAAAACTGACTGTTACTTTCATGATTATAATTATATGATCATAATTCCCACGAATTATATGTAATGCAGAGAGGAAAAAAAGAGGAACCAAGTCTAGTTAATGTGAAATTATAGATAATAGTATTTTGGTGTAAGAAAATTCACGTTTTTATCCAAGAAAAGAATATTAACAAGTAAGTGAACCTATTAACTGCTGCATTTAAAACCTCATGTTTAAATAAATTGTCTAATATATTCACATATGAACATATTTTAATGAAAAGTTAGAAAATTTTATCAGTTATTTTTACTGTTACTTTAGAAAATCAACAGATATGGAAAAAAAACTTACAAAAGAAGGAGACAGCAAAATTAGAAATAAATGACAAAGACCCTGTACCTGTGAGATTGGAAGCACGTATTCTATAACTGACTTTGGTATTAACTAGTTGTGTTCTTTATGAAAAGAACTTTCTCTTTTGTAACCTCAAATAACGTGCTACATAATGTCCACATTATTTTTACTGCTAAAAATTCCGCGACTCAAAGCACACATTCTGGTTGTGTTGTTAAGATCGTTTAGGATTAGACAGTTATCCAAATGGAGTTCTAGGTTCTAATGGATTAAATTTTCTCAGTTAATGACAATCCTTCTAAAATTAGCCTCTTTTCTATTCAGTTCCCCTTCAACTTTCACCCATACGTTATTTCTTAAGCCTGTACAAAAAGGGGGTCCATGTGAAAATTCATCTTTTAGCCCTACCAAAACATTTCTTAAATAACACAAAAACATGCATCACTCTTAACCTAGATATCTGGAATATTTTTACTGGGAAGCTGCGCTTAGAATTTAGCCCTTCATGATTTATCTTAACTCTGGGTCTCTCCCCTGCTAACTCTCACCGCTCAAGTGCCACTGCCTTTTGCTATTCACTTCTTGGGACTCATTTATTAAGAGGCTGAGGTGGGAACATCTGTCTGTGTTCCGACCGAACAAATCATTCCAAGTAACCTTTCTAACCCAAAGTGCAGTGGATGAGGCAGACCATGATTTATATTTGTGGGTTTTTTGTTGTTTCTGCCACAAAAGCCCTTCTCTTTACTGTACTCTCCACAACTGCCTGTACTGCATTAATCAGACCTTAATTAACAGGGGAGAAAGGTGACCATTTACATTTATTTCAGATTGACACATTGTACTTTATTTAGCAAATGAGACCTGTCAAGCACTGCCAGGGATGCTCAGATTGAAGACAGAGTGTTGAAAATGTGTCTTCCACCTGCCGGTGCCTTTGTAGCAGGGAGTTTTCAGGGTGTTTACACAAGGATCATTAGACGTACCTCGTGCTAAGCTTTCATGAATCTTTGAATAAGAAATGCTCAAAGGTCATCAGGTATGAAATATTTTATAATGACACACTGCTGTAAGGCACGAGAATGTGTGATTTATCCTCCAAAGTAAACCCGAAGAGGATAAAGGAAAGAAACGCACAGGCCTCCAAGCCAGTTCCGATCTATCTGAAGTAGAGGAGAGGAGGATTGAAAGGACGAGGCTGAAGGCGAGGGAAAATTTGTTTACCTAGGATAATGGTGCAACTCCAAGTCAGAGTTGGAGATCTGAAACGGATGAGCACTGTACCTGGCCATCAGCTTTTGAGAAAGCACGATAAATTGCTTGCTAGCAAATGTCTGAAAGGAAAGAGGATTTAGGAGTCACAAATACCAATCTGCTAATTCCATGAGCTAAAAACAGAAAACTAAAGAAGACAATTGATTTGTTTATTCTTGCCTTTTATTGGGCATATAGGTAAAGTTTGATTTTGAAATTTGAGACTACGAGAATTCTAAGAACTGAGACTTACAGTTAAATTGAAATAGGTTCCATGTTTTCCCTTTGCCCTTTTAATCTAAACCTATTTTCATGATTCCTATTACCATGTACTCTATCGCATGGTGCAAGCCAGGCAATGAGGAAGTCCTAAGGTTTGAAGTAGAAATGTTTCCAATCACTCATGATCTATATAATAGGAAATGTTGAATTTTATGTCCTCAGGTGTCTAAGGAAAGCATATTATTTGTGGATTTAAGTTGCAAATTCTGCTTCATGGGAGAGTGAATAGGGATTAGAAAAATCTAGTCAACTTCTCTTATGAATTTTATTATCAAAGATGATTTGTTTTATTGTTGTTCGGAGGTGGAGCTGAGGGTAAAACTGAGTTCTATTTACTTCTATGATTTCAACTCTTGCCTCTAAGGTAATAATTTCCAGATCTAATGATCCAGTGTCAAATTCTCTTCTACATTTTAGATCTCTTTTAAAATTGCTTGCTAACATTTCTACACAGCATATTACACTAGCATTATAAATACAGTATATTAAAAATATCATTATTTTTAATAAACTTCAAATGCCAGTGTCCCATCTGCTCATTCGTTCTTTATCCTGATTTCCCATTCTTCTGGTTACAAACATTCAAACTTGTTTTATTTCTATTCCATTTACATTTACATTTGACCCTTGAACAATGTGGAGATTAGGGGTGCTGATACCCCTTGCCCATCAAAAATTCATGCATAATTTTTGACTCTCCCAAAACTTAACTACTAATAGCCTACTGTTGACCAAAAGGCATCCTGGTAACAGAAACAGTCAATTAACACATATTTGATAGGTTATATACATATATAACATATCGTATACTGTATTCTTACAATAAAGTAAGATAAAGAAACGAAAGTATTAGTAAAACCGTAAGAGAAAATACATTTACAGTGTGTACATATTTATTGAAAGAAATCCACGTATAAATGGGCCCACGCAGTTCAAACCCATGTTGTTCAAAGGTCAACCGTATTTTCAAAATATTAGTGATTCCTTTTGGAGTATTGATTGTAGGCCTCTTTTATTATATCCACCTTCTAGACCTCTGTTGATGATTACAATGTATAGTTGCTGCCTCTGGTATTAATACTTGGCTGAAAACATTTTTGGTACATACTTTATCCATATAAATTTCTCAGAATAATTATCAAACTGTGGCTCCTCACTGAATAGAGGACTAACTTTAATTTCCTTGACCTGGTATACAGACCCTGCAAAATGGTTTTGTGATTTCTCTGTCTAGGAATTCAGACAATAGCTAGAAAGTTTGGACAACATATAAAGTATTTAGGGGGGCTGTTCAGAAAGTATCCAGCCATGTAATATGAAAAATAGGGGCATTTATGGCTGGATTTTTTTTCCAGACAGCCCTCGTATGTTAGGGAATATCCAACAACGAACTGTGTATTGAAGAATTACCACTAAAATTTGGGAGGAAACAGAGGCAGGGCTGTAAGCCTGGAGTTTGTCCAGGTTATATGTTCAGATTTTGGCAAGAGGTTAGGTATGATCTTTGAGAGCCAGAAATGCAATTTTAACAGGCTCATAAGTATATAGGTACAACATTGGAACTCAGAGCCTGATGGGGTCCTATGAACAACCTTGTGTGTGAGGTGAAATTCCAAGGAGCTTTACCACAGAAGTAAGTCTTGGTGATGGACGGGTAAGCCCTCACAGGCTGAAGCCCATCATCACATGATTTCTGTGTTTGAAATTTGGCTAGGTGATCTCAGAGGATTATTGTCCCCAGGAGTCTGGGAATTGTAAATCTCATTCTCCTCTGGAGGAAGGTAAAATCATCCTAGCCTTTATATTATTTTGAGAAGTAATTGTTTTCAAAAACAATGTCTGGGATAAAACAAAAAATTACAAGGCAGGTAAGTTGACAAAACAACCTGAATAGTAAGCAGAAGCAATAAAGAAGAAAGGGCCTTTAGATATTGGATCTATTGGACACAGACTCTAAAGTGCTATACTATTTTTCAAGAGAGAAATGAATTAAGAGTAAAAATTATGGCAAATAACTAAAAGCTATAAAAAAGGGACATGATATGAATTAATCCAAAAAATAATGTTTAGAAGTTGAGCTTAACAACCAGTAGACACAGGTGATATAGGAATAAGTGAATTATCCAAATGAAGCTAAAAGTTAAACAAAATGAAAAATATGAAAATAGACATAACATATAGAGGTTACAGTATTAAATTCATCATGTGTGTATGTGTATAACTGGAGTCTCAAAAGAGAAGACAAAGAATATAGCAGGAGTTTGTTTGCAGAAATAATGTTTGAAACTTTCTAATACTTTTGAAATGATTACATCTTATAAACCCAAAGCTTTATGGCCCTTAGGTCAAACAACAAATCTCAATGGAAATTAGAAGGTATTTTATACTAAAGGATGATATGAACACTACAAGTCAAAACTTGTATTATGCTGGAAAAGTCACGCTTAGAAGGGTCTTTATGGAATTAATTGTATATATTCTGGGGGCAGAAAGGTTGAAAAATCAATTAGGAAGTATCCTTAAGAAGTTAGAGAAAGAATAATAAATTATAAAGAAAGCCAAATGGAGTGCATAATAAAACAATAGAAATTAATAGAATAATAAAACACACAATGGAGAGGATTAGCAACACTCATTCATTAAAATGTAGTAAAACTATTAGTAAACTCGGCATAAGAGGAAATTTCTTTAGTCTGTTGAGGATATCTTCAAAAATTTCAGCAGATAACGTGGTAATGAGGAAACATTAGAAGCTTTGCTTTTTAGGTCTGATCAAGTGTTCACTATCTTCCCTCCAGGAAACACTGTTTTGGAAGTCTACACAGTATATTAAGATGAGAAATAGAAATAAAATGTAGGTATCAGGAGGGAAACTATGAAATTGTGATGTGCAGTTGATAGGATTGTGTACAAAGAAAACCTCCAAGAGTCTAAATTAGAATTGACAAGTGCATTGAGCAAGTGTATATCAACATAGCAAAAATAAGAATTTGGAAAATGATATAAAATTATATATTTTAATAGCATAATGTGAAATATACTGGAATAAATTCAATGAAACATATGTAAGATCTTTATACAGAAAACTATGTAACTGTAAAATGAGAATTGAAAGAAAGTAAAGAAGCCTAAATAAATGGGGGAAAATCCTGGTTCATGGGTTGGAAGAGTCAAGTGTTTCGAGGCCTAAATTATCCCAATTGAAACCCCAACAGATTTCTTTTGGGGATAGACATTAATTATAAAATGTGTGCAGAAATAAAAGGTCCCAAAATATAGCAAAGACACTTCAAGAATAGGTACGAAGGGCTTACTGTATCAGCTATGAAGACTTATAATAATAATACTGTCATTAAGGCACTGATGTGTCAGAAGATTAAAAAGATAGATTCAAAGAAATCAAAGTAGATTAAAAGAAAAGTCCAGAATAATACTCAGTTTTGTCGGCATTTGGTCACAAAGGTGACACTGCAGAACAATGGGGACTGGGTGATCTTTTTAATAAATTACATTAGAAAAGTGATATTTCCATGTGAAAACAGTTAAGTATCACACTAAGCAGGCAGTTTTTAGATCTAAATCTTTTATAAGATAATATAGAATGCTGTGCTCATAACTTTGGGATGGGGAAATCCAGCATTCTGCACGTGCAAGTTGTTTGCCTGTTAGACTTAATTGGTCACTAGCTTGTTGACCTGGCAAACATTTGTGAAAATGTCACTTACCCAATAGGACACAAGCTCACCATAGGCTTTTAGAGCGTGGTCATAAATAGATGAGAATGGTCAATTACAGTTTCCTCTCAATTTTTTTGAAATAGGAACTGTACGAGTATATCACTCACCAAGTGGTTCGCTCCTAATTGCACTACATTAATGAACTTCCAGAAAGAAAATTTCATCGGCTTCTACTTAAAAATTGTTTTCCTAGTATTTCATGTGAAAGTGCCTCAGAGTGCAAATTGGCCTAATGTTTTAATTTTTTTGGTAACATTTATATCAACAGACGTTAGTCTCAATTTTAATTACATTCAAATACCACGGTCTATATTTTTACCTCTAAATGTGCTGGAAAGGTTTACTAAATTTATAAATATATCTGATTATCAAAAATATATATGAGATTAAGATGGAATTTTTAATTATAATTTCTTTTTTGTTTCTTTAAATTATAAACATTGTGAGTCCAGACATCTAAAAATAGACAAAACTAGAAAGTTCAACAAAAAGAAATGAAAGCTAAAGAAAAATGGCTGAATAACTGGTGTTAGAATAAACTAGGGGTCTTTAATATGAATACCTGAGCCAATGCTTCATACAAATTTGAAAAATTAAAAATAATAACATTGTCCAAAGTCTCAAAGAACAAAACCACTAAAAAGTAAAGCCTTTTTATCACTTGTAATTGACTCATTCCTATTTCTGCCTCTGTATTGAAATCTTCAATAAACTCTATTAATTCTCTATCTTATATTCAATAATCATCTTAAGGGAATTACCAACTTAATCTTTTCAATACTCTATCAGCTCTTTTCTCACCTGTATTGCTCTATTCTTAAATTCTGAAAATTAGGTTACCCAGTTATAATTCTTTTGTAAATGCATTCATTATTATTGAAATAAACAAATCTTGACTTACTATTCAAAATATTAAAACTTCAGTAAGATTTTAATATTCGATCCTAATGGATTCATAAGCTTGTAGCCGTCCCCCACCTACTCCTACCCACTTCTAATGTTCCTTTATGCCAACTATGGGTAGATTTTAACACATTTTCATTCCTGTCCCTAGAGTTTCTCATTAGCCAAGTATTGCGTGGTATTTAAATGGGGCTGATTAGCATCTAAGAGAATATCCCCAATAAGATTCCCACTTTTATTAAGTCAGTCCAATTTTTGATAATGGTTTAATTTTTCCCTTACTTTATTGGAAGCAGCCATTTTTCCATATTCACTTAGTTTCAGAGAGAACAACTTAAGTTGTCTGTCATCTTTCTGTAGAAGCTACTCATTTCTAAAGTGATTCAAATCTGCTGAAAGCCGACTCACTACTATGAATTAAATTAAAATTGAGAAACATATGTAGCCCTGAGGTTGCTGGGGAGCATTTAGATCTTCAGGTCGTGAGATGAAATGTGTATGTTCCCCAAATCAAAGTCTCTCTTCTCCAAAAGACTGGTGTTTTGTCCCCCTGTACCGCAGTTAAATTGTAGGAAAACGATTTGATAGATGTCACTTTCTCTTGCCCTTTTATACCTGCAGAGCTTCAGCTTCCTTGTTGTTCAGAGTCATCGGCTTGGCACCATTTTCATCTTTCTCTTCCTTAGGATTATAGAATTGAGGGGAACCTCGGGTAGCAATCGCCTTAGCAGTCACCTGTGCCCCGTTTTCTGCATGAAGATGGTGTGGTTCACGTAGGATCCCTTTGAGGCCACCAGTAAGTTACTGTAAAAGCAAGACTGATAGAAAGGTTTATTCTTCTAGTTCATTTGTTACTTCTAATCAAGTTTGTGTTTCTCTTTTTGCTTGCCATTCTCACATGGAGGTAAAATGGCTGCTGTTTATGGTAATGTAGTAGACATCATTATGTGTATTATCCGTAGCCTTTTTTCCCATGACTCCTGCTGAGTAGGCAGAAGAAAGTGTAAGGCTGCCCGAGGCTCCAGCACATTGGACTACAGATGAGCCGTTGACTCAAGATGAATCCATGATAGTCTTTATCCTGTGAATTAGAAAATGTGTGATGGCAACTTCTAAACATACCGTTCACTGGGCCTTCCTAGAGATCAATGTCAGCAGAGCTATTACAGTGAGGTTCACACTTTTCAAACTCCCCAATTGTTTCTAATGGTTAGAACTGAGAACCACCGATTCCAATCATGGTTTTCCTATACTTACTAATTTCTGGGTGTGTATATGTGAACTTGTATGTGTGTTCATATTATGTACATGTATGTGTGTGGCCATGTTCATATACTTTGTTCTAAAAATATCTCTGACCCTTTCCCTGATCTCTGCAATTCCATCATAGTTTACACTAATCTGAATGAATAATTTTGATTTATTCTTCATGTTGCTCCAGTCTTCAGTAATCACCTCTCTACTATATTACTCCATATAATATTCAGTTGTGTGTCAACTAAACATTAATTATAAAATCATCTATTTCTCTGCTATATAAAATGTGATTAGAACTCCAAATAGTAAATTAGCCCTTAAACATAATGCATAAATAAGTTATCATGTTTAACACTTCTCTGATAAAAATATATGTATATAAAATGATAAACACTATTTTGATTAATAGGTTAAATTAACCTTTCCTTTTAATTCACTTTTTTCTGTATTATATTTATTACTACAGAATCTAATTAATGTTTAACATGGAAAATTGTGTTTGGTAATTGGCTTAATTTTTTACTAATTGGTTACATATTAAATCCTTATTTTCATAGAACACTGCTCATTATCAAGAATAATAATTCTCGTCAAAAAAAGATTCATCACTTTGTTGGAGGTTTCCTTCCTAACTTAATAAGAAAACTGCTTTTTACTAAATTACTTCTAGTTAGGGAGATTAACATTAATCAGGCAAACTTCTTAGCAACTCCAGCTCACAATTTATGTATATAGTAATTAAATATATATGTATGTTGTATGTATGTTTGTATGTGTATATTTGTGTGTGTGTGTATTTACCCAAGTTCTGTGTTTATTTAAGCAGAGATAATTAGCATTCATACATGCCAGTTGATTAATTGCTTACTAATTGTAGTAAGTACCTCAAAGTAAACCATAGGTATTGTTTTGTACTAATTCACACATTTCATCCATTGGCTGAAACCAGTATACAGACTCTTCAGTTCCATAGATGTCTCTGCTTAGCATGACTAACAACAGACATTTAACATGCGCTCTGTTTCCAAAAGGAGACATTTGATGGTAACTTCCAGAAACATCATAGGATAAAGTTTCTCAGAGTCCACAGTTTCCAAGTGATGTTGATTACTACTTAATTGTTCCAAAATACACCCTCTAGAGAAGTCCTCACCATCTCAGAAGTAATGTGTTGATTAGTTATAAATAAAATTTTGATTGTAATTATAAAATATAAGGATAAGAGGGGAAAGAATACATCCTCTTATTTTGTTCCCCGTGACCTTAAGATTATATTGAAGCTTGCAGACTGGGCTCCTTGACTGTCACTTCATTGCCAGCCAATAGTGGCAGAGATTTGAATAAGTTTAATTAAAGAATATGGTCCCATATGAGCAAAAGTATTTCAATAGAGAGTCATTCAATAAGAAGGGTGTGATTAAAGTAATATAGGCAATTTGAGAAGTATGGTAAGATAAGAATTAAAAATATCCATTATATTTGGCAAGTTGAAGGATATTTTCGAATTTATGGAAAACAATTTCAAGAGTGCAGAAAGTAGAAACCATATAGAATGCAGATTGCAGTAGAGTGGGGGTGAGGAGGTAGGTACAGGGATCAGGGAGGAAATGCAAATAGGATATCAACGCTGAGGGAGGTAATTAGGACCTGTAGTGGCCCACTGACCTATGTGGCTAGAAACGTTATCCAACATACTATGTTAAAGGAATCAACTAAAGTGACAGTTCTGAATCATAAAATTAAAATCAAGTGGGATCTGGCCATAGACAATGTTGAAAAGAGCAAGGTTGTTGGGGTTAGGGGAATGGCATAGTCATAAAATAGAGTCACAACTTGATGCAAAAAATTTCTTGCACTTGTTTTATAATCTGAAATCTTTCGTATTAAAACAATTGCTTTTTCAAATTCTATCTAAATACTCGAGTTAAAATCATTATTGAAGTCTCTTAAATGTATCATAATCTGAAATAGGATAGCCAAAAACTCTTACCCTAGGATTGGACTTCTAAACAAAGTCACAAGTTATCACCCTTAGAGAAGATGTAATCAACTGAGCAAATTTGGAAATCCAGAAATAGACTTACCTAAACGAGGTGGTTTTTGTTTGTTTCTTTGTTTGTTTTAGGATAAATTGGACAAAATGTCACTTGAAATCTTAAGTTTGGTCTGCACAGTATAGTGAATGTATCTTTGTAATGTGAATTTCAAAGTCAATAAATCAAATATATGCCCAAAAGCGTTTTCAAAATTTTAAATGTGTTACTCTTAGAATTTTTAAACACTCCTTTTCCTCCTAATTCCTTCTTTGGTCAGTTTCAGTTTGATGCTAAAAACCAAATAATGTGTTTAGTGTAGAATTGCCTGGATTCTCATGGAATTTTTTCAACTCTGTGTATTATAAAATGGTTATTTTAAATAAATTTGGGTTGAACCACCAATTTCCAAACATTAGTTTCCCAGCCTTTTATTTAATAAATTTCCAAACATAAAGAAACGTTGGGGAACTAATTTGTAACTGCCTTTTAAATTTCTTTGTATCCAGACTGCGGTCAGGGTTTACATATTGTTTCAGGTTGTTCACTGTCTTTAGTCTCTTTTAATCAAGAAAGTTCTTTTTGCTTCTTTCAGTATCTTTACTAATTTCAGGAGTTGAACTAGAACATTTTAGAAACTTCTGTAAACTCGGGGCTTTGAAATTTCACAATGATGGACATTCTTAGGGATTTTTTTCTCATTTATTGTATTGAGTTCATGATGGGTCCTTTCATTCTAGAGATACAAATTCTTTATTTCCAAGAATTTTCTTACATTCTTATGCTTTGTCTTGTGTAATTACCCCAATCTGTTTTGTTTATTTGCTCTTTTTAAGAAGTCCTGTCATTTAGATGTCAGATTTTCTCGGTTGATTTATCTTTTCTGTTACGTTACTTTGATTTCCGGACTATTCCCTTGACTTTATCTTCTAAACTTGCCACTGAACATTTTTGAACTTACACAGTTTTATCTTTAATTTCCCAGCACTCCTTCTTCTTTGAATGTTTCTTATAAATAGTCGTATTTTATTTTATGAGTTTTCAGAGCATTGGTTGCATTTTCATCTATTTTCCTGAGGACATTGAAGATCTGTTCACCTATTAATTTTATATTGTTGGTGTTGTGGGTTTCTTTATTCAGCTTGTTTGTTTGTTATTTTGTTTATTTTTTTGGGGGGGTGGAGGTCTCCTCTTTGGTTCTGGGCATTTCCCAGCATGAAAGCTTCATTAGGATTAGAAAGGTCATTGTGATGGTGGAGCTTTTTGCTAAAATGACATATTGTTCAGTCAGCCTGTATGTTGGGGGCACTGAAATTCAGCATGAGTCTGTTTTTATTTTTCTGTTCCTCATGTGCTGTTTAGTTTCTTGTCAAATACTCTTTCAGTCTACCTCCTGAGTGTGTGTGGGCTGGGTGGTGAGGTTGGACCGGGTATTAGTGAGGGGGAACTGTGTCTGGCTGCCCGGATTCTGGTGGAAGGTTGGGGAAAGGTGAGCTCCCGCGCTGCAGTTCAGAAGGTAGTTGTTCAGTTCATGTCTGTGTCTTTAGTCCTGCTCCTGAAGTCTGCTCTCAGTTGGGTCGATGGTCATGAGTCTGGAGCCTTTTTGGCTCAATTTCCTCCAAGAGGAGAAGCAGGACACGTTGACTTCCCTTGGTCCTTAGGCATTTATATTATTATTTATTCTGCTCTTCTAAGCCAGGGATCACTTCCCTATGTGCTTTCTGCAGCCCAGCAAGTGGGAGTAACTTCTCTGCTGTTTTCTGTTCTCTTATTTTCTGTCCTCCGGTTTATAAAACTTGGCTGCCACTTTGGTGGAACCTTGGAAGAGAGAGGTAATAAATCGTGTAGGCACGCAACCATGTTTACCCAGAAGTAACGTGTGCTAACTATTAAGTAGATGGTAACTTCCATGAGGAGAGGATGTTTAGATATCTTAATCACAGTTTCGTACCCATGATCTAGCACTGTTCCAGGCACATAATTGATACTCATTAAACACGTTTTGAATAAATCAGTGAATGAATGCTTCAAAAAGAAACACCCATGCAAGTATTTAAATGTCTGTTTAGAAGAGTCCGTGTGCTTTCCACACCAAAAGATGGAAAATGCAGAGGTGAGGTGGGACACATTCCAGGCTCTTCTGTTGATCGGACAGGTGGCACGACCAGACGGACAATTGCTATCTGCCGGTTCAGTTTCATTACCCTGACTCTTAGTTGATTTAACCAAAATTGACAGGCTTTTTATACTTAATTTTTCCAGGGAATACTTCTGTATGTACTTCAAGGGCATATAGATTACATTCCTGTGCCACTGGTAAGTATTTTGAAGTAATTCTTTACCCTAAAAAAATGGAAAGTCGAAGAGGAATTTTCTTTCTGTGATTCTTAACTGTGTCGTAGTGAATTAGGAAGTCACCCTCCCTGTGCGCTCGTAGGAGAGAGTTCGCCAATCTGCAGGCAAACAACTGTGTACGCTTGCATTCTTGAAAAACTTATACAAGGGATCGTGCAATGCCTCGGGAAGCAGAAACAGATCTGAATATCCTCTTGTCCCTCTTGGAAGATGAAAATTTCTCAGCATCTTTCATCTGGCACATTTATGAGAACATGTGGCATGATGAATGTGCGCTTATCAGAGTAGGTAAGTTAGAATATTCTCTACTGTTTTTAAAAATTTGTGAATCCTAATTTGATGTAGGCCTTTTGACTAATATCCATATAACCCAGCATAATGAATACCATCTGCCTTGACAGGTATGTGTTTATTAGTACATGTTTGACACATCAAAACCTTTATAAGAGTAGGCAGATACTCTTCAGAGAAATCATATCCTTTCAAAGTATTTCCCTCGAGGGAAGGTTACCAGTTTGGGAATGAAATTTAAATAAATAAATAAATAAATAAAAATTATATATAATATATATTATATATGTAATATAATATTTATCTATATTATATGTTTGCAAATAAAAATATGTCAGGAGTAGAACATTTATTGCCAGGTATGTAGTAAATTGGTACAGAATTACATAAAGCTCTGTTTTCTTGTTGTTTGGGAAACCCTGAGGTTCCCTTTCTCTTGTCATCTCTATACTCCAATTTGAAATTAAATCCCTTGTATAAAGGCACTAGAATAAAGCAGTACCAAAGCCGTAATGTGTCTTTTTCACTTCTAAAAATTCTACTAAATTACACAAATGTGGGTGACACACTCTAGAGATAACCCATTAGCTTCTGCTGTATTCACAGGACCCGAATTAGTATTGCTGCTGTCCTGTGACTACGGCCATTCTTAACAACTCTGCGATGCTTATGGATAAAACCAATTCTCAGTTATCACTCTAGTCATTGAGGCTGCATTTTTAGTACAAGCAAAAGCCATGGGAGGCCGCAAACTTACTGTGGCAGTGAACCCCAAAGCCTCCTCACTCTGTCTTATAACTTGACCTTCATCTTATTTCAAAACCTTGTGGTGATTTGAACCAATTCCTCTGTGCCTGGAAACTGTCTCATGAATACACATTAGTTTACCACCATTTCTGAGATTGGTCTGTCTGTCCGTATCTATCATCTATCTCTCTACCTGTCTGTCTGTCTGTCTATTTTTTTTCCTTTCTGAGCTATTAGCTCCTTTCTTATTTTTCACTTTCCATTACATCAGCTTTGTTCACATTCCTCCTACACCTGCCTTTGCCTTCTATTTCCCCTGATAGAGACCAATCCTCAAATATATAAAACTGACATTCTAAGTAGGAGATGTCAGGGCGTCATTTGTGTTTAACTTGTGATGTCTCTATAGACTGTCCTGTAAAGACAGGAACTTTGCTCATCTTGATAAATGATGTACCCCAGAGCATAGCGTAGTGTGTATCACATAGTAGGCATTTGTTGTGTGAATGAATGAAACTGTTTGTGATTCCATTACATTTTGAACTTCCATGTGCCAAGGACTATTTCTTTAATCCAGCTACTAAGGGGTGTGATGGAGAATTGCAGCAGGATCTGACTCATGTCACATCATGAGAGGAAGTAATGTGCTGTGATTATCATCGCCGTTAACAGCAATAACCACGGAAGTGCTTGTAAAAGCTTAATTGTCCATGGAGATATTCGTGGTTGTGTGTGAAGGGAGGAAAGAACACAAAATTTAGAGGGCTTGACAGACCCCCCGATGTAGACTCACACACGTGAGACCAGATGAAAGGCAGTATTTGGTGCCCTTTTGATGTCAAAATTAAGAAAAATAAAAATTTCCATTTCCGTGCCACCAAGTGATTTCATATTCCTTAAATAAGATCATTTTATGTGAAAGTTGTCAGAACACTGTTTACGTGTAGTTAGTTGTCCAACTACTACTAGCAAAAGGATAGAAAGAACCCCCAACCAATACACAAATGGTTAGCAAAGTTGATGTACACGAACATACTCTTGCTATAGTTTTTAGAAATCTCTACACATAAATAATAACCATTAGTAAATTAATAATTAAGGGCCTCTTGATACCCAAAGATAATTGTAAGCTTAAAAAGATATTTTTTACTGATTGTAGCCAAGAAATGTGTCACGTGCCATTACCAGGGACTTAGGAAATTCCAGCATATAAACTCCAAGTGACGATAATGCCCTTAATAAAACAAGGAGAAACATCTGTGTTTTTTTTTAAAAAAAATTTTAATTGACAATATATGTGCTGACATCATCCTAATTATTTAAATTTGCTAATAATTGTCCTCCACATAATAGTAGCACAAGTTCAACCTTAAGATACATATGTTTTGCTCATGTTAAGATTAGCTGATTAATATTGATGGCAGCTAAGGCCAGTGGCTAATGTCTGACATCTGTTTGGAAAATCAGTGTTCCAATTCGGGAAGCTGGCATTTCTGTCGGGGTTGGAACGCAGGGTTATTGCAGAAGGAATTATGATTAGGGTTGTGTGTGTGGTTAAGGTTAGGAATAGAGACATGTTCTGTTTCATTTCGGTTCATCTCAGAGCATTTCTGGGGTCAGGTGGCTTGCTCTATTCCCTGTTAGCAGAGGTCGTCCCCTCTGTTCTCTCACGGCACGTTCACTGTGGCATATCATTTCACTTGCTGCTTTTATGCTAATGGACTGATTGATCTCTTTTTCTTCTCCTGTGGTAGTCCTTACCTTGTCCTTAAACAGGCTTTTCATTTGGGACAGATTTTTTAGATCCAGGTGTTGTTGTTGTTTTTTTTTTTTATAATTTTTTGTCTTTTGAGTTACATCTAGACACTGGCACTGATTTAACGTCAGCGGTTAATTTTTACATCATTTCTTCCCAAATGCCAACCTCGATTTTGATACTAAAACCACATCAAAGCACATATTAGTCTTGGGAGGCAAAGGTAAAAATAGACAAATTTGTCTCAAAATGATCTGGAATATTTTTGAATCAAAAACTATAAACCCCAAGAAAATAAATGTCATAAAGCCCTTGAACTTATTCAGACATTGTATTATGTCTTTTATTTCTCTTTCTCTAGTGGACTTCAGTTGGCTGTAAGTTTTAACTAGTTGTGCAGAAAAAGTAAAAACCAGAGTATGCACCCAGCGTTTTCAAGGGAGCAACCAATGGAAGCTTTCTAACGTGTTTATTACCACAGAAGGGGCAATCAGTAGTGAAGTGAAGTAGCCACAGAGATTCAGAAAACGGATCAAGTGGAAAAGCCAAGAACATTGGGACCTTCCAGTGTCTTGAACAAAACCTCAGTTAAAATCCCTTTTCATTTCCACTTTGCTTCAACTGAAAAATCAAGTGGAAAATCATCAAAACTTTGACAATTTAGGAAAAAATTTCATATTAATGCACATTGCCTACTTGATGTCTGTGATGAAGACCCTGATGTCATTGTATCAACGTGAGCAAGACATTCTGTGCTGTAAGGCAGGAAAAAAGGAATTTTAACACACACTCAAAAAATTTTTTTTCATAAACTACTTTAAAATATGTGAAGGTTAATACCAACAAATACTTTTTTTAGTAAACATCCCCTGTCTGTGGGGGAAAGGAAAATAAATCAGAAGAAAATTGAAATTAGCGGTGAGCATTCCATACGAAATGTAGATTGGGGCTACAAAAAATGTGGTATTTTCTATCCAGATCACTGTTAACTTTCAGACAAGGATTTTCTTTTCTACATTTCAATAAACTACCCCAGTATTCCCAACTTCTAGCTTGGGCAATGTGCTCCTCAAACTTTTTGTGGCTAGAATTTCATATTTTTAAAATGGGTTTAGTAACATGCATATTGTGATAATTAATGAAGTAATGTATATAACACAATTAGGCATACTTGACAATTATTGCAGGATAAATATTATTTAATATTACAGAAGTATTAATACTGTTATAATACCTAACATTGGTTTCTTTTTAATATATGCTCAGTAAATTAATGAATGAATGGAAGAAAATGTCCACAGTATCTCTGTAAGAATAAGATTCAAGGAAATCATAGAAATTTAGAACTAGAAATTATTTATTGTATTCTCTTAATATGGCAGTGTTCTAACTTGTGCAGATGGATGTATATCGTTGTCCCGCAAAATAGTTTCCTTAAGATGAAATATGATTACACTTAGTGTTTGCTCGTGGGTGCTAGCTTTCACCTCTAGTTTGGTCTACAGTTGTGACCAAGTGATAACACTGAACACGGGATGGCTGCAGTCATCACTGTCTTATACTAAACTATCTGTGGAAAACATTCATTTGCTCTCAGTTGACTGGGTTTTCTCAAGGATGAATTATTCAGTCATTTTGATTTGTAGATGTTTTCATGTATAGACCCTGGCTAGAACATGATGGAGACTCGAGAAAGACCTGACTAGTGCCCAGTGAGATTATTGATAACTGTAATATCTGTACATGTTGATCACCTCGGCTAACAAAAGTTTACATGCATTGTTGTCCAAGCACTGTAGGACGTCTATAGATGCTTTAGTCCTCCTTTTGTTCAGGGCCCCCCTCATAAGGCAGATTGCACGGTAGTCAGTCCTTCCACTGTACTGGGAAGCTGGGGTCCAGCCTCGTTATTTCACCAGCCTCATGGCTTGTGCCTCATCACAACAGAGCCAGATCTCAAAACTTGGTCTTTTGGCAGAAAAAAATGAGCTTTCACCTCCTCACTTTGTTGCTGTATTCTCTGCCTTTTTCTGGACATTGTGATGTAAACCTTTGTATTTTTGAAAGATAGGACTATAACACCTTAAACATTCACCAACAGTTAAAAATAAAATTCCTAAGAAGGAGAATTTGGGTTTGGGTGGTTGATGAGGTTTCTGTCTACCAAATAGGATTCCAATCCAGAGCGGGTCTTTAAATGTATTATTTCATTAAATTCTCAATTATGAAGTTGGTGTTACTATTTAAATTAATACATATCATGCACCACCCTGGTCACACATGAATTGTTAATGCAAGGATATTGAATTTGCATATGTCGTGGGTCTGCTCCACCTTTGTGAATACGATGTAAGACTATAGTGGCATTTTTGACAATCGTGGCACATTATTACCTCATATTATGGGGTCCTGAAAAAAACACATCTTTTGCAGGACCTAAAGGCTAGATTCTGAAGAGAACCACTGATCATGATCATTGCTCTAATGTGAGGCTTCCCCTAGGAGAGTCACACTCAGTCTGTACTAACTCACCTTTAAGACTCTGAAGTTACTTGCTTGGCTCTGCTGTCAACTAAAAGGCAAAGGAGGAAAGGAAGGAAGTCCAGGGTTTTGATATTTTGATTGATAGTAGCAGGGTTCATGCCAATAGAAATCATTAGTGCTAGGTAGGCAGTTACTGACTCAAGCAGTGTGTTCATGCACACCATATTTTATTTAAATATACTTTATCGTTTTAAAATAATGATAAGGAATGAATGCACTCTTTTTCTGAAAGAAAGCCAGTAAGGTGAAGCAGATTGAGCATGCTGTTTGGACGAATATTTCTGCAACCCAGGTCCTGAGAATGGGAGCTTTACATCTGTCATGGTCATTGAAAGATGGTTATTCAAGATCTTCGGATTAATTTAATAATATAACCATCAAGCCACGTGTTTTAAATTTTAAAAGTGAAATTAATAATGGGAGTTGTGGCAGCAAGGGAATCTTTTTTAAAAACAGAGGACAAAGTGAAGCATAACTCAAAGGAAGCAACGAATGAGAGAAGATAAAGATAATCAATACACTCCAACAGAAAAGTAGTCTTCGGACACATAAGTGAGCAGTTTCTGAGGATGTGGTGCAAGGGAATTAACCTCTTTCAATAAAACGAATCAATTGTAACCCAATTGCAAAGTAATCTTTTAATATTTGATTTGTTTGATAGATGAAATTAATTTAACTGCAGATTTTTAATATAATCCTATGTTACAGGCATAGAGAATCCTAATTTAGTATATGAAACCCCGTGTAAAGAAAACGTTTTCCTGTTTTTACGTTTTCTTGTATTAGCCATAACTTCTGACACTCTTTTGGGGGTGGTTCTGTTCTTTCTTGCCAAGTGTCTGTAAATAGATTTAATGCAACTAGATGCGTAAGATGAGGTAGGTGATTTAACTGTCAAGTCAGTGTCAGTAGTTAGGCTTCATAATGCATTTTGTTTCTCTTCCAGAAAAGTATCAGTTAAATCGCATTCATTTCCTTCCGAATACTTCCTCACCTCAGTCTCTGCAGAGAATTCCAGTGCTCGTGTTAGAAATATTTTGAATTAGTGGTCATGATGGGGTTTTAACACATTCCTGGGGAGTGTTTTAGAACTTCACCCTGGAGCATTGGGAGTTCTCATCCCTGTTCACGGGAGAGAACAGGAATCCAGCACTCTGGCTGCTGTGGCAGTCGCCGGCTTTAAAAGATTCAAGTCGCGTGGAAATCAGAGAAAAGACAGCACAGATGGTTCAAAAGTAAGTTAGCGTTTCTGAAATTAGTTTTAAATTGTTTTCACAGCTATTTATATTTTAATAGCATCCTTTCGTGATTCATATTTTGAGATATATCTATAAAAATAGGTGCTAAATTGAGAAAGTATTTGCATATTTATAGGAATATTAATTTTCAGAACTGGATTCTTAAAGATTGCTAAGAGTCACCACAAAGGCCAAAAGCAGAAACCAAAGCAAAACCAAAACCAAACCAAACGAACAAAAAAATCTTGCAGTCAGTTTTTACTGTCTTTGTCTTCTGACTTTATAAAAAATATATATTTAAAAAACCTGGACGTTCACTAAAGCCTGTAGAGGATGGCTGTATTTCTAGGAGAATGTTCTAATTATTCATTTTCACTTAGGTGATAGTATATTATGTGGCCGGAAAAGCTGTTAATGTAACAGAATACACAGACCACGAAGCCCCAGTAACTGAGAATTCTGTTGCATCAGAATACATTATATATTTTTTCTTTCTTTTTCAACTCAGGGTGGGCAGATTTTAGAGATCTGACCTCTCCTTCCTCCTTTGTTTAAGTATTTTTAAATTCTAGTCATTGTGCGGTGAGCATTTGCAGGTGTTTCTCAGAGAACTTTTTCCCCTCTAGCTGGATGTGGAAAGGACAATGCAATTAATAACAGATGGCACAGGATGACCACGTCCTTGAGAGAACGCCTTATTGGCACCTCCTGCTAATTGTATCACATATAACACAACTAAAAGCATAATAAATCTGAACTGGGGGACATTTTATGCAAGAGCTCCTCTCCTTTTCCAGACGGTAAATTGCTCAGCTCTTGAAATATCTATAACCTTGTGACACCCAACTTGCATTAGCTTAATTGCCTTTTTCCCTCTCCCTCCCCCTCTACCCTCCCTCTCTTTCTCTCTCCTCCCTTCTTCCCCCACATACACACTCACAGAGACACATATGCACACACACATTTTGTTCCCTCATGGGCATAGGGAAAAATTGGGCTTTTGTTTTTCTCTTTAGTGCCGTGTCGAAAACAGCTTATTTCCTGGTTTGTGTAGGATTTGGTCAGGGTTTGATCTCCTGACTTCTATGGGAAATTATTTTTTTAGAAGGCATTCACTTTTCTTAACATTCATGCTGGGAAAGAAAATGCATGTCTAACTGTTGCTATATTTTAATAAACCTGCACAAGAGAGTTTTATTTAAATAGAAAAACCTGTGAACATCAGAGGGCCATATACACTAACACACACACACACACACACACACACACACACACTTCTCTCTCTCTCTACTCCCCCCCCCCACCCCCCGCAGCAACAACTCACAATATCCTGTTGCAGTAAAAGGAACTGAACTGTCACTTATTAACTTGGTTTGGTGGTATTAGCAACCTGTAAAGGAAAAATTTTATAATTTATCAGAATGTATCCTGCTAGCAAGCATTTTATTTCTTCCTCTAAGAAAATGCTTTAGTAAGTAGCGGGAATTTCATGTTCATTTCCTATACATCTATTTTTTTTTGGGGGGGGGGTTGCTTGTAAACAAACAAAACAAGCAACCCAAAGGCAGTTTACATGAGATTTGGAGAGCCTTAAAACAAACACTTTGAAATCATGGAAAATGTGTTGATGTGTTTTGGTTGCCTAGCTGTGTGTGTGTGTGTGCGCATGCGCGTGCGTGCACGCACGTGTTGTCCTTAGCTATATGGATGTCTATTCTTTCACAGTGATTTATCCTCACTAATAAGAATAACCCTAAACCAACCCTAAAATAAAAAGACAAATAATAGCCCATACAAGAAATGATATAAAATAAAGAAAACAACCAATATTCTGAGGTCTCTCTGGTGTTAGTACTGTTACTGGATCTACTATGGAGTACTTACTTATACTTAGAAGCAACAACTTGTAGGCCAGATCTGGACTTGGGATACACTTGAAATTGGATATAAAGAAAAATGGAAGATTCTTATTTATTCTGATCATTCTCATTTTGGTCTGTCTCTGGTGAAATAAGATGCATTCTGACGAGTTACCTGTTTGGGATATAATCTCCAACAACAGGTTTGCAAAAGAGTAAATAAAGTTGATGTCATTGTGAACTTTCAGAGGAGTGGATTTAAGTTGTTGATTTAAGTCACAGTCTTCGTGTATAGGTAATGAATGACCTTGAGTAAGTCCCACCACTTTTCTGAGCATTATTGTCTTCCCTTATAATGTGAGATGTCAGGACTAGGATCAGTCACTCGCAAACTAGGGGTTCAGTCACTTTGAAGACTAGGGGTTCTGCAAATGTCCATGTTCGGCAAGGGAGAGATGGAAGCGGGAGAAGGTAGAATGGTGGCCACTATTCTCACATCAATTTTGGTATCATTTGTTGTGTTTGTGTTTCTTGTAGAATTTCCTTTGGACGGTTCTCCTGAATAGATGTCCACATGGCTAAAATTATTAAAAAATAATTTTAGACTGCATCCTTGCTAAGGTTCCTTTCAGTAAGAAATTCTGTGATATATGTATTAGCTGCTTTGTATTTAATATGAACTGATTCTAATGTTTGGAATGAATGAAACATGGTTTTTAGGAACGGTTGCTCTACACTTTCTCCATTTGTTCTGTAGTTGATTTGAATAATAGACAGTATAGGGATGAATATAAATAACCTTCTTTGCATTAAAGGGGTATGTGCACGTACATGTGGGTATAAAATGTGTGTTACTTCGTGTCTTTATATTTTGATGAAGCTAAGTCATTTATACAGCTGGCAGACTCTCCAAAACCTATGTGAGTCATGGATCTTACATTTTCCTTTGATTTCACATTTTTCATCTACATCCCTGTACATTTGTAGTCCAGAATCCTCAGGTCAATGCAGAGGGATAGTTGCCCAGTAGAAACATCAACATTGTTTTATCACACTTAGAAAAAAAGAATAATATCATAGTATTAATTACAGTGACATTTGGTCTTTGTTGCATCTGTATTCTAGACACTTTCTAGGAGCAGTTCCTTATTTCTGGTTCAATAGTCAGATAAAGATGTTTCCTACCAGCAGTGGAAATACAGGCTAATGTTAGAGGAAAGATACTCATTACCATGTATCTGTGCACGAAACTTACCTCATTCCTGACTTTCTCACTTTTGGTTGCTGTGAGGACTAGAGCCATTATACAGTGACAATATTTGAAAAATATAAAGCCTGGAATGAATACAGTAGTCCCCCATGGGTTGGAAGTTTGTCTTAATTTTCTTTGTAGCCTATCACCTAACATGTTACCTAACCCATAGTTGCTGTTCAGTAAATCTTTTATAAAAACACAAATAGATGAATGAACAAATAATAGCAATACATATAATATTTGGGCCAACGTATAAGATAAGGTGAATGCTACACAGACATGAATTTCTATTCTCTGAATAGTTTATAACAAACATAATAAAAAACAATGAGTATGCATATGCTGCTTTTCTATATACTATCATATGTGATTGCAACAACAACAAAAACACAACAGACACCTCTTGAAAAAGGTAGGTGGTTGTTTCCTGTATACAGGTATCAGTACAATATTGTCATTTATTGGAGGTGGGGAGAAGACAATGTCAAAGAAAAGAAGAGTGAGAAATCGAATATATCTTTCTCTGGTTAGAATAACTTTTCTCCTCTGCAACTCATTGTGGGTTTTGCCACTCATTTTTTATCCTAATTTTGTATCTGGTCCACACACACCAGGTGATATCTCACTTATATTATTTACACCACAAATTCTGGGTCATGAAGCAGAGGTGCTGGAATATTTTTACATAAAAATGTTGGGATCATGTTTTATTTTAAGCCTCTTACACTGATCATTGTATTTGCAGTGTTAGTATGTCCTACATTAGCTTCCAGATTTGGGCATTAGTGCAGTGAATGGGATCAGTTAAATAGCAAGCACTCTCTCCCTCCTGATTAATGTTAGAGCTCCAATCTTTGGGTGATTGCTGATATATTTGGATATAATAAGGACAAAGTGTTACACTTTCTATTTATGTATGACTTTGGATAAGTCATTTGGAATCGTTTAGATCCTTGCTGTTTTCAAAATGACAGCGACAATACCAGGTACTGACATCATTTAGAGTTGGAGATCATCATCGTATTCGGTACACGGGGGACTGAGAAACATCACCTTGCAAAGGAGATAGGAAAAATACTGGCTTTGGAATCTGCCTGACCTGGATTCAGTTCTTGGCTTTTCCAGTTACTGTTCGCTGTTGAAACAGTTTCTCATATTCTAGGTTGCTCGTCAGTAAAATAGTACAAAGCCCTCACATTTGGACTGTGTGGAGGATTGGAGGTGATAGCAGAGTGACCAGTATAGTACATGCCTATCATATTCCTTCAAGAGACCGCTTTTTGTGTTACTATTGTTACGTTTCTTGTCATTAACATAAGTGAAAAATACTGATTTAGATCAGTGGTTCTTAGGGGAGGATTTTTTTTTCCTTTTTGGCATTTGCTCTTGTTTTTGCCAAACCAACCCCTCAGAGACACTTGTTAGTATCTGGAGACATTTTAGGTTGTCTAAGCTGGGTGTGTTCTGGCCTTTAACGTGTGGAGTCAGAGGTGCTGTTAACATCACACAAGGGACAAGACACTCTCCACCAACAAAGCATTTGACCCAAAGTTTCAATAGTGCTTAGATTGAGAAATCCTGATTTAGGTGATTTGGACTTACAGCACTCTCTTGAAAAACAAAACTCGTCATCTAAACCAACTCTACTTCAGATTCCAAGAATTTGAAGCTGGGAAATATCTGTACCAAACGTCCTCAATATCCTTTCGCTTATGTTTATCTTGGTCTTAGGCTAAAGGAAAAGACTTCTGCCCTTAATATCACACAGTAGAAATATCTCAAAATTTCCAATCACTTAAGACATGTAGTGTCTGCATTATAATTGCGTCTTGATCAAATTGGCTCAGTAGTTAAGAACGGATGCTTCCATTGACCTGAATTAGTTATTCTGTGGTCTGTGTTTTGCACCACCGTTCGACTTAGCTATTTTCAGGAAATGAGACGGATTATGGAGAATCAATGCGGCTGTGATGGCTAAAAGCATAATTACTTTCACTCAGCGCAACTTTCTTTACTAACATTAGCTTGAGCTTATATTATTTATTATATAAGCTCATGTGTTTTATTCATACCGATTCAATTTGGAATGTAGTCAAGGGCATTATAAATGATTGATTTAGGTTGAGACACAGATGAGACAAAGACTTAATGCCATCTTAATTGACAGTAAGGTTTTGTTTTTTTTCCTTTTAAGGCAGATAAAGACGGTTTTCATGTTGTCATTCCATGTATTTAGGCAATGCCCTGAAGATCGCAGACTTTAAATTCAAGAGAACAGAGATAACAGACATGAAAAGCAAAGGGAAACAAGAGACTCTGTGAGAATCATTTATTTACCTTTATTCAAAGGTCAACACTGACCAAAATATTTATATATTATATCAATCCTCATAAGGAAAAAATAAACTAACAGTTTGCAGTTGAAATTTGCCTGTTATGGGTATGGTGAGACATGAAGGAGAGATCCTGACCCTCCCACCCCCACCCCTGGCAGACTTAGGCTTTCCTTCATCTTTACAAGTGGACTCAGGCAGACATTTCTGGATTTGTGTCTTTTATTTTTTCCTAAATAGGCAGCAGTATTCTTAGAAACAAAGAGTGGCACAAACTTCTTCACCAGCATTTTTTCTCCCTCGGCACGCTCATCGCCTTTACTCTGTGCAGTCTCCTTTCTTTCCTTATCACATTTCACTCACTGTTGGGCCCTTGTCTGCCACGGGTCGGGTATAAGTAGTGAACCCCAGCAAAAGCACCGCAGTTGCATCCAACAGGTAAATTCCAAGGAGGCACGAGGGCTAAGGGATGTCATACTGACAAGGTGCACTAGAGGGCGAGAGAGAGCAGAATCCTGGCTTCAGCTACAGTTCTACAGAAAATACTGAGGGTGAGCTTGTCCTCTCACCCTTGGGAGGTTAGTAAACGGAATTTGTTTACGTCTCTTTACTAAGATATCCAGCACTTAGTTGGGAATAAAAATGACTCCACCAAGTAGGTAAAAAAAAGTTCTTTTCATATCTATCCCAGGAGAAAATTCATTGGTATCTACGAAGAAACCTTTAATAAAAACGAAACAAACAGCTAACAAACCGGGGAACAACTGTACAAGGAAGGTAGGATGAAGCTTTAATAAGGAGAAGAAGAATCTTGCAAAAAATTAGAAACTAGAAAATCCCTTGACCTTTTCTTTTTGCAATGTGTTCTTCAGTTGGGCAGCTCTCCCTTCTGACAGGACTTCTGAGTTGGGAAATCAGTGTGTCTGGTGACTGTATCATTGAACAAAGTACTGTCATGTGCTGGTAACTGTGTGTCTGATTTTAACAAATAGGAAATTCAAATGAATAGCAAGGAGGCATCCAAGTAGAAACTGTAAGACTTGTTTACTTACCTGTCTTCCATCTACTGAACCTGCAAGGAGGAGGAGGTGAACCATACCACCTGCTAGATCCCTATTCCTTGGCTTATTTGAAACTGTACTTCTGCTCCATGTGGCTAGAAACCAACAGAAAGCCCTCTTCCTTAAAATAGCATGAACTGAAAACCCATCTCCGCTCTTTTCTATGCTTCTCTTTAACATAAGGGCTGACTGTAAAAGTACTTTTGGGTTTGTGACCAGAGTTGGGACCCAAGTTTTGAACAGTCTCTAATGGGTTAAATAAATTGGAGTGCATTATAAATTCTAAAATTCAGACATCGGAAATCTTGAATTGTAGGAGTAATCCTGTTAGAATTATGAATGATTAATTTCGTGTAAAAATGTGTTCAAATAAAGAATATTACATTGAAATTTAGGAGATGTAAAGAGTTTATTAAATAATTCTTATAAAAATAATTATTTCTAAGGAATTCTAAAGCACTGCTAAGGAGTTATTATTATTCCTTAGGAATGGTCCACAGGAAATAAGATTTTATGGTAACATGAGAAAGAAGAAATAATTAGAATAAAGGGGATTATTAAGGAATGAGAAGTTCTAAAATATTTAATTCTAGAATTGGGACTTCAGAGGACACACATCAGCTTTCTAAAATCTATTCTCAGTATGTCATTATACTTATGTATGGAGAAAAACTGATGTTAAATAACCAATCTTCTTTTGATTTCATGAATGATTTATCTTCCATTTGGTATGTATGAGTAAACTATGAAATAGGAGTCTATTGCATACAATAGAAAAAATGAGCAAAACATTTTTTTATTATAAATATATTTTTTTATTGTTAGACTTACTGGGATGACATTGGTTAGCAAGAATTACATAGATTCCAGGGGAAAACATTTTTTAAGAGACTTGAAATTATAGTTTTTGAACCAGCTTAACATGGAAAGAGCAGTAGAGGCATCTTGAACACTTTTGTGAACAGTGCTAACCCAGGCCTGATGGTTCTACCAAACAGACCTGACTTCGCCGACGGGGCACAGCTCACCATGATGAGGAAGCGGGGAGTGGGAGCCCCCTTTTTTTCTTTTGTAAATGTAATGAAAACTGGAGGAAACCCTGAGGTGGAAATGGTGCAAGCCCCCCTGACTTACACTGGAAGGTACTCGTTTGTGGAACCCTTTAGCACCTAAGTTCCCCTCCGTCTTCCTGAAGAAGCAGAGAAAGAGACTGAAAACATGCAGTTGTCTGTCAGTGCCTTGGTAGAGGCCGCGCACAGCGTTGGGAAACCTGGGAGGTTTCTGCTTCGCTCCGCGTGGGCTCACCTGGCCTGACCAGTGTGAGAAGTGGCCAATGATGCCTTTGGTGACAGGGAGACAGGCAATCAAGCTAAACAAGTATCAGATAAAGTTGATGTGGCAAGTTGGTTGGTGAAGGTATTCAGAAGAGTAGATATTTTGTGTTATATTGGGCAACTTTTAGCATTTAAAAATATTGTCGGTATCATGCGCTTTTAAACAATTATACACACTTTTTAACATAAACTTCTCGTTGTTTCAAAACAAGCTCTATTAACTAACTCTTGATTACCTATTTCAAGCAAATATTTCCTACTTGCCATGTAACAAAAAAAGAAACATCATTTTAAACACTTCTTTTTTTTTTTTTCCTTTTTGGGTAGTTCCCTGGCTGGGAATCGAACCCAGGCTGCGGCTTTGAGAGTGCTGAAGCCTAGCCGCCATACCACCAGGGAACCCCCAAAACACTTCTTAATGATGTAGAATAATAGATTTTCAGCCAATAAAACACAACTTTATATCAGGAGATGTTGCTCCTCAACTGACTGGGACATTGACTTTTCCATAAAGACATGAAAGAGTCTTCTTTTCTTCATGCTATGGTGGGACCTTCAGATTTACTTCACCCGAAGATTGCTCACAAACTCAGACACTCAGAGCGAGCATGCAGGGTGGAGTTTACAGGAAGGAACCACTTGTGTTGATGCTGTTGTGTTTTTAGGATTTCTGAGGTAAACATTTGCCTGTGTAAACTGATTACTAGCCGTGCAATACAAATGCAACTTCCAGACTAGAACAGTTAACATTTTTAAATTTAAGAAAATATGGAATGAAGTAAAAAATTTAAAAGGCATTTATATAAGGCTGCCACATTATTTACCATATTACACAAATATGAAAACATATTTAAGAAGTCATTCTTGTCCTTGAAAGAGAAACACGGAAGAGGAAAACGATGAAAGGAAAAAAAAGAAAACATTTCACAAACTATATATTTACCATATGAAAAGCGTGTACGCAGCCCTGTCAGTTATTAGGACACATGACAGCTACGCCTGCAGATGGCGCTAATATGTCACCTGACTATTGGCCAATAGGCGCCCTGGGGAGTGCTGGGCACTCAGTCTGTGAAGTGATATAGCCCCCTCCCTCACGCTGGAAGGCAGAGTTAGATTCCACTGACACAAGGAATACCAAACCAGGGGCAGTCGTATTTCTGAGCAAGGAGGTCAAGTATGGTGCTTAACCAACTGGGTAGAAGCAAGCCGCTTGTCAGCTCTTCCTAGGGACAGGGAGTCAGATTCTTATTTTCATATCTCAGGGGCGGCATTGTCTTGGGTTTGAGATACTGTTCTTCAGAACTAAAGCTTAAAGTACTAATGTTGATTCGGGGAGTGTGTGAAAAATCAGCGAAGTATGAAGAGTATAGTTTTCACCTATTTCCCCTAAAATATTAAGTATATTTCATATATATATATATATATATATATATATCCATGTTTTTCTACCAAACCAATACGAGCTTCATTGTATTTTTAAGTCAACTGTTCTCTGTTGTTTTACCCTTAATTGTTTAATATGTTTGAATATTTAATTTTTCTCTAATGTTGATATGTTAAGTGTTAATTATGTGGAACTAGATTTTTTTTACTTTAATCAGCAAAAACAACAATGGACTTTAGTTCAGTTGACACTCTTTGATACTATTGGTTTTAAAAGTGAGGGAACTTTTTTTTGTCTTCTAAAAAATCAGACAAATATGATGGTTGTTTTTGTAATAAATATTATGACAAATCTAATAGTTTCAAAGATAACTTTTTTATTTAAGATTAATTAACAGGATTAATGTGTTATATCTAACTCATAAATTTAATCACATTTTCTACATACAGCCTAATAATTAAAGAAGCATGTATTCGTCATTGCTTTTATGAAAAAATTGAGAATTGCTTTTAAAAAAATTGTCCAACACTAACCAAGAGACTAACTTGATTTTGGGTGGTATAATAGAGGGTCGTGAGATCTGTGTTGTTAGAATTTCTACTGTTCTGTCCTGTCTGCTCTTTTCTTCAATTAGTTCATTGGTAAGATAGAAATATCAGGATATTCAGAGAAAGAAAAAGAACATTTTTTTGAGCCTCCGTGTGTGCCAGTGACTGAGCTGGGTGCTCTTCATCCACTCGTTCAAGCTCAGGGGGAATGGGTCCTGCTTTCTGCCTCGTGGCAAGGAGAGCTGAACTCCCAGAGGTCGGCTGACTTGGGAAGTGGCACAACCCGTGTTTAAACCTCCGCCTCTCCGTAGTGGCTGGGCATTGTCCTCCTGGTACTTTGGGGTCTTGGTGGAGTTGTGGAAAGACCACCGACTTCTCTCACCTTCCTTTTTAGTGCTCACACATAGATGTTTCAGAAGCTTGAGGGGGAAACTTCAGATAACCTTAGGAAATCTTAGTGGTTTCTATTTTAGGCTGTCTCAGTACTTGAAATCAGTTGCTAACGTGCTGTATGAGGATTGCGTACTTCTAAATTGAATTCAGGTCTATTTTCTTTAATTGATTTTCACTTTAGTATCAGTTGGATGATGTTTTTTATTTTTATTTCTGTTGAACTTCAGTAGACATTGATTCTTCATCATTTAAGCATTGCATTTTCCATGAAAAAGTGAGATCTGTAAAAATGATATATTTTTAAGTATACTTGTGTTTTAAGGAAATGTTTTTGTAAATTCTTTTTAGATGCCAGTATTCTTACTTTAACTTTTTTTTTTCTCAGAAGTTAGGTCTCATTAAATTAAATTGTTTGTTGGAACAGCCATGTGCTTCTAAAGGAGTTAACTTTTTTAGAATGTTGAATAGAAAAATCCTATGCAACCTTATGAAGATCACTTTTATCCTGGGGGTAAGAAAATCAATTTAGGAATAATATGTTATGATAAAGAGAAGAAGGCAAAAAAAAAAAAAAAAAAAGAGCCATCATGATATATAATTAGTATTGGATTAAGGCTATATTTTTCAAAATTTCAAAAGTATGTTTTATTGAGTATTAATCTTTTGTGTTGGCCTTCCATCCCCAAATTACACACATACACACCTACTTACATCTTTATTTAAAAATTACCTAAAACTTGACAATAGCCTATTAAATGCCATGGCAAATCTAACAGTAGAGAACCTCCTTTTTGAATCTAGGGTCTCTTCAAACTTATGTGGTACTTATTAGTAACATCTAGAACTAGAACTCAGAATTTACATTGGGAAACACTGTTTTAAGGACATATCCAAAGCTACACTGTAAAGGGATTTACTGTACCCAGTTTGAAAGGATGATGAGAATAAAGACAGATTAGATTAGAGCAATTTGGGTAAGACAGTGAGGGCTTGAATTAAGGCCAGGCAATGGGCTAGACTCAACAGATGCTCAGGATAGGATGTAGAATTTAAATGATTCAGTGACTACTACTAGATGAAAAGAGTCACTTACACCAGGTCTGACTTGAGGGATGTGGTGAAAATACATTACTTGACAAAGGAATGTCAGGAGAGAAGAAGAATCGTTGGGGTAAAGGAAAGGAATTCACTTTTGGACTGTTGGCTAGGAATTTATCTAGGTTGGTTTTTCCAGTAGGAGCTAGAAATAGGTTTGGAAAAGGTATGGATGTCAGAGTCACCATGCCGTGTGAAGCTCCTAGGAAATGGATGACACTAAGGATGACACATCATCTTTAACTTGTCGGGATCCAGATCACTTCATTAAGTGCATTAAGTGGGGCGAGATGCTGAAAAGGCAAACTGTATTTTGCTATTATAACCCCTGTTTTAGGAAAAGATAGATAATAAAATAAAAAAATAAAGTTACCTACATATTAACTACATCAGCTATTACATGTGGCAGAGGATCTGTGATGCTGAAAGTGCAATTATTTCACAAGAAAACATGCAGGAATTAAGATAATGTCTGAAGATGTTTAACTCTTCCATGGGCTCATGCCAACAAATGCTACATTAAGTTTATAAATCCATTAATCAAGAAAAGAGGCATTGAATTAAGATTCATCCAGATTTAAATAATTCTGTGATCTCTCTGAAGCAGACTGAGGACACTATAGAAAATAGCAAATGCATTTCCTGTTAAGCATTAGCTTGGTTCATTTACAGTAATTCCCTGTTCCTGCACAACTGTTCACTTTTGTCTAAAACTGAACGTATTTCTATTCAATTTGGTAATCAGTGATGCGCACTGATAAATGGTGTGTTTGAGAAGGGTTGGTGTGCTTTCAGGTTGATATCAGGTCCCATTTCAAGAAGGTAAGCGTAAGGGTGCTAGCTAGCGTATGCTGAGTGTCCGCTGAGTCCCATACTAAAGTAGGAGCTTTGCATACGTAAACTAATCTTCAAATCAACTTTGTGAGGCGATTTTTATTGTTGTTCTTTAAAGGCCTAGAATCTGAAACTTTGAGAGTTAATATTCAAAGTTATGAAAGCAAGAGGCAAAGCTCAACTTTGATTAGTAGGTTGAATGATTCCACAGTTTGTAGTCCTTCCATTGGCTCGTGCTTCCTATGGAAGATAAAAAAGAGGGAGGAGAAAAATGGCCCCTTTCCACATCAATTAATTACATCACATAAAATAACATTTGTATGCAATCCTTCTGGGTGTATTTTCCCAATTTTCTTGTAATAACCATTAATGGGAACTAACACACATGAGCAAGATTTTTATTTTTTGAACTCTGCTTTGTTCTAGAAAAGCCACTTGAACAATGGTGGGCAACAGTTTTAATTACCGTCAAAGGTGAGGAATGACTTGATTAAAATAAAATATATATATACCCCCATATGTTTACACACACATATGTATGTAGAACATATGTGTAAAGAATGCCAGATAATTGCCCCAATTTAGGAGGTGATTTGCTTTCTATTAAAAAAACAAAACAAAACACTTTTTGATGCTGCTTTTGCAGAGATAGTTTACTAAAGCTGTTTTTTTAAAGGAAAGTAGAGAATACATTTAATATTCTATAAAACTGCTCTGCTTTGCATTCTAGAAGCAGTCAGAGGAGGTAGGTCAGTCAGCCAACCATTTATTCAAAATCTATTAAACAAATTAACTCACTATTGATTAGCTTCTCATACAGCATGATGAGCTGCTGGACTGCACAGAGGATTCTGCCATCACAGATATACACACCTCTTCTTGGTCCATGGAAGTTCTTGATTCTTGTCTGTTGAATTTACGAGACCCAGTGAAATTCATTATGCCTTCTATTTCAGTTACATATCAGATTAGACTTTTGAGAACTTATATTTGCAATTATTGAATATTTTTAAAGCCCTTTAATAAAAATTTAACCTCAAAATTGGCTGATGTCAATATCTTGCCGTCATTAATATTGATCTAATTTTCTTCAGATGCAAGTGTAAAATAAATTCTCACAGATAAGTAAGGCAAGTAGAACTGAAAACAAATTTAGGCAAAAGAAGGAAGATATGTGAAATTATTTATATAGAGATGCCTTAAATGCTACCAACATGCATTAAGAAAAGTATTATATAAAAGCAACTTTCCTTATCTCTAGGTGAAATATTTGCAGTCCTGCTAAATGTTTTTTGATAAGAAGTTTTGACATTTGAAAATGAAAGCTATTTGAACAAAACCAGTCTAGAAAAAGGCTTAAACATTTTAAATGCTACCTAATATAATGAATAGATTTTTTTTTTTTTTTGGTTTCTCTTGCAGATAGGGATTTTATCAAATGACATTTTTTTTTTGGTATATTACAAAAAATACTGAAAATAGTAATATAAATTAAATGTTTGGAGGTGGAGGAGAAGAAGAATGTAACAAATAGCATGCAAACATATCTTTCAAAATAAAACTCTTATCTGTAATAATTTTATCAAATTTGTTTCCATTTACTGTATGATCATAACCAAAGGATCACTGCTGGCAGAGTTCTTTAACAACAAATCAGGAATGAAAATATCTGTGGAGTGAATTGTTTTCAAGGGTATTTTACTAACAGATGATTGCTTTTTAACTCAAAACTCACCTTAAAGGGAAATGATAACAATACTTAGCACTTTTGTAATGCTTTCTGCCTCCAAATAACTCACCTAATTAATTCTAATTAATCTTTACAACACCCCTGTGAGGTGACAAATTGCCTAGAACTGTTCCCCACTACTGACATAATTAATTATGATCATGTATATATGTATTAAAAGCACACTTGTAGTTTACTACTTTAACGTGTATGTAGCTTCAGATAATGTATTCATTTAGTGAAGAAATAATGTAAAATGAGCACAGATTTAAAATCATATCTGTTGATTTATTAGGATAAAATCAGACTCGGGGTTTGGTGTTACTATTTGTGGGTGGAGCATATTTGGAGTCGTGGAGTGTGATGGGGAGCACCCTGGCCCAGGACCTGAGGGACCCTAGATTCTAGCTTCAGTTGTTCTCATTAACTACATGTCTGACCTTGAAACTTACTTTTCTCAGCTATAAGGTAGTGATAATGTTACCTGCCTGGCCTATGTTACAGGAATGTTTGAGGGTTAACCGTGACAATATATGTCAAAATACTTTATTATTCTAAAGTGTTTTTCAAATATAAATTATATAACAAAATAAAAAACAACTAATATTGTTTTTAAAAAATATTCCTAAAGGGCAGAAATGGAGAGCATAGGGGGCTTGCCTTTCTATTCATCAGTTTAACATTTTAGAAAATGTATTTATTGAGTGTCTACTACCACGGACAGCACAGATGGTAGACACTTGGTGAGGGGCATGTATAGAGTGGGCAGCTGCGTGTGGTGAATCTGTATCAAGTGCAGATATTAATTATACGCCTATTGGGCCTGTCGTGTCCTAGCATTAAGTTTCCTAATTAGTACATTAAAAGGAGGAAGTATGGGGCTAGAAGTTCTTCTGAGTGAACGGTCTGATTTATGAGTAGTGGAGACATACATGGCTCTTACCTTCTTTGTTATGTGTAATTTTAACATCTAAAAATGAGCCAAACCAAGGATAGTGTTGACTGTGGTCATGAGTGACCTAGTTGATAGTCATGTCAGGACCTCTGTCCCCTGGTCCAAGCCTCATACCTCTCCACCCTGAATGCACAACCTGAGGGTCACAACCTTTTGTCTCTCCATAGAGTGAAATGGTTCCCAGCTTATACACGGTCATCCTCGGTCATCTTTCTGGGTGTCTTCTCCTACTTGTTTCATTTCTCCTTTGGAGGCTGCTTTGCTGGTTACTTCATGTCTGTAGATCTCTAAAATTGGATACTCCAGAGCTCACAGAACTTAGGCCTTTTTTTCTGTTTATATCGACTACCTAGGTTGTCTCATTTATCTCTGTGGCTATAATGCTGTCAACTCTCAAACGCAACTGTCAATCTCATATCTCTTGCCTACACTTCTCTTCTGGCCTCTGGAATCCTATTTCTAATACCTAGTCGTCATCTCAACTTGAATATGTATTAATATAATATGTATCTCAAACTTAGGAAGTCCAAACCACATTCCCACCTCCTCCTGGGTCAGCTCCATTCTATCTGTATCGTATTACTTAATAAATGGCAATCCAACTCTTCCAATTATTAAAACAAAAGCCTGAGGGTTACCCTTTATTTCTTTCAGTCTATAGACACCACATATCCTATTGGCTCTACCTTCAGAACATATCCGAAGTTCGTCTTCTATCACGTCCACCAAAACATCCTTGTTCAAGCGACTTTGTCTAAGTGACTTTGTCTCTTCCTATTTCTAACTTTTCTCCTTGCTTCCACCCTTGCTATCCTGTAGTGTATTCAGAATATATCATTCGCCCTGTATCACTGAGTTGTGGTTCTCCAACTTCACCATGAATCAGAACCACCTGAAAGTCTTGTGAAGCTATAGACTGCTGGGCTCCATTCCCAGAGCTTGTGATTCAGTGTGTGGGGCCTCAGAGTTGGCACTTCCCTGGGTGATGTGAATGCTGATGATCTGGGAGCCATCCCTGGAGGACCTGTGATGTAGAATTTACTCACTCAAGGTATGGTCCACTGACCAACAATATCAGTAGGACCAGGGAGTCTGTCAGAAATGCAGAATTTCAGACACACTGAAGCAGAATTTGCATGTTAGCATCCTTCCAAGGTGATTCTTTTACGCATGGCAGTCATAGAAGCACTAACGAAGACTATTCTTTTTCTATTTCAGGTAACATAATAGTATTCAACATTATCTACATTGAGATGAAAATCCCCCAACAACTATCCATTACTCAACAGGGATTTTCCATCTCAATGTAGATAAAACTTTAAATCCCCAGTATGTTTAGAGAATTCTGCAGAATCTGACCTCCTGTTAAACGCTCCAACTTGCTCTCCTGTGGCACATCTGCTGAGTCACTGCCCTCCTGCTGCACCCATTTCCTTGGTCTTCCCCGAACCCAGCTCTTCTCTGACTCAGGGAATTGGCACTTGCTCCCGGTCCAGCCCCGCAACCTGGAATTCTCTTCGCTTAGAAACCACATTGCTGGGGTTCCCTGGTGGTGTAGTGGCTAGGCTTTGGTGCTCACAATGCCACGGCGTGGGTTCAATTCCCAGCCAGGGAACTACCAAAAAAAAACAAAAAAAGAAATCACATTGCTTATTCTCCTACGTACTTCAGTGGTGTTCTCAATGGTCAGCTTGTCAGTGAGACCCTTAGACCAATGATACCTGATAACAGCCCCCTTCCCTAACCTGACACTTCATTTATATTTTAATTTACTCTAATTTTCTATGTAGCACTTATCGTGAACTGACACACTATATATTTATTTACTAGTTACTTTTATTTGTAGAACTTTTTTTTATAGGTATTTTGAGTCTTTTCATCACTTTTATATGCCTAGAACAGTACAAGGAACATCATAGCCATGGCAAATTTGTTAACTGAATAAATAAGTTTTCCACATTTGTCCCATATATAAATTTTTAGTAGGAAAATATGAGATCATATCAGTACCAAAGTATTGAGGAAAGGGAAAATCAAGTAAGTAGATTTCAGGATTAAGATTTGACAAACTGGGGTAAGATGACTAGAAGACAGACTTTTTCTCACATTTTTTCTTTTTCTTTTTTTTTTAATGAGACCATTGTTTTGCAAGTGGCGGTATTTTGTCTTTTCTTAAGGCTGAGTTAACACTCCATTGCATATATGTACTATGGCTTCTTTATCCAGTCATCCACTGGAAGTCACATGGGTTGTTTCCACGTCTTGGCTACTGTAAATAATGCAGCAGTGAACATAGGGTGCATATGTCTTTATGAATAAATGTTTTCAAAATGTTCAGGTAGACATCCAGAAGAAGAATTGCTAGGCTGTGTGGCCAATCTATTCTTAGGTTTTTGAGGAACCTCTATACTGTTTTCCATAGTGTAAATAGTACAAATTAACATTCCCACCAGCAGTGTGGGAGTTCTTGAGATGATCATGGTAAGCAGAGTACTCAGACAGAAAAGCGCAAGAACCACGTGATTGCACTTACATATGGGATATAAACCAGAAAGCGACAAATGGACAAAAAATACAAAAAAACCCCAAAACACCAAAAAACAAAAAATAACCCTCATGGACACAGAAAACAGTATGGTGATTACCAGAGGATCAGAGGGGAAGGGGGAGTCTGAAGAGGATGATGTCATTTTGTTCAGTGTTGTTTGTGCAATGTTGATGAGATGCCCTAGGAACTTAGCTCTTGTTTGTATTCAGTAGCCTGTTGTAAAATTGGTTTCATTATACGTCATTTCTCTGAAAGTCTCGGAGACATTATTGTTGACATTAAATGAGGACTTACTACAGATTATATATAAGACATATTTTCCAGTTTCATACTTTATTGTAAAATGATGGACCAAATTATGGAAATTGACTAATGCATTGACTGTCTGCTTAAGTAAATTTCACACCAGTGGGCCCAGCTGTGACGACTTTTGGCTAAAGAATTTCAATTGACAGTGATAATGTGCAATTGGGAGGAGGTACCCAGTGAAAGTTGCAGGCCTCGGCATTAGAAATATTTTAATTCAATGCCTTTGTTAATGGTCTGGAAGGAGCAATGAGAAGCTCATTAATTAAAATCACTGGTTTACTAAATTGGGAGGTGCAGAAGGCCTTAGAGGACTCAGAGTGGAGAAGCATGAGTGGGAGTTCCATCTGTAAGAAAAATTCAGATTTAAATATGGCGGACGTATTTAAAGAGTTCGCTGTCAACGTTAACGTGCCTTTGATGATGATGTTAATGTTGATCGTGTTGAGAAGAATTTATTGTGGCTGAGTTTCTTACTCTTCTGCATCAAGAGGGGCTCAGCCACTGCCATGTGTAATCACCCATCACAAAAGGTCTGAGTGTAGCAAAGGGCAAATCTTATTCCTAAACTATAGTTAGATTTGTATTTAAGTATGTCTAGGGGTATTAGATGGGGGTGGTGCATATGAGGAAGCATGTATTAATAGTATTCTGGGAAAGAATTCTTCCTATGGAAAGGGAATAGGGCAATTTAGCCAATGGGTCAGAGTTGGTGGAGAAGTGGTTTCTTTGCTCAGGTCTTCATTCAGATTATATTATGGCCCAGCCCCCACAGACTCATTTCTGAATCCCAGAGTGAAATGTTCACAGTGCAAGAGCCAGTAAAGCTATTAGGTTCAACCACATATAATTTGTCATTAATGGACAGATACTCGTAATTTCCCATGTTTTGACTAATGGGCTCTTTGGTGTGAGAACTGAAGTCCTAAGGCCAGCTACTCTGCCTCCCTGGGTGTGGGCACCTATACTTGCAAGAGACCTGCTAGTCTCCGTGCATGCTCAGTGCCATATTAGGGACCATGGGTGGGCAGCGACACAACACTTAACCTTTTGCTGAGTGCTGGTGATGGAGACGCAGTGTCTAGTAAGAGTTAGCAGCAGGAGGAAGAGAGAAGAAAAATGAATTTTAGGAAGTGTCCTGGAAGACTCTAATCTACAGATGAGGAAGTTGGGTTTCCTCAGAAGTATTTGGGAGTTCCCACAGAGAAGATATCTGGGGGCAGAAATACTGTTCTACAATTCTTATTTTCATGTTGCCACAGGCTGTTGTGACACAGGAAGTACAGTTATATACTTGGTATAGTAGAGACAAAAGCAGAGGAGGTCTGAAGGACTTGAGGAATTCTGGGATTCAGGACTGTAGTAGCTCAGATTTTGCTGTCTGCTGCCCTAAAAGATGTGTCTACGACAGCAAGTGGTACTCTGAGGGTCCGCACAGTCACTTTGGTTGGTTCACAACGAAGGGAGGACCTTGGAGTTGTTGTAGTTGTGTCGTTACCACATGGACACATGGAAGCATGTAGGGAAGCATATTGTTCGCACGCGTTCAAACTAGACTGCTCAGAAAAGCAGATCTTTTCTACCTGGAGAGCCAGTGAGACTTTCAGACTGCTAGCATTCTGCAGCCGTAGGTGGAATAAAGCAAAAGAGAAATGTGCAGACGTGCACACCAGTCTTCTGTGTAGAAGGTACCTGTTTCAAACTACATGGAGGATATTCATCAACACACTGTATTGCTGGTTCTTAGTTCCTTTAGGTATAAAAATGACAGAATTGCACCAGATGCCCTTGATTGCTTTTTTCCTAATGTAATATTCTATCACACTCTCACATTGATACCTTTAGTGGGTTATTAGGTATTGTCTGCAGATTTCACTTGCCCAGAGAGCAATTTGATAACTGAAACAGTAAAAATATCAACACATAAATATTAACAATGCTAATAACAATAATAAGTAGCTACCATATAATATCAATGAATGGTTATTGTTTTGCCAGCCTTGGTGCTGAGTTTTTCATGAATTACATGATTTTAAAGCTCAGATAAAGTGAGGGTTCATTTAGTGCCCTTAAGAAAGCATGGAATAACCAGGAAGGAAGGACTGGAATTAGACACCTTTTGAAGTTTTTATCCCTACCGCCATCACCCTATTGCACACAGTGGCTTTTTCTGCTGTAGAGAAAGACTTTCCTACTCTTTCTTTTTAATTAATAGAAGATACAGTGAATAAAATGGGAATAAGGACATACATATACTGTACAACTACACTCAGTGCGATTTTCTTTTTTGAACAAAAACATAGTTTGGGGCAAATTAAAGGTAGGAGGGCTGTCTTTCTCATGCAACCAGGAAAGCGCCATCCAAGTAATGCACCTTATCTGTGTTATACAACCAAAAAGGAAGTAGATACATTTTATCAAGAGACATTTCTCAAAAGGCCAATTCCAGTGCCATCTGTTTTTGCATCAGGTTTAAGTTTATGGTGAACACCTAAGAGAAGCAGGCAGGGTTAAAGCATTTTTTCATTCCGATAAAGCATAGAAGCATAGTGTAGGAATCAGTGATTTTTAGGCGGGTGTCCTCTCTGGTATTCCAGAAACTTGATTCAGCCAAAGTAATTGGTCATTCTGGACTCCCTAGGTTTCCTAACCTTGAGATAGTCAACCATCCCTGACAGGTCAGATACAGCCCAGGAGAAAGAGCTATTGGACATCTGGAGAGAGGAGTAAATACACTGTAGTGAGCAGCTGAGAACATTTCTTGATGGATTTTGTTTTAGGTAGAAAAGCAAGACATTTTCTTCTACACAGTTCATAAAACATATATAGTAAGGAAAAGGAAATCCATATGGTATCAATTTATTTAAATATCTTAAAAACTAGATATTGTGAAAGCCTTTTATAGTATTTATATTTTTCTTAGAGGACATTTTATTTCACCAAGAATGAAGAGAAACAAGGCCTGAAAATTCATGTTTAGTTCCAAATTTAAAGTCAGATTTGACATGGGTTTTAAAACACAACCAAGCAAAAAGCGACTTTAGTGGGAGTCAGGCAAGCTGTTTTTCTGGAAGACTGCTATTCCCCTCGTCAATGCAGCAGCGAACAAACAAACTGAGCCCTCGAGTCGTAGCACCGAATGGTAGGTTGGTACATAATTCTACAGAATTTATAGCTTCAGAGACAGGACATGAGGGGTAATGAATTGCGTGGGCTGTATTTGCTGTTCTGTGGGTCCTGCAGCCTAGAAATGCTTCAGAGAGAGCCAGAAGGAGGGTGTATGGTGTCGTCTGCTGCTCTATACCTGGTAGTGAACAGAGGAAAAGAGGGGAAATAGAGTTGTTTCTTTTCTTTTTTATTGTTACATTTATTGGGATAGCATGGGTTAGCAAGAATTACATAGGTTCCGGGTGTACACTTCTACAGTGCATCCTCCACGTGTTGCGTTGTGTTAGTTCTGTCTCCGTCATCATGTATTGGCTCCTCCGCCCCCCGCTCTGGAGTTGTTTCTTAAGACAACCTGTATTTCCTCTGGATATATGGATTATAATGTTACTGAGTTTAACCTAGTTTTAAATTATTTTTATAATGATTCAAAAAAAGTTACAAATACTTAAGTCCCACAATATAAGGTATAGGATGGTGGTTCTATGGAGAATACTATGAAGGAACTTTTTCTTTCTCTCCTCTCTCTGTCTGTCTCTCTCTTCTCTCTCCTCTCTACCCGCCTTCCCACTTTTTAAAAAATGGATAACCTACTGCTCCGGAGAGAGTATAGTTGAGTTATTTTCATAGTTTGCCTCTGTATAGCTGAGGACATAATCAGTAAAAGCTAGGGAAAAAAATATAATCTTACACAAAGCCATCATTTTCTTTTAGGTATCATTCCTCATATGTTCTCAAACAAAACTGTCAATCAGTTTCCCATTTGAAATTTACTTACCTCTTAAAAAATTCTTTAAGAATTTACTTCTAATAATATAAACTTCTGATGTTCATATTCTAAATATCAGGCACATAAATGTTTTTTTTTTCTTTCTTGTGAGTCCAAATGAATATGTCATAAAATGTAATTGGTTACCTTTAATTTTTTATCTATCTTGACACAAATTTTACAAGCAGGCTTATATGGGGAAAAATTAATAACAGGCTGTAAACCAAGTATGAAAATTAGCTTTAATACTCACATGAGTTTCCAATGCAAATTTGTTTGCAAAATAATCCGAGGTTCCTAAGCTAAATATGTTTGCGGCTAATTTTTAAGATTGGGTTATTTCTTCTTTAATATTGGGCTGTGGAAAATCTTCATATACTCTGGATACAAACCTTTTATTGGATATATGATTTACAGATATTTTCACCCTGTCTGTCTTGTCTTTTCATGTTTTAATAGTGTTCTTGAAAGAGCAGAAATTACTAAATTTTCTGAGGCTCAGTTCATAATTTGTTAATGGAGTGTAGTTTAGGAAGTCATAATTAAGAAGTCTCTTACTGATTCAAGGTTAAAAAGATTTTCTCCTTTGTTTTAGAATTTTTTTAAATCTTAAAGTTTGCATTTTGGATTGTGAACCATTGTGTGGTTATATTATATATCTGTATTTTGTGAATTATAGATCAAAGCTTTTATGTTACAAGATAGGCAACCAGTTGTTCCAGTGCATTTGTTGAAGAGATAAACATTTCAACACTTTGTACTTTACACTTTTACAAAAATCAATTGACCATAGATGTGTGAGTCTATTTCTAGACTCTGTAATGTTCCATTGATCTATTTGTCTGTCTTGATGCCAACCACATTATCTCAACCTTTGTTGCTTTAAAATAAATCTTGAAAGCAGTCATTTTAAGTCTTCTAAATTAGTTCTGTTTTCAAAGTTGTTTTTGTTCTAGATATTTTGCATTTCCATATAAGTTTTATACTAAGCCTGTCAATTTCTGTAAAAAGTACTGGTATTTTAATTGAGGTTATATTAAAACTATAGATCAACTTGGAGAAAATTGATAATAACAATACTGAGTCTTCCAACTCATGAATGCATGATATTACTGCATTTATTTAGATCTTTAACGTTTTTTCTAAACAATATTTTGTAATTTTCAGATCTGGAAGATTTATTCCTAAATATTTTGTATTTGTATACTATTGTACCTGGTATTTTAAAAAATATCAGTTCTAATCGTTCATTGCTGGTAACAGAAATTCACTTGGTAACATCTTTTGATTAGTTCTAGGGACGTTTTTTTGTAGATTTCATTGGATTTTCTGGTATGTTATCTGTCTTTATGCATAGACAGATAACATACCAGGCATGTTATCTGTCTATGCATAAAGATAGTTTTAATTCTTTACTTGCAATTTGGATGCTTTTTTTTTTCTTGCCTTATTGCACTGGCTAGGATGTTCAGTGTTCAGTGTGATGTTGCATAGGAGTGGGGAGAAGGGACAGCCTTGTTTTGTTCCTGATCTTAAAGGCAAAGCATTCATTTTCTTCATTAAGTACAACGTTAGACCTGTATTTTTCATATTTGTCCCTTATCAGGTTAATATAGTTCCTTTCTACTGCCTAATTCCTGAAAAAACAATTTCATCAATAATAGATCTTGCATAATGTCACTTTTTTTCTACATCTATTGAAAAGATCATGTGATCTTTTTTTCAGTTTAATGTGGTAAATTACACGTGATGTTTTATTGGTTTCTGTTTGCTAAATTTATTTAGAATATTTGTATCTTTGGTTATGGATCCTGGTCTATAATTTTACTTATTTGTAATATTATTGTCTGCTTTTGGATCAAGAGATGCTTTGCCTTATAAAAAGTATTGGGGATTATTCTGTTTTCTTCAGTTTTCAGAAACAGTTTGTGTAGAGTTAATACTATTTTCCCCCCTTAAATGTTAGCTAGAATTTACCACTGAATGCATATAGACCTGGTATATTCTTTGTGAGGTTTCTAAGTACAAATTAAAAATTTTAAAGAGACAAGTTAAGCTATTTTTTTCTTGAATGAGTTTTGGTAGTAATTGTAGTATTACAGTGAATTTGTTCATTTCATCTATGGTGTTGGAATTACTGAAGTTGTTTATAATATTCTCTTACTATCCTTTCAATATTTACATTATCTCCTCTGGTGTCACATCTTTCATTACTGGTATTTACAATTTATGTTTTTAATTTCCTGCTCATTCTAACTAGAGGTTTATTGATTTTTTTCATATTCTCAAATGACCAGTATTTTATTCAATTTCTTTTCTTTATTATTTTTCCCTTATCTATTTTATTTATTTTTCATTCTGATCTGTATCATTTTCTTTCTTCTGATTATGTGGGATTTAATTTGCTCTTCTTTTTTTATAGTTTATCCACACTTTCCTTAACACTTGCTGTTATCAGTTATCATTCGTTATTATCTTTTGACTATAGGAACCCTAGTGGGTGTGAAGTGGTTGGTATATCATTTGGTTTTGATTTGCATTTCACTTTGGCAGAAGAAACACTCCTATAGTGTTTCTAATTCCTTCTCAGAATATCTATTATCAGTGTGTCTATTAGCATTCAAACCTTTCAAATGGCAATAAACACTTTATTCTTTTCTTAACTGCCTTTGTTACTTCTAGGCATCCTAATAATAAAATTGTCAGTAATAGTGGCAAGCACTTTTTAAGCCCTTCCTGGGATCTAGGCTTTTGATGTATCTTATTCCATTCTCACATAATCTCATAGATAAAAAATTATGTGAAATGAGCTTTAATAACATTGAGTTGCATGTTATTTCTCTCCTGTTATTCAGTGCCATTTATTTTTTCTAAATGTTGTCCAGTTGGAATTCACATACATTACTGCTTATAGGCTAAGACCATCCAACTCTCTATTTGCACAATGAATGTATGCTAAGAATATTTGTTATATTTAAAATGTCATTAAAGAAAACGAGTATGAGACAAATCTATGTAGCCTAGAAAGCTTGAAGTATGTACTATATGGCCCTTTATAAAAAAAAGTTTGCTGACTTCTGACTTACATTGACATATGAGGTTGGACAATTAATTTTGTAAAAAATGTGGGAAATGTGCTACATACCTCATTGCTGAATATAACTGCAGTTACCTTCCAAATACTCCCCTTGGGAAGCTGTACACAGATGTGTCAGTGCCTAGTCCACTCTTCTAAGCAATTTTGGATTGGCCATCAGAGCTGTTGTCATACCCAAAATCTGATAATGAAGTTTGGCAACTTGCCACGGTGTACTTATGTTGGCAGCACTGTACAAACAACTCAGTCAAGTGTCATAACCTTATATATAATTGCCAAAATTATGACACCTGACCAAGTTGTCTGTACAGTGCTGCTAACATAAACACAGGGTGGCCAGTTCCTGAACTTCATTATTCTGTGCTCTAATATAAAACCTATGACTTGATGTAAAAGACAGAAGGAAATTTGAATGTGATCCCTCAAAAATATGTGAGGAAAGAGAAAACTAACTATAGTTGTACAAGGCCCAAACAGGACATGCAGCGTAGAAAATATTCTGGGGATTGGTGCATGCCTTTACTCCTCCATAGTTCTTAAGGAGGTTTCATTACTGTAGATTGGATACAGTCACGCAGGATAAATGAAAGCCACTAGATTGTACATGCTACAGGAAGACAGAATGGCTGAGGGTAAGCATTTATACTAGGAAGTAAAATACCAAATTGAGTGGATGGATTATTTGAGTAGAAAATGGTAGAATTTGATGAACTGTATAAAAGTAACACCCACTCTGACATTGTGGAACAACTCCCAACTCTCAATATTGACAAAGTAACATTTACAAATCAGGGTACTCATTTAAGTTTTTGTTTGAACTATTTAATGTGTCCTCTCTGCCATCCAAAAATTTGAGTTACTTATCAAGGGGGTCTTGGTGTAATAGCAAACTTTCTCCTATGATGATTAGCATTGAACCATGCTTTCTGTTCTTGCCCATGCTTCCTGTCTATCTCCTCTACTATTCTTTAAAGAATCAAGAAGTTCTGTACTATCAAGTTGTTGATAAATAAAAACATAGGCTTGTACACATAATATCTTTTAATTTATCTCTCTCATTATTCAGTGCCAGTTCCTTTTCCCAAATAAGATTTGCCAACTGGAACTCACATCCAAAAATATAAAATTTAAATTTCCAAAGCAACATTATTTTCCTTTTATTGTAAAATAATATTTGAAAGAACTTGGCGTGTGAAACTAAAATCACCACCATCTTTAAACAAGGCTTGAGTTGGTGCTAAATTCTTTGTCTTGAGGCTTGAAATTTTATCATTAGTAAAGAGATTTTTTTTTCTGTGCTTAAAAAAATTAAATCCATTTCTTTCTCATCAGAGTGAAATACCCTCAAACATAAACAGTGGAACATTCAGACAGTATCTTTGTTCAGGCTGAAATACGAATGCTTGCTCGAGGATCACAGTGTTCTGTATTGTCTGTCATTGAAGACTATGCTAACACAATTATAATATTTTATATTTCAAAATGGCAATGTAACTGGTCCCAAAGGACACAGGAAACCTTTTTATCCACATCCTTTTGTGCACTGCTAGGTCATATCGGTTCCTTTCTAGCATATCCGCTAATTTAATTTTCTTTTGAATAATTGTTTACCAGATCAAATCTTTTTTTTTTTTCTCTCTAGAAATCCCTTTAACCTTTACAGAGGACTGGACTTATAATGGAACAGTATGCCAATGGAAATGATAAGATTTGTTCTAAGACTTTAGAAATTTGCTTGAAGATAGTGGTGTATTAGTAAATATTAAGAAGCTCTTTTCTTGCAGTCTTAGCAAAATGAATAATGTAATGTTCGTTAAGCATTATTTGGAGATTTTTTTAAAAAAAGTGAACTTATATTTGTTAACTCCTGAATGAAGTTGTTTCTTGTTTAATTTTCCTCCCTGGCTAGCAAATGTATAATAACTCATATGATCTGTTTTCATTACCTTTCATATTCACTGTAATTCCTGAACTTAGATTTGAGATATGGTAGTCCAACTGGTGTTGCTTTTTAAGTAGGAACAAAATTGCACATATAATTGAATCAGGTATGTTGTCACGATCCTGTTTGAAATCTCACATTTCGTCTATGCATAATAAAATTGTAAGTACCCTTTGGTCATGTTGAAAATATAATTATACTAAAATTATTATCTTTGCCTATCCTGTATTTTTTCCATTCTGTGATTCAAGACTCTTTATACTTTTCTGCTCCCTTATTTCTCCATGTTGCTTTCTTTTTTATTTTCTTTTTAATAAATTTTATATTCCTTCCTAAATGGTCTATATATTTTGTAGGAAAATGCTTGCCCTAAGATACCAATTTCTCACTGATATTTTTGCATTTATTTTGTTATTAAAATTCTTTCCCAACTCTTCACTTCAAGTCTCATCTTCCCCACATAGCCCACATTATACTCGCCCTATGAAGTCAATGTTAATTATCTTATTCATCCCTTTCCTAAACTATTGTGGCATATGTTCTTAAAAACCATTGGCACTTTTACTATGGCATGCATTCTCGTTGCCTTTGTCTTGAAGCTCCAACTAGGTAGAGAGACTTCAGGGACAAGAAAAAGGATTTATATCTGTTTAAATCTTTATTGCGTATCACACAGAAGATACTGAATATATGTTAATGCATATTTAAATCAATCACTTATTTTAGTTATAATTAATGTTTGTGTAAGAGTTAAACCATAGGAAACATCTATAAGGAAAGTGTCCCTATTAAAGATTAGAGGCCAAAGCACAAATAATAGAAAGTAGACTTGTGAAAACAACTTGGTTACTAAGGTTAGACAGATCACACTTCATCTCTGTTTTGTTGAAAGATACGGTTATGCTATGCCACCTCACCCAAGATGTACATTCTCAGTAGTATCTCTTTTTATCAAGAGCTTTTACCTTGGCCTAATGCTTGCAGCCTATTCTCAACAGAGTACATGGAGTGATCTTGTCTGAAATTCACATCATTTCATAACTGTCTTAAAAATGCCCTCTAGTTTCCCATTTTACTCAGAATGAAACCAGAGGTATGAGCTATGTACAAGTTGACAGTATTTTATAAACAGTAACAAAGAACTCAGAATCTTAATACCTAATTTAAACAACCAGAATTCTTTTCTGCCTTCTGCTATGTTTTTGTTGAGGAGGCTGTGAGTTCTGCCCTTTGTGACATCCAGGGCCAGAAACGATGGAGCATGTGTCTCTCCAACACGCATGTCACCATGCTCAGGAAGTTGTATGCTCTGATCTACAAGAATAGCCCCTCATATTTTGATGGCAACTTTTTGTCCAGAACTCTTTTAATGGTTTCACTTAAACATGGGACAGTTGGGCAGGAAATGGATATTTGCTGGAAAGTTTGCCGAGTTATAATCCATAAGGCCTTATGTGGTCACTTCACTGCTTTATCCACATTACTTCTCTGATCTTATGTCCTGTTACTTTCCCCCTTAGTTGATTTTAATTCTGCCGCAGTGGCCTCTTTGCTGCTACCTGAGTACCCTAGACATGTTCTTCCTGTTACTTTACCCTAAAATGTCTTTATCCCAGATATCTCCATGGTTAGCTTCCTCACTACTACTTTCCTCAAGTCTTTTTTCAAGTGTAATTAATTGTCTCAATGAGAACTTCCATTATTACTCTAACATGAATGTGTTCTCACCCCACCCCATGCCTGCCTTTTCTTTTCTCCTTGTCTCTTTTTATTATATTATATAATATATTGTCAATATCTTCCTGAAAATGAAATTTAATCAGTAACAGGGATTTTAGTTTGTTTTGCTGTATGTCAGCATATAAGACAGTGCCTAGCCATGGTTAAGTGCTTAACAAATATTTATTGCATAAATTTTAAGGAAAAAGTTATGAATAAATAAGCCTCTTAACTTACTGCACTTATGACTACAGTAACATTCAGAATTACAATGTATAATTATTTGTTGACTGCTACTGTGTAATACATGTTTATTTTATGCAGACATTTTACTGGTTATTTTATGACATATTAGCTCACTTGGTTTTGTGATAGCCTTAGCCAGTGAATACAGTAGTTCCCATTTTACAGATGTGTAGATAAGCGATAAGAATTAGTGTGCTTATGGTCACACGGGAATAGAACTTTACTTTAAAATATGTCAACGTGGTAAAGTTTTTGTTTAATGTGCATTTTAAATTAAAGAATTCTCACCAAATACCTACAAGGTAGGACAATTAATTTCATGACCTCATCCTAGAAAAAGTGCTACATACCTCACTGCTGAGTATCACTGCATTCATCTTTGAAGTACTCTTCTGGTGAAGCTGTGCACGTACACCAGCACCTAGTCCTCCCTTCAAAGCAATTTTGGAACTCTTTTTCTGGAATGGCCGTCAGAACTGTCCTCATGCTGAAAGTCTGACAATTAAGTTCGGGAACTTGCCACTGTGTGCAAACCACTTGGCCAGGTGTCATAACCTTGGCAAAAATAAAGACACAGAAAATTGTTTGTACTAGTGATGAAAGAAAGTAGGAAAGTAGGAAACCACCCATGATTTTCAAATTCTGAAACTATTGCAAATAAACTCATATTCACATTTCAACATCTTTTCATAGGGATAGCCGTAGACCTCAATCCTAACTGTACATTTTTAATAGAATCATGTAGAGGGGAGCTTTAAAAAATGCTGATGACATCCTGATTTAAGCTCCTCTATGTATTTCTAATATGCACCTGTCAAAGGGAAGCCCACAGGCCCAAAATGACATCATGCGTGTTAAAACAAGATGCTGAGCCTAGATTTAATACCTGATCTAACTGCAGCTTTAACTTCTACCAGACATGTAATCTTAATGAACTTTAACTAGACTGGAATTTTCTGGTCAAGCACCAGTGAGGTATTCTCATCATTTAGTCCTTCCCCGCCCCTCACAAGAAGAAGAATCAAAGTAATATACATGATAAACACCCTTCCCCTTCCCTTCCTCCAAAGAAAAGACTCCCCAGCCCCCAAGTAACCCTTTCTTTTCTTTTGCTACCAACTCCTTTGCTCAACCGTCCTATAAAACTTACTTTTTGTGCCACCCCTTGGGGTGCCCTTCTACATGCTGGATGGGATGCTGCCACTTCATAAATCCTTAGTGACGCCAATAAGATCATCATGTTTACTCAGCTGAATTTTTGTTCAACACAACCAATGTCGAGATCCACTGACTTAGAGGATTAACTTAAGCACTGAGCTTCTGGTGGTGGTTGTGGTAGATTTTTCAGCACTATTTGTCAAAAATGAGAAGTAGCTACTGGTGGGTTTAGATTAGGTTAGATACAATTGCCCATTTATTCCACTGACCAAGAAAAACAATGATGTAAACAACAGTTTATTAAAATGTTACATACGTTTTCACGTATATATCTTTCTCTTCAGTCTTCTGTGAATGTTTCATTTCCTTTAGGTATTCTGATTTTGGTAAAAATAAGCTGACAGAGTTGTTGGAGAACAGAGAAAAATTTTCAGCTACTTTTCAACTTCTTTTTCGTATTGTCAGATGTTTATGGTGGGCAGGAGCCCAGAAGTTTCCAAAAGCCATTTTGTTGTTGGGTTCAGGGGCTGCTTGCTGCCTCCAAAAATCAAGAGACAGGGCTCGTGGAAAGGAAAGTAGGTTTATTCAGAATGCCTGCAGTCAGGGAAGGCAGTGGACTCTTGTCTCAAAGACTTCCTTCCCTGATTCTTGCAAGGCCAAAAGCTTTTAGACGCCGGGGCAGGTTGGGGAAGACCAGAGACAGATGCGGGGAGGGGATTGGTCAGGCAGGCTCCAGGGCTGGAAGTTGAGAAATCACTTCCCGGGGCTTGGTCCGCTTCCAGATAATGTTATCTTGGATTTCAGCACACAGTTGCCTGAGGACTAAGAAATCACTGGGTTAATGCAGAATGTAGCCTTAAGAAAGGGAGCAAAGCAGAATTATTAAACCAAGAGAAAACAAAAAGTAGGAAGTGATTCAGGCTATAAGCTAACTGAATAAAATGGCAAAGCAGACTAAGTGATCAACAAAGCAGGAGCTAACTAAGTTATTGGTTACTTGCCCTTCACTCTTATAATAGTTTTATCTGGGAGTTTTCAAGTATCTTTTCACTGCCTTTGCCTTCCTGAACCAATTCTGGTTTTATATGCTAAGGAAGTTCTAACTCTATTCTGGGGAATTACTCTAAACATATTTTTGTTATTGAATTGATGGAATTCTGGGCTTATAGATGCAGATGTTTTTTCTCCTGGTGACATCTCCACCAAGTTGAGTTGCTTTAACTTAATTCAGGTATTAAAATATTCATGATTCTACTTGTGAAGAATGGTCCATTTTTTCAGTCCAGCTTATGAGTTAATTTAATAGCTAGGCTCAGAAACTTGGAATGCGTTTGTTTCTATTTCAGATAAATTATTGTGCAGAAAGAACACAAAAGATTTATTCCAAATCATGAATGATACAGCACCTTTATGGCATGTATCTTGTATAGTTCAAAAACAACAATTCTCTACCTCAGTTAATGTAGCGTACATACTACTCAGTGTTTCTAAGGTTGCAAAAGGCCTGCAAAACTGTCTCTGAAGAGATTTACTCTCAAGATTCCGTTTTAGATTGAATAAGGAGGGGGTAATTCTCATTTCCTATTATTTATGAATTGGTTTTGGCTTATCATTCAAGCTCTTGAACTTTGTCATTGTGCCTCAAACTTCTTACACTTGTGGCCCAAATGCACATCTCAAAACATTATACATCACACATACTATCAAAACAAACCAGTTCTTCTTTAAAGGGCTTGTTTCATTTGAAGTCTTTCATATTTCTAAGATTACCATTTCTTCTTCCTAGTCTAAAACTCTTCATCATGTTACCAGATTAGGTCTGGCTGCCTGTCACTTGCAAGCCAATAATGCAGAGACGAAGATGGGTGTAAAGAAAAGCAGGTTTCTTCCCAATGCCAGCCTTCAGGGAGCGTTGTGGACTCCTGTCCCAAAGGCCATTTCCCCAGTCCTAGGACGCCCAAAGGTTTTACAGACCTGGAGGAAGAGGCAGAACACAGGAAAGTGGGAGGTGGTCCAGAAATTCCTGGGCAGTTGGAAAAAGACAAGAAGGCATTTACAGAGTCCGGTTGGTTTCCAGGGGGTGAGAGTGGATCTCATGCAGGTGCTGCCTTGAGCACAGAGAGTCATGGTACGCCCACAGCCTTGGACGAATTTGTCATTGAAGAGGGAAGCAAAGCAAAGGAAAAAGGTTTTAACTTAGGCTGAAACAAGAGAAGACAACATCACCTTTACAAGCACAGCCTGATTTTAACAGTACCTACTATTTTGATTCCTATTGATCTGTTAATTTTGCCTTCTGTCTTTAAGCAGCGTGACTTCTTTTGAATCAAAGGCTTTCTAAACTATAAGGGCAGAAGGTTATGCAGAGGGTAGCCAGAATTCTTGTTATGAATTAACAGAGGACTGGCTTTCTGGTTTTGTGATCACCTATAAATTTTTTCAGTTGCTTCTCATTAATTCAACAAAAAGTGAGTTTTACCATCCCAAGTTAGCCCTCTCTTTGTGGAAGGGCTTAGGGTCTTAGATTTCCTTCTGTGTTCTTTACTGTGCGCTCAACAGGTTACTTTGCTAATGGGTCACTTACAGGATTGACACGGACTCGCAGCGTCTGTGTGATTCATCTAGGCCATTGGAAAAATGGACGTGATTAGCAAAGATTTATTTGAACCCCATGTCTTCATTACATACTGCGGTTCTATATACATTTATTCAAACTACTTAAAACTTTCTTACATCCAGATTTTTCTCCAACGAGCTTAAAAAATACTGACTGTGGAATTAGGAGGCAGTTTAATTACTGGGTCTGTTACGCATTTTGACGTAAGAAACATCCAAACCTGTAGAGAATTTTTATGCGTTTATTTGAGCCAAACTGATGACGTCCTGGAAAGCAAGATCTCAGATGCCGCAGAGAAGGACAGTTCTGCAATTTCCTTTATGTATTTGGGGCTGAGGAGTGAAAATAAGGGAGATGATGCAAACGCGAGAGAAAGCGAGGTACAGACAGGGTAAGAGGATGTGCTTCTTTGAGAATGGTCTGGAAAGGAGCATTATACTTCCGGCATTTCAAACGTGAGTTAGCCTGGACAGAGCTGGCTTAAAAGTGTTTTACTGAAGTCATTACAAGCTTTGGGGCATCAGCCATCATAACCTGCCCATTCGGGAATTTATGATCAGATCACCCTGTGAGGTTACTTTCGGTCACTGAGCTTGTCGACGCCCCCTTTTCTGTCCCTACACGTGTAAATGGACAGTGTTAAGAAACTGAAGAATCTTGAACTTCAAATTTCTTTATCTCTACTCACCTTTAAAGGCCATTTGAGTTAAATGGATTTGTGTAAATGGTTATTGAAACTCTAAAAGCACCATATTCATTTGTGCTGAGCATTCTTTTTTATTCCTCCAGATTCACAGTCTGCCTTTCTCTGCCCTGCTTTGTGCCTGCGGAGCTGAGCCACGGGGACTGCTTCAACAAGCCTCCATTACCCTTGACTTTCAGCGGGCCAGTGGGAAACACCAAAGGTAGGAGAGGAAGAGGATGGGAAGTCAAGGTGTTTTGCCCCTTGGCTCTCTCCTTGCAAGGCTGCAGTTTGCCACTGTGTCTGTTAGCTTTTTTCTCTCTGCTGATGCCTCCAACTCCTTGTCTGTGTCCTCTCCCTTACCCCTGGAGGTCCTAATGGGTCCAGGTATCTGCTCTTCCTTCAGGCCCAGAGGTGGCAGTGGCTTCCTGCTGTTGCCAGCCAGCCCCCAGGCCCTCCTAGTATTTTACTTCCCACCTTCCCTTCCATCTTCATAAATAGTCCCTTCAGCACATTTCTCTTTCATCATCTGTTGGGAGTGTGTCACGTTCTTGCTGGAACCTTAACTAAGACAAATAATTGCCTTGGATATTGCTTATTTATTAATCAGGAAGTACACGATACCTTAATATAAATCCACATTTAGACATTTATGTTTTTTTCTAAATTACCTAAATAAATATTTACCTATACAGACATTCCTAAATACATGTTTCTTTTCGCTTTTCCAGACCACGTTCACAGTGGGGAATTTAGGGCTAAAGTTCAAGGCCATTTTGTGAATTTATACTAAATTTTATTTAAAATTGTGATCTTATTTCGGCCAGTCTTGATTTTAAATTTTAACTACTGTTAGGTTAACTTCAGTCTTATCAGAGTCATAGATGACTTTTTGCATCAATATTTTTGATCTGCAGTTTTAATAATTAGTGTGTGTGTGTGTGTGTGTGTGTGTGTGTGTGTGTGATACGAGGGCTGTCCGGAAAGTCTCCAGCCATGTGATACGGAAACTAGAGGCATTGATGGCTGGGTTTTTTCCAGACCGCCCTTGTATAACTTACTTGCAACATTTCCCCCAGATCCTCTGACCTGCACGTATACTGTATGTCCACTCTCTTTAATCATTAAGCCCCTAGGACGTTATGTTCTAGTCACTGTCACACTCATTTCAGAATAAAGCTTCAGGTCTACCAACTATGACTGAAATACAATAACCAGACCTCGAACTAGAATAAGACTTTAGTCCAACAAAGGTAACACCTTGGCCTTAGGTATGTTTTAGCTCTGGACTCATGGAAGTGGTATTACCCCATGGACCACATCCCCTGGGCAGTAGACAGAATAATGCCATGACTGACACCACAACCTGAAGCCCTGACAGCTGCCCCCTCCCCTAGCACTGACCAATCAGTAGAGTCCATGACCTCAACTCCCATAAGAACCATGATTAATGACTTTTCACCTATATAACCTTGTTATTAGAGGCCATCTGGGAGCCAGGTATTTGAAAGCACTAGCTCACCTGTGTCTCCAGGCTTGGTGCTAATTCCTTAAGTAAACCCTTAACTTTCTTCACCACAAACACCTGCTCATGTCTCATGTGGCTCGGATGCATACAGGTAGCAGACCCTTTGAGTCTACGGTAACCTTCTTGCCAGTCAAGTTAGATATTTGTGGACTTGAATTATTCAAATAACTTTAAGTCTAATCATTTTTGAATCATGAGATAATTTGTCAATGTCATTATTGGTAACCAGTGACTAGAGTTGCATCTTGTAGAAACATTGATGTCACATGTCTGAATATTACTGTCTTAAATTTCAGTCACGGTCACTCACGGGCAGTGCAGGGGAATCACTGTTTTAGAGAAATCTGTCTAAGGATCAAAGCTGTCCTGACTTCCACTAGTAAGTTAGCTCTTTGAGTTCATCAGTCATATGTCTGCCTTCTTCATTCCGTGGCAGGATAAAGACTGGGTTCTGTGCAATTTTACCTGAATCCTTTGGAAAACATTAAAAGATCGTAATCAGGCCAATCATTCCTCCCACTGGCCTGTCCCTTGTCTCAACTCTGTAGGGAACATCGTAATAGGATATATAGAGAACTCACGCTCACACTCACACTCTGTGTGTGTGTGTGTGTGTGTGTGTGTGTGTGTCTTATCTATGTCTATTTCCCTGATATTTCTCTCCCTATTTTACATTTGCAAGTGTGATCACAGATGTCTGTGCTCTTACTTTTAATGTTATATGTACTTATGTTGAGACAAAACCAGTTTTCACTGAGAAGACTCATCTTGGCTTTTAAACCTACCATCTGTTACCATCAAACAATGAACGGAAGGTTTGAATTTGTGATGATGTGTTTCCTACCTCTTGGTGTGGGATATATATTTCTTAGGATGAACTGAATTAAGTTGCTAACCTGGAGACTAAAGTGAAGCCGTATATATATCTAAGCTCTTGATAGATTTTTACTTTATGAGATTTATAATTAGTGTCAATAAGATCAGTGCTATTTGAAGTTCACTGAATTTTCAACTGGTTAGTACTCATTATTTTCTTTTTTGAGCACCTACTCAATATGAGCTTTTGTTGGTCTGGTAGAATTGCATTTGGTGTGATATTTTGCAGAGTGCTCTAGCATAAGAGGAAGAGCTTGTATCCTCGCAGAATTGTAATTGTGTATCAGTGATAACACTTGCTGGTTACATGGATCAGACACATGTTTTGACTCTAAAAATACATGTAAAAAAACGAGAAGGCAATAGTACTTACCATAGCAAGTTATGAATAGTTAGTCAACAAATGTTGATTTAATTTTCTCACTTCTAGTCTCCTCTTCCACTTTTTATTTATTTGTTCCTCTCGGGAATTGGGAAAAGGCAGCTCCTATTACCAGTGTGGGCAGGAGACAACTTTAATTTTTTGCCTTTTCTTACCCTTTTAAAAAACAATTGTGGTAAAATACATATATCATAAAAATTACCATCTTAATCATTCTTAAGTGCACAATTCAGTAGTGTTAAGTATATTCTCAATGTTGTGCAACCAATTTCCAGAACTCTCTTCATCTTGCAAAACTAAAATTCTACACTCATTGAACAGCACCCCATCAATCCCTTCCCCCAGCTTTTCTTTTATACTGTTAGTTTTAATGATCACAACAAATTTAGTTAAAATTGAAGGTTTATTCCAAATTACTGTTTCATTAACATGATTTATAATTACGTTGTTTATACATCTCCATTTTCCAGAATTATTTCTATTTTAAGGGATTTTACTCTTTTCAAGTGAAGTTGATTCCATAAGTGGACAATTTGATATTTACTATTATTTCCTAAATATAGAAAAACTGACAAATCAGTAAAGGAAATTGTTTATCCTACTAGTTTCCTCTGCCTTTGGTTTTAGGAAATATAGTGACCATGTGTATAAGTTGCAGTGTCAGGTAGGGTTAGTGGGCTAGGGTCCACTTTGATTACCGGAGACTTGAGGACACTGAATATTTCTCATTTTACCAGCCCTCTCTGTCCCATCTCTAATCTTGGCTAAAAATATGACTATTTTTACTTACTTTTTAAGCTATACTCAAAATAGCTTAATACTAATTTCTAAAGTTTTAAATATATATCTAAGTTCATTTTCATATCTACATTTGAATTCTTCATTACTTCCTAGCTGTCAATATATATAAGTTATGAGCTGAGAAAATAAGTCAAGAATGTGGAAACAATTATTCTTAAATATTACTTACATGCATTTTTAAATCACTCAGAAATATTTGCTTAATTTTGATAAGAAGGAATATACTTTGTTATCTAATAGTCTATAATTTAGTTGTAAGGATTAAGCATGTTGATGAATGTAAAGCACATAAAATAATGCCTGGCACAGAAAATGCTCAAAAATTGTAGCTATTATTACCAGTATAGAGGTTATTATTATGGTTATTACTTGGGGAATTAAAATGAGTGGACAGTGAGTCTGATGTTTACCAAAATTGTATTACAGTCTTGCGCTGCCGCACAAGGACTCTTTATGCCACCTTACCTGCTTTACAAAGTATTTGCCTCAAGTCTTTCTCACAGAGAGTAATAATGCTTGGACAATCTGGGTTCTTTAATGCTGCAAATGTGAGGTATTTTCAAGTCTACAATATTTTGTCTATCCTGAGTTTTGAGGCCTTCTTTCAAAAGCAGCAACCAATCTATATGCTTTTCAAATTTGAAAGTATAAACTTGTCAAACTATCTTACTTTCATTCCATCTGAAGCCCACACCATGTTCGAGTTCACCAAATTTCGGCCTTGAGGAATCTCCCTGACCCCCTCCCTGTGTCATGATCTTCTCACTTGGGGACTGTTCCTCACGATAATAGTTATCACTGGCCAAGACTGTATGGGTCTAAGATCTAGTAGCTCTTCTGGTTCTCTGACACACCCGGAGATCTCTGTGAAACCCCAGAAGTTAAATCGTTACAGTAACTAGGCACCAAAAGGGTTCTTCACTTCTCTCGGAGGCAGAGTCAAGCTCTTCATCTCTTCTCGGGTCTCATGACCTCTGGGAGCTCCTGCTCTCTCTCTCTCTCTGTCTGTCTGAGGGTGGAAAGCCTTCTAAAACTACGGAGGCACTTCTTTCTTCACCACTCATGATGTGTGTGTGGTCTACTCTCTCAGTAGCCGCCGTCATTTGATGTCGTTGAGCCTCTTTTTTCCTTGTTAGAGCAAACTACATGTACAACAGATATAATAAACAGGCAATAAACAGTTTCCTTGCTGGACTGCTTTGGGCAGTGAGTGGGCCTTTTAGAGCAGGTACTTTCACTGTTAGTGCCAGGGAGATGTAGGAGAACATTGTTCTGAGGCACCAAGCCACGGATGGTACTTCTGTTTCAGAAGGAATTGTTGGGCATGGAAAGGTTACTGACAAAAAGACCACTCTACTTCCCATCAATCAACTTAAACATATTAACAAATTTTATTAGCAGTGCCAGTGACTGCTAATAATTCACATAATTAAGATGTCTTACAACTTTCCTATGTATCAGCTATTCTGCTGTTAATCTGATAATGATAGACGAAGGTCTAAGTTGAAGATGATGATAATGATAATGATAATAATAATAATAAGTAGGAGAAGGAGGAAGGGGGAAAAGAAGAGAGGAGAAAGGGAAGAGTGAGAAAATTAAAGGAAGAATATTAGAATAAGAGAAAGCTTGTGAAAAGAGAAATGAGTCCCTCAGTATTTCTTATATTATCTGTAATTTCTAAAACTTAATCAGGAAATAAAATTCTGCATGAAGACAGAGTAGAAGCAACATTTTACTTTTTTTTTTCTCTCTAAGGACGATGTGCTTACATGTCCCTCAATTTTTCTGATCTTTTCCATCAAGGCTAGGGAATGGTATCACATAAGAAAATTTAAATTGACCACTTAGATCAAGAAGCCTAGAACCAAGCACTGACTTCAAATTTGTCATCATTTTCTTTTTTTAATAAAATAATTTTATTTTAGTTTTTCTTTTAAAAAATCAGGAAATGTATAAAATGTAAAAAGAACATATAAATCTAAAATCTTATTATAAATGATAATATCATATGTATAAAATATGATTGTTTTCTGTTACATTTGGGTTCATAATATAGGCATATATAACCAATTAAGATGTTTATGCTATTTAAATGAACATTGAAATATATATGAAGTCTGGCAATTAAGTTTGCGAATTTGCCACTGTGCACTTACGTTGGCAGCACTGTACAAACAACTCAGTAAGGTGTTGTAACCTTGGTACATCTGTGTCTCACAGCTGTGTTCGTGTTGACGTGTGCCGGTGTCTTGCTGAGTGGCATTCATTATTGTTGTTGCGTGTTTTTTGGTGCCATGGTGAAAATATCGGAACTTGAATTAGAGCAATCAACAAATAATTAAATTGGTCGTTAAACTGGCAAGAGTGCAAATGAAATCAGGGACATGTTAGTCCAAGTTTACGGTGATAATGCCATGAAGAAAACAGCAATGTATAAATGGATTCAACTTTTGTTTCTGAGCGGAGAGAAAGTGTCACTGATGAAGACAAGTCAGGATGGCCAGTAATGAGCAGAATTGATGAAAACATTACATAAATCCATTAAATTATGCATCAAAATTGTCAGCCCATTTTAAGAAGCATAGCAGGCCAAGTAAACATCGGTAGAGAAACAGGAAAATCTTAACTGAAAATCTTGGTATGAGAAAGGTGTGTGCAAAAATGGTCCCAAAGGAGCTCACGGATGAATAAAAGCAAAGGAGAGTTGAAGTTTGCCAAGACCTTTTGGAGAGGTGAGATAATGTTTTGGGTCCTGTTATCACTGGTGATAAAACATGGGTGTACCAATACGACCCTGAAACAAAGCGTCAAAATGCACACTGGAAGTCAGCCAATTCTCCGTGACCAGAAAAGTTCTCTCAGTCCAAATCAAGAGTCAAAACGATGTTGCTAAATTTTTTGCTGTCAGAGGGATTGTTCATTGTGAATTTGTACCAACTGGACAAAAAAATCAACCAAGTTTACTATTTGGAAGTGCTGAAAAAGCTGCATGAAAAAGATAAAAACAACCTCTACTTTTCGCCAACAACACATGGCTCTTGCACCAGCTCACACAACACGATCTGTGAAGGATTGTATAGAATGAGCAGTACCCTGTTGGATCCCCATCTGTCTTGCCCCTAAGGACACTTGAGTTAACATAATTATCTACATAGGTCTCTGTGAGTCAGGCTCCTGTTGACGTCACTCCAGATTTGCTGTTCATTTATGGTACCTGGGTGCACACCTTGTTTCTAGAAGCTCAGCACCATCACCCAGCCTGTATTTCTTGGATTCTATTATCCTCACCTCTGTCAGTGAGCCAAAAATTTCATATTCAAGTTTATTTTCTTTATTTGTATATTTCACTCACTGAGTCTTTTAACCTCTCCTAAATTACATGTTTCTCTTATGTATAAAAAAGAATAACTTTAATTGGTTTTTTTCAACCTCATATTCTGGTTTGCAGGATAAGTGAGTAAATTGAAATTGTGAATCTATTTCATAAAATTATAGTTTTAAACAAATGTAACATCGTAATATTCTTTCTCTTTATAGAAATCATTTAACCTTGACAATCTGATAACTATAAATGATAGCTGTTTTGTATATTAGTGAATTTATTCAAATTATTCCCAAGTATAATGTTGGTCTTACTGGAGTTGCTCAGGGAACAGATGTAGATTTGCATGGAGCAGGTTTATTGGGATGTGTCTAGAGAAACGGCTGTAAGAAGTCGGGTAGATGTGGACAGAGGGAATTTTCTTCTTTCAGAAGAGATTATGTTATTACATTAATTAATAATATGCATTTTGTGTAGGTCGTAGCTTCAACATTTTCTAATGAGGTTTGGTTTCTAACTCTAGGAAATCATTAGACCACCCGAATTTACTGAGATCATTAAATAAACCTTTAAGGGAGGTGTTTTCTTATCGGACGTGAAGCTTCTTGAATTGCCCCAGAGCTTTGAGATGACACTTGAATTGAGACTTCACTTTTCTTGAGTTAAAATTTGGATTCTAATGTATCCTTTTAGAAAATGGAATCTATATCTGGAAAGCTGACAACAAATCTTTGTCACAGTTTTTGAAAATAAATGGCTTATCCCACATTATGACCTTGATCTGGATTGTTAATGGTTTATTTCAGAGTTACTGAGACTCTGGAAGAAACATCAAAATAATTCAATGGAAAAGCTGTATTAACTAGCTCATTAAGACAATAAAACTTGAGAGCATATGGATGAATTCTTTTCTTTTTCAGTTTGCATACTTGTCAGCTTGAGAAAAGCTATTGGATAAAAATTGAATATTGAATCCGGAAATGTGAACCATTTGACAACTGCAAAATAAAAGCATAAAATTTGGGATCAAGCTATTGAATATTTAAAAACAAAAGGAGAGATTAATTTTTATTATTAATATATTGATAGGCAGGAAATTTTGATTTTAGGAAGCAAAAAGATTAAGAGCTGTGTTTCAATAATTGGAGGTTATCTGAGTTTCTTTGCTTTCTGCATGGTTGGTTGGTCAAGTATGCTGTACCTATTGGTGACTAGGTTTACCCCTTCCTCCTTGTTGTTTTTGTATTGCAAAACCACAAAAAGCCATTATTTCATTTTCTGTATCTCTTTAAGCGATAACTATTTAACACAAAATAATAGCAACATATTGTAGGTTTATTACATATATTGTCATAATAATGAATGACAATTAGAGAATAAGGGATGGAAAGGAGAGATGTGAGTGTACTATTGTAAGCTTCATATACTATTTGTAAAGTGATATAATTTTGCTTGAAAATAGACTGATAAGTAAAAATTGTGCATCAACAACAATCAATAACAAAACAAATGACAGACAGTGAAAAAGCAAAGCGTTATAGTTAATTAGCTAACAAAGAAGATAGGACAGAATCATAAAAGTAATATAAAAGAATATAGAAGAAAAAGGGGAACAAAAATCAAATGGGACAAATATGAAACCTGTAGTAAGATAATAAAAATAAATGAAAATATTTCAGTAGTCACATTACTTATAAAAGGAAATTAACAGTCAGATTTTGTGAGAGTGGATAAAAAGCCTAACAACTATATGCTGCCTATAAGAAACAAATTTTAAATGAGATTCAAATGGATTAAAAGTAAAGCGATAGAAAAGAATATAGAATACTAATACTAAATAATTTGGGAGCAGTATAAAAGGTATTAATACAGTTTGAATCAAAGCATATTACCTAGGATAAAGAGGGCTATTCAATAGTGACAAAAAGATTAATTCATCAATAGAGCATAATTGTAAACATCTATGAACCTAAAACAGAACTTCAAGCATGTGAATTAAAAACATAAAATTTCAAAGTAAGTAGACAGATCCAGTTTCTGTGGAAAATTTTAATACTGTGCTCTCAAATAATTAAGAAAGCAACTAGATAGAAAACCGGTAAGAATAGGGAAGATTTTAAGAACAGTACCAACTAACTTGACCTAATTGACACTTTATACAACTGTGAGCCAAATGTAACACAATACACATTCTTTCTAAGGGTGAATGGAACATATGCCTAGATAGAATGTATTCTGGCCTATAAACCAAGAATCAGTTAATTCAAAAGGATTCAAGCCATCTAATGTATGTTCTTTGGCCATAATGGATTTAAAGTGGAAGTCAATAGGAGAAAGATCACAGAAGACTATTCCAAATATTTGGAAACACCGTTCTGAATAATAACGTGAGTCAGTGAAGGAAGCACTAGGATTCCCTAGATATTAGAAATGCCAAACAAATTATGAAAGAACACCTGGGTCCTCTGTCACTAAGGTTCCTGCACTCAGCATGGCACAGCGCCATCCATAACTCCAATATTTCTGCTACTGCAGATACTAATACTCAGGCACCAGTAGAATTATGTTCCACCTCATTTATTCCATGTCCTCAAAAGAAAAGGTGATTGCGTGGGGACACCATGTGAGGTTGGTATATTACTGCTGTAGTTGATGCTGAAGAAGACTTCAAGGAGCACCTTCCTTAAGATTGCATTATGAAGCATTACTTTCCAGTGTCACTCTGCATCCATTTTTCTGCTTCTTTCTGTGTTTTTATTCATTCTAAGTTCTGGAGCTACTTATGAACTGGTGCATTATTTTCAAGAATTCTTTAACACTAAAGAGCATTTTGCATTATTAGAAAACATATTACTTACTAGTTTGTTTATGGGAATAGAAGTAATATGTAATACTAATTCTTACACAGACAAAATGCACAATTAATTACAGAATCAGAAAAAAAAGACTGAATGAATAGCAAACAATATACAATAAAATAAAAACAAGTGAATGATGACACAGTTTTTTGTTAAGACTTTCTTAAAAGAATAGTATTGTGTGTTCAGTATTTCAGCAAACTTGTTTTTACATTCGTGGCACTTACAGCAAAGTATTTCAAATGTATAGGTATAATAGACAATTTGGTATTAATAATTTGACATGTAAAATAAATACAAAAATGAAATAATCCTCAAGCCTGATAAATTCCAAATAAATTGATTAATTTAATACATAATTAGGTGTGAAAAGAAAGTATACGTAAAATAAAAAGTAACTCCCACTTCAACTGGATTGTAACATAAACCAAAGTCTTCCCATTATAGTATGCAAGGGATAAAAATTGAGTTGAAAAAGTATTTATTACCCTTATAATTGAATGAATAGGAAATAAAGATATCAAAATTAATGAACAGTTCATTGGTATTACAATTATTTTTTTGAAGTACAGGCTTATACTAAGGTGGACACTGAAAAATCTTCAGTTTTAGGCATTGATTTGAAACACTATCAAAGACAAGTCTGTGAAAATGGAGGTAACAAGTGTGGTGAAAAAAAGTGTACAAGACAGAATTTTGCCGTAACAGTTTTATGCTTCATAAAGAGCTTTAATTTACTTTTCAACTGAGAAACATGATGGTTTCAACTCTGCTGACAGCAATTATATTCTTTGGTCAAGTGAATATAATGGTCTGTAATTCCTAGATTTGCACAAATATGAAATGCCTTGATGAAACATACCAAATTTGACCTCACACCTACTCTCCGGGCATACGACAAGTGAATACTGTCAAAACAATTAGATTTATATTAGACTTTGTGAAATACAGTGTAAGAATTAAGGAAAACAACAGAACATTTTCAGAATGAAGCAAATCATGTTATTTGACAGAAAAGGAATTCATATTTAATTTGCTCTATCCATACTTATTTGGTAGGGTTTGTTGCTTACAATTAATGCTGTTAGCAAAACCTTTCAACAACAGTAAAAAAATAGAGTTTTATTATTTCACACATGAATTTTAAAGAAACTTGTTAAGTCAAAAATTTTACATGAAATGTAAAATACGACTTTCAAATTAAAAAAGAAAATCATAATAAGGAAACAAAAATTTTGCATAATTAAGGAGAACAGGTGAAAATATTTCTGCAATAAAATAATTCTTCAATATAATTCTATTTTGGTCTATTGTGGATTGCAGGTATAGTTTACATTGAAAAGATATTTTAAAGAAACTGAGCAATATACTACTATTTACTGTTTTCTTTTTAATATTTCCGCATTGAGAGAAAAATTAAGAAATGCTATTTGTACATACTAGATATTTCTTCAAGGCCAGTAGAAGCTATAATATAATTGATAGTGATTTTATATTGATAACATTAAAACAGTTAATATTTTATGGAAATAATAATTTCATTCATTGTATTTGATCATTCTACACTATATTTCTCTCTTCACCATCTCATGCTTATCTCATTCTGTTTGCTTTTCCATATCCAGATAATTATTTAGTTCATAATTCTTCTAATTTGTATTAAGATACTCCTTTAGAGTTGTACATTTGCTTTGATACACATTTACTGCTGTATTTAAGACTTTGCGGTGATATAATAAATTTTAGGAAAACCTAAGTGAGCTATCTAGCTCACTCTGTGCGGTATTTCCTTTTTATTCTAGGCTTATGTATAATAATCTCTTCAGAAAGTAGAGTCTATACTCCCACACAAGCAGAGAGTGCTAAATTTATAATAACCTTCTTAGAGTTTTGATTTTCACTATGATGCTTTCAAAGATTTCAGTAAAATTTAGTAATAAGAAAATGTTAATTTTTTACCAGTAAGTATTATACTATTATTACTTTTCTTTGTCAGTCTTGTTTACTTTGATTTTTACATTTAAATGCAGATAAACTTCTAAAAGTACATGGAAGGCAAGATACCCAAACCTCGGTTTGCTCATATGTGTAGTAAAGGAAAATGATAGTACTTCCGTTACAGTTTTGTGTTATTAAATTGAATTCCAACTCCACTCATGTAGTAGAGTTTCTGGCTCAAAGCAAGTATTCAGTGCATTTTTAACTATTATTATTAGTTAGCAACTCTAAGCATAGAAAGTAATCTGTATTTTCCAGATGTATAACAACCTATGTTTATACAAAATAACATAGTTCTCACTTTCAATTCCTATATCTGATCAGATATCAAAAGAAATCTCTCTCAAATGTGGCTTTTCTTATCCATTTCAATAGAGTCTTACATAAATAGATAGGGGCTACGTTTGGCTTAGTTCTTCCTGGTTTCTTTCCAATAGCTGTCTTGTTTGGATGATTAGTATCAAACAGTGGATGGTCATGTATGGTTATCAATTTAGGTAACTGGGACCGACCTCGGCTAACTTAGGACCTGCCACAGCAATAAAGAACAGTACGGTTTCCACAGGAAACCATATCTTTACCCTTCTAGTATTTGTCTGGATATAAAAGGTTTTTAACGTGGGCCCATGCAATCTCTGGTATTAATCTTGTTCTCTAATGATAACAGCTAAATTCATTCAATTTTCTAAAGGAAAGGGATTTATGTGAAAAGTCAGAGTAATTATCACCCTATAAACAAACACCTTCAAGGGAAATAGAACTACAAAAAACTGAGGGAAGTGAAAACTGTTAAAAACACGTATTTGAAGTTTCCCCCAAGACTGCAAATAAGTCAGGAATATCCATTCTCACTGCTCCTATACTGGAAGTTTTGGCAAATGCAACAAGGGAAGCTAAGACTTTTATAAAAAGGCATGTGCAATGGAAAGAAAGAAATTAACCTGTACCTATTCACAACTCGTTGTCTGTGTAGAAAATTCACAAGGAATCTAAAAACAAAACTGAGAATGAATAAATGAGTTTAATGAAGTTACAGGTCAACACACAATCATATTTCCATAGAATACCAATGCACTGTTGAAAAATCAATTAAAAGTACACACCATTTACAATAGCCCCAACAAAAATAAAATACTTAAGTATGAGTTTAATAAAAACTTTAAGATCTCTTTGGTTAAGACTAAGAAATCCTGATAAAAGAATACCTAAATTAATGGAAAGGCATATCTTCTCAGATTGGAAGCTCAGCATAAAAAAGATGTTAACTCTCCTCCAATTGATCTATAGATTAAATGAAATATCAATTAAAAAAACAGCAAGAGTTTTGCAGATACAGACATACTGCTTCTAGAAGATATATGGAAGGGCAAAGAGATGAGAATAGATAAAAATAGTTTTTAAAATAATAAAGTTGGAGAAATCATACTACTCAATGTTAAAAATTACTACTATAAAGAAATGATAATTAGACAATGTGATTTTGGTAAAGGGATAGACACATAAATCGATGGAACAGAAGAGAGAACCTACAAATGCATTCACACAAATATGGCCATGTGATTTTTGAGAAAGCTACAGAAGTCCAATGGGAAAGGGTGAGAAGGTAAAAGACACGTTGACATGAATCCCTATCACGGTACCCCCCCTCACTTCGAGCATCATTCTTGCCACTTTCTGAAGCAGTTCTGGAAGTCCTCTCTCATGAGTGTCTTCAGTTGTGCTGTCGTGGCTTGCCTCGCTGTCTTGAATCGATTGAGGTAACACGTTGCGTCTGGTACGGCAATTTCTGTCCAATAAAAACATTTTTTTATTCATTTATGATAGTTTGCAAATGAATTGGGGAACCTTGGATGAAAGTATTTATGAAAAAGTTGGTCCTACATATACATGGATTCAATATCCAGGTGATTTATTGACTATGTATATTATATGTCATAAGAAAATGAACCACTAAATCTTTTGATATTTCACTATACAGGAGGTGTAATGTGAATCCTTCAAAAGATTTATTTAATGTCTAAAAGTTTCCTCATTTTAACTTTTTTCTTTATGATACGATAGCAAAAATCTATATACAAACTTATGAGAAAATGCAATCAGCTATTCAGTAATTTAAAAATTATAGATGAGAAGACAATCTTGTATTATTTATAACCAAATAATTTCTTAAGATAAGTTCATAAATCCATTGCAAGTTAAAGCACTATACTCATTAGTGGGCATATAACAACACTTTTCAAACATCAATAGTAATTTTAGTTATATGTATGTTTGAAGTAAATGAGGGTAATACAATACAGAGCAGAGAGTGAATAGAGAGCAAATGTAAAAGACTGAATGTCTTTACTCACTAAAGCATACTGATTAATGGTATGATCACTGACAAAGTTTCATTGTTCAGAAAAGCATCAGGATGCTGAGATCATGATGAGAAACTTCAGTATCTAGAAACATGAATTTCTCAGGTCTTCTAATATGTATGACATTGAACTTGTGTATATGAACTTCTCCCAATAAATAAATGCTAACAAGGTACCATCTGGGTCAGTTATTTGGCATCATCAACTACATGCCTATTTCATTGTCTTCATGTAATAGATGATGGTAATGCAAGAGTCACATGCCATGTAGGAAAAAATAGCTTCACTGTAAGTGGTTGCTATAGTATTGTAAAGGTGTAGAGTACTTAGAGACAAATGCTAAAAGCATATATTCTTGAGTGAGAAAAATATTAATATATTTCTGTTTTAATTCATTTCCTTTAGTTTAGTTAAAGATCTGTCTCCTTTGTAAATAAGTTACAAAATGAAATTTTAGAAAATAAATTTTTATAGTTGTAAAAATGACTAGAAGTGATTTCACTAACATACTCTTTAGATTCATCTGCTGAACTGATTCTTATTCATTGGTGATTAAAATTGGTATTTGAAATAAATGAAATGATTATGTTGATATTACTGAAATATAACTTAGAATCAACTTAAATACAATGTTTTTATAAATGTTCAGAGCCTTAAATAGGGGGCATGTTTGTATTCCTAGAAAGACAATTCAATGAAAATAAATTCCAAATGAAAATGATTTATATACAGTATAGATACATAGATACATTAGAAAAGACATCTTATTTGTGATTAGGTATAAGAGTTTTTTTTAATTGCCAGTTTTCCCACTAATATAATTTATATTTTAGAAAGTAAAATTGTTTTGTTTTCATTAAACAATATAATTTATATTCTTCTGATTAAAAATACATAGTATTTATAGACAATTTGGATAACCAGGAAAAGCATAATAAAGAAAAAAGTTTAAAATTTATCAGTCACCTACAGAAAACATCAGTTCCAATTTTAGCTAATATCCTGAGTATTTTAGAAGGAAATTAATTTCTTAATTGTTAATATGCCAGAATGCCTAAAAATATAACTGTTTGCCAAAAGAGTGGATTTATCAGTTATTTAAAAGCTCAATTCAAAAGTACTTGTTTTACTCTAGTCGGAATAGTTGAAATGACTTCAGTGAAAACTGAGAGAAAGTGAGTTATTTTTTTTTAAAACTTCCTAGCTAGAATGATCATCCCTTCCTTTTAAGAGGATATATTTATATGTATGTTTGGATATGTAGACATAATTTATTTGTTTGGAGAGTATGAGTTCCAATTAATTTTAATCAATTGTTCAGTGGTAATAATTACTAGATTCACAGACATGGAAATTCACATGGCTGGAGCACTTCCTTTGTGACAGAGCCTAGGTGCTTGTAATTACCTGGTCACCTTCCGTGATTGGCCAGCAGTCTTGGAAGTTAACAAGGTGGATGCAACATAAATCATCCTGTCGACTAGCAGTGCTGATGAGAGAATGGGTAGCTTATTTTATGTAAGTGCGTATGCTTGCAAATGTAGAACTATTCACTTCAAAGGGCGTTCGACTGCCTGGGAGGAAAGCTTTGGGACTAATGCACTTGGTTGTCCTGGGCATGGCTGGATATTATTATTGCAGTAGCTGTTTTTCATATTGGCATTTCAAAACTAGTCTCTTAGGAATGTCATTTGATGATTTGGAGTGAGGAATGAGGCGGGTTCTTTCTGAAGAGAAAGTGTATTTGGAAAAATAAAGTTATTTGAATATCATTCTGTTTTCTTGAATAATAAATAACCTAAAAAATGCAATTTACAACTGCCACCACAATAGACTTGTTAAAACTATATGGAATAGGAAGATTTGGAGATTGGAGGAAGTTCAGTGGAGTCTTTGGGGATTAAATGTAATGAATATTAATGCCAAATAATGCATGTGGGACAGTAAAGGAAGTGATGGATACAATGGGAGACTAGAGAAAATGAATAGATGAGAAAAAATAGAGAGTAAATTGCAAACATAAGAGACATGATTACAGGAAGGAGAGAAAATCAAATAAAACTATGTGAAGATGCTTTCCTCTGCGAGTTTCTTATTTAAGGGGTGAGAATGAGTTCTGTTTTTCCAGAGTCCACATCATACTAAAAACATGAGGGCTGTTTAATTCTAGGTTCTGTGTAGTGTTAAATATCATTGAAAAGCTGTCTTTTTAACTTTTGAAGAAAAACATTAACAGACTTCAAGAGCATCCTCTAAAAATCAGTGGGTCTCAACCTTGCCTGCCCATTAGAATCACCGGGGAGATTTTGGAATTCCACTATCCAAACCAGACACCAGTCTGTTTAAATAAGAATCCCGACATGTGGACCCAGGTTTTAGTATGTTGAAAGTTCTCCATGAACATCTAATGTGCAATCACATTTGGGAATCAAGGCATACAGAAAATAAAACACAGTAACACTTTTTGATTACTTTGTGCGTGGATTATTGCAGATTTCAGGCATATTATTCCTTTTAATCCTCAAGCAGATCTTTGAGAGGGAAGTACAAATACCTGTTTAACAATTCAGAAAACAGAGAAAATGTTTCAACAGTAAGCTCAGAGTTAATAAGTGGAAAACAAATATGGGTTAAAGTCCTTACCCTAATGCAAATTTTATATTATATATCAGAGCCTTTTAGTCAGTTGATTTTTGACAATAGATCAGGACAATTCAATGGATAAAGAATAGTATTTTCAACACATGGTACTGAGGCAACTGTATATCCACATGCCAAACCATGAAATTCAATCCCTTCCTCACACCATAATCAGAAATTAACTCAAAATGGACCATACACCTTAATGTGAACTATAAAATCGCATAAAACTCGATAAACTAAAGCTATAAAATTCTCAGAGGAAAGTATCAGAGTAAACACTCATGACCTTGCATTAGGCAAAAGCCTCTTAGATATGACTTCAAAAGCAAACCAATCGGAGAGAAATTTGGTAAACTGAATTTCATCAAAATTATTAATAAAAATCTTTGTGCTTCCAAAAGGACAATAAAGTGAAAAGACAACCCACAGAATAAGAGAAAATATTTGCAAATTATATGTATTATAAAAGACTTATATCTAGAATTTATCAAGGCAATTCCTGTTCAATAAGCAAAAGACAAATAATTATAGAATGAAAAATACATTCTCAATAGACCTTTTTCCAAAGGTGATATACAGATTCAATGAGCCCAAGAGAAGAGAGGCTCAATATCATTGGCTATCAGAAAAATGCAAATCAAAGTCATGGTGACATACAACTTCACACACACAAAAATAATTATATTCAAAAGCAAATAAGCATAAAATATTTCAAAAACGTAAATGTTGGCAAGCGTGTTGAAGTTAGAACACGATGAAGTTAGAACACTCATACATTTCTGATGGACATGAAAAAAATGATGAAACCACTTTGGAAAACAGTCCAGTTTTGTTTTGTTTTGTTTTGTTTTGTTTTTTTAAGTTAAACCTTGAGTTACCACATGACAGAAATCCCAGTCCTAGGTGTATTCCCAAAAGAAATGAAAACATGTATCCACACAAGAACGTGTACATGAATGTTCATTGCAGCAGTATTCATAGTGGCCAAAAGCCTGCTTTTTCAGGGCATCTGTGCTAAGTTTGGGGAATTAAAAAAATATATTATCACTGGTGCTTTGGCTTTTGTAGACATAAAAAAAGCAAATGACTTCTTTCTTTTTTCTTTTTCTTCCTCTCGTTCCCTCTTTTTCTTTCTCAGAATTCACAAAGAACCCCAAATAGGTAGTTATTGAAGAATTATTATAATTATTAATGTGAAGTGATTTGGGGACTAATTACAAGGCAATCTGTAAACAAAAGCATGGTTGTAAATTCCCTGCCTTCACAAAGTAGTTCTGAGAGAACGTAAGGTATACATGAGTGGTGTGGGTTTGGTCATTGCACGCTTCTGCAAAAACATATTAGCACATTTTTTTTAAAGCATGAAAGAAGTAATATTGACGGACTGTGAGTGAACGCAGTCTTATATAAGGTTAGCAGCAGGAGGCCAGTTCTGCTGTACGGAGTTTTGCTGAGAGTTTTCTGGGGGTCCTTCGGGAAGCAGCCTGATTGGAACAGAATTGCTAAACTGAGATCACCTGATGAAAAACTGGAAAGATTTTAAAAGGCCACTCGAAGACGTTCTCTGAATAGTCAATTAAAAACTATAAAAAATGTCCGCATTGATTTGACAGGCTTTGAATGTGTGTGTTTCTGAAGTTGATGCCTATTCCCAGATAACATTGTGGTTTTCGGTTTTGTTGGGAATTCGTGACAAGTCCATCATGTTAGCTCTTTGTATTTTACTCTGTGGAGAAGCAGCTTAGGTGTGCTGGCATAAGGGTGAAGGTGGTCTTAGCAAGTGTTTTAGCTAAGTATCAGTTTGCCTCCACATTTGGTGGATACTGAAAATGATCCTGATTTATAATTCTTTACCTCAGTATGTTTTTAAAACTAAGATGGAAGAAGCCAGTCATAGGACAATGATGCAGAGAGAATGTGTCAGTCATGCCCAGTAGATATTAAAAAAACATCTCCATGACAGTAAAAGAATACAGAAATTAAGATGTCTGTAACGCACTTAACAATCAACACGTGCAGTTTTTGATGCACTGTCAACGTGATCAGACTTTGACGATCAGTGTCTCAGGTTTGCAGTCTTTGATGTCCTTCTACTAATTATTATACTTAGGAGGCTCAGTGACCCAAGGATCATTGCCAGTCTTAGGTTTGGTGACCACAAGGTAACCACAGCACTTAGGCCCTCAGGCAACTGCCTTTGCAGCATTTGTGGTGCACCTTTGCTCTTGTCACCGTAAACCTTCATGCCCAGTTATTTCAACGGTGCCGGTCAGGAACGGCATCTGAGCGGGTGCCTATAGCTCTTCCCTCTCTAGACATTACCAGGCATTGGGAAAAGCTAGTTTGGGCTTAGTCACAGAGACATTGGACTGTCGTCTATACCATTTATTAAAAATTGGACTAGCCACTTCCACATATCCTTCATATGTCCAGTTTTGTATTCCTATTACTGTTTAGAATGGGCGGGCAGAGAAAGAGCCCCCAGTTTCCATGGTTTGCGGGTATCAATGCGGCAGGTTGTGCAGCTGCTGTCTCTCCCTCCCGGTAGGCTAATACTCCTCACATCACTCCTAATTATTGCTCATGCTGTATTAATGCTACCTGTTTGACAGTACACTGTTTGAGTTGCACCGTGGACACAGGATCGGGCACGTTCACCATCTCCTCCCGTGAGGGCCACAGATCTTTCTGGTCCCAAATAAAAGGAAGCTGCTTCCTCCACCACTGCTTGCCATCGGGAGGTTCTCACCCATGAGTTCACATTTCATCCCCTCTCTCACCAGCCTCCCAGATTGCGTTCTTTCTTAGTGGTCCTTTTATTGAGAAGGGTGCCCTGATTTTTCAGAGCCTAACATGTGGGGGAATTGAGGGGCAACTTGCCCTGTCACGCATGGGGGTTATTCGTCAATAAAAATTCCATTCCAGCCTTGGAAATAAGATTGCTCTGCTTTGGTTCTTTACCTCAGAGTAGGTTTTCTGTTTTCGTAGTGGCAGCTTTCCCTAAAGTGGAATAAGGATATTTTACTCACCAACTTAGATTAAGAGTTTTATTCTCAGTTTCCAGGAAACGTGTAATCGTATCCTCTACACTATATTTCCTAAGGTATGCAGGTGTCCCCGTATAGAGCAAATGTCTTAATCTTCCATTTCTCATTCCCCAAATGTTTATTTGGCATGTGCTATATGCCAGCCACTGTAGCAGACTGTTGGCATCAAGAAACAAAGCAGACATACTCACACCCAGGATCTGTGCTTTTATTGTAGTTTCTTAGGGATGATTTCTTTTATTTATTTATTTATTTATTTATTTAGGTAGCTCCCTGACTGGGAATCGAACCCAGGTTGTGGCGTTGAGAGCACCAAAACCTAGCCATTACACCACCAGGGAACTCCAGGGATGATTTCTTTATATTCTTTAGAGAATTATCTGTATGAGGCCTGATGTACTGTTTTAATTACAGAGAAAAAGGGAAAAATGTTGGAGACAGTAAGCTAGAGGCACAAGCTGGTGATGAATAGGTGTGTGATCTACGGGCGACAGAACTCAAATACTTTTATGGGAGAGATAAATTTTGGTTCTGGCATAAATTACATTTTTTCTTACCTGAAAAATTTTAATGTTCTCCCAAAATCTATGAGAAATAATATTTGAGGCTGTCAGGAAAAGTGGTCGAGGACTTGGGAGTGGGCAAAGGAGATGACAGGACTATCCCTGGTTCTTTGGATGGCTTTCTATTGTCTAGTTTATTGAAAACTATTGAGGGGTAGAGGGGAAGTGGCGGAAAACAGAGGGAAATACAGGTGATTTCTGACCACAGCAAGGAAGATGAATAAAAGAATATTAATGCTGACAAGTCAAATTCTCATTTAAACCAGTCTTAACAGCCTATTAGTTCCCTTCTTAATTAAAGTTAAAGAAACTCTTTGACATGTTTCATTTATATTCACGCAAGGATCATGCTTTTACTTTTTCCAAAACCAGAACTCACAAGGCCTATGAAGGAAGTTGGATTCTTATACATTGTGGCCCTTTAGGCTGCTTTGAAATCACTGTACTTCATACAGAAAGACTATAAACAAACACTTTCAAAGTGGTGCACACCCCCGTATGAAACCAAAGGAAAAAAAACAGGAAAAATTTAACCTAAATGTCTATATATTTTGTCCTTGAAACATTAAATGTTAACTCTTTATAAAACTTCTTATAAACAGCATCGGTAGATACAATATAGCACATTAAGGTGATTTTTAGTACGTCTCCAAAGTCATCTACGGTTTTCAAGGCGTTTTTTTTTTTAGAGTTATGGCTCTCACAGTTTGCATAATTGATCACTTTTCAAAAAGGTCTTTGAAAGCTTCAATAAATACTTTGATTTAATGCAATGTGATCAGTGAAGTGTTATTGTATACTCCAATTAGATTAGCTCACATAATGGTTAATTTTAGTATGCTTTTTATTACAAAAGAGACACATTTTTATTATCACATATAAAACACAAAATCTCTAAAGAAGAGAATAAAAGGTTCTCAATCACAGATAAACAAACTAATTATTTTAAAAAGATTAATTTCCATACTGCTTCCATAAGATAACTTTGGGTCTGAATTTTTTTAATTTAAAATTTTAGTGTATGTATTTCTCTCCATGAAATTAAAACTTAGAATATCACTAAAAATTATATTTTCAATCCTCTGAATTGTATGAAAATTTTGTCATTTATTTTTTGTTAAATGTTTTTAATATTTCCAGAATTATTCTAATTATAAATTATTCAGTTATGTACATCTTAGTCTAAAGATTATTGTTGATTTCTCATGAAATTTGCTTGGATTTCCAAAGTAAAATTGCCACTTAAGAGAATATTTGCATTTTTAAGGGTTTTGATATATATTTTCCAGTTATTTCAAGGAGTGTACAAATTTATAATCCTAGCAGAGACTGTCTGTCTTATAAATATAAGCCAGATTTTTGGGGATAAATAGTGTTTTCTCTATACACATAAACTTGCATGCATGCATACACATGAACAATTATCTTGATGATCGCCAAGTTATTATTTAGAATAAAATTCTAACACATGTTTTTATGTTGCTTCAGTTTGCATGTGTTCCCTGATAATAAGCTACTTCTAATAACCTCTAAGCATGAAAGACATTGGCTAAAGTTAGTCTAGTGTACAACAGAATTTGCAAAATGCCCATAATGACACTACTGTTAGACAATTCTTAGCTATTATCTTCTTAACTCATCTTAGGTAAACATTTCTAAGTTCTGGGTAAAGCTTCGCCTTTCCTGTAAATGTCACTTAATACATAAAATGTTTCTTGGATTGGCCAGATTGAGGATGAAATATGCTCCATGTAATTCTGAAAGTACTGGCTGTTTCCTATCTACATGCCTAAATCATTTTATTATCCACTTAATAGCAGAACAAATTAGTCATCCTCTCTGATTCTGGTGTACATTATGCTGAGACATGCCCACCCTAATACGCTTTCTGATAAAGTAAATGCTCGCCCTGTCAAAGCACAAATCTTATTTGGGCTCCAGGAAAGTCACAGGAGAGAGAGCTGAGTCTGCAGTAGGATTGCTTACTCAAGGAGAACTGAGATTTATTAGCTGACTTCATTAAATATATGGAAGACCCCAGCAGTCAAGGTTAGAAAATTAGGATGCAAATACGAAACCTCTATATGAAATGAAACAGGTAGCAAAAGCAGGAAAGACAGATCTTTGCACTTTACATAAGTAAGGGAGGTGGGCTGATATTAAAGTAAAAGCTCTAGCTAGCTAAATGCAAAGGCATGCTTTTCAGGTATTCGCTTGGTTTAATCATCTGTGAGTAGAAGATAGGTAACACTAATTAAATCTCAGAAAAATATATGGTTGTCGATAAATGTAAAATAAAGTCTCAACCCCAATTACATATTGCTTTATTTACTAAAAAGTTAAATTATTTAGAATTTATCTTCTAAAGTAAAATGTAACATTGCCAGTTTTTTTTATATAAACCATTTATCTACACAATGGTAAATACATGTCCACTGAGAATTAAATGATGCATGCTACATTTCCATGTAATTAATGGAATAGACATTTATAGAAATTGTGTTTTGATTGATGGGTAAAAAGTTTCAATCAAGAAGTTAAATCATAATGATGTAGGTAGCTAACATGGACCATTTTAGGTTTTCTTTTGTTTGTTTATGTCTCCTATCTACTCTCTAATATTATTTATGGCCATAAGTTAATTTGTCATCATTTTGGAGAAAATGGACATATATTCTATCATCTAAAGATGCTGTAATTGTCTGCCCCTTCTCAGGCTTATAATACTGTAATTTGGACATGTAGGTGTAATTGTGTTGGTGGCCTGTGATATTTATTTGCGTTTGACTTGGAAGATGAAATGGAGTTGGAGAACAAGACACCTGTAATTTGGAGAGAGAATATCAGCACTGTTGGCTTTACGACATGGATTTCCTGAGACTAAGAGAAGTCAAGTTACGTTGTCAGAGAAAGGAGGCTATCTGCAGGTGTTTGAACTTTACCACTCTTCCTTCCATTATTATTATTTCTTTTCCAAACCAAAAAAGCAGGTGGGGAAACAGGATTTATATTAGTGCAAATTTAGTTGTGAACAGAAGAGGTTAAAAACACGGACAAATAAGGGCTGAAAAGGAGAAAAAAATCCATTAGGAGTAGGCTTTGAGATAGAGAGTTTACAGACAGAGCTAAATCCATGTAAAATAGTAAGTGGTCATGGCTTCACCCTCTGCATCTTCCTTCTTTATAGTTTGCTTTTTAAAAATCTTGTCCCCAATGTACAAAGTACAGTGTCTGCCCTGTGGCAACCTAGCACTAGTCCACTACACGCAGAGGTGACTAAGCCGTGTAAGGAGGCTGAAGAAGCCAGTTGAGAAGTCTTATACCCTAAGATCTGTGTTCTCTTTAGAAACATTTAAAATCTCCAAATAGTTTCTAATACTGACCCCGTTGCTTACCAGTAGTTATAAGGCCCCCTGGAACTTAGATTGTTCATCAGTAAAAATGGAGATAATAACCCTATTTCGTAGGATTGTTATATTGCAAATTGTCTGACCATAATCTTCATAAATGATGGCAATTATTATTACCAACATAAGAGCTCAGATGTGTGTCTCTGATGACTACATGCTTGCTTACCAGTCATGCTTATGAGAAAATGGTGAGTGCTGGAACTAAAATGGGTAGGAAAAAGTCCACGGGAGAGAAGTAAAAGATATGAGTGATCAAGTACCTCCTTTATCTTTACCTTAATCAAATTTGAGGATCTAGTAATGATGAGAGGTGAAGTCTGCATGCAGTAGAACAGGTTCTTGGTGCTGAAGAGGCCCAGAGGAGACTAAAGGCAGGCCAACGAGCTCTTCCTTTATCTGCAGGAGAACCAAAATCTATGTCACAAGTCAGTATTTTGCTCAGTTAAGGATTTCACCACATCTTCTTTAAGGCAGGATTTAAAATTATAGTTGACCCTTGGACAACACGGGTTTAAACTGCATGGGCCACTTGTGGATTTTTCTCAAGAAATACTTTAATGTATTTTCTTTATGATTTGCTTAAGAACATTTTCTTTTCTCTAACTTTATTGGAATAATACAGTCTGAAATACACATCATACAAAATATGTGTAATTGAATGTTTATGATATCAGTAGGGCTTTCGGGCAACAATAGGCTATTAGTAGTTTAATTTGGGGGAAAGTAAGTTATATTCATAGGCCTCAGAACCCCTAGCCCATGTTGTTCAAGAGTCAACTGTATAATGTCATGGGATATTAAAGCTGAAAAAAGCCTTGGTGATCATCTTGCCAATGTCTGAATTTTAGAGATGAAAGAACTGAGGCCAGAGTCATAGTCTGATTTTTTCTGGGTCCCTCAATTGGTCAGTGGCAGACATAAAAAAGAATTCTGGTAGTTTCATAACGAGTGTAGATATGGAAGTTTTATATCTATAGACCTTACAAATAGAGTTTCAATAAGAAACAGCTGGAGATGTGAATGCATTTTCTTATATTCAACAAGGAAAATGAATCTGCAGATAGTTTTATTCCAAAAGAACAATATTCCACCCAAATTAGGTTCAAGGGCTGTCAACAATAAAATAATTCCTTCAGCTATTTAAAGTGCATTTGTTACTGTGAAGTACTTGGTAGTCTAAAGATGTTTTTATATCATACCAAAACATCTGGACACGTCAATCAACCCATATATTTACATTTTATCAACAGAGCCCAAGTGATGTAGCAAATTTAGAATTATATTTTTTTTCCGCCGCAGGATTAAGTGCTGTTATAGATGTCTGAAACAAGCTGAGTTATAACATAGGAAGTACTCAGTTAATATTGGATTTGCTCATCCCTAATGTTAGTCTAACAGTGTTTTTGTTCTAACTCTTAATTCTCAGAGAAGTATCTCTATACTACTTACCCAAAGTAATGACCACTCAAATCATAAGAAATTTATCATTTAGGGAATTTCTAAGACAGAAACTTAAAAATAATATTTTCATTTCGGACCTTTTTTTAAATGGGAAGTATTATAGTATAAATAATAATATTTTTAAGGTATAATGATATCTTACGGTACGTGAGCCCAAAGAGTAAAAGGGACTGTATACAATTTTGAGTTCTGTCCTATTTAGATGCTATGCAGTACTTTTAAAATCACGATCAGACGTAATTTTGTAATTTTTAATATTTAAAATTTATCACATCATACTCCTTACACATATTTAAATTGATGATAAAAATCATAAAAATCTACTTTAAAATGTGTGAGGAGAGTCCCATGGTTATTTTGAAAATTCTTTTAGCATTTACCTAAGCAGAAATTTCAAAGAGCATTTTTTTTTTCTTGACATTTGGTTCAGTTTTACCGGATGTATTAGAATCAAAGTGTAATACCGAAATAGGTAGAAAAACAACCAGGTATTTATATAGAAACAGGAGGTGGGGGAGGGATAAATAATGGAAAAAATAAGAGAGCTAAGTAGAAATTCTTTCTTTGCAGACCAGTGGGCACCAAGAGAGAAGCAGTGAATGGTTGGGAAGTTGGGGAGTTCCCATCTGCAGATAATTCTGGGCTGCGTGGTCTCATCACAGAAAAGAACCCATATAATACTTAGAATCTGTGCTGTGGTCCAGCCTCCAGGTCACTCTCTCAGCATTGGGGGACTTGTTCCTTCACCTGTTACTATTGTAGGAAATCGACTTTGTTTGAAATGGGCTTTGTTCTAAGGTCATGCTCTTCCCCGTCCTTGGGTTGGCCTGCGTCTGAGGACTGATGGATGCCATGATACGAAGGCATCCCCTGTCATTTGAACCGCGTCTGAGGGGTCTTCCTAGCTTTGGGACTCTCACTGGGATCGGTGCAGCTTCTGTTGTAACTCTGTGGAAATCCACATGTTCCCTTTGTCTAGTCCTGCTTTGTGCACTGCTTCCCAGACGCTGTAACCAACAGCCTTTTCCTGCTAAAATCTGTGCATGCAAATCTCAATTTCAGAGTCATTTCCTTTTTGGAAAATTATTAGCATCACAGACATTTGGTCCCAGAAGCAACTACATTCTAAATACTCTAATTTTATATGACATACTAATTGATAAACCAGAGTTTAAAATGCAGAAAGTCCTGGATTTAAACATGACAATTGTGTGTGATTTCATGTTTAACAGATAGCATTACTATCTTCATGGGAACCAACTGGCCAGTAAGTGCTACAATACAGTAAAGAAATCTACAGAAAAAAAAGATAAAATGAAATTTCTGCAAGTCTTAAAATGTTTCTTGAAAGTGTGACTTTGAAGACGTTTTTGTATCTTAAAAAAAAAATAAGCTTGTTTGGATGGGAGATTCAAAGCAAAAGTTTTCTCAATAATCCCTTTCTCTGTGATATCCTTTAGAAAATTCCAGCGTACGTGAATTTGCTTAGGATTTTAGTATAGTCTAGAAACTTAAAAACTGACATCAAGTGCTTTAAAAAATGCAATAGAAAAAGTAGAGTGAAATCAATAACAGTGTGAGGAATGAGTTGAACAGCTTGTATTTTCACAGTGGTCATCAAAAAGTAATTTTACATCCAATAATTTATATTGATTGTTTGTGGAACTGTAATGCATTATGCCATAAGCCTGGTTGTGCAGTTATAAATATATGTGCCATTTCGTTGGTCTTGTTTTCTTCTTTTTTTTTTCTGATTGAGTTTTATTTGTCTCTACAATGCATCTTATTTTGTAGTGTTTATATGTGTGCAAGCAAGAGTCAGAACAATGACTGTTAATTCAAAACAGCCTCAGCCACACCATGGTCACTCTCGTCTTTGGGTCGTGAGAAACAAGGGCAAATCAGGTGAAATATTACCCTATTTAAGAGGTATTTTTGGAATCATCTACAGTATGATCAACTACTGCGCCGTCTGTATTGAAACATTTCATGAAAAGCCTGATTTTACCATTTAAAGGCCAAAAAGGATACATATTCTAAGACATAGACAAAATCGCAGCATATCTGGAGTTTCTGCCCTGGATCGAGGAGATGCTACTTGAGTAGACATTGTATCACTCGTGGCTTCTATATCATAGGCCTGTCTATAGGTAGACTCCTGTTGTCTTTTGTTCTTTCAGGTGTAACATTTTCTGGAATGGGAGTGCTACCATGAAAAGGTTTGGTTGATGTACTTATTCAGGTGCCAAAGTAAGACATCCTCACATGAACTTAAATTGGGAAAAGAAATCCTTATTCCTGGAGTGCTCTTTGCTGATTGCCACAGAGGACACTTCTGTCAGTTTGGAGGGAGAAGTTGGAAAGGCCTGCGTAACTGGGAATAATAATGAGGAGGTGGAGGGGCGGAACTCGGTAACGAAGGGAAAGAACCAGCTGTGAGGATTTGTAACGCTTGCCACAGGGTGTGTGAGAAAAATTCTCGATTTCTCCTCCAGTTGAGTACGTTTCTCAAAATGGTATGAGCTGATAGAGGATTCTTCCCGGATAAGAGAAAAGGAGCTGAGTTCTGATTTGCAGAAGAGATTCTGAAAGCAGAGAGGTTAACTCTGCAACCTCAGGTACGGCTTTTAGCCAGAGTTCTAGAATTTACTGTTTTTGTGACCTTGAGCTGCTATTTACTTAACTTCTTTGAACCTAATTGTCTTCATCTATAAATATTAATACCTATTTGAAGGTTGTTCTTAGGATGAAATGTTCACATCAGTATAAAGGTATATGAAATACTTTACATTTACTATAAAGAACTTACTAGTTACAGTTTTTTCACTTTGAAGTCTTAGGCTAGTTGTGAAAATCATAGCGGTAAAATGTAGGGAATCACTAATATGGAGTCTGAGATGATAAAACTTTCACAAGTTCATATAGGAAGTCAGTAGTGTTTGTGAATTAAAACTCAATATACTGTCTGCTGGTTTAGCAATTTATTCATTAAACCACTCACGACTAGATATAATAACATCCTGCCAACATGAGATCAATTCTCCAATGCAACTGTAATAGACAGTTTTAGAACTTCAGTGAGCAGCATAGCATTTCAGTAGCTACTTTTAAAAAGTCTTTTTGGTTATTGTGTGCTGACGAAAAGCTTCATCTCTCCCCACATTCTGCCTCTCTCAGCGTGCTCCAGCTCAGGGGTATCGGGCCTTCTGACGTTCCTGGGCCACACTGGAAGAAGGATGGTCTTGGGTCACATGTGAAAGACACTCACACTAATGATGGCTGATGAGCTTTAAAATAAAAAGTTACAAAGGAAATCTCATAATGTTTTAAAAATTTGTGTTGGGCCGCATTCAAAGCCTTCCTGGGCCACATGTGGCCCACGGGCTATGGGTTGGACAAGCCATTTTATTCCTGTACACTCAGCTCATTTGCATTTTGGGGCCTTTGTATTTGCAGTTTGCTCTGCTCAAATGTTTTTCTCCAGGCTGTTCAGTGGCTGGCTTCCACGAGTCACTTTTCAACAGAAATGTCCTCAGAAAAGGATCATTTCACCAATGCATCTAAAATACATTTCTGGGAGAGGAGCGGGGGAAGCTAAATATAAGGTGATGGAAAGAGAAGTCACATTAGGTGGTGAACTGATTATACATCAAGTTGACAGTGCACTGTAGAATTGTATGCCAGAAACCTATGTAATCCTTGCTAACAGATGTCACCCCAATAAGTCTAACAATAAAAATGAATTAAAAAAAATTAAAAAAAAATAAAATACATTTCTTCTATAAAGCAATGAACCTTTAGTCTGTCATCTTCAATTGGACATTCAGCGTATCGTTAGCATTTCAATCTGTAATTATTTGTGCATTTGTCGACTTACTTGCTAATGTTCTTATTAAGGTCAGGGAAGTTCTCTTTTCTGTGGAACTAGGACAGTTCTAGGCCTTTGGAAGCGTTGGGCGTGCAGGCTTTGAACCAGTCACACCCTGAGTCTCAGTGAGCGTCTTCCTTGTGCTAATTCTGTGACTCTCCATGAGGTCCTCCTTCAGGAAAGATCTAGGACCCAGTTTTCACTTCGGAAATGGCATCTGTTCCCTTCTGAAGTCTGCCACCATATGACTTGTGGTGGGAAGCACAGCAACCTCAGACCCATTAAAGTCACCACTAAGGGGGGGTAAAGCTGGGCTGTATCATTTACTGTCCTGACATCACTATTGTGTTTATCTAAACAATAAATCTGTTAGTGATCAAACTTATGTTTACGTGCAAAGCACAATGCAATTCCAGTGAGAACAGTGAAGGGAGCCGCTTCTAGAACACATGGGCACATTACTTCTAGCTTAACTTCTTTTTGTACGTAAAAAAAAAAAAAAAAAGAATCTCTTTTTCCTCCTTGGTTCCACTGACAATTAATCACAAATTATTTTCAAATCAACATCTCCACCCTCACAAAATGTATTATTTAGGTTCAGATAAAATTTTAATTTATGCTTTTATTGCCTACCATTATTTGAATGTTCATCTTCTGTCAGTGTAAAGCATTTCTAAGTAATGTGAAGCTTCAGACTTCTCTGCCATTTCTATTATTTTTCCCTAAGAAGGCCCTTAAACGTAATATGTATGAAGTTTTTTCTTATTACTACTTAATGCTTATTTCAGTCTAGTAATCAAATATCTTAAAGTAGCCAGTGTCATCTGAACAGTTTCACTATTGAACAGATAAAGGCCAACTTTAACGAAAGAGAAACACCTCCTTTAGCATCACAAATGCCCAACTACTTCACAAAGAACATACATTAAAGAAACCATCCTTAGTATTTAATACAAGATGATAGTTACATTGAGGGCTAGCTACATTGGTATGCAGCTGGTCAGTCATATGCTATCCAGTGCTTGGAAGGGTCTCATGTTTTGTTTAATATTTAGCTATTACCATCTTGAAATTTGCAAGTTTTTAATATGAGACCCTACATTTGCACATTGTACAAGGCCTCACAAATTTTGTAGTCAGCCCTCATTTCATTTTATGGTATATTATGATTTTATTTTATTTTATCTTCCAAATATCCAGCATGTAACAGCTCACACAGCTAACTTATCCTAGGTGCAGGCATTTGTGAAGTATTTCAGGGTTTGTTTTTAGTGTGGATGACAAAAGCATTCTTTATATTATCCATGTTTATATTCAGATATATAGATACAGAACTGAACTGGTATTTGGATGAAGAATCAGTTATAACGGAAATGAAAACAAAAGATTTCTTTAACAGAGAAATAATTATAGAATGCTAAACTATATCATTAAGATACCTACAGAAAAGATAGAATTTATGTAATTCTTCTTGTAGATAAGGATTGTAACATATAAAAAAGAAAATGATAAATAAAATAAATGCATAGCCCAAAATGTCTTAAAATGCATAGTCACAGTTTGATTTAAAAAATCACATAAATTAGAAAAATCAATATAGAAGTTAAAATATTCAGGAAATGCAGATACAAAGCAGATAGGGAAATGACCTTAAAATGCAATATGAAATTCTGATTAGGTATGCAACTAATAATATTTGTACATCGCTGGTATTTGGAAGAGAATATTTTCTCTCTCTCTCTCTTTGAATTTGAGAAAAGCTAGACAATGACTTCCGTAGTAGGCCTGCAAGCATTCTGTGTTTTCCCAGGTAAAGGATGGTAACTGAATTGCCAGGCTCCTATTTCATCTTTTCATGATTTTGTTTCTATATTGCTCCGTCTCTACATCAGCTCAACCTTTGCCTGAGCATTCTGCTATACTCAGCATCCACAGAAACACTGGAATGAAAAAAACTAAAATAAGAGTTAGAGATGATTAAACTTTAACATCCACTGCTTAATTCTCATTAGTGCTGTCCTGAATTCATTAAGGCACCAGCACATGGGCCAGTACTTGTTTATGTAATGGTTAGGATCAGCTCCTGTTGGAAGATTGAAGAACAGATCAAGAGAAGCCCCCAAGGCCCCTTCTAGGCCTATAGTGGTATTTACTATTGAATTCAGGAAATGGTGCCCTTCAGGGTAAAAATCACCTCCTAGCAGAGAGAGAAGATGAAGCATTTATTTAAAATGTATAAGATGGCACAACATCAGGTAGCAGCATGTATTAAAATATATGGAATTTTTTAGATCATTCAGCTTGTGTTCTTCTTAATGTGTCAGAGTGGCATATAGGGAAAGAAGAGTGCAAAGATAATACAGCTTTCAGACACTTTGGACTTTAATGAATAAACATTTTCATTTGCATTGGGTAAAAATTAGACAGCATTTAAAGTATCTTTACCACTAGTTTTCATATGCATTTCAAGACAAAATGTGCTTATACCTCATTTTATTATAAACACTGGAAGCATTTGGAGAATGTGTTACTTGTGCTACTTCTTAATGAATGAAGTCCTTTTGAGTAATTGGGGACATACACACACAGTCTTATGATAAAAATTAATAAATTCTTTTATAGTGGAATCTTAAGTTCATAAGTAAACTGGTTGTCAGCGCATAGGGCCATGTGCCCTTTCTTAAAGCTTTCTAGGTCTGTTTCCCACTCTGTAAAATTACAGATCTGCTAAGAAGTATATTTTCATCTGAGCTGTTATGCTCATTTGTCTCTCTAAGACCTACAAAAAGATTTAATTGTTCATTATCTTTCAGATTCACACTTTCATTGCTGTCCTTCTTCATTCGTGTGTTCATTTATTCAACAAGCTTTGTTTGGCCACCTGAACACTGGGCTTAGCTCTGAAGAGCCAATGACAGGGTCGGGTGGGGAGTGAGGGAAGCAAGGGGAGACCTTTGCTTGCCCTCATTCAGCTTATAGTCAGAGCATAGCAGACAATACAGTAAGAATGGTGGAAGTAACCAGGGCCTTGGAACTGAGGTGAATATTGTAATGAAGGAGTACATGGAACTAGGAGTCTCATATCATCATGTCAGGAAGGATAAGGGAAGCTCCCCTGGAGGTCTTCAGATAGAGCTGAGATCTGAAGTCCCAGGCTAAGTTAGCAATATAAGGAGGTTACAGTCAGTACTGAAACAGAGAATAGCAAGCTCTTGGCTGATAATAGGATTTAAGACAAAAATAATCAAGTGTATCATTTCAACAGTGGGATTTCTGTGACCTTGCTGGCCCCAAACATTAGTTTATGCAGGTGTTTCAGTGTGCCTATAAGTTTAAAAGTTGCTCTTCCTACTTTTCTTTCCTTTCATCTAATTTTAATTTTTTTTTGGCATGTTGAAGGGTTGATACTAAAACACCATTTATTTTTAGCACTAGCCAAAGATGAATTAATGCTACTATTTTAAGTCAATGATTATGCAATGAATCAGCCGTATTGTGACATTTTCTATGTTGCCTGTATTTCAAGCAAAGAAAAAAGAGAAGTGGATTTGACTTCCCTTTGACTCTCCTTGACTCTCCTGTCTGTAGGCATACTTACTGAGAAGCAGGCTTACACTGATAAGGTCATCAGGACTACAAATACTTGATTAATTGGAACCCTTATTACAGAATAAGTTTCTAAGTAATTGAAGGCGTATGTATATATAGTATTTATCATATGACTCAGTAAATGCTTTCATAGTAAATCCTCACGTTCTAATAGCATCACAGAGAGAAAGCTGGTTAGGAATGTGCTCATCTCTCTTTCATTTGGGGGCTGACCTAATGATTTAGTCACTTCTCTGTCCTTGTAAAACTTAACAGATTTTTGCATTGTACTCTTAAAGAAGCTTTAGCAACAGCAGATTCCCAGTTTCAATATTTAAAATCAGAGTTCAGTGGCCATGATAATACTCAATTAATGCCAGTGAAAAATAAATACACAGGAAATTTTTCTTTATGAAAATTAGGACCACATATCAATCACTGTGGATTAAAAAAGAAAAAAAAACTTGTAAGACAAACTCTGACAGACTCTGATTACGTGGGGAGATAATGATCGTGCAATAATGCATTTCCCAGAATGACAGCTGGTGATATCTGTAAATGGCCTTCGGTAGAAGACAGAAAACACACTGCCCCAATCAATACACAGATAGTCTGAAATGTAAAGATTAGGATCAGAATATTTAAAAATTTAATACTTTACCACTCCATATAGCACTTTGGAAGTCAATATCTTTGGAAGCCCTGTCCATTTCCCTTCCTTGAAAGCATTATATATTTAACGTTTTTAAATTATTTATCTAGTCCATGTGATTAAAAATGAAAAAAGTTAGTCCATCCATTATCTTCTGTAGCTGCTGTCTGGATATTAGTCGCTCCCTCCCCCCTTGAACCCTTGATGTCTATTTTTCAGTCCTACCCTGTGAAGAAAACTCAATAGATACATTAAGAGAGCAAAAGAAAACCTCATCTACTCACTGACATCAGAGGATGTTGCCCGCCTAAGTAATGGGCAGGCCGTGTATGAACAATATATTCTAAATACTTTTACTCAACTGTATTACTTCCAGATCTGATTGTACAAAATCCGATGTATTTAAATGGCAAGAAAGCCTGTCTCTTTTCCTGGCCAGTTGTGGTTGGAGGCTTTATGTATCTTTCAAAAAAAAAAAAAAAATGATTCTCAAAGTTACTTCAACTGCAACTCTTTGAAAATAAGAATATTTTCAATTAAATTGCTTCAGTTTTTCCTCTCCAAAAATTGCTGTCAGGGAAGGGACGGCTCATAAATTTAAATAAAGTGGGAACTTGTGAAAATAGTCATTAAATTTAATGTAATTTCTTACACCAGTTTAATTTTAACTGGTCATCAATTTTATTGTTTAGAAAGATTTTTATTTTCTTATGTATGTCCTGTAGATTTTACTGGGGTGAGAAGTATTGGTGTTTCAAATGTGCTATTCAGTACTGATTACAAAGTAAGAGTATGACTTTTATTATTTCTGTTGAGGGTTTCTATCATTAAGAGTGAAATAAGTTTGACTTACTATCTTAACACATCTTTTTTTTAATCCTGCCTTAGTAACCTTTTTATTCCCATTTTAACATAGAAATATTAAAAACATCTGAAGAAGAGAATACCATAAAAAATGACGTATCTAAAATAGCAAATAAACAATATTCAAAGCAAATGAACAATATTCAAAGAGGAGAAAGAGAACGTTAGAGGAATGTTTTACATTCCCCTATTTTATGCTAAAAGATCCTGGAAAGAAATCCCTTAGATTGTGCTGTAGAAATTTTCCTTTTGTTCCATGGAGATCCCATGATGCCATGTGGCTACCCGGAGCATGGATTATCACAGCTTCAGTGAGCTGCCACAGTGCACAGCTGTTCCTTTCTCACTTTAAGGCCTAAGTAGCTCCAAAATTAACATGCTTTCTTCTACCTAGTCTGAAGCAAAATAAGGAGGAGATTGGTAAGAGAACACAAGCAAAGGTTCTTAGTATTTCCACTGGTTATGAAAAAAGTCCGTAAGAGTATAACAGTGAATGATGTGTTTTACTTATTTGGAGCATTGTGCTCAAATATGTATATTTTGGGGAGCTGAATTTCTGGCATAGTAAAGACTGAGAAAATCCTAATGCTGTCAGGCCAATAGAGAGAGTCTTCAGGGGATTTTACTATTTATTTTGTCCCAAATCTCATTCAGTTAGAAATGAATAGTGGATCTCCTTCGGTTGTTCCTGAGATAAGATTTTGACTGAGACTAGAGAGATAAATGGGGTGCTTCTAGCATTGCCATTAATGATTTATAAAAAGCTGGAATGTGGAGTGAGAACCGAAATTTATATTCTGCAGTCTTTGCTATTTCTCTAGTTCTGTAATCCTCCAATTGTTCTCACACCTTTCTGTAATGGGTTCTTTTCACTGAGCTTCCTACTGCGATAGCAGATTATGTTCAGAATACTTTGCCTGTTTGTTTGTTTCTTTGTTTGAAGACAATATCAAGAAGTAGAAATAAATAACTGAATGTATAGTGGTGTGATAGCATGCCATATGTATTTTTTCTATACAGTGAGCATGAACACAGTTGTAGGGTAGAACTTTAAATAATTGTTAGAAAGATTTAGATATAAGCTTACAATTTATTAGAGATAGAAAAAAATATCCTTAGTCATCCTGAATACTTCACTTTTATTTCTCTTTGATTTAGCTAGATTTTTCTGGACCTGTTCTATCTACTGTGTCTCACACTATTCTTATTTACCTACATTTCATTTGAGTTTTGCACTCTCATATTTGGATCCTAATTACTCTTTGTTAAATACCTTTATTCGGGGCATGTTTACTATCCAGTGTATGCCTGTCTTAGCATCAATGCAACACATTAAGATCACAATACTAATATTTTAAGTTTGATGAGGTTTTTTTTTGTCGTTAATGCACTGTAGATTATCACCTTTCAAAAATTTCCCACCTCATTAAAAATAATAAGGGCTAGCATGTATGAAGTTACTTTATTCAGTATCTGCATGACACTCTGCTAAGTACTTTATATATACTTTCAAATTTAATATTCATCTCCAGTGTAAGAGATAGGTATAGGTAGTGCATTAGCCTCTATTTAGAAATTAAAATAAAAACAACAACACAGACCCGGAGAATTTAAGTAACTTGCTTACATTTTTGTAAAACATCTAGTAAATGAGACAACAGAATTTGAACCCAGTTCTCAACAACCTGTGCTCTTAAGCCCTACTGTGTTATTTTCTGGACATGTGTCGCATTGACTTTATAGAAATAGTCTTCTTATGTTCCTCTTCTGTGCTCTTCCCTTTTAATGTACTTTTGGGGAAACATGACTTTTTCTGAAGGTAGGTAGTAAGCCACCTTACTGCTCTTCATCAGTGTCCTCTGTGGGAAGCCTGCCTTGCTCACCATTTGGGTACCGTGGAGCTCCGGGACTCTCACATCACCCTAAAACAACAGCTTCCCTCATTTTCTTTTGTGTAACTCCATAGCTCTGTTACTTGCATTCCAATTTGAGTATTTTCTGTTTGCCTGACAGCTTATTCTGTGTTCTTGTGATTAGCCTTTTGTTCCTACTCTCATCACTGGAGGGCTATTTTTTTTTTTTCGGTCAAAGACTTTCATTAGAAGGCGTGCTATAGGATAATTTTCAAAAAGTTAAAACATGACTCTGATAACAATAGAAAATGAACATGTCAAAGTTTTTATTTACCTCTAATAAAGGAAGCACTAAGATATAAAAGCTGCTTTGAAGGACAGTTTTAGGTATTCGATTTTTATATTTAGTCAGCTAAAGAAATGCAGAAATAAATTTGCTAGTAGACATATGACGGGTTAATGGTTCATGTCTACTCAACAAGAAGCAGTAGCCTTTGGGTTATCTTTCTTTCTGACCAAAAAGGATCTGAACTGCTATTGTTGAAGAATCATTTGCAACACTTTTAGTCAAGAAATATTTGCAATGCTCTTTAACAATGTATGGATGTAAGTTTTCTTAAAAGGTAATCTCTGATATTAAAGAACTGTAAAAATTCTAATAAACAGTACCTTTGCAGTCAAAGGGATGTACATATCCTAGAAAATTAGATAATCCTCAGGAAGGGTGACCTACTCCCAGCACTGTATTTAAAATATCCCTAATAATCCTTTTGAAAGTTTGTTCAACACTTTTTAACTTTAATTGCCAGAGTGAAATATGGCTGAAATGGATCCTACTGTGTAGAAACATGGATGTCATGACAAATCCTTTATAATTCTAGTAAGCGTTCTCTTGTGTAACACAGGCCGGGCATTTTTTCTTCTTTCTTTCTGTTTTGTTATTTTCTGCTCAACAGCCTGTAGTCTGTAATGGTGCTTTTATATAAAATGTAAACTTGCATAAGAACATTATCCCTTATTTAGGATAGCAGGGGATCCTTCTTTGTGACCAGACTTCATAAGGAAGTAACTAAGATGGGGAACACCTGGGCTGAATTTTGAGTCCTTTATTTTAGAATTTGTATTTTTTCTTTTTTTGACATTGGCTTTAAAGAAATAAAAGGAGCCAACTTTGGAGAAAATAGAAACCATAATGACCCTTGACATCAAACCAATTGAAGAAACATATTCAGAATAAAGGATTACAAATTGAGACACTAAAGATCAGTGAACACTTCTTTTGATTGGAATGCATGTTAAACTAAAGCAAAGTTGATTTTTATTTAATTTAAATTGCTTGCCAGGACTTGCATGTACATTTTTTCTAAATAGACATATTTGACTCTTGTTTACATAGTAATTTAATACATCGGAGTTCAAAAAATTTGTTTAAATATTTTTTAAATATTTGTTTAAATATCATTTAATGGATTAAATGATAATAAATCCAAAGAATTACTAGGGAATACCATTTCTTATTTTCAATGAAAACTTTCTCAATCATATATATGCATACACACACGTATAAGTGTGTGTGTGTGTGTGTGTGTGTGTGTGTGTGTATTTTAACAGAAGTGTGTTTAAATGTTAACTCAGATGAGTTATATTTGCATTCACTGTTTTTTTCACTCTGTTTTCATTGGCTGCCCCCATATTGGAATATAAAACCTGTGGATCCTATTGAATTTCACCAAAATATTTTTTCTATATAAAAAGTAAATTTAGCAATGAGAAAAGCAAGCAACAGTTAAATATTATGGACTGGCTTAATAAATATTTATGTAGCCATTCAAAGTACTTAGCATGTTTGAATTGTAAAAAGTTAAAAAAATTTCCCATTTTTAATTACATACGCTATCCAAATCCAGTGTTGGGAAAAATAATGAAGATTTCTATCTTCATTGCCATGAAGATAGAAATAATAAATTTTTTTTCCTGGTACTACCTGGAAAAAATTCACATGTTTTGCGAACTCTCATGGTTTTAATTTTGGATGCTTATTTAGATGTTTCTCATTCAAATCTTCTTTTGGGGCATGGAGGGAGGGCCTGGGAAACGTGGACATTATCAATGTTAAGTGAGCCATCCAGTTCATTTTTTTCCAGTAACATGCACACTGTGGGACCATTCTGCTCAGCCAATGACACATGACCATTTCCCTCCCCCCCCAGACTTCCTGAGGGATCCTCTCATCCCAAAGGAGTCTCCTGAGTACTTTGATCAAAATAGAAGAGGTATGTATAACTGGGTTTTAGTATTTCCAGGTGGTTGAGGAAAAAGAATAAGCTAGCAACAGCTTACACCTTTGAGTCAGTAGTTGTGAGGATAATAGAAAGTGACATGTAGAAAAATGAGGAAGAAATCAAAATCGTAACCTAGCTCTGGACCAGACAGACCATGGAGGAACAAGCCAGGGTACAGATCATGGGAAAGTGAGTTTTGCTATCGGACATTCAAATATAATAAGCCCTGGGTTTCTGTAAAAAACGTTGTCTAAAATTCACAAGGAGCAAGGATTCATATGATGAGAAATTATATATTTATAACTCTTATTATAAATATACGAGGGGGACTGTCTGGAAAGTACCCAGCCACGTAATAAGAAAAATAGAGGTATTGATGCCTGGAATTTCTTCTGGACAGCCCTTATATAATTTTATATTTATAAGCCATAAAAGGTTTTATTTTTGAACTTATTTTTCTTATAGCCTTTAGCAGCATTTCTTCACATGTAAGTCATTGGTTTATTTTTATTTTCATTTCTCTGCCTTGTATTCTAGAGTTAGTCAAACAGAGAGAGAACAGTAGAGAACTTAACACAAATACTGTGCTAGAAGCTTCCGAACAGAAGATGCAGATGGTGCAGATGGTGCGGTGGTCTCATAAACACACACTGGGTTTCCTCGCATCCCTTCCCCCTCCCTCATGGGCGCCTTGGGCATATTCCTGATGAATCTGATGGAGGCAATTTATGAAATATTTGATGTGGAAGATTTATTACAGCTATACTTTAAACTTTGGCACATGACTACGAGCAGAAATTCACATTAATAGTAAAAACAAGCCAAACAATATCAAGCTGAAAGTCCGACACACACCCAAGTAGTTCATTCACCTACAGTTCAAGTGTGAAGAGCAAACACTGGAGGCAATGAGAGGGATTCATAATCCCTGCTCCTTGTGGGGGTTCCCTTCTCGTTTTGCTCAGTTGCAAAATGTAACCAGAGGTTTAGTAACTATTACTACGCTGAGAGGATGCTTTAGGAATACGTTCACACTACTGTCTGTGGCTTCACATCCTCTACGGAACTGGCAGATTTCTGTATTGTTTAGCAGACTGACATGCAGCTTATCTACCTTCCTGTACTCCATACACACTTGTACATGTACAGGGTTTTTCAGCCACCACTAATACAGCCCTTCTCCAAACAGCTTTTTCTTTTCTTCTTCTCCTTCTTCTTCTTCTTTTTTTTAAAGGAGGTTACTGAGTTATCTGGGAGTCAGAGATCTGCTAAATACATGAGTAGAAAACCCAGTAAATGAGTGAACAAGACATGGAGGACTCAATCTGATTTAAGAGGAGGGAATTAAAAAATAACACTTAATTTGAAAGTAAGTGGATGTTCCCAAAGTTCAGTATGGGAAAAAATGGAACAAAAGATGTGTTTTGAATTCAGTGTAAGTTTTTTGAAGGGACTATTTTTAATAGTAAATTTATGTAAGTAGTATTGATTTAGTTCTCCACCCAAAATCATCATTATCATCTTTCTCTTCTTCCTTCTCCTCTCCTCCTCTGTGTGTGGGGTGTGTGTGTGTGTGTGTGTGTGTGTGTGTGTGTGATCAAATTTAATTCCTTTTCAGACTTGGGAGTGAGCTGAACCCACTGAGTGCAAACATCCTGAAATCCTCTCTTCCCACCATACTCTGGAGAAGCTGTTAATGTTATGCTCTTGCCTTATGAACTTGAATTCATAGTTTAGCACTGGTCCTACGAATTCTCTGCCACTTTGTTCCTATACTGTAACTTGTTTTAAAATCCTTTTGCATTATTGGGCATCATTTGCCATTGTAAATGCAAAAAGAAAAATTTCAAGTCTTACCTGACTTGACCTCTTTGAAACCGTTTATCCCGTGTTCCTCAGAATTCTCTGAGGATTCTGCAGCAGCATTTTCATATTATTTCTACCTTGTCCCTGTGGACTGCTCCTTTCCAAACGCATTTATGAAGTCCTCTGGCGCTGTTTCTGCTTTACTCATTTTTGAAATAAATTGTTTATTTTTGGAATAGATAACACTTGCATAGATTATAAAATTTAAAGGTCAAGAGAATAAATGGATGAAATAAGTCTCCATTCCCTGTTCTCTAGTAACCTAATTTGTCTTCATGGAGAAACCACTATTAATAGGTATTTTTTTGTTTTTGTTTTTGCTTTTTGTTTTTTTTGTTTTGTGTTGTTTTTTGCAAATTATTGCAGCAGGGCTCTATACATTTGAAAGGATCTATCTATCTGTGTGTAGTATTTTCCACTAATAGTAGTATATTCTATATATTATTCTGCTTCTTGATTTTTCACTTAAAATATGTATTTTGGATATCAGTGCCTACCAGTTCCATTAGAACTACCTCACCTGTTGTAAACACCTCACAGTATAATTTATTTAACACATGTCCTGTGGATTCATGTTTAGGATTTTCCACATTATTTATACTAGGAAAGTGCTGCATTAAATACCTTTCTGCACACTTCATTATGTACTTCTGCAAATAGGGTCACAGAATAAATTCTTAGAAGAACTTCTGAACCAAGGAGTATATACATTTTTAATTTCCAGAGATAACAGAATTTCCAAATTGCCCTCCATAGGGCTTATAGTAAGAGCAACTTTCACAGCAATAAATGAGAATCTGCTGTACTTAAATCTCTATTTTTTAGCTAATATTAACTCCTTCTATATCTGCAACATTCTCTTTCTCCTCACTTCTACCCCCATATTGTATTTTATAACTTCTCTTAGATTTACATCTATGTCTCCCAATATATTTATATTTCTGTTACTTGATTAACCTACTTTAACTTATAAATCTATTCTTTGTATTGAAACTACAAAGAAATAAATACAAATACACTATCTTTGCTTCTATTGACTTTGTTAATTATATTATTTCAACATTGTCAGAATTCAAAATAGTCACTTTCTATTGAGTAATCTGAAACTATGGCTTTTTGGTTTTTTTGGTTTTGTTTTGTTTGTTTTTTCTTAAGGCAGGTTCAGTGTAACAAAAGTGGGGTGGGTGGGGGTGGAGGTTGGATTACTGGCTAGTTGGAGGTTCCATTCCAGGCACTTCTAAATTCAGACCTTACTCTCAGACAGCAGACTTTCTTGTTCTCTGGGCTAAACTTATCTCTGTAGTAGCTTCATTGTGTGATTGCTTCTCTACTTGTAGTGGCAGAATCTCCAGGCTCATGTTGTAGAACTTTAGTAATTTTATAGATTAATAGCGTTTCCCTTGAGTTCCAAAAAACCCCAAAACCAAAATTCAGATCGATTGCATTAGGTCCCTGTTTCTGAACCAAATAGTGTATCCTAGGGAATGAAATGCCCTCCTTTGTCAAGGCTGGGTCACAGATATAACCTTATGCAAGGGACAGAGCTTCCGCCACACCAAAACCACATGGACTGAGAGAGTCACGGAGGGATGATATTTTTAAAGCAAAATGAAATCGTTATTTCTTGGTATAGGAGAAGATGGAGGGCAGGTAGCTAGAAGAGTAGAAGCCTAGAATAATACTTTTCTCAGACTTACACTTTTTCCTGAGCTCCCTGATGTCTGTTTATGATGCCTTCAAATCTGCATTTTGATACCTAAGTTACTTTACTTGTTGACCACAGTAAAGTCTAATCATATCTTCTGATTCTCCTCTTTTTCTTTACACATAAAATTGTGTTCCTGGCATCAATTGTATAGCAGTCTCCATACACATTATTTCTTACATTTTTCTGTGTCTTGTTTTTAATATAAACCCCCAAATTTTGAAACATTTAAACACACACACATACACACATATACATATATAGCAAGGATACCTAATACATACCTGTATACCCACCAATGAAATTAAGCAGTTGATAAAATTCTGCCATTATTTGTTTCCAGATCCCTTTTAGTTTCAGAATGTAAAACATTACACATCGAGCTAAAAGTTGTATATATTGCTTCCATTCATGTATTTTTGGATTTTCTTTACATCGGGCATGTGCATTCTGCAGCCCAGGATGGTTTTGCATGTGGCCCAACACAAATTCTTAAAACATTATGAGATTTTTTTGGAACCTTCTTTTTAGCTCACCAGCTTTTGTTAGTGTATTTTATGTGTGGCCCAAGACAATTCTTCCCATGTGGCCCAGGGAAGCCAGAAGGCTGGACACTGCTGATTTACATATTTAAGTATCATGAACAATATTTATTGTCCTTTATAGAGAACCCCAAATGTCAGTATATCAGGGTGCCAAAAATATGTATATGCATTTTAAGAGATGTTATCTATGTGTTACTTTACGAAGTTGAATTGAATTATGGTAGCAATGTGTAGTATGATGTTCGCTCAAAAGATGGCATTAATCAAATGAATGTTAGCATCACCATGCGACAGGCGGGGCAGTCAAAGAACACAACAGAGCTCAGTTGTTGTTGGAGGAGCGCAAGATCATTTTGAAGTGGCATTTGAAATTCGAGAATGTTAATTTGAGTTTCCCCACATTTTCCTGACTTAACATCCCTTGACTTCTACATATAGGGGACCTTAAAGGATGTGGTGTACTATAGAAAATCAACTACACTGATGGTACGTCAGGAAGAAATGGAACAGCATGTGCAGCAATACAAATGGACACTGGTCAGTGTTGCTCAAGCAGTATTTGGCCGTAATCAGAAGTGTCTGGATGCTGGTGGTCACCACTTTGAGCACCTCTTGTAATTGCAGAAGTCAACCATGACTTGTATTCACCTTTTGTCATGGGTATATATTATTACACTTTTAATACAGTGTTTTTCTTTTTAAAAATGTGTATACATTTTTTGTCACCCTCTGTATTTTTTTTAAGAAGGCTGTACACTTTTCCCCAAAAGAAATTATAGTCCCCATGAAAATTTCTTGCTCTTATCTCCTGCTGCCGGGAACATAATTGACCTATGGCCACAGGACCACAGCTGCCACCCTCTGAATTCACCTCTAGGTTGAGGCCACTCCTTCTGAGGCTGTCCCAGCCTGTGACTGAGCACAGCAGTCCCTAGTGGTGTACTAATATAGCTGCTTCATGTGCAAAACACCACTCCTTTGTTTTAAGGATGCCCCACTGGCTTGGCCAGAACGTTCTTAGAACTGTGCTGTGGTCTGAGGTGCTTCCTCCCCAAACCTTGTCCTTCCCCTCTCTTCTACATGTGTACGAGCAGTCTGAGGCTTCCCTGCTTCCCCTCTCCTTCCTCCCCTCTGCTCTCCATAGTCCTTTTCCCATTAAATAACATGCAATCCTGTCTGGAGCTTTATTTCTCTGAGGACCTGACACAGGAACAGTCCTGTTCCCAACCCGGGCGGCATGAGCCTGACAGCCTGTACTGCTGGCGATTTCACAGACGTGTATATTATCCCCTTGTCCGCATTTCAGCTTGCAACCACCCTTCCCATCACTCTCAGTGCTACCTCATGTCTCTCGGTGTGGATTCTTTGGTTCAGCTCTTCAGAGAATATAATAGAACCTCCAGTTTTCTGCAAGAGTAGGGACAGGACGGTGGTCTCAGCTGGGGAGTGGGCCAGGAGTCTAAGGGAATCGAATGCAGAGATTCTTCTGATTTCTGTGCCTCACATACCGGCTTCCGTACTGATATTCAGATCCGTTCTCTTAGCTCATCTCCATCCTCATTCTACCACCTCCCCTTAACCCATCAATGTACACAAACATGTATGTGTACGTGCGCACATATGCATGGGCACATGTACCCATGCACACTGGGTCAGTCTACTAAGTCTGTTGCCACCAACGCACACACTTGTCTCTCTCTGAAAATTTTATTTATTTCATTTTTCCTTTCAGTCATCCATTAATCTTTTATTCAGCAAACATGGAGTGATCCACTGTGAACTAAGATTTGAGCTCAGTGCTGAGGATACATAAGCAAAGCCAATCCATCTTCCCCATGGAGTTTATAATTTAAATGGATAGACAGATGGTTATTGAATAAATGTAAAATCACAGTGGCTGATGTGTTTTACAAGTTGTGAACGCGGAGATCAATGGTGTTTTGAGACCATATAACATGAAATTTGAGTTAGGAGGTCAGGGAAGCAGTAAGGGAGTTGTTACTTGAAGGAAGAATAGGAGTTAAGGACATACTTCAGACAGGAAATGGCAGATGCCAAAGTGCTATGGCTGTGACCCACTGATTGCAGGTCCAGGGAGGAGGGGAGAAGGAGATAAGTACGGAGGAGGAATAGGAATGAATGGGGCCACCTCCCATGCTGTCAGATAAGATGAAGCACTTACTTGTTGACTGGTGGTGTCCAAGGAATCCCGATCATTGTCACATCCTTCTGTGGGGCAGGGTTCTGCAGGGAAAACCACCGGGCCCTACCAACATCTGCCCCAGTGCTGTGTATCCTTAAACCACCTCCGGAACGCTAGCTAATTTTGAATGTGGACCCTTTTTTTGAAAAGTCAACTGAATATATTCTATCCTAGATGTTATGGAGTTGTTTAAAACTTATATAGAGGATGTTTGGCATAATACAGACAGACCCAAAGAAATACTTGCCACCTTGACAAAAATCAAAAGATTGCCTGTAGAAGAGTCTATTGGCTACAAAGCTCAGGAGCAGACTACTTAGTGTAGATGCTTCAGGGAGTACGATTTAGACCTCTCATAAAACCAAACAACAGTAGCAAAACAAGTAAACAAAAACACCTTGCTGTTGACTTAAAGACTCATAAAATGGAACTGACTGGCTCAGAATAAATTTCTCATTAATAGAGGGAAATACCAGGGTATACACTCATTTCCTAAGTGTATATTTTACATGTTTCGTGTGTAGTCAAAGGAGGATGTATTAACACAACAGATGAAAGTTGAACCATGAGGCAACAATTTATGAAGATCTCTGTTGTACTCGTAATAAATATATAGAAAAAGCAAAAAAAAAAGTTGAACCCAATAAACTCAAAGATTACCCACTTTCTTCATTATAAGGATCTAACCTCTATTGCTGCCCCATTTTAATTCTTGACCATTTAAAAATCACCATCTTTCTTTGTCAGCAGCCAGTTGTTTTGCCTGAGACTTGAGATTTCAATGAGCTGGCTGTTGTTTTTCTGCTTTTCCTTTTTAATGTAAAATATGTTTTTGATTTGTAAATGCATTCAGAGGTGCAGCAATGGGCACTGAAGTTATTATTTTTTTAAAAATGAAATAAAAATAGAGCTGACAGCTAAAGGACTCTCACAGCAGTTATTATTGTGTTATTATTAGCAGCAGCATGTGGTGACATCTTAGTATCTAAACCCACAGAAGTCTATCCTAGATCGTGGATGTTCCAAATGCTAGGGGGAAGAAAACAGAAATTCCGTTCTTGGGCTTCACATAAGAGAATTTTTTAAAACGTGAAATAAGAAGTCTGACTATTTTGTATTAGATAGTAGAGACTGATTTATCTCTGTCCCTTGGGGTTGAAGGGTTAATACTGGGACTTTTCTGCAAATGTGGATCTCTGCCACCAAGAACACTACTCAGATATGCTGAGGAATATATTCGACTTATTAAGCTGTGTGAAGTCTGTCACATTATTAGTGACTTAACAGCAACATATACAGTATCTCATGGAGTTAGTCGGCATGGGCCCTTTAACACACAACTGAGGCGAGTGAGAACCAGATAGGGTATGACCTCATCCTCAACTGGGAGAGGCTTTTCTGTACTAAGAAATTTCTAGACTTTCTTGAAGAGGCATCCCGTTTTGGGTACTTCAAATTTCTCCTACCAGAAACTGGTCATGGACATCCTGTGCATGGAATCAGGCAGCAGCTAGCGTGCCATTGTTAGAAATGTGGACTTGCAATCAAATGGGGCTGCTCTCGAATCTGCAGGGCTCTGTGCCTCGGTAGGTGTGTGCTCCTGTGGTTTCTTCATCTCTTGAAACCTTGCTTTCTTTATCTGTAATGATAGGGTAAGGATTTGATTATATAACATCAAATCAAGCACTTAGATCTGTCTATCAATGTCACACAGCTGGCAAATTACAGAACCCACACTCACATCGCAAGGAACCCTAAATCATTGGAAACAGAGTCTAGTGCGATACAATCAGCTGAACTTGAACTCTGGCTCCCCTAGTAACTCATTTGGTTACTAAGCCATGTTTTTTAGCATAGTAGCAGACATAGAGCATTTCAAGATATTATTTATTTTTATTTCAAAAGTGTTAATTTAGCAGCGCTATTTAGGATGGCTTATGAAATCCTTTAAATGAATCGAATAAAAGAAAATTATATTAGATGGGAATTTAGTTTGGCTGTTATGGAAATCTGCACAAACAGCGATTGAACAATGAGAGTATTTACTTTTTGTAACAAAACAGATTTGCATGGAGGGGTTGAGAGGTCATATGGTGGCTCCCTGATGCAATCAGGTTTAGGAGCCTTCTTCCATCATCAGTTCGACCATCCTCACCATGGAATTGTGCCCCCTGGTGATCACAAGCTGGCGGCTCCCCTTTTCCTGTTCAGGCAAGAGGGCGGCCAAAGGGAAAGGAAAAGGGGTGGGCACCTTTTCTGACAGCCCTTTAAATCTTGCAAAACAACTTGCTTTTACCTCCCATTGGTCAAAACTGCGTCAGTCACCCCCTACGGTTCAGGAGTCTGGGAGACAGAGTTTTAGTGACTGCAGTACCGTCACTGTCAAATCAGATTTTTGTTGTTGATGCTTCTGCTACAGAAGAAGCAAATGGACATTGGGAAGGTATCTAGTTATCTCAGACAAGGTATGTGAAAGTGGATTTGATGCTCAAGTGCCTACTTTCATACACATGATCATGTTTAATCTTCAAAATAAACAGAACTCCTTAGTAGCCATAAATTATAGCCCTGTTTGCAGATTGGCCATGATGCTTAGTGCGTCCCTGTGCTGGGAATAGGGTTCGTGTTTGTCTGGCTCCCAGGTCTGTGATCCTTCTACCACACTACATTGTTTCCTTTGCAGTGGTAGCAGGTCATTAAATTGCTGGGCTCAGTCATCATTATTTCTGTCCTCTTAGAAATGGCAGATAAGTGGTTAATTGTGCTTGTACCACTGAGCTTAAATACAGCTACATGTATATCATAATAGGTGATTATGTCTAATGAACAGAGCAGTTAACATAGATGTTGGAAATCTGGGATCTTATACTCTGTTCCATTTCTGCTGACAATGCCATTTGACTGCTCTGGTCCTGCACTGCCCTCATTTGTGAAACGAGAAAAGGTGATCCAACCCTCATATGTGACCCTGTACATGTGAGGATAAAATCAGACAATGGATGTGAAAATACTTTTTGGAAGTATAAGTGCTTGCTATACAAATACAAGGAATTATTATTGATCCAGTCACCCAAAGTGGCAAACTACTTGATCCTCAGGGCTTCACTGAGCGGCTTCTGGCAGCCGTCTAAGCTGACAGCAGCTGAGGACTGATTCTCCTTCCTGACAAAGGACCGGGTCTGGATGGATGCATCCTCTTCTTTGGTGCGTGCCGGCGAGGATAGGTCATCAGCGTCCGCCAGAAAAACAAATGTGAGAAATAAGTCCTAAACATCAAAGGGGATAGTAACTCTTCACAGACCTTACTCATTGAAGGTTATTTGTATTAGGAGTGTTGGAGACACAGTTTTTTTTTTCTCTTTATGTTCCACTCAAAGAAAAGAAAACATCATTCAGCGTACCCTGTCAACAATTATTTATTAAGTGGTTATTGTATCTCAGAATGTGCACTTGTGTCTGGGAACACAAGAGGAAATAAGGAACAATATGGTTTCTGCCTTCATGGATTTTCTAATCTATCATGGAAGAATAGCATTAAACAGTTAATTAAACTTGTCATGTTTTATTAGGTAACTCAGTATGTCACAAATCAGCACAAAATGATGTAAGGACGGAGAAGAAAGAAGCACAATGGAAAATTTCTTTGGAGTGAATACACATACATGTGCACACGACTTTTCACACTTGTGAGGAATGCACCCCCAATTCTTCAATGTAGTAATCCATAAATTCAACTTTAAAGCAGGTAATTTTACTCCACAGTTCAGAAAAGTTGGAATGAAAAATTTAACCGACCAATTCAGATCCTTAATCAATTTAGGAAAACAATACTGAATACATTCATGAAGCTATCAAAATACAAAAAGTAATCTCTGTGTTAAAAGATATGTAAGTATATCTTTTCTTATTAACATTACTCAGAACTTAGTAATATCTGAAGATCCAAAGGTGTAATAAGTAGGAAGGCATATAGCAAACTCCGGTGATAGAGGGACATAGGTGAACAGGAAGTCAGGTGGGTAGAAACAGGAACTCTGGCCTTCGTAGGTCAGCTCCCTTTGAGTTGAACACTCACTTTGGCTGGGAAATCTTTTCATCTGCAAAGCATTTCAGCTCTCAAGGCTTAGCTTCTAAATCAGTGTCATCAAATAAAGATGCTTTTCTTATTTGACAAAAATAATCATCATTAAAAATTCTTAAGTGTATTTTTATATCGAGTCAGTGGTTGGTTTAGTAGCTACATATTATAGGTGTTCTACATATCCATCAATGTATTCTCTCTCTCTCTCACTTCCTTTTTCAGCACAAGCCCAAGGCTATCACATTACCATATTTTGCCATATAGAATGTGTACGTTTTTGCCCAAATTGGTAAAGGAAAAATACAGATGCACATTATACATGGGTAGTATGAATTCATATCTATAGAAATGTTTTTATTTCTTTTATTTATGCTCATGAGTTGAAAGTGTAACTCTAGGAATCAATAATGATATCTGTATGCAAAATAATATCCTGGAATATGATCATCAGTTTTGTTGAATTTACAACAAATGTGCGAAAAGAACAGTTTTGGCCAACAATTGAATGAAATGAAATGAAGAGCAATGTATTGTTGTCCACAGAGTAAGTGACTCTGACTTGGTAAGGGGGGTGATGCTGACTTTATTACCAGAGGGTGAACATAAAATTCCTTTATAATACAAAAAGCAAGTACCTAAATATAAACAAATAAAAATTAGAGTTAAAAAATTAAAATGGGAAAGGTATTTCCCTGAAAGCTTGGGCTAAAATGTGGGTGCATGTTATATTGTTATATACAGAAACACATTACATTACCGTACTTATTTTTCTATCTGGAGATTTTAAAATACAGAAGTTAGATATTCAAGAGATCATATGGTATTATATAGAAGGGCTGACCAGGAAAGATCCAGCCATACATGCCTCTGTTTTTCATATTACATGGCTGGATACGTCCTGGACAGCCCTTGTGTTAAGAAAGCATGGCTCTACCAATGAAGAGAAGGGTGGCCTCCGCCCTGTGACCCTATCCTTGCTGAGCATGTGGATTTCTGACTTAAGTTTTGAGGACCTGTCCTTCAAATGCCATTGAGACCTTCATGGTGACCCCTGACATTGACAATGCTTACATAATGTTCCAAAGAAAAACTGTTATATAATATATGGCATATTACATATACATGATGATCTGAATGAAAACTCTATTGTGTGAAATAATTTTTGGTTGGTTGCTTCTCAAACTGAACATACCCTGCGATGATGGAGACAAAATTCGTAAAACTACATCCAGTGGGCCAAATCTGGCTGAGTACTATTTTTTAAGATTAATATTTATGGGAACACAGCCACATTTATTCATTTATGGTTGCTTTTAAGTTATAACAACAGTTTTAGTCATTGTGACAAAGAGTAGCTGTCCCACAAAGCTGAAAATATTTGCGATCTGTCCCTTTACTAAACAAGTTTGCTTACCCATGATGGAAGGTACACACACACCTTGGGCCCCGTAGAATAGGAAAGCAGCATTACTGTCTTTGGTCTCTAGGAGATGAAGCATGGGACCTTGGAGTCACACACTCCCACATTTGGATCAGGCCCTGCTGCTTACCATTTGTTATTTAACATCTCCGAGCTTCTGTTTCCTTCTCTGGAAAAAGGAAACACTGATACGTATCTCACAGAGGTGGTGTGAGGTTATATAAAACCATGTAAAGACAGTGCTTGGCATATGCAGTAACACAATCTTTCACATTATTATGCAATGTAAAGGGAAGGAATATCTATCCTCAGGGTATTGAGAACACGAGGATGAAAACAACTTGCAGTTGAGGTCAGAATTATAATATGTGATTGTTTAGGTGAGTCACCAAAATTTAGTGTACCAAAATTTAGTGTAGGTGCAGAGAAAACGGAGCTGCTAGGCCACTGACATCATATCATAGCCTTAGCATTTCTGAGAAGGGCTGACCTTGGACTACAGATCTATCTCACCCATTCTAGGTATCTGTGCTTTCTTCAGTTGGATTAGTAAGTGGAAATCTGTCTTCTATTTCATTATCATATTAGAAGCAGGGAGTTTATAATTTATTGATAAAATGTAAATTCTTGATAAAATGGACACACACACACACACACACACACACACACACACAAGGGTGTCCAGAACATATCTAGCCATGTAATATGAAAAATAGAGGCATTTATGCTTGGATTTATGTATTCTCTCTATGGCTGGATAGTTTCTGGCCAGCCCTTGTATATTCTTCTCTTTAAAAGAGTGAATCACAAATGCTCGGTGTCCGGAGTAGTGGGATACAAGGAGCATTCACTCACTTCTTTGGGTACATAGTCAATCTGATCATGTTAAAACAGTCGAAACTGATTTAGCTGTGGTCTCAGTATTAATTTTTTTTAAATGAATACATAAGAGCAAAGTCTAGTTTACCTATGATATACAGAGATTTCTTCCATCAGCTCTCCTTGTATACGTCCACATTTCATAGTGGATTTGGTCAATTTTATCCACGCAATCTCTGTTTTTCTTAAGTAAGAGAAAGTTTCAGGTTCCTCTGAAATTTTCCTTTATTTAAAGTCTTGTAGAGATTTCTTGATGATGCACTAGGTCTTCTAGAAAAAGTCGTAATGACCTCAATTCTTACTTCTTTTGCCGGTTGTAGTATGTGAAAGTTACAGAGGGGATATAACCCCACTGTCTGATTCTGATGCCAAAATGTATGTTCTGATAATGATTAATTCTATGGCTTTCTCTTTAGACATCCCCATTAGACATTGTAGTCAGTAGCACAGCAGCCCTTATGAACTGTGCCAAGTTTCTGTTGGCTGATCCTGTAACAGGGAAATGCTTCTTTCATAATAATATTGCTGAAATACGTTAACAGCCATCAGTTGCCTCATAGTAAATGTATTAACGTATATCACCCACCTCTGAAAAATATATATGAAAGGAGATTAAGATGAATATGGATGTTGGTATTAACATTTATTGAATATTTTTGTTAACAAGCAGGTTTGTATCTGTTTTCACCATCTCATATTTTTCTAGACTCTAGGACACTTAGAACATTCTCATAACCTCACAGTGCCCCTGAGTACCGGACGCCTTGTGCTAATCTGCGTAATCACTGCCTGTCACCTTTGCCGCTTGCGCCTGGGGAGTTTGATGAATACGCAGACCATTTGCACTGAGCTTTGAATCTACTTGGGTTTTCACGTGTTGCAAAAAAGCATCTGCTTGCCTTCATCACCCAGACACATCCTCAAAATGAAAGGGGAAAACGTTCAAAAGCTGTCAGATTTCACTTTTCTAAAATTCAGTAGAGGTGTACGTCTAGGAGGCTTACTGGCAACTGCTTGTGAGGGAAATTATAGAAGAAAATGGAAAAGAATGGCAGAAAATTACTTACGTGAAGAGATTTGTTCATCTCAAAATAACTTGTGTTTCCTAGGCCTAAGAAGGGTAGTTTCCTGTACCAAGTTCATACGTAGCTGTTTGTTTAACTAACATCCCAAGGAAAATTTCTGCATCCTTAATGGTGTAGGCCACAGAGTCTTTCAGTTGTGATGACTAAAACAAGTAATTGCCCAGACTGTTTTCTTTTTCATACATAGGTATTCTTTTTTTTTTTAATTGTTAGACTTATTGGGATGACATTGATTAATAAGAATCCCATAGGTTCCAGGTGTACAGTTCTTCAGTGCATCGTCTGTGCGTCACGTTATGTGTCCACCATCCCTTGTCAGTTCTCTTTCCATCACCTTATATTTGACTCCCCCTTCCTCCTCTCCCACTTCCATAGATATCCTAATCCTCTCTTTCAAATAAATATCCAACAGTCTTGTTTCATCTCTCTTTGCACCCTTCTTCTTCCTTCCCCTCCTCTCTGCCTCTCCTTTCTCCAGAGCAATTAGGTACTGTTTTTTATGTGCAAGATGAAGACATATTTAAAAGATGATGATGGTTTGGGAACCTCAGACATACCTTTATATACTGAAAGGGCTATTGTAAGAAGAATTAAACTTGGGCAGTGGAGCCTTTAGGGAAAAGAACTAGGTTTAAAGGAGAGGGAGAGAAATTTTGATTTGATAAACAATTGAGACTCCTATGTCAGAATGAATCGTCTCAGTTGAGGTATTGAGTTTTCAGGGCTTGAGATGTTAAAGCGTAAATGCACAACCACTTAGAAGGTATTTTGTTGAGATTTAATGATCTGAAACTTTTGTGATCTTTTTGAGTTTTGAAATTTTATGGTTTCACATGCACACATGTACTTATAAATGGAGTATACAGGGGTTGCCTGGAGAGTATCCAGTCACGTAATATGAAAAATAGAGGCATTTATGGCTAGATTTTTTTCCAACAGCCCTCATATATGTGTGGCAAGGTGACCAGGGATACCCATGATTTAGCCAATTTTGTGACATGTTCTCATGCTGTACTGTTTAATGATTACCTTGTCTTGTTAGGACCAAGTGGTAGGGCTTGCTTGTTTTGCAGTAGTCTCCACTGAAAGAAATTATCCTTACCATTCTGAATTGTCATGGGCAGGCATTCACTTTAGGCAGGAAAAAATAAGGGAGAAGTGGCAGTAGGAACAAGTATTTCTATCCTTCTTTATTGCCTGGAGATTGGAGCCTAGCATCTAAAGCATAAATAAGCTTCGAATGATTCTAAGTGTAGGATTGAGGTACCCTTGGAAGATTTATATAGAAAAAAATAGTCTACTATAGATATATATATAAAAGGCTTATCTATCTGAACATAGGAAAATAGGTCAAAAAAATCTTCCCAGAGGAAATAATGTCTAAACAGGTATTTAAATGGTTTAAAGATGGTATGTGTAAAAGAGATTCCAGGAAGAAGGATAATTATGCATAAATGAAGACTAAAATACAGGTTTTTATTTTTCATGGAGAATAATGAGATATAAGACAGGAAAGACAAACTGGAGCTAGACAGTAAGTGGTTAGAATAGCTAAGCTATGTTAAAGAGCTTAGAGTTTATCTAAGAGAAATGGGAAACCTTGTCAGAATTCCAAGCAGGGCAGTGATATAATCAGATAGACTTTTTAAAAGTTCCTTCAGCCTATATTTTAAAGAATTGATTTAGAACAAGGCACAACTGGCAATAAGATGACCACTTAAAAGGTTGTGTTAGTCATCTGTACAGGCAATGTATAGTAAGACTTCTTTGTCACCAATTTTCCAGCAAGTTCCTGAACCTCTAGCTTAACTTTAGCCATCAGCTATAAATCAATAGACTACTGCCTCTGGTCAGCTCTCTTTTCAGGTAAAAATGACCAATCAGGTACTCCTGCTTCAAGTTCTGTCCTTTGGGACCATATCCTTTCTTTCCTTGTTCTCCTGGGTCACCCAGGCTGGAGGCCGGTGTGCTACCATTGTGCAGAGTTGCAGCATATCGTGTAGCTTCATCTATAAAACTGAGCCCCAGATAATTCTTCTTTAGTCAGCTGGACACGAGGAACTCCCCAGGGGCCCACAGATGGAAGGTGAGAGAGAAGAGGCAGAATAGCAGGGGTAGTAGGTGCTATGAAGCCTGATTCGCCGATAGGCAATTCACTTGTGCCTTCAGGGCCAGCTTCAGTCTCACCTGTACAAGGCATTCCCACTTGACGTTGGAGTGCCCCTTGGTGTGCCTGAACTCGGGGCCTGGGGTGAGAGAGTGTTCAGACAGCATTCTTCCAGCCTCAACACATTACCTAGTTCTCATGTCACGTGGACATTTTTAGGTGTTTGTTACAGCACATGTCCACTTCTTGGTACCGTTTATTGTCTTAGTCATCTCAGGCTGCTATAGCAATATACCACGTACTACATGACCTATGGAATAAACCACAGACATTTATTCCTCACAGTCCTGGAGGCGAGGAAATCCAATATCAAGGGGCCGAAAGATTTGGTTCCTTGTTAGACAAACTGTCACCTTCTCTCTGTATTCTCATAAGGCAAGGAGAGAGCTCTGGTGTCTCTTCTTTTTCTGAGGGCACTAATCCCATTATGGAGGCTCCTTCCTCACCACTGTATCTAAACCTAATTACCTCCCAAAGGTCCTACCTCCTAACCATCGCATTGGGGGTTAGGACTACAACATAAGAATTGGGGGTGGGGGTGGGGAGGAGGGCATAAACATCAAGTCCATAACAATATGTTACCTTTAAGGAGTTCGGATATCCTGTAAAGGAAATATAGACCTATTTCATTTCAAGTAGGCTAGTGAAATAATCAGATTTGCGTTTTTAAAAGGTCATACAGGTTTATAGTATGGGATAAAATGGGCCAAAAATGGGGATAGGAAGAACTTGTAGTGGTTAAAGTAATTATTCAAGTAAGAAAGGCAGTTGATGTAGACAAGGATTATGGCTGTGAAGAAAAAAAATTGTATCAGTTTTCAAGCTAGTCAAGAGGTCAGCCCAATATCACTTTGCGGTAGTTTCTGGCTTGAGAGACTGGGGGAGCTAACACCTTTTTACTGAAATTGGGTTGCACGGATGAGAGCCATGTTGGTTCTCCATGTGCTTTTTGGTTCACGTTGTGGTTGAAGGTCTTACAGGGCATCTGCATGGAGATGCTGAGTATAGAGTTGGATATTTAGTTCTGAGAATCTAGTCATCACTCAATTTTCATGATGTCCATGCTTGAAACAGACATCAACAGTAGGGTTTTAAAGCTTATTGTGTAGTGAGCTGCTTATTAATGCTTAAATTCCATTAAAATGGCACTAAGGAAGAGGCTATTTAGTATTTGTTACTAAATTTGTTACTAGGCTCGGTTTCACTTCGTTTTTCTATTAGTGAAGGAGAACTGAAGTGAATGGATATAGTATAACCTATCAAACAGAATTTAGTGGAGAAATAACTTAAATTCACTCTCCCATTTGTTCTGCCAAGGTCCTAGCAGAAGTACTTGGTTGTTTCAGGACCTCAGGTTTATCATAGATATTTTTTATTATTAAATTTATTGGGGTGACATTGGTTAGTAAAATTATATAGATTTCAAGTGTACAGTTCTACAATATATCATCTCTGTATTCCATTGTGTGCTCACCCGCCAGAGTCAGTTCTCCTTCTATCACCACATATGTGACCCCCACTCCTTTCCCACTCCCCTCCCTCCTTACCCCCTGGGTTTATCATATATTAAAGGAAGGTAGGGTATCCCTTTCTAATTCAAAAGTCTGTAAATTGATAGCTATATAATCATTGTTTCTGTATAACCTAAACTTCCATAAAAACAGGACATCAGTATTTATAGGCTATTTAGTTTCAACTATTGATTTTTTTTTTTTTTACTTTAGAAAAGTTCGAAGGAGAGAGATGATGAATATTTCTATATTGTCAGTACAATATCAGACCATTTTAAGAAAGTGAAGGCTGCTACAAAATTAGAATAGAATCCTCTTATTTTACTCTCCATAGGAATCAAACAACTTTCTATACTTAAAAATGAGAGTCTGAACTTTATTAAAAGGATTTTAGATTTTCCTTGGAAGGGTTAACATTTATTTACACACACTATATTTATAAATACTATATTTAGAAATATATATTATAGTTAGAAACACAAATGCCAAGTGCTTATTAAGGAATATTACTTGGTACTCTAATGATTATCTGCTTCCTTAGGAAATTAAGTGTTACATTATATGAAGAAATAAATTGAGCTGAAAATTGAGATTCTAAAAACAAAATGGCGACCAACATACATGTTTTAGTCTTTGGCATCCATACTCACTCCAAAGGGATATTTTAGAAGTATCTGATATATCTAAAATTTAATAATTTCATGCCAAATTTAGGGTGACTTTGCTTGTATGATCTTATTTTGAATGTTGTGGTGATCGTGACTGGCCTGTACCTTGGCTCAGTAGTCGATGGGTCCAGAATGTATATTTAACTGTATTAAATGAAGAAGCTAACTACGTACTGTGTGAAATACAGTTTGATGTTTGCACTAAGGAGAAATCTGCCCAGTCAAATCAGTGGAAGTGATTTTATGGAAGATTTATCTTTTGGAGACAGGACCTTCAGATATTTATTGCTTCGTTATGAAGATATTTTCCCACCAGTGTTAGAAGTCATGTTAAACATAATGTTGGAAATGAATCTGAAAGTACCCTTACTGTCTTTGGAAAAATACACAGATTATTTCATTTGTTTATTATTGCCAAGTGACCTCAACTTGAAAACTTAAGCTGAATCTAAATTAGTATTACATTATTTATGGAATATTGGTGGATAGGTCCAGCAGCATTCTGGACTATTTTTGTTGGTAGCCAAAAAAGGAGTTCTTTACAAATCAACCTGAGAGAACTCACTTGAGAAGACTAAGACATTATGTAAAATTTATTATAGAGTTGGTGATTTTTAATAGCTGGTAGGAATGGAATGAAATGAACAAAAATCTTGGTGTTATTAATGTCTAATTTTACCTCCATAGAGGCAAGGTTACATAATCCAAAAGACTCACAAGCTACCTACTCAATCTTTACATTAAAAAATATGTTTAAACTAGTACTTTATTCCTAGAAATAAGTAAAAATATAAACAGTAATAATAAACATTAAAAATATCTAAAAAAGACAAATTTCAAACTGCAGATCCAGTTCTAGTTTTGAGATTATATATCATTAAAATGAAACTTAAAGAATGATGTGAAGTCTGTGGAATGAAATATAAAACATTTAATTGAATGTTTAACTCTTTTAAAAACATCCATAGAGGAATAAATGAAAATAAAGCCAGAAATACCAGGAGATCAATAAGAGAATGCAAAAACCACTAAATAGAGACTTGGCAGAATGGAAAATGAAGAAGAACTTGTAAGTACTCATGGTGGATTTCTTCACTCCCTGGCCCTCGGATTGCTTTTGGCACTCCTGTGGGATAGCACATACAAAGCCAAGGAGACGAGGCACTTTCAGTGGATAGTGATAGAAAAATCCTACAATGGGAAATTCTTTCAGGTGGCTAAAGGGTAAAGCCATGGTAATTTGATCAAATAAAGAAGCAGCAGCACAGAAATGCTTAGAATAGAGTTTATAGGGGAGTTCCCTGGTGGTGTAGTGGCTAGGCTTTGGTGCTCTCAATGCTGTGGCCTAGGTTCGATTTCCAGCCAGGGAACTACCCCTCGCCCCCCCCCCCCACCAAAAAAAAAAAAAAAAAAAAGAAAAAAAGAAAAAAGAATAGAGTTTATAATGGGAATGACTAATAAACAAACACAATTTCATTGACTTCCCTGGTCCAAAGTAGTTTGCATAGTTAGGAGAGTTTACTAGCCGTCCTCATACTTTATAAACGTGCATGTAATATTGTGGGAAAATAAAATATTATTTCAAAATCAGTAAATGCTGCTTTCTAGTATAAATAAACTATGATAAAGACTAAGATATAAATAAAATGGCCGGTTCTCAACATCGTAGCTCTCCTCCCATGGAAATCTTTTTGAGTAAGGGAATGAAACTTTTAAGCAAAATGTGACTATTTGCTTATATTATGAACTGTTGTTTCAAATATTTCTTCAACAGAAATCTTCTATGTGAAAAATAAAATTTGTGTGCTAGTGTTTTCTGTTTCATCTCATATGAATGATACAGTAATTGGCTATAGTAGGAAATTAAACTATAGAAGTGATATATAGTTTTACTCAACCTCTGTCCATTGAAATGGCATCCGTGTCCTATACTTTTCTATTAGCTCTGGCACATTTATGCTGTTAAAATATTGACAACTATTCCTTTGGTCTGAAGTCACTAAAAATATTCATGTTCAGTATTCTGACTGGGCATGTATGTACTTTTATATTGAAAAAACGATCATAGGATAATTACAGTTTGAAGAAAAAGCAAGATTAGTATAAGAAGAACTCCGACTTCAATTATCAGACCTGTATCGGTCCTGAATGGCCATCAGGAAGACTAAGGCCTCTTCATTTGGGTCAGGCAGAAGGAAATCTCATGCTGACATTTGGAGGTCAACAAGAAGTGTGATCAGAGAAAGGAGATACTGAGGTCAAATCCACTTTAGAAAGTAGTCAATTGTTACTTTAGAGGAGGTTTCTGTGGAGGTTTAATAATTTTTTTTCTACTGCTGCCTAAGAGACTCAGCTAACACATATTTTAACCTCTTTAGACTTATTTTAACTACTTAAACGTAGAACTGAGTTTGGAGGAGAGTTTTAGGTGGGAGACATATCATGATGGACTTCTGGATACATTCCCTAAAATGATGGTAAAGACATCTTGGTGTTAATTATCTAGATTAACAAGGTAAATGACTTGATTGGAAAACTGTGGCTTTTAGTGTTAGCAATTCTGAGTTTTAGGTTTTTACTCACAACTTTATCCACATACAGTGGAAACATTATAAGATGGCAAGTGAGGAAGAGGAATTGTCAAAGTCCTTCTCACTAGGGGGGCTTTCCCTCTCTTCCTTGAGTTGGATCGCTAGTATTCTTGCTGGTTTTCCATCATTCTCCAAGGTGACTTCACGTTCCTGTTTCTTCAGACTCTGTAATCTAGTTCATCTCTGGATTCCAGAATCACTTTTCTGTTTGTTCAGCTCTGTAACAAAGACCTATTCATCTAGGTTTTTGTATTTTATTCTCAGGTTGTTTGTCATACCCATTGGAGATGGCCAGCAATTTCTGGGAACCAGTACGTCCCTGGGCTCTTGGAGGTCAAATGTTGTTAAGTTTCTAGAATTATTTGGAGAGGATTTCACTCTTCTGTCAGAGATGAGTCCTCTATGCAATCCACTGAATGAAATGATGGAGAAAACCTCATTAGATGTGGGACATTGAGAGAAAGGGAGAAGAGTAAAAGATGACAGTGGATAGGGTGACTTTGTACATTATGGGGCAATTTCAAAATGGAAGAAAAATGAAAGACATAAATTTTGTGGACAGGAAATTACATTTGTACATAGAGTTACTTAAAAAAAATCTTTGGGTCACTGAGTACCAATTATGGTCAAGTGGCATCTTTTAGGTTACATAGCCATGCCAATGAAGGCAGTCTTTTTCGTGGGGATCGGGGGTGGTTCCCTGGCTGGGAAGCCGGCCACAGCTGTGAGAGTGCCAAAGCCTAGCTACTACACCACCAGGGAACCCCCTGAAGGCAGTCTTGATAGCAAAAAGCCTCTCTCTACTAGAGAACATTTAATCTCTTTTATTTCTAAGTAAAAATTTTAATGATAGAAATGCTCAAAAGGAAAAGTAGTTTCAGTTTCTCTTTAGGAGAGGGTAGCCACACCTTCACCCTAAACTTGGTGTTTACAGTAAATTTTCATCATGGATTCTTAAGACAGGATATTAAGATAAATGGCCTTCATAGGATCTCAATTAACTCTCTATTGTGGACCTAATATAAATGTTTTTAACTCTCTCTCTCTCTCTCCCTCTCCCTCTCCCTCTCCCTCTCTCTCTCTCTCTCTCTGTGTGTGTGTGTGTGTAGCAAAATGTTATGGATCCTAGGAGGGTTGTTGCCTGAAAACTGTAGTTGAGAATTTTCTATGAAGCTATTTTAAAATATTCAACTGTATCATGGCCAGGCACTATTCAATAAACAAGCATGGGGAAAAAATTATCTCTGAATAACACCTCTTAGAAGAGCTATGAAACAGCTGACCTGATAACTAGGTTTGGATTCCTATGTTATGTTCACAGTCTATTCATTATTCTGTGGACTTTCACATATTATTGTGCAAGGTGAGCACAGCTAACCTCTATAAAGAACTCTGATCCAATATTGAACCACTTTTCTAAAGATTCTTAGAGCCCAGGATCAGTTTGGGTCAATCACAAAAGAAAACCCTGGCAATTATTGTAAAAAAAAGTCACAATTTGTAATCAGATAAATTGATCAGGACCCAGTTGGGTAGGCAAAAAGGGAATCAGGGTTCGGGAGATTTATTGCAGATCAGTAAGTTTTTGCTTGAATTGGGGTTTAGGGCTCAATTTCTTGGCAGAAGAGAGCAACAGGAAAGCATCGAAGAGGTCCAGGAACAGAAAGCTGCAGCTAGCAAACACTTTACTGAGACTGGGCTCAGCATGAGGGAACTAAGTAGACATTCAGTTACCGGAAGTGAAGTAGAATGTGGAGCTGTAGCACAGGGATGTGGGTAAAACCTGCTCGCTCTTTAGATCTGAAACACCTGTCCGCCGTGGAAGATGATGTTCATTTCTAGTCTCCCGTGCATTGAACTGAAGGTTCTTAAATTCCTCCTGACTAACAACAACTAGGTTGCACATTCTGGGATGCCTCGTCCAAAGGTCAGAGTCCAGAATCGTAAACTCTAGAAGAGGAGGGGTTTGGGGACCAGATACCTATTTCTGGCCATCCAGCATGAACAGTTCCTTCTTGTGTTTGGGGAATTTTTTTGCAGTCTGCATCTTGGTAAGAGGTGGGATTCGGCTTCCACCCTTGGAAATTGGAAAAGATCAGGTATCTGTTCTCTCAGATCCATAGAAGCTGGTGCACATCAAAGAAAATTTGTACCAGATGCATTAAACAGTTGAGAAAGATTTTGTTTAAATCTATTGAACTAGAGGAGAGAGATCGAACTCAAGTCCCTTGAAAGGAAAGGTGGATTTTTTTTTTTTTTTTTTTTTTAATGCTAGGGTGAGCTAGTGGAAAAGTACTGGAGAATATTACAGTAGAGGTGGGCCAATTAGCAAACATAATGAGACCATTTGTGTTTGCTAATTGGTGTTTATCTCATCAAAATTAGACTTTTACCTTGCCACAGAGACAGGGAGATAGGAGTGCTATCCTTTTTGATGATTGCATTTCAAAGGGGTCATGTTCAGGCTCTTGAAAGAGACATTTCTTGAGCTGTAAAAACTGGCAAGAGCCTAAGAGATCTACATCTCATAGGGGCAGAGAAAGAATTTACAATTGCACATTTTCTGAAGTAAATGCTCTAAGAAAAGGCATGCCAGGGAATTACAGTCAGGAAACAAACCTGCCTAAAGTTTCTGAGGGGGTCCAACGTTTTGGCTTCCCTGGGCCACACTGAAAGAACTGTCTTGGGCCATTCATACAATACACTAACACTAGTGATAGCTGATGAGCTAAAAAAACAAAAAGGTTGGAAAAAAATCTCACAGTGTTTTAAGAAAGTTTATGAATTTGTGTTGGGCCGCATTCAAAGCTGCCTGGGCCTCATGCGGCCCATGGGTCATGGGTTGGACAAGCTCGGTTTAGTCAAACCAAGGGGAGTGTTAAGACTTTCTTAGTCAGAAGGCAGATGGTTAAGGTTTAGTCAATAGGATGCTACTCTTGGAACCTTTAAAATTCACCCTGGTTTGAGTATCCAGAATCCAGCGTCTACTGGGAATGGTAATGTTGAGATTCCAGCAGAACCATTAGACAATGATGGCTGATGATGGCAGCACCCAAAACATCTTTCCCATAATGACCTTGACTATATTCACGGCTTCTTTGACTATCTTGGTTCCTGTGTGAACTATGAGCTCGGTTTACCAGTTTATGTTTGATTTCTGAACTTCAGTGTTCTGACAAAAAGAGTCTTTCTGCTTAGTTAACCAGAATTTATTTCTGCTTTTGTTTTCAATTAAGCACAGGCGGGTCTTCACTATTTTTCTGGATACATTTTCAGGCTGGATGACATTTGTTTCATATGCCACTAGGAAGAGTTTTATTTACTGCTTGTTGGCACTCCTCTCTCACCATCAGCACTACAATTTCATTCTTATAGTGTCTGGAAAAGTAACAACAGCTCCACATACCACAGCTCATACTCAAAAGACTGTGCTGTGCCAGAACAAAAGATGAAAACTAATTAAGACTCTAATTGTGGCAAAAACAACTAGGAACCGTGCATTCAGCACAACGGAGGGTGTGCACAAAGGGCCAAAGTGTGAATTTCAATTTTTATTGATTCATGTTTAGATGTAGAAATGTGAAGACACAAATATTTTAGTTTAGCATATTGCTGTACTTTATGTGATTGTTTATTATACATTATTAGAATATTCCCCACTATTCTATTTCCCCTACTTCCTTCTCCTGTTTTTTTTGTTTGTTTTGTTTTTGAAATACATGTTTCACATTACCAGTACAATGTGAGATACTCTGAGGGATATTTGACATGTAGAAAATTAGCTCTGTAACTTTAAGTAGCTAACAACCCAACTAGCCTATAGTGAAGAGTATTTTGTAATCATTACAACAACAAAAGCCTCCTGGAGTATAGGGGATCCTCCCCATGATATTAAATAGAACTATCATGAGAAAAAGGACATTCAGCTGTCTGTCCATATATGTAGGATACTGTGGTGTAGTGAAGAAAGCCTAATCTAGAGAGTAGGGGATCCATTATTTGTTATCTTCACGAAGTGAATTAATCGTGTTGATTTTTTTTTTTTTTTTTGGTAGTTCCCTGGCTGGGAATCGAACCCAGGCTGCAGCGTGGACAGCGCTTAAGCCTAGCCCCTATACCACGAGGGAACTCCTTTGTTGATTCTTAAGTCTTATTGAGTGATTTGGAAAATAGAAATAATAATAATAATATGTGTCTACTTCAGGAAATTGTGATGAAAGCCAAATAGTATAATAATATATGTTCAACCTCTGAGTGAATCGTGGACATGTAGATCGTTATTAATTTTAATTAATTATGATATAATGCATTCAAATAAATTAGCGTGGGAACTGGTTCATTTTAAGTACTCAACATACATTATTTTATTACTATTATTATCATTATTATTATATCTATTTCTATGCTTGTTTTATGGCTTGATAACATTACTAAAAAACATCACCTCTCTGAGAAGTTTTTTACTCTTGAGACATGTCAAAGGAACATTCTAAGTTTGTTGTCACCAAACTTTCTGATACCTGCTCTTCCTCTGTCTCCTGCATCTCAGCAAATGGTACCTGCATTCCTCTAGTTGCTGCTGTCAGAAATCTTGGCATTATCTTCTACTCCTTTTTCTCTCATGTACCGTATTCCATCCACCAGGACGTCCTGTAGGTTATGTCTGTGAAATAGATGACAAGTCCACACACTTCTCACCACTGCTCACGTCTCACAGTTACTCTCTTCACAGCTGGTCCACCTGCTGTAATCTCTCCCCAAACTGCTGTGGTGGCTCTGCAGTGGCCTTCCTGCTTCCATACATGGTGCTGATTCTTTAAAGTGTGAAGCTGATCGTGGCATTTCTCTGGTTAAGATCTGCCACTGTGTTTCCATCATGACACAAGGCCCTACCTGAGTATTTCTGGTATGTTTCTTTCTCCACCTCTTTTATTTGTTACCTCTTTCACTGGCCTCTTGTTTTATTACAGAAGGTCAGGAATATTCCATCCTCATTGACTTTGCAGTTGCTGTTTGCTATGTCTGAAACACTCTGATACAGGATATCAATAGGGCTTGCTTGTCACTTTTTGGGGCCTGTTTTACAATGCCTTTTTAAAGAATCCTTTAATTAATCATCCTACCTAAACCATAAGCTCTGTTCCTCTCTGTTACTTATCCTGCTTTATTTTTTCCTGTAATATTTGCAGATACCTGACATCATACAGTGTTTAGTATTTATGACAGGCTTCATGAGAGCACATACTTTGTTGTCAGAGAGTAGACCAGTCATAACATATGGATAGCACACCGTCTGTTTCTGTGGAAAGAGTAAGTGAATGAATGAGTCAGATAAAAACAAGGTGTGTTTAGACTATTTCTCTAGCGATCAAATGTTAAGAAATTTACTTTTATTAGTTTGGTTAGGTTGAAGGATAGATGCTTCACATTTAAAAAAAATGAGAAGATTAAGGCAAGATTGCTTCTAATTTTTATTAATAAAAGAAATAAAAATAAGGACATGAAAAAATCTTAGAACTCCCCATTATTATTGATCACCGTGCGCCCAACAGTATTATTTTATGTTGTTGATCAAACTGAAAACAAACTTTGAAATTTTAATCTGTGCAGCTTCAATATGGATAGCACTGTACTTTGTTTGGAGCTTTGCAAAACGTGGAGAATTTCTTCCAATGTCCAGTACTGTTTGGTGGACTCATAGGTGTGAAAACTTAGGTGGAACCTCTGTTTTAAATCCATTATCGTGGTTATCAGGATGCATTGAGTATTACAATTTTAATACAGTATTTTCCTTTCTTAAAATGTGTACACGTATTTTTGGCACCCTTTGTATATATTTGCCTCATTTTTTTCCCCAGGCTTTATTTTAGTGGTTCTGTATAGCATAGAATTTTAGTACGTTGATTATACATGCATCTATACTTGAAGCAGATCCAAAACAATCATTAGAAGAGAATCCCATTCCCAGGAGGCACAACTCAGAAGTGGAATGAATTGTATTTGGTTAAGCCTCACATTGGACGCTTCCACTTTCACAGAAGGGTACTAACACTACCCACAGCACATTTGTGTATATGGGTATATGGCCTTTTCTTCAACTGGGATCAAAAAACAGAAATAGAGTCACAATTCCAAGACAACAATCTTGAATACACTGTTATTCAGTATTTATTGAAAGCTTAGTTGAGATCCTGTTCCAGGAAGTTTGCTGGAAGGGCATATAATCTGTCCCTCTTAATTTGGGTATTAAACTCTAGATTCTCATGTTAATCACTTAGAGAACTGGATTATTAGACCCCCCTTATATTAACCTTTCTTTGACATGCCCCTTCAAACAATTATCTTTACTGTGGTTTTCTTTCTTACGATTTTACAAAAGGAAATTATGAAACATTGCATCCACTATAATATTGAAAATAGAATAGTTCCTTTTGTCATATACTATTGCCTTTGTGTATTCTCACTGAAAAATTCCCTTCTATAAATAGTCATTTATGTGTCCTTATGTTATTTATTATGTAAATGTTAGCATAGATAGATCACAATTGCAAATATAAGAGTGTATAAATCCTCATATTTCTCATTAGCTAAATTTTGTCTTCACTGTGCCCTACTTTCTTGTGTTTTTTCCTTATAATTTAACTCCATTTTTAAATTTTATGATATAGTTCCAATTTATACATCTTCCTCTTAACTACTTAAAATTATTTTAGAAACAAGACCGTGTTTTAAAATAAGGCATATGTACTTACAGAAACAACTCTGAAAGAAGTTATCCTCATATGCTTAAAAAATAAAAATACAAAATAAACAAAAATGGTGAAGAATTGGTACTTGGAAGTAGTTGTCCAGGTGTGCAGTGAAAGTCCGAAAACAAATGTATTCTTGCTGAGTTTTGATTTTTCTTTATATTTTGAAGATGTTAGTTTGGGTACCATGTTGATTTAGATATCCTAGAACATGTATAGATATATTAATTTCCTAGGGCTGCCTTACTTAACAAGTCAGCACACACTTAATGACTTAAAACAACACAAATTTATTATCTCACATTTCAGGAGACTAGAAGTCTGAAATTTGGGTGTTGGTAGGTTTGGTTTCTTTTGGAGCCTCTGAGGGAGAAGCCATTCCATGCCTTTCATTTAGCTTTTGGTTCCGCTACCAATTCTTGATTTTTTTTTTTTTTTAGCATATTCAAGTACCACTCCAATCTCTATCTCTAGCTTCACGTGATTTCCTCTCTGTGTCTTCATATATGTTTGTTTTGAATCTCCCTCTGGTATCTCTTGTAAGGACACCAGTCATAGATTTAGAGTTCACCCTAAGTCTAGGTCGATTTCACCTTAAGACTTTACATATGTGAAAACTCATTCCAAATAATGTTACATTCTTCAGTTCTGGCTGGGTATACATTTGGGGGGTCACTATTAAGCGTACTACATTAGAGTTTTCATCATCTGAAGAAACTGGCTGAAAATCTAATATATCTGCTTTTTAATAACCTGTAGAAGTGTTGAGAATATGAAATTATAAATGTTTTAGCACCTGAAAATTCAATTACTAATTTGAAAGATGTTAAATGCTACACCAAGACAGATAGCTGTACTGAATGTTTGAGTTTTGTTATGTTTTCAGCCCTTTTGAAGGACAAATGTTCATTCATACTTCTAGATGTGGCATATTCTTGATATTTGGTATTACATGATACAAATCTCAACTCTCCGACCCCCTATGAACTGGCCAAGATCATAAATAGACAGAGAAACTGTGCTAATGAGATTTTTGCTTTTTCCAGTTTAAATTGGGAAGTATGGACAAAATAGTCATATAGGTAAACAATAGGAATTGAAGTTAAGAGGGTGCACTGAAAGCGAGGTGCACTGAAAGGGGGTGAGTCGTAAAGTAGAGGTCATATCTCATGAACATGTGGACAATAATGAGAAAATAGTAACTGAAGTGTGTAGATCACGTAGAGAGAGGGGAACCCAGATGATAGTGGGGACAGAAAACACAACAACAACATGCTCACAACTCAAGGAACTTGCTGTTCCCTTGTCTAGGAATGCTCTTCCTCAAGTGTCATCATAGTTTATTCCCTCATTTCCTTCAAGTCTCTTCTCTGATGCCATGCTACATTTTCATATAGCTTGATTGTGGTCACCCTGTATTACAGAAGTACCTACTACCACCACCACTACCACAGATGTACCACTTTCTATCCTCATTTCTCAGCTTTATGTTTATAGTGCTCATGAAAACACACACACACACACACACACACACGCACACACACACACACACACACCCCTCTTGTAGTTTTGCCCACAGTAATAAGTATTTGGAGGTAAAGACTATTTAATTCATTACTATGAACTCAAATGCCTGAAAAATACCTGAAATATAATAATTGCTTAATAAAACATTATGAGAGAAAATAGTAAATGAATTAAATAGAATCTGAGAGATTCTTGAGTCATGTTAATAACATGAATGGAAGTTATGAGAATTCCTGTGCATCACTAGACCCAGACTTAGTGTTCCTGACATGGTTTTGGACAATAGACCCTTTTAAAATTTCTTAAGATACCTAACTCCTTTTTTGATAGTAGCTATTTTATTGACCTAGTGTGAGCAAATCTTACTGTTTATAACCAATAAAATGCGAATTATATACAATCCAGTTTCTTAGTAAAAAAGAAGATTCTAAATGCAGGTCTAAGTAACATATATTAAGAAAAGTAATATGCTGCAAATATACACACGGAATGCATTTCATAGCCAAATATAAATCATTGGTAAGATTATCCATTGGCCTAAGAGATCTGTTTTTTATCTGATATTTTAAAATGTATTTAAAAGTTTATAACATTTGTAGTAAATAAGAAATGTATGCTTTTGCAATGGCATTTGTAATTTTCCAACTCAGCAAGTTAAGTATGTTTTTCTATTGAATTGGCAGTGGACCAAGAGTATACCCAGCATAGAATAGATCTGTGTGAAAACATTACTGTTTTCATGAGTATTATCAAAGGGATTTTGTTGTCAATGCATTTTTAGTTATTCAAGGGTAGGTGATAAACTGAGTTGTATATTTTCTTCTGAAAACATTGTAATTTATTTTATACCTTCTTAAATTAAAGCATAACTTCCCTAAAATGACATTGTAGTGGGTGGATTTACCTCTGAGAGGTCCATAATCTTTTAAAGTAAAATATGACTGGAATTTTCTGCCCCTAATAAGATTATGGAATACATTTCTGCCACCACTGAAGAAAGGTTCTTATTCCAATTAGGCAGGGTGTCTTTATTTTACTATAGGACTTTAACTACATTTACACACATTAAATACATCAAGAGGAATTTCATAAACATTTGCAAAATGTGTTTCATTTTCAACTTGTAGATTGGGACATATGCCTTTTTTAAGGAGACATACATGCTTTCCAAAGAACTTGGTTAAAAACCATGATATCTTATAATGACAAGTTTTCTTAGGTCATTCACAAAGGCATCTATATGAAATTATTAAATATGGTAGCTGCTTTCTTCCAGTCTTCATTCCTTACAAACTTTATTTATGTTTTTAAGTTCTGATTAAGGCCATGAATATACACTAAGATAATTCAAGAAAGGGTCATTTAGTGTAACATAGATATGTCTTAATATGTCTTTGCCTTTATACCTCTGTATTAATTTTTTCAGTACGTTTTCATCTCAGATCTGATGGTGGTACACATAAAGCCTACTGAGCTATTATGAACTCAATGTCAATCTTTCAAGTAACAATCATTTGCTAATAAATGTTCATACAATTATTTATTAGAATTTGCAAATTTGTAGTAAATAATTATCACTGATAAACTTAAGTAAGAACTCTATCTTGTTGATAAATATAATTTTATGAAAATATTGCTCATGTTGGATCCTTTTTTCATAACATATAATATTAGTTGATATCTAACATTTTATACTTGAAAAATATAAACACGAGAGTTCTTACGGAAAGAAATAATAACTGACTATAATAAATAAGAAGAATTTATTTGAAACAAATGATGGTATTTGACAATAAAAAACAAGGATCATAATTAATCTTTTAATAACTGTTTCCCAGTTATAGATGTAAGGCCAAGTCTATTTCTTCCTCAGAGACAAATACATTAGTTAAATAAGTATCAGCCTTTAAATTTAAAATAATAATAATAATAATAATAATAATAATAATAATACAAAGAAAATACCTATTATCAGTCTTCAGTTGTCTGTAGTGGGAACTGTTTTTCTTTTGAGAGAATTTCAAAAGATTTTAAGGTTTTGGTTTACTCAACTATATATTTTGGATAAAGGGAAATTAGTGGAAGTACCCATTCAAATTATTCAGTCTACTTCACAGAGAAAGAGCACTTTCTCTAAAATATTTTCATTCTTGTAATTTACCAAGGTTCTATTTTATTGACATCACTCTGATGATAATAAAGCTTACTTTAATAAGCATTTCTAAAATAATTAGCTGTGATTATAATATGGAACTTTAAGGCTTCTTAGAGAATCAGATCAAATATCCTTAGAAGAGATACTGTGTGATAAATGTTGACATCTAATCTTCCATGATTTTCATGTTAAATGGGCTAATACCATTTGGAGTCTATCTTGTTTCTTTTTCGCCCCTCTTGTATTACTACATTTCTGCCAAAATAATTCTTTAATGATTGTTTCCCATAATGCATTGCCCAAGAAGATATAACAAGCGTGGGTGTTCTTATGAAATAAATATTGCATGGTCCCATACAAAAAGCATGGTCGTGAAGTCAGGAAAATCTGAGCTCAAATTCGTACTTACCATTTACTAATAATACAATCCTGGGCAAAAATATTTAACTTTATTAAGTCTGTTTTCTTAACTTTAAACTAGAAATAATAAATACCTAACTCATTGGTTTGTTGTAAGAATTAACAAAGATAATGTAAGCAAAGGGCCAAATATGCTACCTTGTCCAACCTAATCATTCTTCAGAGTTTGAGGTATTGGTCAGAGTTCTTCAGAGAAACAGCACCGATAGGAGCTATACCTACATATCTGTATCTATACCTATACCTATGTTGTCCAGAAAGTATCTAGCTATGTAATATGAAAAATAGAGGCATTTGAGGCTGGAGTTTTTCAAACAGCCTGCATACACACAAGCACGCGCACGTGCGCGCACACAGACACACACACACACACACTCACAAACATATTGTTGTGTAGCACAATAAGAACACATATATTCTGATTAAAAAAATGTGTCAAAGACTTCACTAGATACTTCACCAAAGAAGATATATAGACGGCAAATAAGAATATGAAAGATGTTACAAATCATATGTCATCAGAGAATTGCAAATTAAAACAACAGGATATCACTCTATACCTATTAAAGATTGTGGAGCAACAAGAACTCTCATTTATTGCTGGTAGGAATAAGTTGTAGTATGGCTACTTCTGAAGAAACTTTGGTAGTTTCTTAGGAAACTATACACTGTTACCATGTGATCCAACAATTATGCTCCTTGATATTTATCCCAAAGGCATTGAAAATGTATGTACACACACACACACAGATATTTATAACAACTTTATTCATAATTGTGCTAACTTGGAAGCAACCAAGATTATCTGTCTACCTACCTACCTACCTACCTATCACCTATCATCATCTGTCTCATCTTTCTGTGCACCTAGAAATACAGGATAAACATTGTAAACACAAAACTCACAAGATCTACAAGTACCATGAAAATGAAAGCATCTGAAAACCCAAGAGATAAGAATGATACATGTGTAAATGAGCTATTCAGGGATGGAATGAGTGTGTGAATTTCCAATCTGAGTTAAGTAACGGCTTTGATTTTTAGTCCCAACAGGTCTAACAGACAAAGGTTTAGTTTCTCACAAGAAGGAGCAAAGAAGTTGAAAACCTCAGTTACAGCTGGGGCAGTAAAACAGCTAAATCATAATGCAGAATGGGTTTTAAAAGTTGTACCTATTAAATACATTATGGAAGTTTGTCTTTTCCTGAATAGGTTTTAAGTGGGAAAATGTCTCTTCTGAGAATTTATAACCACAGTTTTCATCACAAGAATTTTTGCAGATTTGAATTTACACTATTTGTATAGTTTGTGAACTTAAAACAGGAAAAAAGGTGCAAATTTATGGTGAGGTGATGAAATTCCATAAAACTTAGCAGACACACAAAAAATAAAATTAATCTGGAAGTGCAAATACCCTCAAGCCAGAACAGTTAGAATTGTCACAGATAAAAGGTGAGCTCACATTCTAAAATTATGAAAAATATAGCAATAATCAACCATTCATGAGTTAACAGATGCAACATACAGAAATATCATATCAAGAAGTTCAAATAATGGATCATTATACAAAGGCAACTACGTAGTTAGGATTAAATTGGATAATTACATAAAAGAAGGCATCAAAACCAAAATGCTTTTTTCTAGCATCAGAAACAACAGAGTTGTTGGTTCTTGTCACTTTTTTTCAACCTTGTATGGGAAGGTTCTAAGAAGGACAATTGCACAAGAAAATGAAATAGAAGACATATAGATTTGATAAGAAGAAGTAAAAGTATTTCTACTCACAGGTGACATGACATGGTAATTTGAAAATCCTAAGTAAAGTACCAGTGATTATTAGAACTAAAGGAGTCACCCAGGAGGCAGGATACAAGTTCTTATCAGACATCAATTGTATTTCTATACACTAACGATGAACAATTCAAAAATGAAATTAGAAAAACAATTCCATTTACAATAGCATCAAAAAGTATATAAAGATGTTGGGGAATAAATTTAACAAAATAAATTAGACTTGTACACTAAAATCTAAAAACATTGAAAGAAAGGAAGGAAGCCCAAAATAAATAAAATGACTTTCCATATTCAAGAATACAATGAATGCTTGAATTTTTGAATATTTAGTGTATGGGTTTTTGTGGTTCTTGGGGATAGATTGTATTTTTATTGTAAAATTGCAAATAAATAAAATGTGGCCAATTAATGAAGAGGATAGATCATGCATCTATTATTAAAGAAAAAAATAATAAAGTTGTTGAGAGGGTATTATTCCCCACATTGAGATTCCACTCAACCCCTGTCAAAACGGATGACTACTTGGAAGAAAATTGACAAGCTGATCCTAAAATATATACAGAAATGAAATGGACCAAAAATAACCAAAATAATCATGAAAAAGAACAAAGTTGGAGAATTTACACGTTCCAATTTTAAAACTCAGTATAAAGGGGTAGAAATCAAGAGAGTGTAATATTGGCATGGGGCAAACATATATATCTATATAGATATAGATACAGATTATATCTATATCTATCTATCTATATAGATAGATATAGATAGATAGATATAGATACAGATAAAGATCCATGAAGTAAAATAGAGTTCATAAATAAACCCTTACGTTTTTAGTGAATTGATATTTGACAAAAGTGTCAAGAAAATTCAATGAGGGGAATTCAATCATTTAAACAAATGTATTCACACATACAGAAGAATGAATTTAGACCTCTACCCCCATATACAAAAATGAATACAAATGGATTAATAACTTAAATATAAGAGCTAAAACTATAAAACTCATAGAAAAAAACATAGTAAATTTTCACATAGCAATTCATTCTTAGATATTACCCCAAAGTATGATCAACAAAAGAAAAAAATAGATAAATTGGACTTGATCAAAATTAATAACATTTGTATATTAAAGAGCAACATATAGAAAAAACACAGAAGGAGAGAAAATTTTTATAAATCCTACATCTGATAAGGACTAGTGTTCAGATATATATGTATCTGCAGGTTAACAATGAAAAATCAATTAAAATTTGAGCATAGGATTTGGATAGATATCTCTCTGAAAAAGATACACAAATAACCAATAAGCACATGAAATATTATCAACATCATTAGTCATTAAGGGAATGAAATCAAAACTAAAATGAGATACAACTTCACACCCACTAGAATGGATATTAATCAAAAAGACAGACAATAACAAGATGTAGAGACACTGTAATCTTTATTACTGCTGATGGGTGTGAAAAATGGTACAACTACTTTGCCACACAGTTTGGTAGTTGCTCAAAATGTTACCATGTGACCCAGTGATTTCTTTCCTAGATGTTTATCCAAGAGAAATAAAAACATTTGTCTACACAAAAAATTGTATATGACTATTTCTAACAGCATTATTCATAATAGCCAAAAAGTGGGAACAACTTAAATGTCTATTAATGTGAATTGATAAAATATGCTATATCTATGTAATAGCATATTATTGGACAATAAAAGAGATAACACATGCTACAACATGGATGAACCTTGACAACATGCTTAGTGTAAGAAGCCCATCACAAGAGATGACAAATTGTACAATTGTGATTATATGAAATATCTGGAATAGGAAAATCTTTAGGCATAGAAGTAGTTGAGTGGTTGCTAGAGTCTGGGGTTTGGGGGAAATGAAGGTGTTTCTAATGGGCACAGGTTTTCTTTTTTGAGTGATAAAATATTCTGAACTTAATGTAGTGATAGTAGCACAACTGTGAATACACTGAAAAATCGCTGAATTGTATACTTCAAAAGGAGAATTTCAAGATATGTGAATTATAAAACTGTTATGAAATATGTAATGGAAGAAAAAGTTACTTTAGTAAAAGTAAAAGCAGTTTAAAAATTGAGAAGTCTCTTTTTAAGATAATTAAATGAGACATTCCAACATATACTGAACAGGATTTTTACCGAAGAATATTTAAATTGGGGAGAGGCAATATTTGAAGAGTTTGTGGCTGACTACATGCATAGTCACAAGGAAGAAGCAAAAGATATGCAGGATTGATAACAACAGGTACACACCTAGACACAGGGGTGTAATGAACAGAGAAGATCTGGGGAAAATAAAGCAGAATGAAATGTGTCATTTCCCACAAGGGTGAATGACTTCTCAGTGGGAACAATGGAGGCTAGAAGAATTCAGGATAATAGCCACAAAATGATGATGGAAAATAATTGTCAACTTACATATCTATATCCAACAAAATTGCCTTCCATAGACTCGAAGAAGCAAAACCTAGAAGAAAACAGGGGAGTGCAAATAAATTGGTAGACACATAGTCCAAACATTTGGTTTTGTTAAGTAATCATTGTAACAAAGGGTAATTTGAAGAGTGTAACAAAAAACTGGAACAAATATACGAGTTAACAATTACACTGGATATGAGGGTGTCACTGAAATTCAAGTTCTGATGTTGTATGATAAAGATGGGGACAGAGAGCAGCGTAGTGAAAGAGAAAGGCGATTTGGTGTCGGAAACATACACATTAGTACATTTCATCTGTCACAAATGAACTCACCTCATCTCTGTTTTCATACCTGCTGTGTGTTCTAAAACTGGGAGGGAATCAATAGATTTTAATGAGTGAAGACATTAATTTACTTAATATTTGCATTTCAATAACGTTTCACCCTGTTAAAGAAGAAAAACAGGACAAAAAGAAAACAGCAAGAAGAGTAAGACCAACAAAGAAGGTCTCAGTCCTATGAGGAAAGCTAGTTCCCCAAAGGATGTCTTTGAGTTCTGTGGTTCAGGCGGGAGAATAGACTGAAAAATTCAAAATGTCAGTTTAGAAAAGGAATTAAAGATTATAGCCAGATTGTCAAGTCTAAGCATGAAGGCATTGGCAACTTTGAAAAGAAGAACATTAGTGAGATAAATAAAATACTGCGAGGGTTGCAGCTGGTCAGCATGAGGGTCCGTACATGGATAGGGACCAGCAGTCGAGGAAAGGGTGTGTTGGAATCTCATTTGAGGAAGTGCTGGTCCTGTAGTGCAGTGGCTGGGCATGGAGTTTGAGGAACACAGCGAGAGCCAGAACTGCATGTCTCTGAACCAGTGGTTCTCAACCCTCCTAATGCCGTGACCCTTTAATACAGCTCCTCATGGTGTGGTGACCCCCCTAAAACTATTTTCGTTCCTACTTCATAACTGTAATGTTGCTACTGTTATGAATCATCATGTAAATGTCTGATATGTATTTTCCGATGGTCTTAGGTGACCCCTGTGAAAGGGTCGTTCGACCCCCAAAGGGGTCACAACCCACAGGTTGAGAACTGCTGCTCTAAGCTGTCAGGCTTCCAAGCATGTCGCTGGACCCAGTTGTTACCCAGGTATAAACTAAGTCTTTCCCCATCCTTTCTCCATTAACCTTTGGAACTTCTCACTTTAACCCAAGAAAGGTTTCTGGCTGTGACCTTTTCTCAAGTGTAGAAGTGAATAAAAGATTCTTCCAGCACACCTCTCATTGCCCTGTGTTGTAAGGCTTTTTTCTGATGCAGGTCTGCTGGTTCATACTGCCCTCAGCTCCTACCCAGAATTCGATTCTCTGGAATTCAGATCTGATCTCGTGTTTAAAAACTCCACTTCTCAGAATGCACTGTCTCAAGCCCCTTGGTTAGTGATTTGGGGTACTTCACCTCCAAGAGGGTCATGTGCTCCCAGAAGTCTTCCTGCGATTCCTACTAAATACCTGGAAGTTTACTTCTTCAGACAAGGCAGGGAATGTTGAGGACTCAGAAGAGATGAGTATAGATAAGTGAAGTCCGCCCAAATTGGCTGTTTTAAAACAGCACACAAATAACAGAGGAAACATCTTTTATTGGTGCAGATATTATGTGTCTCAGTTGAAAAGCAGTTGCTGAAAGAGATAAGGACTTAATCTATAGTCAGACTGCTAGCTAATATTTCATTAAGAGTGGGCTATAAAACATACTTGTCTTGCAAGTTCTGTTAATCTCTCAAGAGATTCATAGTCCAGCTAGGAAAAATAATAAACTTACACAATGCCAGCTCAGTACTGGAAGGTTTCTCAAATAGTCAGAAAATATTATGGGAGGTTAGAATTTGGTATGACATTCAGAGGGCTTCCTGGAGGAGGTGACATCCAAGATGATCAAGGAAGCTGAGGATCATTATAGTTCATGATAAGAAAGAGAAGAACGAAATTCCAGGCAAGTCTAAAAGTAAACATGCAAGAGAAAGACATAAAAGTAAAGGCACAAAGTAAGTGAGATAGTACTGAAAGTAATTTAAAAAACATAAGCAGCTAGACTGAGATTTGATTCAAGATGTTAACTGCAGCCAGGAAAAGAGAAAAGAAAAGATGAAAATTTTAAAGTTTTCTTTTTTTTCCCCCCTTCTTTGCCAAGTTACTTGCACTTCTGGCTTTAAAATAAGCATCTGACCAATTGCTTTATTAAATGGACAGAAGTCATTTGGAGTCTGTATTAGCACAACCCAAATCCTTTGGACAGTTATGATTCTTTTGCATTTGAACTTGCGCTAATTAAAACCATCAGCCGCCAACAAATTCATTAATCGTGATCCTGTTTATGGATCTGTTGTGAGATATGATCATTTATTATCTTAAGACCCTGTGCCTTCTGATAACTGTTATTATGTAAAAATATGGACAGAGGGCACCCTTCGGCAAGAGCTGTTAATCTCACTTCACACTTAGAGTACTTGTAAAGCCCTGCATGTTATCCCTCATGGAGAGGCAATAACGACAAGTTGGTTTAAACCAAGGAGACCTCTGTATAAATTAACAGATGTTTTTAGTTGAAAATAAAGTGTAAACATGACTTCAATTAACAAATTGGCTAATAGTTGTGTCCAGAATGAGATAATACACCAAGTTCTAACCTAGGTATGCCTAGTGAATAAAAATGGAGGCTTTGATGTTAGTTAGACTCAATGTGAAAACCCACCTTGGACCTTGTGATCTTCATGGTCTTGAGTAAATGATCAAGTTATACAAAAGTGAAAATCATCCCCCATAGAGGGCAGTTTACTAGAATTTGGTGTCTAGCAGATGCTCAATGAAAATACACCTTTCGGCCGAGTGGAAGAGTGTGTGTGTGTGTGTGTGTGTGTGTGTGTGTGTTGTGCATTTTCAATACTCGTATATACATACATACTTGAATTTGTGAAAAGCATGATAGAAGTGTTATTTATTGACTTCTTGGCTAATTTTTATTTGTGTTGATTATGAGATCATTCTGGCTGTACTATTAACTACTTCCAGAAAGGACTTTAAATGTATTCTGACATGTATATACATATTCATAGGCATCCTGGGAGTATATTGGTATGCTTTGAGACTTCTCTTTAGATCAGGTGGACTTTTGTTATCACCTGTTTAAAAAAAAAAAAAACAACAGGTTAAAAGTATTGCAGCAATATGGCTCAGACCGTTAAGGCTATCATCATCATCATCATCATCATCATCATCATCATCATGCCCAGATCTATGAAGAAAATGTCAGACCTGATGGACACTTTCTCCTCTTACTTGACTTTGTCTTGTCCTTTAATTATACATGAAGATTTCAGTCCTACGCCCTACTTGTATTCCAAGTTTTCATTGGAAAGTGGAATTTCATTCATGGTTGCTCTCACCAACAATTTTGCTTTTGCTTCTAGAATATGATTGGTTTTGTCTGTTCTCTTGAAATTGGTTGCAGTCATGTCATTTGTTTTGGTCAAAGAAATGTATGACACGCAACATGTAGAGACAACAGCACTCAAGATTCACTAATAAATATTGCTGTGCTCTCCTGTTTCTGCCATGGTGATCATCCAGATGATAGTGTACCACACCATGTGTATACCTAATACATAGTGTGAGTAAGATGCATGTGTGTGTGTGATTGTTGTTTTAAGCTATTAAAATGTGGACACCTGTCTTTACTGAAACATGGATGATTGGCTGAATGTCGTGCTTAAGTGTCATTTCATGACGGACATGCCTTGGTTATCTAAGAGCGTTAGAGAACTATGCAGAGATGCAATATCCTTTTTACAGACTTGCTTCTGTTGAAATGTGTTCTGGTATGATGTCATTGACCTAAGCTAACAGTATGTTCCAGTAGGAAGCAGGTACTCTTCACCAACATAGCACTTTTCTTAAATGAATTGAAATTTATTTTGTGACATTCCCAGATAGAATGAAAATCTAAGGAGTGAAATTTTTTTATTTTGCTGGTTTTTAATACCTACCACCTTGTATAGTAAGTAGCCTTGCACAGATAATTAATAGATATTTAATTAATTCAGTGGTGCCCTTTGATAACCTATTGGAATTTTTCTGGACTAAGTACCATAAATATTATTAATTCTGACATAATTTTGATACATTTTGGACCACCAATGTGTTTTTCATTTTCGTATTGGCTAACAAAGAAAGATTCAATCCATTTTGAGAGCCTCTTCGAACAACTAACTACAAATTATATGGTCAACCATAAATCAAATTTATATTCCCTATTTAATGAACATTTTTATCTTTGTCCAATGTTTCTTACATATTTTAATTTAATTTTGTTTTACTGTATTATTTTAATCGATTTTCAATATATAGCACATATATATGTACATTTCTATACTTGCACACACTTATATATGTATTTATATATATACTTATTTTGATATTTTTCTTGATAGGTATATTATTTATCTTTATAATGATTGGTTATTTTACCAGACTTCAAAGCTTTATTTAAATTTTTGAAACATACAAAGACCTATGCACTTCAGTCATGAAAGTATTAGGGTTGTTAGATGGTAACATCTGACTACTAGGCATGGGCAGTTCAGTGTTAGTGAAATTGCTCACTGCTTCCAGGCAACTAATTAGAAATTAACATACCTAGGTGGGTTTTTAAAAATTTCTCTTCAGCTCTATTTCAGCATATTGCAATCTGAACTGTCTTTCTCTGTTAAATATGATTGCGGAGCAATGATCGAACTCATGGTCATTCATTTCTCATTCATTACTAGCTTTCATGTGTAGTTGAAAAGAATATTTTTCCTCGATTGTATTTTTTAATCACTCCCAATCATCCTTTCTTTTTTTATATAAGAGATATTAAGCCTTGAGAAAATTTCTGCAGAGTAATAAAACCTGTTAGATTAGATTAATATACATGGGCTGCTCAACTATTATTAATTTAGACAGACTTTCAATTTTCCTTTTTTTGATTACACGGTACATTGATCTATGGTACATGAAATAACTACATTGCACTTTTGAAATTTATAATTCTGAAATCCTTACATTACTGAGGTTGAACTCAGCTATTTTGTCCTTTAAATTATAAAATATGTGCCATTTTTAATTGGAAGGTATATATTGCCTAGTGCAGCAAGTATATTAGCTAAATGTTTGCCTGAGATTAATGGATCATTTTCTAATGACATTAATGTGGTATTGAGTCACCACAGAACATAGCATATTATTAAAAAATTTCAAATTTATTAGCTTCATTGTAGTATATTGAGAATGTCTAGAATACTATTTTCTTAATTGTTTTTGTGTGCTATGTCTCTTGAACTTGAGTAGGAAAAAAAGTGGTATTCCCAGGCTAAAAAAGAAGAAGCTATTGATAAGGACACCGTTTCATTCAGTTCTGGTAGATGCCAAGAGTTATTAGTGAGAATAGTTGGTTATGCGTCTTTAGCAATTTACGATGCTCAGCACTGCTCCTCAGACTGCATTCGTAGGGCTGACCTGGGTCCCACACACGGCCATACCAGGAGGAATTTCAGTTGTTGGCAGGTACATTGTTCGTCGAAATGTGAGTACTGACTTTTAGTTTACATTGCTGTGGTGGAGTGTGAACCATCAAGATACAGAGATGATGAGGGAGAACCTGTGGGTACAATACCCGAATTGAGAGAAAAGGACACAGGAGGACATGGCAGGATGCAAGAAGGTACACCTGCATTCACTTCTCCCCCCAGGTACAGTTGGACTCTAGACCCTAAAGGTAAAAATCTTCTGGGTTTACTCAACCAGGAGAACATTTCCTTTTCCTTCCTTGGAGCATCCGTCAAAATAAAATACAATAAATAATAATGAAATAAAATAATAAAAAAGAAAAAAATATGTCTCTTCCAAAATGTGATGACAGGGGATTGATAGTGTATCAGAGGTTACATGTAATGGCTCCCTTAAACCTGTCAGGTTAATGCCCAAATTACTGAGTTCCCTGGTGGTGTAGTGGCTTAAGGCTTAAGGCTTCGGCGCTGGCGCCGTCAACACTGCAGCCTGGGTTCGATTCCAGCCAGGGAACTACCCACATACCAAAAAAAAGCAAAAGAGTTAGAAATGTAGACCACATGATTCAATGCCCAAAGTACTTAGCTGCCATATGCAGAAGATTGGCAGTGGCGTTCCTGAATCCAGTACACACTGAGTACCTACCTTGCGGAGCCATTGTCCAGTCCCGGGTTAATATAAAGAACTGTAGTGATACAGAATCTATGGTCATGAAATGAGCAGTTAGAGGGTTGGGACAGACGTAGAAAGTACTAAGCAATTCATTAACTCCATATTTACATAAATACCATTGTGAGAAGTGCTACAAAGGAAAAATACAAGATGCTGTAATAGCTGACAGATGAGGAACCCTGACCTCTGTCTGGACAGTGGCGGCAGCTTCTCTGAGTCAGAATGCAAAAGCACAAATAGGATGAAGAGGAAAAATTCCTTAGTCAGAGCAGCATCTGAAAAGTTCCGGGAACTGTGGTAGGGCTGCTCTGGGCGATTTTCCATTAGAAGGCCAAGGGTGAAACACACAAGGTACTCTTGAATTAGGCAGAACCTAGACCCTGCAAAGATTTTAGAGGCCATGGTGTAGATGTTGCTTTTACCTTAATTGATGAAACCCAACATCTGTGGAGACATTAGAACCCATTCAACATAACAAAGTGAGAGGCAGGGCATAAAGGGAGTCTGGTTCCTACTCTTTAAACTTTAATGCAGACATTATAATTTCTCCGAGGTTTCTTTATTAATGGTAGATTATTTGGGTAAAAATCACCCAAGGTTTCTTAATTTTAAGAGACTTTAATCCACCATTATTAGGGTTGACCCCTATCAATGTAAACATCAATCTGAGTTCTCTGTATAAAAATCAGTTTAGGAGCAATATATACAAACTAGGGGGAAATGCTTTGGATATAACCAGCAGGCAGTGTCCTGGGTGGCAAGTTTCTCTTATGTCTTTGTGGCATCAATAAAGCAGCCTAGCTTGTAAAATGTCTCTTGGCTTTTCAATGTGTCTTGCTGTTGCTTTAATGTGGCAGAGCATAATGGTCACAAGTATAAAAGGCTCTTTTACATTAAATTACACAGAATAAATTTTCCTGCTCAGAAGATGATAGCAGCTGATTTCTTCAATTTAGCCGCAGAAGATTCTAATATTAAATCTGAAGCTACCACAGAGTATCCAGCTTTGAAGATTACAGTGATGATAATGGGGCTTCTCACGAACTAAATTAATGTTTATGGCTTTTTCTTTCCTGCTCTCATTGTTGTTGCTGCTGCTGTGCCCAGTTTGAGTATGTGTGGCTTTCTCAGTAGCACTGGCTTTTCAGGTTGGCTTTAAGAACAGAAATAGAATAATGTACATGCAAATCAATAGAAGACCACAGTTTTTATTTCTATAAGATTGACAACAATATTAGACTACTTAGTTCTATATTTATACTTCTTTTCCCCATATTTTGGTTTTGCTACCAAGCATATTTCTTTCTAGAATGTTCTTGAATTTGAAATGATACTAGTCATGGGTTCTGAGATTCTCTTTGAGGAGGCTCTGTGTCTCCTTAATTGATAAGCATGTTTTATACAATATCAACGTACATTATTCTCACTGCTCATTATTTTTCTGTCAGGTTAAATCCTATATTTTGTGTTTCACTCTTATTAAGTTAGAAGTAAATTCATTGATTTCTGCAAAATTTTAATATATACCAGATCCTCATATTTATCATATTTTACAAGCTATTTTTAAAGATACAACTCTGAATTTTTTAAATTTCAATTTTTCATAAGTGACTTTCTTCAAAGTCTCTATGGTTTTCCACCAAATGCATATAATTTATTTAAATTGCCCAATGGAGAATTTTTCACTTATAGACGATATTCATTGAACACCTTTTGTAGTGTGATGTGCATTGTAGGGTGGCTGGACTCAGGAGTGTTAAGTGGCCGTACACTGGAGTAAACAGGAAGGAGGGCTCCCTCTTCCTCAGCCGGAATATCTGAACGAAACTCAATTTTCTGCAGGAACAAGTTGTATTTTCCCCTCCAAAGCTTGAATCTGAATTTTCATAAGGATCTGGGATGCTAACTTAATCCTCAGAACAATTCCCCTAGGAGCTAGCATTGACAGGTAGCTTGCCTAATGCCAAAGTCCTCCCTGTTTATCCCTACCACAGTACATTCCTTTATTTGAGCTATAAACGGATAAAGTGTCAGGGGGCCTTATTGCTCCTTGGGGACACTATTCCATTGACCCATGCGAGTCTCTTCCTGGGACGATGACATTAGAATGAAGCGTCGATCTTCTCGTCCTCGGCTTTCTGGCTTGCCCCCCAGAGCCTGTCCCTTAACTTCTACCGCACTGTCATGGCAGTATTTGTCTCCCTTCACCTTCCTACAACCCTGGGACATGAATTTTTGTAAGCATTTCTGATTGTTCCTCTAAATACATAAGGTAAATGAATAGTCACAGCATTTTAGTATATTTGAAATCCCAGGAATTTGCTAAGCATTCTTGTGTCTTACTCAATTAATTTGTTGGAAGTTTACAGATGAGAAGACTGAAATTTAAGAAACTAGGTATCTTGGTTAGGGTCACATAGGTAATTAAGATAGAGCTGATATCTGAGTCCATCTCTGAAGGGGATAAAACATTCTCCTGAAACTGGGGGAATAGGGATGACAGAGGTGTCATTGAAGGGGTAGGAAGGCGTTGTGTTGGGATTATGTAAGTAAGGCAGGGGGGAGCATAGGAAGCTCTCCACACAAAGTAGTTCTAAGATTTTGAACTCAAGAAGTCCATTACGTCCATTTCAGGTGTAGTCAGTATATTTTGTCCACTTCCAAAGAACCTGAAATGTCCATTTCAGCTGATAGGTAAGGAGGAGATAAGGTGAAGCTTCTTTTCATACAATAGGAGGGGAAGCTTTGTCATGAGGGCATAGTATAAGTTGTTCAAAAGCACGTCTTCATTTCAGAGCAAAAGTTTATAGTGGAAAGCAACTATTCTCATTTGCCAATATATTTAAAGAATTGAGAGAATCAGCTAAGATACTGACATAAGAAAGTTATACAAGATCAGGGGGTTGCCTGAGATTCAAATGAGATTCAAAATAAGAGGCGTATAGGCATGTTGGTGCAAAAATAATGACCAGCAATTGTCAAGAATGAAACAAGTGAATAGTTACATGACATCTGGATGGAAGAATTTAGAGGTTGCCTGAAAGGTAGAAACTGTGATTGACAGCCAGTATTCAGTTAGGTCAAGAGGCAAAACTTTCTGAGATAAGTCTGAAGGTATACATAACAACATAAGATGTTCTCAGCATTATAGTCAGTCAGTATTCTGATCAGCAGTAGAAGACAGCCTCACGGGGAAGAAATACAAAGTACCATGGAGTGTACAAAGAGGACAGAAAATATCTCAATGCTAAATCTAAAGAAGATGCTTATGAGTGATGCTCATTGGTTCGGTATAGCTGGGACTTCTACCTAACATTGCAATATTTTATTAAAACAAATTTCTGAAGTCACTATTAAACTCAGTTCCACAATAAATAAAATTCAAATAAAATTTAAAAACCATCACAGGTAATTCTTTTGATCCTGGATCAGAATATAATCTTCTTGGCAATGATAACATTAACAAGGTTCCAAAGGTTATAATCAACCATATCATTGTTTACCAATATGGATGAATCTTTTCAGTTTTCATTCAAAATTCTGTTATTTACTGGAAGAAGAGTTGTCTCTTTCCATGCTATGCCACTTATATTTAGGCTATGTATTTTTCACACCTAGAAAAGTATTTTTCTTCTACCTCTCAAGAAGTCAAGTAGAAATTGTGATCAAAGAAAAAAAAGAAATTGTGATCAACTGTATATTGAGTGCATTAATTTTGCTTGTTTTTGGTTTGATCTCTGAATGAACTTTAAATTGTAAAGAATCGATATGGCTGGGTAACAGAAGGTATCTGGAATGATGATTTGGAAGGGCCACATGTATTTTTGTTGCATGGCTTTTTGAATTCTTTGTTAGCATTCTTCTCTGAAGTTCATTTTAAGAAAAAGTGGGGGAACTGATAGTAACATCCAATACAACAAACAAAAAGCAATATTGTTAAAAAAAAATAACATTCCAGTCCAAAAGGTAGCAGTGATTGTGCTCAGACTGTTAACAGACTAATACAAGGAGTGATGACCTTATGGAGTTTGTTGGCGATGAGTTCATAAAATGTGACAAAAAGAGATTGCAGTTTTTATTGTTCCATTGATTTCACCTTTTCCCTTTTCGATATGAAGTTGGCTTTAAGACTTTATTTCGTTACTCACTGAGTCTAGGGAGTATACAGAGAGAATGGTCTTACCTTCTAATAGGTTCTAACTATGTTTGGAGGTGGGCAAGCAAGTTTACCTCAAGTGAGAGCTAAGCTGAAACCTGCATCTTGCAGTAGTAAGTCCAGATGCGTGATGAAAATGATAATAATGAGTTCATTAGATGGGATATAAACAGTAAGAGCAGATGGGCTCTCAGAAAACAAAGGTCCTGTGTTCGGGAAATCACCTTGACTGTGTGAACAAGGAAGAAAGGCAAATACAGAACATGGTTAGTGTTGTAGAAGTGATTGTTTTGCCAAGTATTTTTTAAAACTTATTTCCATTTAGTCACGTCTGTTCAGGTTTTCTGATCTTAATTTGTGCTCAACTCATGACACAGACTTGGCATAATGAACACTAAGATGAAAAGGAAACTAGGGGTAATTTCAGGCTTAATTTTTTACTTTGATAAATTTTCTACCAAAATCAATATTTTGTTTAATACAGTAAAACATTTGAGAGCTTCAGGAGCCCTCTGTTTGGGAGAGAATCTGAATTTCCAAATATTTTGTTTCATTGACTAATTGTTAACTTGCTATGAACTAGTAAGAATGATTTGTGTAAAATTTTAGAGAGTGCATTAAAATGTGATGGCTGTATCGAGGACTCTGTATACTCTCCTGGGATGGCATCATTGAGAAAATACTACAACTGTTTAATCTTGAGCAAGTTGTTTGATTTTTCTGAGTGTTTACTTACATGTAAAATGTGAGGAATAGGCTGACTGTCTTGATCAAACATGTCGTGTGATGTTTATGGGATATGTGATGCACTGACGAGATAATTCTTTAAAAATTTCAAAATCAATCGAGTAGATGATGTTAGGTCCAACTACAGAGGAAAATTTGATCCCTCAGGCTTTTATCTTTACCTTCTGCCAAAATAAGGCAGATTGCAAAGCTAGTAAAGACTTGAGGACAATGCTTCCAAAGCAAATAGGTATAAAGAATATACCTGATTTATTAGCCACATTTTGTGGGGAAGAGAAATGAGGTTCATCAAGCTTAAGTAATGTATTCAAGGTTACTACTATGTTAAGGTGGAGGGTTAAACTCTGGTTTCTGATTTATAAAATAAATGCATTTCCTATTATTTCTTGTGGTCTATTCTTTCTTAACAGTACAAGCTAAAAATGATTTAAGTGATAAAGGTGATTGGTTTTGTTATTAGCAACTTCACAATAAATTGATTTACCCTCTCAAGGTTCTGTCTAGACATGGCTTATATCATATTAGTATTAATCTGCACGTAAAATTTTTTGCCTTAAAATTAAATTATAGAATTTCAAGCATTCCAAATGGAACAGACTCAGAGAATTTCTTTTCTAAACTATTTAATTTGTAAGTTCCCAAATAAACTGTAACTGAGAGCTTAAGCAACGTTTTTAAGGTCACATGGTTATTATGAAAATAAAGCAGTGAGACTGTAGCCCGTAATTCTAACTTGAAGCTAATACTTACAACTTGAAAAGCTTAAACATAGAAAAAAACAGCTTTGAGCTTTTTATTATTGAAAGATTTAATAACATTATTACAAATCTTCATAACTATATTCATCAAAATTTGATCTCTTTTTCCATTATATTGGCTCACCTAAAACACTGAATATAGAATTAGATCTAATCAAATGTGGATGATTGCCTAAGAGAAATAGTAAGTAGAAGAACACAGTCTGGAAATGCAGGGTCAGTATTTCATTGCTTGGAAACAAAATTTTAAAATCACAAAAATCTGAGTTTTGCGATTCCTATAATTTGGCCACAGCTGCCTTTCCCAACTGGGTCCGTTACCTCTTTGTCTCTGAGCTCTCCACTGCAAATAAGCCCTGGCACCTTTTCTTGCTGTGTTCATGCCCCACGTTTTACCAGCTAGGATCACTAGGCAGTCCATTCCTTTGGAGTGCCCATTCCGTTATCCCTTCTTTAAGCCTTATCTTTCCTTCAAATACTTTTTCCCATGCAGGATTATTCTCCTCTGTGAAGTTTGTGCTGATCACTGCTTCTGGTTGTGATTTCTGTGTCCCCCGAGCCCTTAGACAGTCTTCACCATTTACACCACTCTTCATTTTTATCACCCAGTGCCCGTGGTATTTGTTCCTGAAAAGAGTCACCCAATATTTCAATTACTTCCTCGTCTAGCTTCAATTGCACTGAAGTCCCAACAGTTCTGACTTCCTGTCTGGTCAGGTCAGTTAATTTCCTTGAGATAAAATTTTGTCGTCGATAAAAAGGAAATAAGACAATAAATAAATTTAACTTGATACAAAAGTGACATGCTCACAGCAACTGCAAGTCACAAGGCTAGAATGTGAATTAAGTCCTTCCTTACGTCTAATCCTGATTAGAAATCCATGCTGCAGTGTGACATGATCTTACACTTCGATTCCCACTTCTAATTGTGTAGCAATTTGATTGCTCCTAGTTGGTAGCAAATGATTCATGGAAATTTCAGAAATAATTCTTGAACTCTTTTCTCTTGCAAGATAGACTCTCAGACCTCTAGAACAGTAGACACTTTAGTGAAATTGAACCAAAAATAACAGGAATGTTTAAAGACGTGAAAGGTACAGAAAGAAGAATAGTATACCTTCTGATTTTGTATAAATGGAAGAAGTGGCTCTCTGGATCACACATGGAGTTAGTAGCAGTGATTGTTCCAAGAAGCCACCCATTTTTTTGGTTGACCATTTCTTTTATCATCATGATTAGCATTGTTAGTAGTAGAATTAATGATAATAAGATACAGCAGGTATTCTAGTTTGATCATATATTGGGTTACTCTTCATTGTTTTACTGGGTTTTTTTTGTCCTATATTTTCTTATTGTTTTATTACAATTCTCCAATGAGACTGTAGGCTTTTGAAATACATCTGAAATACATCTTATATTGTAGGTAACACACGCAGAACCTGACACCTAACATGTATTGAATATGTCCTTGTGGGGATGCATGATCAATGAATAAATGGGTAATTTGGTAATTGAAAACTCTTATTTTGAAAGAAATATTAGTTTATGAAACTAAATAAATTAAAATAAATGATACCAGGATCAAGAAAATCTCCATGATAGCATAATTTACTCATACTCATTGCTCAATTCAATACCAAAAAGAATCCCAGAAACAAGTCACTATTGAAGAATTTTTTATAAAAATGGGTATTAGATCACATCACTCTTCTGTTATAACCCTTTCAGTGGCTTCCCACACCTTACAGAGGATGCAAACATTTCCTTTTGCAGTGACTTCCTAGGCATAACCTTTTCCAATGTCCTCTCCTTCCCTCCCTCTGCCTCAGTCACCTGTCCTCTGTGGAGTTGCTCCAAGATGCCACCTGTAGAGATTTTTTTTTTTACCTCTGGCTGGAATGCCCTTTCCCCAGTAACTGCAGAGCTAACTATTCTTTTAACCTTTCTCAGCTTCTTTTCTTATCAGTGAGAACTTCCCTAACTACCCTACATAACATTGCGATCGCTCTCCCTTCTGTCTCCCTCCTTTCCTCCCTCTCCCCCTCCCTCCTCAATGTCTTCCTTTTCTGCTCTATTTTCTTCAGAGTACTTAACACAAAACTCATTACCCTCTGAAGTACCACATTGTTTATTTACTGCCTGTAGTCCTCTATCAAAATGTATGGTTTACAATGATGGGGATGGGATGTTTGTTTGTTTGATTGGTTTGCTGGTACATCCTTTGGGCCTAGAGCAGTGTCTGAGACAGTGTAAGTGCACAGGAAATGCCATTTTAACAATTAAGTAACTAAGTCAGCATTAGCTTTAGTGCATCTACAAATGAACATTTTCATCTCAGTATTTGTGCCATTTACCAGTCCATGTATATATGGTTTTGAATAGTTAAAAATATTTTTTCAGAATGTTTTTCTCTATAAATTTTTTCACTCATTTTCTTGTCATGAATTTTTCCCATGGAGATGTACACTTCCTGTTTTAGGATTTGTTGGATGACGAATATATTAGACAACTGAGGTTAGTTCCGTAGAATGTGACTATATTTTAAGGGATAATAACAGTAGCGATAGAAGCGGCTCACAGATTACTCCTTATTTTAGCCAGGCAAACCACTTTTCTACCAAAATAGTAGAAAATGGGCTGATTTGTTTTATTTCTTTGCTCAGTTTTAATCTTTTAAGTTCAGGTATGGACCCGTGACCGCTCATGGCTCTGATTTGCTTCACCCTCTGTTTTTATTTTTACATAGTAAATAAGCAAAAATGGTTTTTACTTTTTTAATGGTTGCATTTTAAATGATTATATAAGTATCTATAATCATCTTAATTTTTCTCCTTTTGACCTGCAAAGCCTAAAGTATCTTGCCCTTTAAGAAAAAAGTTTACCAACCCCTGTTCTAGTTATTTGATGTAAAATAAGAATGTAAGACTCAGAAATAAGATGAGTAGCTTCCATTAATCAAGAACCCACGATGTGCTTAGCATTGTGATAAGTATTTTCTATATGTTATTTCAAGTCCTTGATATTCATGCAGGTCTGATACTTTTAATCCCAGTTTTACATGTGAGTGAATAAAGTCTGAAAGATAAGTAACTTGACCAAGATCTTACTAGCAGTGTCCCCAGCAGATTAGCAATTGACCTTGTTGTACCAAGCCCCCAAAGCCTACCTGTCTTTGCCTCAGCCTTGCTGCTAAACAGCAACAAACATAGCAGCAACGGAAACAAATAAGGCTAGTTAAGGGGAAGAAATTAAAACCCAGTGATTAAACTCTCTACTCCTAAGAGTTGAAGATTTCCTGGTGGGCAGTTCACAGCTTTCATTTTCAAGACTGTCTTATATTTTCTGATCTGCTTCAGAACTGTATGAAAGCAAGATGGATTTTGTCAGCTGGTGACCAGGAAGATAAAGAGCTCTTGACAATATCTAAACATCCCATCTGGTGGTTGGTCGTGACTCTCTGCTTCCCACATGTTGCCACAACTGGGGGTGCAAGCTGGTCTCCAAATGGGGGGCCACGAGCAGAAATGGTGCTTGTTAAAACAAAAATCAAAGGAAAGCCAACAAGAGCTGAATATCATACCACAGATATTTTATAATCTATTTGATCACATGAATGATAGCTCCCGATTACTGCACTGAAATTTTTTGGAAATTTATGTTCTTGAGAGACACTACCTTGTGAGAATAGATGGGTTTATTTCCTTTATGGATAGAGGCTAAATTAAGTACTTCTTGGGTATGAGTTATCACTAGAAGGTGTCATGGAAAACTATGTCCATTAAACTATTTATTGGACCTATATGAAATGGGAAGCACATGGTACATGATACAATGTGATTGAAGGAGAGCTGATGGGAGCGTCATGGAGAAGTGTCCGATCCATGCTTTATTGAGATGTACGGCAACTTTTGAAACAAGCTAATCCTTAGGGGTCATCACCAATTAGTTAATTTTTCCATGTGACAATATTTTAAAAATATAAAAAATAATGTTCTTTGTTTCAAAACCATACACATATGCTCACATGTACACATGTAGATACATGTATACGCACAAGTATGTGTATACATACACCTTGCTCTATATATCTATTTACCTTTCTATAACATATATCACACAAAAATGGTTGGGTTTTTTTTTTTTTTTTTTTTCCATTTTGCCTTTTAAAGTGTAGACAGTCAGTGAGATAAGTCTATTTCCCAGGGAACTACAGCATATCCAGTTTTTAGTGTATTGTGTTTACAATCCCTGCTGATTTTCCTGATTGAATTACTTGCTGTTATTTAGCATTTGCTGAGATGAATAGGCAGGTAGTTAGCTCAGATATGTAACGTTACGTATGAGCCACTGTCTGATGATGTAGATAGTTTGTCCGGTCTACCATCAAAAACAAAGTGAAAAAGAAAATGGAGATGATGTTAGTGTAAGGGATATTGGTAAGATAGCAGTTCAAAATACTGAAAGGCAAGTCACGTGCTATTGCCACAATTAAGTAATGCAGAATAATGAAAATGTGTTTTTCCCTAGTTATCTTTCTGTTCCCTGTTGTATATACACCAGGGGAACAAAGGAAACTGCCAGACTGTATATGCCTAGAGGATAGAATATTTTTTGAGTCCTGGTTTCTTTAAGTGGCACATAGCTATTGAATTTGTCGGATAGTAAATATTATTGACTTAACGTTTAATTAATAAAGTGAATGAGTTGAATTCATATGGAATGCATATGAGAATTAATAAGCGAAAATGTTAATGTTTTAGACTTTCGGGCGGAGATGATGCAAAGGTAGGACTTTCTGTGACAGGAAGAGAGACATTAGGAATTCTCACCAGATTCGTCCAATAGCTCTTTAGCTGGAAGTCATATTATCAGCTATAAACTGTATTTAACAAGTACCCTTATCTGAAAGATGGGCCTAAGGGTATTTCATTTTAGAAATGGCAGTTGGATATCTACTTACTTTTAGGATAGAAGAAAGTTAAAAATATATACACACAATAGTAGGAGTTATTCCAGTGTTAGTATGCATTAGAGTTGAAAATAACTGCCAAGATACATTGTCGAACGTTTGTAGCACCTAAAATTGTCACCCGAGTCCAATAAACTATAATATCTTTTCCTCTTCAGTAAAAGCTCTGTTTTTAAAGTTCATCCTTGTAGCCTGAAAATAGAAATCTTATATGCTGAGTCTAAATCATTAAGGTATCATAGTAAAGCTTTTTTCCTATAAAATTCACTTTAATTCTAATTAATATTAGAATTCCTTTTCTGCCTCTACCAGTATGCTGTGTTTAGGATCTTGAGAAGTACTCCTGAGTGCACCAATAAAGCACTCCTTTCAGCATAAAAGCTTCAGTCCACTGCATGCTCTGAAATTCAGTGTTCTGCTAGACTGCAGAACCCCAAGGAACTCTGAAATTCACTTCACCCTCCTTTAAGACTAAAGAAAAAATTCTGTAGTGAGTTTCACACTTTCTTCTTTGGACTCCTTGCAGACTAGCAGCAAGCGCACTTTTCACACTAGACTTGTAGTGTGTGGAGGGGGATGTCTGCTTTTCTGTAATGCACATCATTAAAACTTCATTAATTGTATGACTTCAACAACTTGCCAAACCAGTTAAGCATGTTGGAATAACTACCTAGGCACTGATTTTGTTTTTGTTTTTATTTTATTTTATTTTATTTTATTTTATTTTATTTTATTACAAGCACAGTTGAAAAGAGGGGAAAGTTATCTTTAGCTTCCAAGTAGAATTGGGGCCCTGGTGGTGGTGATGACTTTGGGACCATCTTAATGTACTGAGGTTTCATCTGTTTTATACAATGAGAAAATCAAGATGCAAAGACTTGGAGAAGATGGTATTTTGCATTAGAGCACACACTAGAATCTGAGTAATTTGACTCCCGCTCATCTGTTTCTGTGTCACTCACTCTGCCACTAAGATGTGATACATGGCATGTTTGGAACAACATGGAGTGATTATCTTCCATGTTTTTAGATCCAAGGTTGTTTCTGAAAAGGCAGTTTCTTTTGTTTTGCTGACATGGAATTTTAAGAGCCATTTACCTGAAAAAATATTTTTCCCCTCATTGTTAGCATTTAAATTTGCATTTTATGTTGTCTGTTCTGTAGCTGTATTATTGGCATGCACACATTATTGAGGTATTGAGTGTTAAAAAGATGAAAAACATACAAGATTACGCTGAATGTTACTACAGTAGACTCTCAGTTAACCGGCACCCATGGGGATTGGTCGATGCAGGTTAAATATAAGTAGACTCTCCGTTAACTAGAACACAAGCAACCAGCAAAATCCCAGAACCTTTTTTTGCTGGTTGCTTGAGAGTGCTGGTTGCTTGTGTTCCAGTTAACAGAGAGTCTACTGTATTAATCTGAGGGAACAATAATGTAAATAATATTAAAATAATAAGAATTATAAGTATGTAATACATCTTAAATCTATCTTCCCAATTGTCTGTTACTTTACAGTAACCATGGCATTGACTTTTTTTTTTTTTGACTACATAAAAGCTGATAAATAGAAAGATATCCCTGGAGGGTATTCTGGGCAAGCAAGAAGTTATTCTACAATTCAGTAGATGATAGCATAGTCCACTGAATGTGTAGGCCACCCAGGCATAATATGGAGCTTATTGCTTATTAAAGTATATTGCCATTTACTTTGACCCTTGACAAATTCTATTCTTCAAGGTGCTTTCTCTGCCTTTCTTTCCACTCTTGACAGGTAATGATTTCAGAAGATCTATTAGATATTATATGCATAATGAAAGTACAAAGCTTGCTGTCAGGTACAATAGACTGCAGTTCTTATTTGAGGCCTCAAAGTCATACAGTGTCATAGGTACTTGGAAGGTCAGTGAGCACTGGGCCTATTTCCTATCTCCTTTCTTTGGCAGTTGATAGCAAAGTTACTTGGTTAATTCATAATAGTTTTCTCTTTTTTCTACCCACCCCCCGCCATGTCTTGAAGGTCAGTTTATTCTTCCATAAGCAGAAGGTCAATGATGTTCTCTATTTTAATATTAATAGTTTCCCTCCTATTCATTGTTAGGCACTTTGGAAATTTGAAGTAATATGGAATAATAAAAATTGGCTCATTAATTTTTTTTGTAAGTAGATATTACACTGTTAAAGATAAATTCTCAAAGAATAACAACTTTAAAACATCAGCCATAATTCTACCACTATTTTCATTTGTGTATATTCTCTTCCACAGGCATACTACTACTTTACATAATCACAACCACAGCCTAGAGACCATATTATTTGTTTCTGTTGGCCCTTAAAATTTTGCTCTTAATGATTATGAATATGGGTCATAATTAGTCTTTTAAAGGGTATGGACAACGTCACCATTTCGATGCACCAAGCTCTACTTAATGAGCGTGCAAAGGTTGGACTGTTTTTCTTTTTTAATATAACTGACAATGATGCAACAGATGTTTTCCTACATAGTGTTTGGAATTCTATTGAATTATTTCCTTAGGGTCAAACCCTAGAATTAGAATGACTTAGAAAAAAAATGACATTATATGACTTTTACTATACATTCTCATAATTTCCAAAATACCTGCATCAAATTATTATGTCACCAGCTTTAAATGAAGATGACAGTTGTGTCCATTCAGTATGATCATTTATGTTTTATTTGTTGCACAGCTTTTGCTGCTTATTCCAAGTGCTCTTATTGTCATTTCTTTGATAACTTGGAAGAAAGAATATTGGCGTAAGTTTTACTCTACTTATTTTGCTTATTTTGTTTAAATTCCTCATAACTTTTCAGGTACTTGCATTACAACCCTCATTTTTTCCTGATAAATATTTGAGTGATTACCTCTTAATTATCTTTCTATTTTTATTTTCATAAGACCAAAGTTTGAAAACTTTATATATTTAAGTTTGTCAATTTTGTCTTTTATGATGTCCTCTGTAATGTCAAAGCAAAGAAATTCATTATTGCTCCATATGGCTCATCAGTATTCCTTATACTTTAAAGGTGTTGTTATGTGGACCTAACAAGTGTTTGATTTTCTATATACAGTGTTAATGGCATATAATCCACCTTGCCAATTTCTACCTCTCCTCAATCTTTTTATTCAGTTTTCTTGAGAATATTTTTCGTTGTTTAAGCAATGCTCTTTTGAACCTATGATGTTAGAACTCTCATTATATATTAAGAAAAATTTGGGGAGTTCCCTGGTGGTGTAGTGGCTTAAGGCTTTGGCACTGGCGCTGTCAACGCTATGGCCTGGGTTCGATTCCCAGTCAGGGAGCTACCCACATACAAAAAAAAAAAAAAAAAAAGAAAGAAAAATTTGTCTTGGAAATGGATTTATTAGAGATGTTTCCATCAGGTAAAGCTTTGAGAACCTTGGCTAATAAATTGGTTGTTTTTTATCATGCATATTTTCTTAAGGTCTGTCATAAGATAAATTGAGGGACAAGAATCATGGCATGTTAAATAATACATAGTTTAGGGTAAAAAATGTTTTGGTAAATACCTAATATATTTTATTTTCATCTTGATCCTTACTTAATTTCTATTATAGTTTTTACAAGTTAAAGTTGGGATGATATCTTTCTTTTTTAATTTTTTTCTAAAATGTTCTTGCATGCCTGTTAGTGTCACATTTAGTGAACATTTAGTGAACATTCAAGTTCAGTGATGTTATTAAGCATTATATTTTTATTAAAATGCTTTATTGTTTTTCACAATATTATACAAAAACATTACTTTGCTTAGCACAAATTGGTACTATATATACATGTTTAATTTTTGTTAAATTTAAGAATTAACCTGGCCATTATTTCCCATTTAGTCTGTTGTACTTTTATGGTATTTTTATGGTGTTTTGAAGCTCCATTCTAAGTCACAATTGGGATTTTTTAAACACTATTTTGTGAGTTTTTGTTGTCTTTGCTAATTTTGTTGTTCGTTAGGAGGAACGACTTTGTCTGATGGAAAAAATTTGAATTTAATCGTGTTTGTAGAATTTTTGAAGATGAAAAATGTAATTATAACTGTACCAGTTAGCTGTTACTGCATAGTAAACCACACCAAAACTGAATAGCTTTAAACAAACACACACACAAACAACAACAAGAAACCAGCTCACAAGTCAGTGGATTGGCTCAGCTTGGTGGTTCTTCTGGAATTCTCATTTATCTGGGGTCTGTTGCAGATTCAGTAAAGTATTGCTTAGAGTTGAGTGCGTTTTTCTTGGAATGACAGGGTGGAAAATGGTTTCCATCTCTCTCCTCATCCATCAGGCTTGCATGTGCATATTTTATGGTAATTGGGCAGGGCATCAGAGAGTTGACAATTGCAAGGCTGCCTGAGGCTAGATAATGTCAGTTTTACTATTTTCTATTGGTTAAAACAAATCACAAGACAAGGCCAGACTGAATAGTTAGGGAAATGGACTCCACCTCTTAATAGGAGTTGCTGGGTTGACATTGGAATGGGGAAAGTAGAGTAATCTGATGACAGGAAAGACCTAGATATGTATTTTAATAATCCAGGAAAAAGAAAAGGAGTTCCTGAAATAAGAAAGTGGAACAGTTAAATGGAAAAGAGGATAGACATCAGGGGGAAGAGATATTTTAAAAAATTAACCAGTAGGACTTTGTGATCTATTATAGAGTTGAGGGAAAAATGGAAATGTAAGTTTACTAATTTGGAGCTCTAGCTTAATAGAGCTATATTTTTGAATTCTACATTTCACTTGGCCTAACTTTGTTCAAGTTTTTACCTAATCTACATAATTAACACTTTCAAAGGCTGCATAAAGCTTCAAAAACTCATTACCAATATTATCATTCTATTCTTCTACCATTGAACATTTAGGTAGCAAACATTATTACTCTTTATATGTGGAATGCATAGGAGAATACCCATGAGACAAATGATCTCTCTCTCTCTCTCCTCTTTCTCTCTCACTGTCATGTGAGGGTAGAAGAAAAATGTGGTTATCTGCCCACCAGGAAGAGGGTCCATGCCACTAATCTGCTGGCACAGGTCATTTGGGTAAAGGCCTTGATCTTGGACTTCCCAGCTTCCAGACTATGAGAAATAGATGTTTGTTGTTTAAGCCACCTAGTCCATGGTATTTTGTTACAGCAGCACAAACTAAGACAGACATGTAATTAAAGGTGCATCTCAAAGGATTTACCTCTTATTTCTTTTCCGAATATTGCCCCCTCTGACAGAGGATTCATTAATTTTATGTCACTTGAAATAGAAAGGTGATGAGACAGGGCTAGTAAAAGTAGAATTTTTTTTGTTTTACTTTGTTTTTATTTTTCAATTCTATCCGGCTTGGGTGGAGATCACTGAAAACTGCCCACTGCTAAGGTCGGTGCATCCTAATTAGTTTTGCTACATTGCCACTGTAATTTTGTTTGACATGACATTGAGGGGAGGCTCAGAAGGCAATCAGCATCTAACAGCCATGATGAGCATTAGTAATACCCAGTAATAGAGTAATTAGCAACTGTATGCACCACTTGTCATGAAAGGAAAGAAAAACTGTGATGCCCAGTCCCCTTATAAAAATATCAGTGACTGTCCCCTCTCACTAAAAACGAATTCATGAAAACCTTTCAATAAAAACAAAACAAAACTGTGTGCCAAACTGACTGTGTGTATCCTGGGTTGATTGCAACTTTGGGTGATATAATCTAATAATTTATCAAATTCTGTGGAATTAAACTTTTTTTTGTTCCATATCACAGAAATCCTTCTTATTTGGGGGAATTAGAGAAAGTTATTTTCATGAAAAAGTGAGTTTTAACATCTCTTTAGTGACCATATTTTTATCCAAGGTCTAATTTAGAGAAATATTGTGAAATGTTAAATTTTTTTGAGCATATATTGAAAGATTTTAGTCAGATCTTTTTCTCAAAGGTGAAGTGTAGACAAACTATCTTTGCTTCTTGAGATCTATTTTTTCTTCAAGGCACCAGAAATAATTTACGTAAATTCCAAAATTTGTTCTGATTTTCCACAAACCCTTTTATTCATTAATTTGCTTTATTAGGTTGATCTGTTGAAGTTAATGATTCATAGTATTTCACTTTCTAGAGTATTTACTTACTCCTGAAGATAAAACAGGATTTATTCAAATATTGAAATGTTTCCTAATTTTTTTCACAAACTCTTCTATTATGGAATTTTAAAAAACATTCAGTGATTCTCCTGTTGAAGTTTAAATGACTTCTTAGGATTCATTGCTCAGAATATCAATAAGAAAGGCTTCTCACTGTTCTTTGTGATAATTCTTTATACACTTGACCACGGTCTTGTTTATGGTTGTTTTTTGTTTTCTCTATAAAAGTGACAAAAATTTCCCACCCAGGGCATGTATCCATGTTTTCATTTGTGCTAAACCTTGCTCGTAGAACTGTAAAGTAGCTGTTTTCCCTTTGAATATGTAAAATACTTGCTGACTAGTAAAGGGAGGAAATAAAATAATAACTATTAAATAAGTGCACTTATGGCTCCACATGGAGATGTAATAAGCTTTCTCTGACTTCATTAGACATGGTCGCTTTGTGACACTCTGAAAACTTGACCTCATCCATATGCTGGGAATACGGAGTTCTCCTAAAGTTATTAACTGTGATTAACCACTGTCCAAACATCTATTTCCTTTAGAAAATACTGCAGAATGCATCTATTTAAGTCTTGAAAACCACCTGGGGGAAATTAAAGCACCATCTCTTAAGAAATTATCTACACAAGTGTAGTTGATGACCTGATCTCCCCTCAGCCGGTATCTCCTGTAGGGGTAGGGGAAACTAATTTCACAAAGCAAAGAAAGTGCATGTTAGATGTTACTTATTTTTTTGGTAAATAATATTTGTTGATGTACAATTTATATGTTAAACACACTGGGTATAAAAAATTTTAATCCCCCAATTTTTTTCACCCTGTATTGTAGCGAGTCCTCCCTGCCCTGACCAGGCCTCTAGCAACCGCATATCCTCTTTCTGTCACTTTAGGTTTCACACGTTCTTAAATTTCATATAAAAAAATACAGTAGACTCTCCATTAACTGGCACTTAAGCAACTGGCCGGTGGCTTGAGGTTTGGTTAACAGAGTCTCCTGTCTATTCAAATATACTCTTTAGTGTCGGTCATATTTTCCTAAGCATAATTATTTTGAGGTTCATATGATATATTGTTATATGAATGGTTAGTTTATTTCTTTTTGCAAACCACCAGTTGTTTGTTCTCAGCTCTCAGATGAGGAGACTTGGATTTGAACTGATAGGGACCTGTTTCCAGTTTAGGACTATTGTAAATAGAGCTGTTAGGAACACTCATGTTGAAGTATTTTTTCTGGACACATTCAATTTTTTTGTGTGCAGATACCGTAGAGTGAAATGAACTGTTCTGATATGTAAATCTTGAGCTTTTAATAATCTGTCACTGTGTTTTCCCGTGTTGTCATGTATATTTTGTAGTTTCTCATGGATATAGTTTCTCTCACTGCTCTTCATTAATACTTGTTACTGGCATTATATTTCGTTGTAATCACTCTAAAGAATATGTAATGATATGTCACTTTGGTTTTAATTTGCATTTCCATGGTAGTCAATGATGGTGAGTATGTTTTAAGTGCTCCTTTGCCTTTTATATATCTGCTTTTCAAAAGTACTCATTTTAAAATTACCTTCTTTTTGAGGGTTGGCAGTTGATTTTATATATTCTCAATATATTTTATATAATTAATATTTATAATGCATATATAATATTCTCATAGTCACTGATAATTCATTTTCTTCAGAAAAAACATAGGAAAAACAAAATTCCATTTTGATGAAGTCCAATTTATAATTGTTTTCTTTATGACTTGTTGTTCTTGTGGTCCTAGCTGTGAAATCTTGGCCTCTGCAAGGTGACACATATTTTCTTCTATGACCTGTTTCAAGTTAATTTTCTTGGCATGCAAAAGTAATGGTTTCTTACTTTCAAATATCTACCTAGGTTTTCCAACCCCATTTCTTCATTGAAAATCCTGCTAACTTGTCAAAATTAATTTACCATATTGTGTGAATTTATTTTTGTAAGCCTCACTTCCTCTCCAATGAAACCAATTTTTAATAGAACATAAATTATGGTGTAAAGTCACTTGGTTCCCTGTGTAAAATTTTAATTTTTTAATGTGATATTTGCCTCTGAAAAGAATTTGTAAGAAAGGTGAGGAAATCATAAAGTCTGTATACTTTCAAATACACACAAGGCATTATGATTACTGGGTAAAACTGAAGATACTGGGCAGAGTTCTCAGAGTGTGTCCCCTAGAAGAATAAATATGTGTCATTAGATATATTCCAAGAAGTATCCCTGGATGCTCCTCAAATAAAGAAAGAATTCTGTGGCTAAGGTAGGCAAGGATTTGCTTCAGCAAACATAAGCAAATAGTTCATTTTTATTATCGAGTTTCTCAAAACTCTGTGGTAATGTACATTGTGAATCTTCAGTAAGTACCTCAACTTTGTAGTAGTTTCCTAACTCATCTATCTGACTGTGGAACACTGTTTGCCCTCAAAAATTTTAATGGTACGTGCATTGGCAAATGTTGGCATAGGCACTGTATCCAATCTGAATTTGGAAAAGGGAAAGGTGACTCTTGGTAAGAAAGTGAGCAAAGTTTTTGAAGGATTAGTAAATAAATAATGGGTTAGGATTGGGGATGGGAGAGTAGAAAGAGCACATTCTAGGAAACATTACAGGAAACATTATGGGATTATAGAGTCATTAAACCTTTCCCCAAAAGGTTTCCTATTGGGAAAAAGTGGGCAATATATTTGTATCAAGATTTTGACAAGTAGAAGATTGGATTTCATCTTTAATTTCATTTTCCTACTTAAGACTTTAATCTATCTGAAATGGAATGTTATATATAATGTGAGCTAAAGATTCAATTTCATCTTTTTACCATAAAGATAAGTAATTCTGTTAACAACATACTAGGGCTGTCTGGAAAATATCCAGCCATGTACCTGTTCTCGTTATATTGACAATGGCTGGATTTTCTCCAGACAGTCCTCGTATATTGAAATAATCATTTATTTGTCACTTGGGTAATACCAGTTGTTTCATATTCCATGTTTCCAAATATGTATTTCTGTGCTTTTCCATTCCATGAGACAGTTTGTCCATTTCTATGCCAATAACCACAGTCTTAATTTCCATACCTATTAGGAAACATCCATCCACTTTGAACTTCTTCAGGAGTATTAATACTGTGTATTTTTCTCTTATCAGGTACTGCAAAAACAAACAAATAAATAAATGTTAAATTTTGATTGAGAAAACATTGAACCTATTGATTAATTTTTCAGTAATTGACATTATTATGATATTGAATATTCCAATTCATTAACATTGATTTATTGCGTGGATGGTAATTTGTAATCCTATTTAGGTCTCCTTTAATATCTTTAAAAAATTTTATTTTCATAATAATCTTACATATGATTTATTAAATTTATTCCAATATAGTTGATATTTTGATTGTTATTTAAAATAATATGTACATATTTTAAATGTCCCCTGTTAGTATATAATCAGATGATTTTGTAGGTTAATGTGCTGTTCAGCAAATTTTTAACACTCTCCTTTTAATTAAAATAATCTGTCTATTTTAAATTTTCGTCACAGACAAACATATCATTTGTTAAAAATCATAATGTAGTTTTTGCATTTTCAATTCAGTTCTTACTGTGATGGTTATGATCATTGTTTTACCTGTAAATATACAGTTTGCTTTTATTAGGTTAAAGATAGGTCTTTCCATCCTTAGTTTGCTAAGAGTGTTTCTAATGGACAGTTATTATTTTTTTTTTAAGTTTTTTGTGTAATTTAAAAGATTATATGAATTTCCCAAGTTTATTAAAGTGTAAATTAAATTATTTACTTTCTAAAGTTAAAGCAAATGTGTTCCAGAATAAATTCAATCTGTCATGATATATACATTTTTAAATCTCTGATTTAATTTATTAGAGTTTATTTAAGATTTTTGTATTTATGATTATAGGTTGGATTGTTTTTAATTCTTATTTCTCATACTGTTCTGTCAATTGTATTATTGAATCTTCCTAAAATTAGTTGAGAACTACTTTTTCCATAACCTATAATAATATGTATATGATTGGAAGTTTATAGAAACCAATGAAGTATTTTAGGCTTTGAGTTTTTCATTATGAGTTTATTGACCAATTTCTTTAATGGTCATTCAAGTCGCTAAGCCTCTATGTTATGTTTTATTTTTCTAATTCACATGTTCCATTTTACCAAGTTTGCAAATGTGTTGGCAATAAATTGCTCATGACATCTTTTTATTATCTCTTTAATGCCTTCAAAACTTGTAGGTATGTTCCTTATTTCATTACTAATCTCATATATTTATCCCTTTTTGTGACTTGATCAAGCTTGCTTAAGCTTTGTCAACATTGTCATTCTTAGGGGTACTTTTTGGCTTTGATCATCTATTGGTTTTGTTCTATTATATTAGCAGTACTCCATAAATGTTGATATATTTTATTATTCTATTTTTTTTGTTGTTTTATCTTGTTGCCATCTTTAACTCTCTTCAGTTAGATATCTTCTTTGACCCCCCTATGATCTCGGCATATTTTTTAAAGTACTAATCTTACTGATATTTTCTAGTTTTATTATTGGTTTTTGAGTTACTTGCTTTGTTGTTAGATATTTTCTGTATAATTTCAAATCTTTGAAATATGGAGTTTGTTTAGTGTTTGAAAATATAGTAAATTTTCACTTTTCTTAAGTGTTTCATTTGTAGCCAATATGATATGTGTTATCCTCTTGTCAGTTTTGGTTTCATGTCCATTAGATTAAGATATTTATTTTTCAAACTATTAAAATCCTGTGATAAATTTTGTCATTCTACTTTATCAATTGCAATCTCCTATTATATTAATTTTATTTTTACAATTTTGTAAATTCTTCCTTATATATTCAAGTATGTGCTATTGGGTGCATGAAAGTTTAACCTTCCAAAACTTACCTTAAACACTGAAACTTTCATAATTTTTTATTGACTTTCTCCAGTAGTACTTTCACTTTTAAGATTTTTTTCTCTGATACTAATATAGGTACATGTTTGTTGTTATTTCATATTTCCATGGAACATTCCTTTTCTTTTCTTTTTTTTTTTTTTTTTCAACCTTTTTATGGGAGCTCTGCTGATTTCCAGACTTGTTTCTCTGTGCAACTCTCTTTTCTCCAGTACTCTGCCCTGGGAACTCTCTCCCCTTTTATCTCCCTAAACTCAAAAAGACTTCTTAACTTGGGGAGTTTGCAAGGACCCTGCTGCCTTTCCTCTTTGTGCATTGTGGCTGGCAGCTCTTTCAAGGAGTCCAGCTGAGGCAATCGTAGGGCTCACTGGTTTGTTTCTCATCTCCCAGGAGTCAGTGTCCTTTTCTGCTTGATGTCTGATGCCTGGCTAACAGTTGTTTCATGCATGTCTTCAGGTTTCTGGTTGATTCAAGGAAGAGGATAAACAGTCTATGTTACTCCATTCTAGTCAGAAGCCAAGTCCTTGTGCTTCTAATTTTCACTTTTATTGTTTTCATACTTGGAAAATACTTGGTCCACTTCCAAATTTTCCCAGTAATTTACTTTTTTTCTCTTATTTTGTTTTGTTTGACATCATCTCTTATTTTTTAAGTAGGTTAAGCACATGGATTTTATATTCTGGCTACAAATGTTTTCTTTTTATTTTCTGTGCACCTGTTTATTGTATCTGTTTTCCTTGTGTTTTGACAGTTTTAATGAAGACCAAGTTTCTTTGAACTTAACCTGTAAATTCATATATTTGGTATTTGGGAGGAGGTGTAATTACCCCTGAAAAAAAATTTACAGTAGGTTTAGAAAGTGTTTTCCCAGTGTTTTGTTTGTGACCTGCCACATATGCCCTTGACCTAAGTTCACCCGAAGCTAACTGTAGGTAAAGACGGTTTCTAGCAGCTAGGTGCTGTCCAACTGAAGTGGCCGGGTCCCTCTTGTTCTCGTCATGTAGACTTTTTATAGAACCACACTGGATGGCTGGGCCACACAGGCAGGTAAAACTCAGTGATGTTAATGAGTTAATATCCCCCAATTTTTCAGACAGTAAGGGTAGGAATCAATAAATCGATCCCACGTGATTTCTTCCTCTTCCCTCAACTGAAATGATGTTGAGGATTGTTCCAAAAGGTTTCTTAGGTAGCAGGAGTGATTGAGCCCCAGTTACTTGCAGCTACTTGCTAACGGCTCTTTTACTGACTTTCTCTCTTCTCTGTCTCTATCTATCTGTCCATCTATCTGTTTATTGAAACTTCTTACATGGAATTGGCTTATGCAATTATGGAAGCTGAGAAGACCCACAATCTGCTATGTGTAAGCTGACGACCCAGGAGAGCCAGTGATGTAGTCCTAGTTTTTGAGTCTGAAGTATTGAGAACCAGAACTGATGGTATAAGTTCTAGTCCAAGTGCAGAGACCAGTGTCCTAGTTTGAAAAAGTCAGACAGAGACAGCAAATTCTCCCTTAAACAACTTTTTGTTCCATTCAGTCCTCCGGCAGATTGGATGCTACCGCTGCACATTAGAGAGAACAATCTGCTTTACTCAGACTACTGATATGAATGTAAATCTTGTCAAGAGACGCCCTCACAGACACCCTTGGAATACTGTTTAACCACATGTTAAATCCCAGTCAGGTTGACACATAAAATTAAGTATCAGAGGTGGGAATCTGCTATGACTTTTCCCACATTGAGATGGTGCAAAGGGTCTCATTCCATCTTTATAATAGGGGTAGACTGTAGATATCCTTTATTTAATAGCAGTTTCCCCTGTTACACTGCTGGACTTGAATAAAGCTGGGCCTTGTTGTTTATCTTCTGAATCTTGTAATGACCTACATAGTGAAGATCAAATTTATGAGGTTTACCTACGATCTTAGCACAAGGAATGGCTTTCGGATACATTCGTTTTCTCTGGGTTCCCTGATTGGCTTAGTTTTTAGTATTTTGAATAAACTTTTGTTCTTGTCAACTTAGAGATTCATTTAAGAAAATACGTGTGTATGTGTGTATATGTGTGTGTGTGTGTGTGTGTGTGTGTGAGAGAGAGAGAGAGAGAGAGAGAGAGAGAGAGAGCGGTCTGAACATTAAGTACTCGAACTCATCCTAGAAAAAGTGCTACATCCCTCATTGCTGAATATCACTACGGTCACCTCTGAAGTCCTCCCCTTGGGAAGGTGTGCACTTAGTCCACCCTTCAAAGCAAATTTGTTAACTCTTTCTCTGGAATGGTCATCAGAGTTATTGTCATATTACCTTTGATGTCCTGAATGTCATCAAAATGTCTTTCAGTATTTCCTTTATCTTCGGGTTAAGAAAAAATGTCATTAAGGTCCAAATAAGGTGAGTAGGGAGGGTGTTCCGATACAGTTATTTGTTTGCTGGCTTAAAAACTCCCTCACAGACAGTGCTGTGTGAGCTGATGCATTGTTGTGATGCAAGAGCCATGAGTTGGTGAAAAGTTCAGGTCATTTTTGTCTAACTTTTTCACCCAGCCCTTTCAGCACTTAGTTGACTATTTGTTGAGTTGGTACAAATTAATAATGAACAATCCCTCTGATATCAAAAAAGGTTAGCAACATCGATGTGACTCTTGATTTGGACTAACAGAACTTTTTTGGTCGTGGAGAACTGGCACTTTAACATTTTGTTTCAGGGTCGTATTGGTACACCCATGTTTCATCACCAGTGATACCATGGCCTAAAACATCATCTTGCCTCTCCAAAAGGTCTTTGACTCTCTTTTGCCTTTGTTCATCGGTGATCTCCTTTGGGACCATTTGTGCATACACATTTCTCACGCCAAGATTTTCAGTTAAGATTTTCCTAACTGTTTCTCTATCAATGTTTACTTGGTCTGCTATGTCTCTCACAATCAACTGATGATTTTGATGCACAATTCCATGAATTTTTGCAATGTTTTAATCAATTGTGCTCATTATTATTGTCCACCCTGATTCTCTTCATCAGTGATGCTTTCTTGCCCCTCAGATAAACATTTAATCCATTTGTACCCTGTCATTTTCTTCATGGCATTTTTCCTATAAACTTGGACTAATATATCTTTATTTCACTTCCACTCTTGCTAAGTATAACAAGAAATTTATGTTTGTTTGTTCTCTAATTCAAACTCCAACATTCTCACAACAGCACACAAAAACACACAACAACGATAATGCCAATCAGCATTACCCTGCTGCATGTCCACACGAACCTAGCTGTGAGACTCGGATATTATCAAGGTTATGACCCCTTACCGAGTTGTCTGTATAGTGCTACCAGCATACATAAGTACACAGCGGCAAGTTTGTAAACTTAATTGTCAGACCTCGTATATATGCATGAAGGTGTGTGTGTGTGTATGTGTGTGTATATATATATATATATATATGTGTGTGTGTGTGTGTGTGTGTGTGTGTGTAAAATTCAGTAGAGAGTTCAGTAATTACCTAGTATGGCATACTGATGGACATGGCTAATCATAACTTCTTCATATTAAATTGAAAGATGGTCTTCTTTAAAATTATTTTTGTATACAACAGCTTCAATTATCATTTAAATTCACTTAAAATATGCTGTATTAAAATTTTAAACATGAAATTATAGATGACAGCAAACTCTCTCTAGGACTAACAGTGATGTTTCTCAAGGATTTACATATATATGATTTTTATGGTAGATATCCTGTAGAGATTGTATTAGTCCTTGGTTTCTTTTGTTACTTTATCAGGCAGAAAAATTCCATTTGAAATTTATTGGGGTAGTGAGTTGAAATTCACCATGAAACAATTTTGAAGAAACTAGAAATGTGCAAAATTGGCCAATTTTCATGATATTTAAATGTATGCTAATATGCAATGTTATTTGGACTATATTCATTTCATTGAACATATTCTATACCTTAGGATTCATTTTGTGAACTGTAACAGGCATGCAAATACATGCTTCATCAAAATGCTGGTCAGATTTTTGCTTTTGATTTTATCCATTGCTTTAGATGCCCATTTCCCCTAATGTATATAGGATAGATATCAGCAATGTGGCTTACAATTACGAAAATTCATCATAATTTATCCTGGCCCAAACTGCTCAATAATGAACACTTCATTGTTTTATGTCTTACAGGGTACCATGGGATTTCATTATCTAATTTATTTATTCAGCAAATATGTATTGATCACCTATTATGTTCAAGGCACAAGGGATGTCACAGTGACACATTAAACAGAGCTAGTGTCTACTTTCAGGGAGTTTACAGTTCTGTGAATGAGACTTGGAGCTCAATAAATCGAACTGGCAGTCAGCAAGTACATATTTTGGTAAATTCTCTGAAGGGAACTATAGGTGGTCCCGAGAAGCTGTATCAGGAACGCCTGACTTGGACTCATGGTCAGGGTGGTCTGGTCTTTGTTGCCATGGTGCTAAGACAAAGGGGACAAGATGTGTCAGTAAAAATTTGGGTCTAGAGTGGTCCTGTAAAAGGGAAGACTAAGAGACAAGAGCTTCACTGAGAGGGCAAGGTGGCAGGAGGCAGAGTGGCACAGAGGGAAACTCCTGTGGTGGTCAGAGAGCAGGTCAAGTGCAGTCTCTAGGCCATGTTAAGCACTTCAGATTTATCTGAAGTCAGATGGAAAGCAAGCTGTTCTAGGGTTTTAAACTAGGAAACTACATGGTAAAATTTTTGTTTCTATAATTTACTTTGGTTGCTTTGTGGAAAATGGATTAAAAGAAAGAACCGTGGAAAGATGGGCAACAGTTAGCAATGCAGGGAAAGCATCGACTCAACAGGCTCATGGGCCGAATGCATCTCCCCGTCCTCTCATTCGACAGTGACTGTTTAACCCTTGTTGCCACATTGTTGAATTTTAACAATATTCCTAATATCTGTGATGTTCTCCAAGTTATGACATTGTGTATAAACATATTATTTACATACAAACATCTGTGACAGATAGTTGATGGCAATGACAAAGGCTGTCTTTCAGAGTGTCCCTGTGTGAAGAGTGAGAAAATGACCCAGGAACCCAGAGTAAGTTGCAACTCAGTCCCTGGGAAGAAGAAGCCAATGGAAAAGGAAAAGTCCAGCTAGCATGATTAAAAACAACCTACTCAATCCCCCGATTTCCCTAAGTATGTAAATACACAAAAAATAATAGAGATCTGGCTGTTCTACCATTGTGAGGCAGCCCGGCAGCTTGCTCAATAAAGCTTGCTACAAAAAAAAAAAAAAAAAAATAGAGATCTCATTTCTCTTTTACGTTTTTAGTCAATTCAATAAAATACAGTTTAATAAACAAATATTTTATTGTTTCCTTTTCTCTCCTTCCTGATCAAAGACAGGGGGTAGAAACTCTTAATTCTATTTAATAGTTTTAACCTACTATTAAAAATACTGCCATTTCAGGTATCTAAGGTGGTACGAAAACACGGTTGTGGGAAACAAAAATGGGAAACTCAGAGACTTTAAACTCTTCATTTTAGCCAGTTGCAAGCATCTACCCTTTCTCAATAATCCTTTCATTTGACTTACTTTAATCAAATCAACTGACTTTTATACTTGGCAAAGCTCATTAATCTTTTAAATATCTGCTTTTTCAATTATACTCAGTGATTCTTTGCTTTGAAGAAAAAAATGCGAAAATAAGCACACTGTGTGATCCAGCAATTGGGCTTCTTGGTATTTACCCAAAGGAGTTGACAACTTATGTCTGCACAAAATCCTACTTGTGGATGTTTATAGCAGACTTAACTTATAATGACCAAAATTTGGAAGTGACCAAGATGCCCTTGAGTAGGTGAATAAATAAATAAACTGTGGTCCATCTAGACAATGGAATATTATTCAGCACTGAAAAGAAATGAGGTATTAAGTCATAAAAATAAAAGAACATGGAAGAAACTTAAGTGCGTCTTACTAAGTGAAAGAAGCCAACATGAAATAGCTACCTACTGTGTGATTCCAGTTAGTCTGTGATATTTTGGAAAAGGCAAAACTGGAGACAGTGAAAAAACTCTTGGCTGGCTGAGGTTGGGGTGGGAAAGGAGTGAACAGGTGGACCACAGAGGATTTTTAGGACAGCAGGATACCATAGTGATGGATAGATGGCTTTATATGTTGGTGAACTCTAAGGTAAACTAGTCTTTGAGTGATTGTGATGTGTCAGTGTAGGTTCCTCAGTTGTAACAAATGTACCACTCCATGGGGATGTCATAGATGGTTCCAGTTTTAGTATTTGTGCTGCCAAAGCGAGTACGAGGGACGTTATATGTGTGGGAGGCTATGACTGTGTAGGGATCGGGTACGTACGGGATGTCTCTGTACCTTTGACTCAATTGTGCTGTGAATCTGAAATTGCTCTGAAATATCAAGTCTTAAAAACATGTGGACAAATAAATATTGCTGCAGAAAATTTATTAATTTATTCTGAAAGTAAATACAATAATTTTACGTTCTTCTGATTGTTGTTAATATGTTATTATTTATGATATGCAAATAGCTTTTTAAATGATTGGTTAAAATGTGACTTTCTGATTTGAAATTCAAGGACTTTCACAGGCAGACTTCTTGTGAATAGTGCTGCCCGTAGGGCCCCATTTTAGCCTCTCAGTTTTAGAGATTTATTCAGTAATTCAGTAGCTATTTATTATGAAGCTACTGTGAGCCAGAGACTGTTCAGAGTTCTGGATACATCAGTGAACAAAGCAGATAAAATCCCTTAGCCTCGTAAAGGGATATGATAAAACTCATTTTTATTTGCTTTTGTTTCTTATTAAAATTTATTTGAGATTCCTATAAATAGGGTCATCACATAATTTATTTGATAATCCTGGACACTTTTGATAGAGCCAGGAAATACTATTGATAATGGCTCTGATGCAATGGGCAAAAACAGGGATGATGGTAACCCTGCTGTAAAAAGTATTGGTTCATGGTATTGGAAGGAACAATGCTCAGATTTTTGAACCAGTTATGGAAATATACGAGGGCTCTCCAGAAAAATCTCCAGCTATAAATGCCTCCCTTTTTCATGTGACATGGCTGGATACTTTCCGGACAGCCCTGGTATATACCAAAAACAAACACCCCCCCACACACACACACACACACACGTGCGCGTGCACAAAAAAACAGGTCATCTGAGGATTTCTGTATCTTTCTGAGGAACTTGGTGTGTGTACCATTTATATTTTATTTCCAATGCAAGGAAACATTTTTTTATAGGGGATGCTTCAGTTCAAACACCACTAAAAATTGGACTTAAGCATGGCTTGGGGCTGTAATGCAGTGTACTCCCTCCCCAGAGGTTCTTGCTCAGAACCAGAAGACTATTGTTCAGAACCGCTCTGTTGCTTAATATCCCCAAATAGCCTTCATTCCCCGCCCCCTGAAAAGTGTTAGAGATTTTTCTTTTTAAATTGGTTTTTATGATCAAAGGCTACCCTCTCTCAAAAGTGTCTTCAATAAATTATCAAAGATGTTCCCTGCAGTTTCTTTAGGATATATTGGGTTTTTCCCACCACAATTTCTGTACTTGAGAGTTTTATGTTTCAAAGAGAGCAAGCAGGAAAGAGATAGTGAAAATGGGTGAGTTATTCAGATTTCTTCCAGTATGTGATTGTATTATATTTAGGCAGAAAGGATTTCTAATAATTGGGGTGTGTTTTGTTGTTGTTACGGTGGTTGTGTATTTGTTGGATGGGGGGAGATGGAGTTGTTTATTTAATTGGAAAGGAAGATTCATCTCGTTTTAATTGAAAAATCTAATGAAATTCCTTGGGAATCATAATTTCCAGTGCTTATTGTATTTTTTATTGCTGTATTTTAGCCCTTCTATTTCTTTTTGTGATCTGGTGATTTATTAGTAGAAATTGATCTGAAGAGAGAACATGGCAAAATTACACAGCACCATATCGACTAGTAAAAATTTTAATTCAGTGTCAGTGGTCACAATACCAGTAGGTTACCACTCTGACACTGTCAGAGAGTATCACTCAAGTGAAGCACTTTATTGGTCTGGTTTACTAAATTCTGCTAGTTTAGGTTTTCTCCCTTCTCGCTGATTTATTTAAAGCCATAAGATCATAATTAAGAGAAGCAGCAAAATGAGCCTTCAGCAAATTAGTTATAATTATGCATGCCATGCATATGAATAATAATCTGGTTGATAAATTTATAATGGTAGAAACTATTATGTAGATTAAAACGAAGGCAGTTTTCATAGGGAACTGGGAAGAATAGATAACTTAAAGGTTTTCACAAGCTGTCCTTCCACCTAATTTGGCTCCCAGCTGTGATTCCGGTTTGTATATGAAGCTATTTATTTTGAGTGCAATTGTCATAAACACTCAGTCAGAGATGTAATGTGGTGCCATTGTGTAATATTTGATCAGTGAACTGGTCCCAAATATGATATTGTGTTTTTGGAATTAGTCACTTTACTGGAATTTGGCAAAAATATAAATAAGACTTAAACAAATTTTTTTATATATAAAGCACTGTTTGTAATAAAGTAACCAACCATTATTTTTTATACACTAAATTTTAATAGTAAGATAGTAACATGGGATAAATTCTTAGTATTTCTTGGTAGCAATCTTCATGCATAGGTGAGTTAATTAATTCATTTTTATGACGTTTACATAATGTTATGGTAATAAAATAATTTTAGGGATTTGATTACCTGTTGTCCTCCTTATTGTAGTTGTATTTTGGTAAAGATGGTCATGGCCATGTGTATTGAGTGCCCTAAACATCCTTCTTACCCCCTCCCTGCATTGGATTTCAAAGTTGGCCCGGTGACCAGTGAGGAAGCTTAAGTTCCAGCGTGGGCTTGAGCAGGGAAGTCCCACCTGAGAGAACAGGAGAAGGTGCTAGAGAAGCAGTAGGAGAATCCACTCGAGAAAACTGAGGTCTCCTTCTAGATAGAGTTGGAAAATGAATGCTAAATTCATGGATTTCACAGTCAGAGTCATAGGGGTCACAGAGACAAGAATCGAGAGCTAGGAAGATGCCCTTGAGGTCCATCAAGGAGAAGTGCGTGCATGTGTGCCTTCTTGTGAGTTTGTCACAGTTGGCCATGGAGAGTTAATTCCTTATTAATCACCTGCAAGGAGTTCATTGTTCATTAATCACCTACAAACCAGCTTTACGATAGTGTTTTTCAAACTTCGTTGCCCATTAGAATCACTTGGGGAGCTTTTAAAAAATACCAAAGCTGGAGTCCCATGAATGACCAGTTTTATCATGGTCTCTGGGCATGATTACAGGTACAAATATTTTTATTTGGAGACCAAAATAGAGAAATCCTACTCGATGATAGTGATGTAAAATTAGAGAGCTTTGGAGTCACACGAAGACACACATGCACTCACTTCTCCTTGATGGACCTCGAGAGCATCTCCCTAGCTCTTGATTCTTGTCTCTGTGACCTCTATGACTTTGACTGTGAACTCCATGAATGTAGCATTCATTTTCAATGTCTATCTAGAATTAGATCTCAGTTTTTTTAAGTGGATTCTCCTACTGCTTCTCTAGTACTTACGTTCTCCTGTTCTCTCAGGTGGGACTTCCCTGTATTAATTGAAGCCTTTTTATTGTTTTGCTGTTTTTAATTTATATTGACATGAGCTAAAAAAAGTAAAGGGTTGATATCCAGTATCCAGATGGGTCATGCATAAAGGAAACTACATACTGCTATCATAAGTAAATGTTCCTAGAGACTGCTTTGTTTCACCTGGTGCATCACTTATTTTTCCTCTCAATTTGCTAGACCACGTGGTAAGCCACGCAGCTTGTGGAAGGAAAAAAATAAGTTGTTCTGAAGGGTGAGGAAGACAGTGTGTTCATGTTTTCATGTGCTGTTAACTAATTTTAAAAAGCTATAGCAATCTCAACCCGAAATGATATGGGCGTGTCCTGAGTGGATTGCCCACGTGATCTCCCTGGTAGTCCTTTCCTCGTTTTAATACTTACCGATGTAGGTGCTTTAGAGTAAAAGGCATACATTTTGTAAGATGTATGAATTAAAGCTACAGACAATGTACAGATTTAAGTGACTATGTGTAATTAGCTTAATATTTATGTTCCTTAATTTTTATTTTAAAATCTGTAAAGTATGGGTTATGAACTCTACTGATAATATAATGATTAAGTTAAGTGCTATGTGTAACTCATTTAACACAGAGCTTCATAGAGTAAATGATTTAAAAATGTCAGTGTTCTCCCTTCCCACTCATACTCTTTCCATTTCCAGAAGGTTTTAAGACATTTTATGATCGGAATCTACTGAAAATAACATGGACAAACATAAATTTAAATAAAATTGATGAAGCAACTATACTGTCATAAGAATTTAATTATGTGAGTTAGTATTACACAAAATTCTGAGCTTCCTGGCATCCAGGACAAAAATAGAAAACAAACTTTGATTTTATTAATAGTAGGAGGATGAAAATCAGTTCTACAGAAAACATTTTTCCCCCTTGAGGACATCACTCAAGGTCTTCTTTTATAGGGAACACTGAATAATGTAAATGGGTTATGCCTTCAAATACGATTTTATAGCTGATGCAGAAGCCATCTGCATATGGCTGTTCCTTGCATCAACCCTCAATAAAACCCAAGGGCATGACTTTTAAGGGTATCAACTTGATCATTATCACATTTTTATGGATGACTCAAACATCCTTCTCCATTGTTGTGCGAGAAGAAAGTTAAAGGCGAGATCATCTGGCTTAGGGTATAACTAAAGATATACCTCAGTTATCCCACTCTTTAGTGTAAAAATTTGTATACTTTATGTCTCATATATTTCAGAAAATTAAAATAGAGCACGCTATACTATTTCAGTGCGACTGAAATAAATCTGTGCTCCATAGTTCATGATATCGTGTAACACAAACAATAATGACCTTGGTTCACAAAAGCAACCAATTATATAACATACTAAATTACAAATATGCTGAAATTGTATTTCATAAAAAGAAATAAAGATTAACTGAGCTAGCAAAGTGGGCAACTCTTTCATTTTATTTTGACTTGAAATGTATCTATAAATATGTAAACCCTCAGAAAAAAATTGAACTCATTAATAGGAACTTTTCACTGGGAGAAGTGAGTGAGGTAAGACACATTTCCCTCTACTTGCTTCATAAAAGATTTTTATTTTTGTATATTCCTAAAGTATTTCTTCCTGGTTACATTTGTCCAGTTGCAGAATTGTATTTATACACGTGGCACTATAAATTGTAACAAAGGCATTTCAGGTCTGTGCTCATTCACACAGAATTGCAAACATTAGAAAGGCAGTATAAGTATAAAACTCAGATACAGTGTCAGGACAGTGTAAAACATTTGGACTATTCTGAACAATCAACATACTAAGTCAAATATTCCATGACTTTAATTTATGGTAAAGCTGACAGAAAAATAGATAAATCATTCAGATTATGAATAAATTATGAATTATAAATTTCTAATACTATGGGATTCTTCAATAATTTCTATGATTTCTCTGAGGCTACATAACTAACTAGTTAGTGGCAGAATCCAGAATTCATTTTTTTCCTCCTCCTTTCTTACCCCAGAAGGCTTTCATTTGATGGATTGGTGTCATGTAGACACCATTTCTAGGTAACCAGACCTAAAATGTTGCTTTCATTTGGTTTCTTTTAAATTGTAAGGAAGAGAATTTAGATTACACATTAGTTTTTTGTTCAAAGATTCTACAATTCAAAGGAAGTAACTAAATAACACAAATATTGGATAGCGCATAAATACTCTGTCATTTTACTCATACACACACTTGCAATCCCTATCGCATTGAGAGAACAACTAGAGGAGTTGTCACCCTTCCTACTGCTGTCATGCACTGCCAACATGGTGCTGTCTCCATTGTTGGAACATTTCCAAAGCTCTGTGATGAGTTCCTGTACTCGTCTTTACTTGAGAAAGAAAGCTGAGAACAGCCCTTTGCCCCATCTCATACATGAGCAGATGTATTCATCGTAGTCTAAGATCGAGTTCAGAAGGCTGTATTTCCTATTTGAAACTTTCTAAATAATACTACATGTTCCTCTGAGTGCTGGGGGCAAAAATCTCTCAGCCTCCCTAAGCATCGGTTGTCTGTCTGTAAAAGGGAGTAACAACCTCTCTGATAAGCTCATTGCCAAGATAATACGTGAACTCAAGTGTTTGGTGTAATGAATTAAATGTCTCACAGACAATATGAACCATTGTCATTATTAGACAAAAATTAGAAATGTTTTAGTTCTATGTTATTAGAATTGTAGAGGTGATAAATGAGTGTTCCTCTTTTAATAAATGTTAATGCACTAGCTAGATAAATTAACTTCAAAGGGAATCAGGGAATTTTAGAAGAAAAGAGCTTTTGGAATTATCTAGGCTCATAGATTCTAACAATTAAAAGGTACCTTAAAATTGTTCTAGTCCAAATGCCATTTGCAATTTTAATACTCAACAAAATATCCTAACGAAGTGATTAAACTATCCTATGTATGAAGACTTCTACAAGTAGGGAAATGACTACGTATAACATCATCTTCACCTGAAACTGACAGATTTAAATACTATTAAAACATCCTTCCTTATATTGAAAATGATATCTGACAATCCTGATCATTAGCAGTTGACATCTTATGTTTATTTTCGTTAAAAATACTTTTGTAAATCTCCATGAAACATATGTAGATTTTAGAAAATGTATCTCATCTTCTGAAGAAAACCATTGTTAATATTTTACGTTTTATCACATTATTTTTATGAACTTTTTCATTATTTAGATATGCAGTCATAAGATTTTTGTGTTAAGAATTTTATCATGTGAAAACAATTATATGATTTTAATGACTGCATAATTTTTCATTGTATGGATCTATTCTATTTCTGTACAGCAAATTGTTTATTTTTGATATCATAATCTCATTAGGAATATATTATGTATGTGAATATCTATTATATAAATTATAATTTTAGAATATTCTCTGAGATTTGTAATTAGCTGATCAAAGCTATGATTGTTTTTGGGGCTTTTGATTCATATATTTACTAATTGCTTTCAACAAAGGTTGTGGCAATTTAGCCAATGTTTGTGAGTGATTATGCCACTGCCTTCTAGACACATTCACCTTTTACTTTTGTAGAGAAATAATAATTACTTAAGGTGGATCATTTAATTCCAAATCACTCTTTTCCTTAAAATTAACTTGTGCTTATATTTTTTTATAAAATTACAAAAATAATTAGATGGTGGTGATAATCCAGCCCACTGCACTGGTTTTAACAACTGAAGAACTAGAAATGCAAAGAGTTTAAATGATTTACTTTCTGTCTTAAAGCTGGGCAGGTACAGAACCAGGACTAAAATTTAGACCTATTCATTCCTGAGCCATTGCAACTAAAGGAAAAATGTTCAGAATTTCAGTTTATGAACTAAGATTTATAACCCAAAACATTCCAACATTTTACCTAGACTGCATACCATAAAAAAGTTTGAATGAGTTAGCATTACTTGAACAAAAAGAACATGATGAAGAGTATGCAAAAATTGCTCTAATGGAAATGTGTAGATTGCTTACATATTAATAGAGCATTTTAAATATGCATATAATATTGGAATGATGAGGATAATTGGGAGGAAGTGAATATTTTATATACACAAAGGAAGACAAATAAATAATAATGGCCTAAAGAAAGTGTAGCCTAGGGGTGATGTATGTGAATTCAGCTAACATGTATTAAGATCCTGTTATTTATATTTGATACTTTGCAAAATGTCATAAATACATCATTATAGAAATATATAATAATAAATATAAATACATTATATAAATACATTAAAATATTTTTATATTTATATAGTGACTTTTAATTTGTAGTAAAGTTAATATTCATCATATTATATATGTATTCTCACTTAATTCTCCAAACACCCCTACTGTGTACCTGTTATGCAGATAACTATATTGAAACACAGGACACACATAGTGTCTTTTCAATCAGTGAGAGATTCGAAGATGGAGGAAGCCTTTTACTCCATTACAAGATTGATTTAATTTTCTTCTATTTTAGGAAATGCTTCTTTCTGTTCTTGGCTCCACACACAGGATTATTAGCTGACTCAAGATGGCATTTTACTTAAAGTCTTCCGAGTAGGAGGCTTGCTACCCATTAATGTTAAAGTATCAGGATAGAAGTTTGAATTTTTATACACTCATCACAAATGTATTGAGCACCTACTCTACGCACAGCACTCCAGTAATTGTTAAGAAAATCACAAGTGTTGTTCAAAATATAAATCCTACTCAGATAGCTGATTGGCTTATTATGGTAGATGAGAACATTGAACTTGTTAATAGCAATTTGAGGCTTCATGCTTAACTTTAACTTTGTTTTGTTTTATTATTTTATTTATTTAAATTAAATTCATTGGGGTGACATTAGTTGGTAAAATTACGTAAGTTCCAGGTGTACAATACATCATCTATGTGTTGCATTGTGTGCTCACCACCCAGGCTAGTTAAATGACTTTAAATAAGATATTGTATCTCTATGAAACTTTAGAGTATGTATAATTTTAATATACGAAGGCTATCTGGGAAAAATCCAGCCACAAATGCCTCTATTTTTCGTATTACATGGCCAGATATTTTCCGGACATCCCTAGTATATCTGTACTGTATTTGGTATCTATATTACGTTATTATATAATAAATGTTTTATAATGCTTATATTTATTTATAACTATTTACAACTAGTTATATAATTTTATAGAACTATAAATTATGTAATATAGTATATCTCACATTAAATATGTAGTAGTTACATGTATTATATGCAGTATAGATACATTATAAATTACCTAGAGTATGATATATACTTATTTTGTAGCTACACCTATATTTTCTACATATAATTACTATCTGTAGAATGGCTAATACAGTAATAAAACTAAATATTAGATATTTTATTAATTTCTTTTACAGAGGAGATAGTAGGAATTTCATGACCCGTGTTTGGGAGAGGAGAGGGCATACATGTCAATATCAGGCAGTATCAGGTCGGATATTAATGCATGGCCTAATAATACATCCAACAGACATATTCTGGCTACCAATTATGCACAGGTACTGGATCTGTAAGATTCAGTTCCTCAGGTTAAGAAATGAAGCATCCCATGAGAATGGCTGATACCACAATAGGTATCACTGATATTTCACTCTAGTAAGAATATTAAAATACAGCGAATGCCTCTGAGCGATCCAGGTGAACTTGCAGGGAAGCATATGATCTAGAGCTTAGGGTGAGGGTGGACAAGCTAAATTATGAAGATTTAGACTTTATTAACAGATTAATTGGGGCACGTAAATGGCCAGAAGATTTAAAAGGAAAACCACTCTGGAACAGTACCAAGAAAATCTGGTTGTTTCACCAGAAAAACATGGGAGGTACTGAACTCTAGAGAAGTGATGGTTTTGCTGGTGATCCGACTGTCCAATGCAGCAAATAGGTCAAGAAGGCCTGAAATTTTGCATTGGATCTGATCAGAGTTCAATTAAAAAAAAAAAAACAAAACACAGCTTAAAGCTCATGTATCCTAGTTCTGTAACAAACAAGTCATGAGACCTTGAGCAAGTTAATTAAAACCATCTTCCCATCTTCCCTCATTCCCTCATCTATACATTAAGGTTGTGAGTGTGTGTGCACACGTGTGCGCGCGAGTGAGAGAGAAAGAGAGAAAGGTGGATGGTTGGTTTTTAATGAAGTTGGTATAAATCTGCCCTCTTACACTTATGAACTAACATATTCTTCCTAATGCCAGAATTCAAACAGTTTCAGATCTGGCATTTTTTAGACCGGGCATGAGAAGACCTACTACTGACTGATGCTAGCAGTACCCTTTGTATAGATCTAAAAAGTTAGCATTCCCACCAAACAGTGAGAGGCACGATTCACTTTTGGTTTCCTCTTCAGTCTCTCTTTTTCCTCAGTTTTGGAGTCACTCCCAGGCTTCTGTCATCATGCATTCTGACTTTGACCCCAGATGCTTCCTTTTGGCATTCTCTTGGCTGACATGCAGTAATTTGCTAATTTGGGATTCATGGTTTGATGTACTGCGGCTGAAACAGGGATTGCTCCACATGTTACTATTGGTGTTAAGGTACTGCACGTAGCTCAGTTCTATGCAGAAAAATGTGTTGGTGCTCCGAGTGAGTGCTGGCAACTTGCTGGTGGGAAGTCACATGGGACCACAAAGGCTATTGATAAATGTGACCCCTCCTATCCCTTGGCACAGCTCCTTGTCCTTGGTTGCATGTTTTAAGAAGATGGTGGGAGCGGTGGGCACTAGAACTGGAAAAGAACCAAGAAATACACAAAAGAGAAGGGATTTTGGGTGATATATATAAGTTTTGTTTTTAACGTATCCCATCTCTCTAAGTAGGAGGTGCTTAAGTCCAGCCCGTATGATTGTTCAGGCAAACTCGTGTGAAAAATATGAATTCCATTTCCCAGCCTGCTGGATCTCTGGGAGCTTGTAGAGCCGTGGTTGTTTACAAAGGATTTCTTAGTAAGAAAGAGGACCTCATGGGTGGATGACCCAGTGTGTATGGTGAGGGAGTGACAGAAGTGAACAGCTAGAGGAGAGCAGAGCTTCTTTGCTGAAGGTTAGATTTATAACTAATGTGATATGCCCGTGTGTCCCTCAAAAATAGAAGGAATAAGCTTTTGTAAATAGCCCCCTCTTCCCAGCTGTCCCTGGGAAGGAAGTGGAATTCCTGTATTTTTTAATCCTGCCCTGGATTTTCTTTCTGTAATAGAGATACATCCCGAGTGATTTACTAGGTGGTTTTCTCCTCTAATTTCCGCGACTGCCTGACAGGTGAAGGTGGGAGAGTTTGTGAAAGCATAACATTCAGGGGGTCCGATTGCGACAGGGCAGAATTCGTTCTTCTGACAAAGATGTAACAAGGCCACATGGGTTTCTAGTTGTCCCCAGCAGAGATCTCTGTAATGCAACCTATTAGACACTTTTAAAAGAGGTGTGGAAGGAGAAATCGGAGACGTGGACAGGAAAGCCACTCTCTATGAATAACGTCCGATTATGAAATTTATAAAGAGATGAACATGAAGCTTGTCGTTAAAGAAAATAATTACTATTCATACCATGCCTTGTCTCTGTGGACATAAATACAGTAGATGCTCAGTTTACCGGCACCCATGAGAACTGCTAGGTGCTGGATAAATGCGAGTAAACTCTCAGTTAACTGGCACCCAGGTCAGATAAATGTAGTAGTATTTTTTCGGTTTTATTTGCTAATAGCTTGAGAGTGGTGTTTGCTTGGGTTCCGGTTAATGGAGAGTCTGCTGTATATAAAAGTCAGCAACTGCAAATATAATTAAAAGCATATGAATGAAAAAAAAAACCTAGATTAAAGAAAAGTGAGGATAGTAGTCACGTGGGAGCAGGGTATAAGATTTAGAGCTTGAGCTAGGACCCAAATTCCGCTCTCAGCATTCTTGAGGTCATTGCAAAGACAGGTGTGTGATCACTTATAAAACCCATAGAATCCATTACATAAAATCAAACTAATCATTCAGAAGCAGCACAACCATTTTTAATATTGATGTGAAAATTTCTTTCAGAGGTGGGTCTGCGTTAAAGTGACACAGGTCGTGCTCCGAACAGCTGTTTTTAGTGTAAAGCAACATGTTTGGTCAAAACATTCCATAAAACGTTTCATGACGGCCACGTGCCTAATGCCAGTTTGTAATGCAGGAGACGTAGCATTCGCTTAGCATTTGGGGAGAAAATGTCTCAGTCGGGTATTTTTCATAGGAAAAGTACGTTGATCTCTTTGAGTCTTCATTTCTCATCTGTTAAAATAAGAGAAGGGATCATTATGCCTCCTGATACACAGATCACAGACTGTGCCCAAATAGAGGTTCCAAGCACACAGACTGTGCCCAAATAGAGGTCAGGTTCCTTCCCTGTGAAGTTCTCTGTAAATTTCTACACGGTAACACTTCAACCACCTTGTCATAGATCATCAAAAAACGATTTTGTCGTGACCCACTGGTCTTACTGGGGTTACAGGATTACCAGTGTGTACGGACTGGCTTTTGCAGCTCTCAGGACGCCGAACTCTAAGACTGGAGGGACCTCCTAAGGCCGCCTTACATTCTCTCTATGGAAACATCCTGGCAACCATGGAAACAGCCCTGACTGCTCATTTGGCACATTTCTTCCCTAGTGTGTTCATCAGCCACTGCAAGAAGATACCATTAGATACCCCATGTGTGCCCACTCTGAAAGGGAAGCTACTCTAGTTTCTTCTTACTATCTTCACAGCAATCTTAAAAGAGAGAAAGGTGACAGAGCATGTGGTATAGTTTGTATTGATTCAACATTTCTTAGACAAACAGAAGGTACTAAGCTTCGGAGAGCCTCACTGGAGGCTGGCACCATTTCCAGCCTGAAGTTTTGGGCATTTTGTTTATTTCATCTGAAAGTGCTATTTGGTGTGATTTCATACGGTGAGATCCAGCATCGCCTTTCATTCCCTGGCTGGCGAATAAGGCAAAGGACTGTATATAATGAACGGAAAGAGAAGGTATTAGTGTTGAGCACCACGGAATAGTCCCATCAGTAGAATATGGTTCATAGTGGGAAATAGGCACCTACGAGAGAGAGTTGCAAGGGAAAGAAAGAAAAAGCCCTTAAAATAAAAGTGGGTAAAACCAAGAAGTCAACAATATTGTCCCCCCATGCTTTGTGATAATATTGTTTTCATTATAAACAGATGCATTTTTAAATACACAGTGAGGTTAAACCTCACATGAATGGAATTACACTGTGTATTGCTTCATGCCTCTTTCTTTTGCTTAACATTATGTTTTTGAAATTCATTTGTTTTATGTCCGTAGCAGTTTGTTCATTATCATTGTTGTATAGTATTCCACTACAGGACCATATTTCACTTTATGTATTCATTTTAGGGATGACTATTTGAGTCATTTCTAGGTTGGAACTTTTGTGCACAGTGCTGCTATGAGCAGATGTGCACATGGGCAGCAGTCACTGGTTGCTTGATCTGCGTTGAGGAGTCGGATTGCTGGGATGTAAGACATGTCCGTCTTCAAATTAACCAGCTCTCACCAAGTTGTTTTCCAAAATGATTTACCAATTTGCACTCATCTAGGAATGTATGAGAACTCTTGTGGTGTCATTTACTCATTATTTGGGGCAGGGAGGTTCACATTGGACCCACTTGGCTGGAATATAAATACTTTTAAAAGCTTCTAAGTTGTGCTCATCACCCGCCTGTGCCGATAAAATCTAAAATCACAGTTTGTAATCTTAAATTATAATGCTACTTCTTCCTGTCAATGGGAAAAAACTGTATGTATATTTTTAAGCCTCATTTGTTTAGTGTTTTTGAAGTATATTAAGGAGCATTCATTATATACATTTAAAGAAAATCAAAATTAATTCCATTCTTCCTAAATGAGAGAAGTGTGTATCAACCCTTTGCAGAAACACCTTCTTTGAATATGTTAAAATCAAAGGCTTAAGTGTACAATTCTGTTTGTAATAAAATCCAGGGAGAAAATCAGGGTGATGTCTGTTTTACTTAATTTTATAAAGCAGTAAGTAAGGTTACAACGAAGTTGGAAATGCGTGAAGTTTAGAATCCACAAAATGTATTATAGATTTACCGGCTCCACACTGTTTCTTAGCTTCAGGAACAGGGCGCATATAATGAAGGAAAACATTTCCTAATGTGCCTAGCTAAATTCGAGCCTGGACTCGGGACTTCCAGACGCGAACCCCGTATTGATTAGCACTACCTCGCCGGTTGCGGGACATGGCCGACCGCGGCGCTGCGCCTTGCTTCACAGCGTCTGCTGGCATCCTGCACGACCAGGCTGATTACTTTCCTTTTGTTACTTTGTTTTCTGTCAGGTCAGCAAAATCGTCCTGTTGTCACAATCTCTATTGCAACTCCAGGACACAAAACAGAGAAATAGGCTTCTTTGAACATGAGGGCTGTGCTGTGTGGGGGACCGCCACTTCTTTCATTGACTAGTTGATTCACTATATATTGTAGGGGAAGGTGGTGTACGGGCCACTGCAATTTGAGAGGAAGACTTTTATCCACCGGCAAAGCCCGAGTACACTTAGGCACCCTCGCACAGCTCAGGGAGTTCAAGGAGAAATTTCCAGATGCACGGAAATTTTGTTGGCCAAAGCTGTTGGTGGAGAATTTATGTGTGTGTGTGCATATATATATATAAATTTGTGCATGTGTGTGCATGTGTGTGTAGTGAGATACACGGCTTTGCACGTGGGACTTTCTGAAACAGAACGAGACTCTCAGCCCCCTGCCTTTGAGCATGCATGTCCTTCGTGACTTTTTTCTACCCTAAAATCCATAAAAAGACTTTAATTGGTCAATTGTCTATAGATGAGATATGTAAACAGGTTCTTTCTGTAATTAGGGTTTTTTATAATTACTTCACCAATTTTTTAAGATGAGTGACACACAAAGAAATACACTGGTATTCGAGATCTTAAAAAAAAATAAGTTCTAGTCATATACGGATGTCAAGTCTGTCTTCTGAAGTTTTGCAAGTTCTAGTTTATCAGAAAACACTAAATGATGGCTTTCTAAACACCATGTCTAAATGAACGTAGAAAATGAAGAAGAGACTGTTTAGCCTGGAAAACAGCTGCTTTCAAACCAATATTTATTCAACATTTGAAGTCTGTATTTTTAGGGCCAGCTGCTGCAGAGAGTAAACATCTAGGATTGCCCTTAAGTTGAGGACTAGAATCTAAGTTTAGGAATTATAAAAAGAAATATCTGTCTCAATGTAAAAAGGAGACATCGAATGGCAAAATGGAAATAAAACAGGACATTGAACCTAAAAAATGTTGTTTTTATTTTATCAGCTGAGTGCTATTTTTAAAGGTATTTGAACTCTCGAAGCTTGGTTTTTCATTATTTTACCTCAAAATGCTTTTGGGAAAACTAACTACTTTGGTGCTTTTTAAATGCCCACTTATATAGAATATAAATTATTATTATGTAATAATAAACTATTATATAATGAATATTATTCACTTCATATAAGACAATAATATATAAAAAACAATTATGCATTGCATAGTTGATATTATGTAATTGTAAACATGTATTTTCATATGTATATAGAATATGTGTTTATAGACTATGTAATGGAATTATATGCAATAGAAATATTGCTTATATTCTATAATATTTATATTAAAAAATTATATATGCACACACATATGGACATTCTCAGAGCATAAAAGCAGTATGTCACTAGAAATGCAAGCAGAAACTCGATTCATAGTTGTTAAAGATTTTATGAGGAACAATACTGACTATGGTAATTCAGTAGTTGCAGGAAACTGTGGGTTCAGAGTGAAAGAATTAAGTGATGTACTAGGGCTATCCGGAAAACCCCAGCCATAAGCGCCTCTATTTTTTCATACCGCATGCTGGATACTTTCCGGACAGCCCTCGTGTAACGGAGAGGTTTAACACAAGCTCTTGGATCAGGAGGTTCATGATAATGTACAAGTTCTGTCCTGTCCTAACTGTGGACCTTGGACGTAACTCTTCACATCTGTATGCCTCAGCCGCCTCATCCATAGAATGGGAACCCATGAAAGTGCCTATTTAATATGATGTAATGATTAAAGAGAAACTGATTTTTGATCACTCAGGAGTTTTTAATTACTCAAAATTGTTAGAAAACTCATGGGATTTGCGGGAATGTGAAGGACTGATCTCGAATGCTATGTAACCAGGGACAATGAAGCCAGGACCAGTCTAGCCAGAAGAAAGCAAAACAGCACGAGTGCTGTCACATAACGATGATAATAATTTATATCTGTGATACTATGGAGCAGTGCTAGAAGCTCCACTATAGAGAAAGCATGTGGGTGTTTTTTTCATACATAGTTGTTAAATACTTCCAACATGCAGTACTTTTAAATTCCCCAAATTCTTTCAAGATAGAGATGATTATTTCTATTTGAACAGAAGGGAACAGAGCCTCGAATAGGAAGAGCACGTCATGCAACTTGTGTCATGTAGTAAATAACTGAGGCGAGATTCCACATGCACCAATAATGAGCTCTTAAGTGGAAATACAACTCATCATCAGTTTCACAATTGTGAAAGTACCATTCATTCGGTTCATTACTCAATATTCCTGTAGTATCTTAAGCATTTTGAAACGTGGAAGAAATAAAACCATATCTAAGGAGCTTCTCCATCTTCTAAGACTAGTGGAAGAATTACATGCATACTCTGAATTGCTCTAACCTCTTCAGGGAAACCCGTTCCCAAGAAGACTGAATGAATCGCTTCTTTTGGTATCATTCACTAACTTGAAACAAGCAAGCAATATATATATATATAAAGTACATCAAGCTGCATGAAGTAAGAACTCTTTCTCTCTTCATCTGTATTTGCCAGAGAAATGACAGTACAGGGTTGTGACTGTTGCAGAAGCTGGAGAGGCAAAGAGAAGATCGAGTCTGTCTTGTGGGGCCAGGAGTTTTTCCCAGAAGAGATGAGAGAGACTTAAGCTGGATTTAGAGTAACAGGTAGGCATTGCCCAAGTGAAAGTGAGTGACAAGGAAGAATTGACTAGGTTTCTCCCCGAGATGAGGGGTTAGAGAAAGGCCTTGACGACAGATGTAAGAGAAGTTACTGAGAAGGAGGAGGGTGTGAAGGGATATTTCCAAGGCAGACCCTTGTTTTTCCTACCCTCTTGATTCAGCCCACCGCTGACGCCTTGGAAAGCAGTCTTGGAGATGGAGAATAGAAGCTTAATAACGTTCGATGTGTCCGCCGGCCCAGACTGCTGACAGCCAAGCAGAAGGTCTTACAGGAAAGAGTGAAACACAGGCGGAGAGCAACCCGTGACTGTGTAACCTTCTTGCCAGGAGTATTGATTTCACTCATTCTAAATAAAATGCTATACTTTGCTTGGAGCAAAACGTTTAATACATAATTTTTATTAGGCCTCTGTTATTCAGTTTTGGTTGCCACTCTGATAACAATGTAGGTGAACTTCTTTAAGCAAGTAAGAAAATATAGTCACTTCTTTTTTTTTTATGCTTATTGTTAGAAAAAAAACACCCGCAGATGAATTTGCTATGTCCAGCTGCAGCATGCTAGAGAACGGAACTGAATGGAATCTGGATATAAGGAGGTGAAGAGAAATCAGGGTGCCATCACTTTGCTTTCTCGAAATCATGACATTAATGAAGGCAAAACGAATCCTCCTTTTCAGGGCCCTGAATTTTTTGTTTTTTGTTTTTCCTTCTCTGTTCCAGAGTTAAACTTTAAATCTGCATTACAGAGTTCTGTAAGTGGAAGTCTAACTGGCAAATAGGAGCTGCTTTCCACTTTAATTTCCATGAAAACTAAGAATCAATCTGCGGAAATAAAGTCTTTGGAGAGTTCTTAAAATGCATGCATGGTAATTTAGGTTTATAAAACTTCTGTGCATAGTGTGTAAGATATGCATACAAGGAAAATAAAATATTTAAAACTTATTTTTTCATAAATTATAGGCACATCTCCCATTTACTCATGAACTGTTGGAGCCGGAAGGAACATTAAAGACTGAACCTCCAATCCTTCAGTTGACAGGAGAGGACTTGGGGTGCCACTAGGTGAAATAACCTTGTGGGAATAGGGTTGAAGTAAACTTGAGGGATTTGGGGTAAAACTTGGGGTGTTCTGGTACATGATGACCTCATAGACTATATTCACTAATGAGGTCTGGAGCAAAGTACGTGTGCAAATTACTGTGCTAAGTGATACGTAAGAGCTCAGACATTTTGTGTAATAATCACCTTACCTCATTGCTGCATAAAATAATAAATATAATAACTATTCCTTTCTTACAAGGTTGTTGTAAGAATTAAATGGTGTAATGTAGGTAATGTACTAATCCTAGAGCATGGTAGATGGTAAGAAATCAGCACATGCATCTAGTATTTAAAACATGATATAGTTCTGTGTTCCTTTTCATTATCATCATGTAGATTAAATTGATTTATGTAATATTTTATAGTTAATCAAAGTACTGTATGTATGTGTGTGTCTATATTACAAGATTTGACTATTAAGCTCGTGAACTCATCCTAGAAAAAGTGCTAAATACCTCATCACTGAGTGTCATTATGGTCAACCTTTGAAGTACCCACCTTGGGAACCTCTGCACTGATGCCAACACCTTGTCCATCCTTCAAAGCAGTTTTGAAGCTCTTTTTCTGGAATAGCCATCACAGCTGTCATCGTATTACCCTTTGATGTCCTCAGTGTCATCAAAATGTCTTCTTTCAATATTTCCTTTATCTTTGGGGACAGAATGAAGTCATTCGGAGCCAAATCAGGTGAGTAGGGAGGGCGTTTCAATACAGTTATTTGCGTACTGGCTACAACCTCCCTCACAGACAGTGCTGTGTGAGCTGGTGGTGCGTTGTTGTGATGCAAGAGCCGTGAGTTGTTGGTAAGACGTCCAGGTCGTTTTCACTATCTTTTTCATGCAGCCTCTTCAGCACTTCCAAATAGTACTGGTTGAGTGTTCGTCGAGTTGGTACAAGTTCATAATGAATAATGCCTCTGATACCAAAAAAAAAAAAGGTTAGCAACACCATTTTGACTCTTGATTTGGACTTACAGAACATTTTTGGTCATGGAGAATTGGCTGACTTCCATTGTGCACTTTGATGCTTTGTTTTAGGGTCGTATTGGTACGCCCATGTTTCATCATCAGTGATAACATGGCTCAAAACATCATCTTGCCTCTCCAAAAGGTCTTGGCACACTTGGACTCTCCTTTGCTTTTATTCATCAGTGATCTCCTTCGGGACCATTTTTGCACACACCTTTCTCATGCCAAGATTTTCGGTTAAGATTTTCCTAACTGTGTCTCTATCAATGTTTACTTGGTCTCCTATGCTTCTCACAGTCAGCTCATGACATTTATGCACGATTCCACAAATTTTTTTCAATGCTTTTGTCTGCTCATTACTGGCTTCCCTGACTTCTCTTTAGCAGTTACACTTTCTCTCCCCTCAGAAAAATGTTTAGTCCATTCGTGCAGGCCGTTTTCTTCACGGCATTATCGCTATAAACTTGAACTAACATGTCCCTGATTTCACTTCCACTCTTGCCAAGTTTAACAAGAAATTGAATGTTTGTTCATTGCTGTAATTCAAGCTCTGACATTTTTGCGACATCACACAAAAACCTGCAACAGTAATGAATGCCACTCAGCAAGACACCATCACAGGTCCTCATGAACACAGCTGTGAGACACAGATATACCAAGGTTATGACACCTTACCGAGTTGTTTGTACAGTGCTGCCAACGTAAGTGCATGGTGACAAGTTCATGAACTTAATTGTCAGACCTGGCATTATATATGTATATGTATTTATATATGCCTTTATGATCCACTTATGTTTCCTAGTCCAAAAGAATATACAAATAAAGATACCGAGCACAAAATCCCTCACCAAGGGAGGAAATTAGAGAGCAAAAGTGTGAAAGGAAACAGTACCTGAGAGGTTATGATAAAGTTTTTCAGTAGTTTTGAGGAGCACGGAGTAGATGATGAGACAAGCAAAATGGCAAGGCGCAGATTTCCTGCTTCTCTTTTGCAGTCGTGATAAATGACTGAACGGCTTTGTTGTTGGTATTTAAGAACATACAAGCCATGGATATTTAAGTGGAATTACCCAAGCATCTTCCTTTTCACTATTCCAAATAACTTGCTGTAATGATTTTATTCATTTTTGTTTGTTCTCCTCCAAAGACTTAAAAAAAAAAAAAATCCTTAAAGTAAACCTAATCCTCTAAATCACCATTCAAAGTATGTAAAAGTTGCAAGGATTTCATTAAAATTCTAATGGAATTAAAAAGAAGATCAACAAGAAACTTAAACATACAGTAACTGGTGATGGGAAAAGTGACTTGTTATTAAGCCCCTAATGCTGAGTTGGGAAGTGGGGGAGGAGATGATGAGAAATAGACAAAAAGAGACAAGAATCAAAAGGATGTCACAAAGTCCAAAACAACAAAATCTCCTTTGCCTAGAAGTCATAGTTTGCATTTGGATGTTTGCAGCATTTTCAAAGCACTTTTTCATCTGCCTTTTCACGTAATCTGTTCTGCGATGGACCTCTGGCTTCATTATCATCATCTTTTGTAGCTAAGGGAGTTTAAGAGTCAAGTATGAAGTTGTTTGGGAAGTGTTGTTTTTGCTTTCTTTGGAATTGGCAGCACGTTAATACCTCCATGGCATACAGTCAGAGTGTAGTTGGGTCTAGAGATGCCAGCTTCTCATTGAATAATTTTTAATTAAAAAAAAAAAGAGGGGGAGAGGTACCAACAGAGATTCCTCTAGAAAAAGAACACGTTAGAAAACTGTGCCCCGTGACAACTGTGGCCCTAGAGAGCACGGCTAGGAGAATGAAGGAGACCTTCGTGGGAAGAAAAAGCTATCTTTCCTCCCAGGTAGACATGACCTAGAGCCAGGAGCCAGGCTTCCACAGAGGCCTTCAGGGGCTTCTCAACCCTTGGCTGCATTTCGTGCAGTGCACAGCCACAGAGCATGGGCTCATTGAGTTCCACCTTCTACCTTTCCTGCCCTTTGTGGCCTCTTTTATTCATTCATTCATTCATTCATTCATTCATTCCCAGTGACACTTCAGGTAAAGGAAAGCAAAACAAAACAAAACAAAACAAAACTCTAAGGCTAGCACAAAACTAAATCACAGAAAAGGCAATGTTATCTGATTTTATTTCTTGAAAGTAAAAATAAAAATTCTGTAAATTAATGAACTTCATTACCCTGGATTGCCATCGTGCTTTTGGGATCTTTGGCAAATGAGGCCCAGGAGTGGAGTACAGCTTGCTTCTGGTCCTGGCTCCTAGGTCCTTGAGAAAGACAGTCTTGTGTTGTAGAAGTCTTCCATCTCAAAGGGGAGAGAAAAAAAGTAGAATTGCAGGTTTTCTAAAGTAGCTGTTATAAGACAAAGCGGTCCGGGGCCTACAGTTAGGAAGAAACTTGTCTGAACTTATGCCACACTGAGGGGGACATTAGGATCTTTTAGATCTTCTCATGAAGGAGTGCTAGGTAGTAAATAAATAAAAGTCTTGGAAGCAGCATTGCCTTCAAGATATGTGGTAGGTACCCATGATACCATGAAATTTAAATTGAGGTCTGCAAACTCTGGACACAGGACAAGCATGGCCCACCACCTTTCCCCGAAAATACTTTTGTCTCTATCTCCAGAGTAATAGAACATGTTTCCACATTGTCATAATAACACGATACTACCCAAGAAATTTAACCTCAGTATCGTATTAATTATTATGTAGTTCATATTCAAATGTCTCCCCTTTAGAATTGTTTTTTTCTTAATTAATTAATCAAGAATTCAATCAAGGGTCACATATTGCTTTTGGTTACCATTTTTCTTTAGTTTCCTTCCAATTGGAATAGTCCTTGTGTTCAACATACCTTTTTTAATATATTTTTTAAAGAATCTAGGTCAGTTATTGTTTCCCTATTAATGGATCTGGGGGAAACCTACCACCATTATGATGATGGTGATGATTTTGTAAATAAAGTTCTATAGAACACAGCTATCTTCATTAATTTATGTATTGTCTATTTCTCTTTTCATGCTACAGTGATGAAAGTGAGTGGTTTCAATAGAGACTGAATGGCTTCTAAAACCTAAAATATTTATTAATCACTTTTTAAGAACAGGTTTTGGGCCACTGATTTAAGGATTTCATCTTTGGCAGGTCAGAGTTTGAACTTTTGAGTTATCCATGTTTAATTGTTTTTTGGGAAGGCATTTAAACCCCTATGAGCTTCACTTTAATTTTACCTACCTTACCTCATAGGTTTTTTTCATGAAAATTAAATGTGAAAGTGCATCTAGTATCTGCTATTTTCATTGTGTAATTAAATTTGTTAGCAAGGATTAATTCCTAGTAGAGAGAGGAAATCCCCAAAGAAGAAACATGTTTGACTAAAAAAGAGAAACGCCGAAGTTCATATAAGGCATACGCTGCTGCTCAAAAAGGCGCATGGTCTGTTAACAGGGGAATTTTATAGGATATTTAAGTGTATCCTACCTGTGGGCGTGGTGTACATACGTGCCAGTGTTTTCGCTGCTAGAATTCCTCTCAGCAAGAGAAGATTTTGATCCCTCTCAGGAATTCCTAAGAGACCTGAACCCCCACAGGAGATTAGATCTTTCTCCAGCACCAGAATGTGAATCTTGATTGGTTTTAGCTCATCGAGGTTTTTTCGTTCTTCTGGCCGGAACCCAGTAGGTGGATGTGGAAAAGTGAAATAAAACTGTTATTTGTTATGTCATTTAACCAATAAATGAACTAAGAGTGGAAAATCTCTCCCCCTAGATTTCTTGTTATCTGAGATGACAAAGGTTTCTCCTTATTGCTATGTGAGTAATCTATATTACTTCTGGAGTTAGCCTCTAGAAGAAGGTACGTTGTGGCTTTTCTAGATCACAGCAAATTAAAGAACACCCAAACATTCTAACCTATTTCAGAAGACTCCTTTGCATTTTACACCTCTGTCTTTGATTTTCCAGATGGAAAATATCAATGTTCTTACATTTTTTCTTAACCTTTCCTTCAGATTTCTTTATTACAGTTATACAGTTGTCCCCCTGCAATTTATTAGCCTTCTTTTTCTATTTAACTGGCGATTTCATATTTAGATACAGCAGACATGTAATTCACAGATCTGAAGTGTTTACCTCAATGAAATTTTACAACGTGAACACATCCATTTAAGCAGCTCCCAGATCAAAATAAAGACATTTCTGGCAGTCCCTTAAAACTCTCAGTCAGGGCTTCAACCTCTACTCCAAAATAAGCAGTATTCTGATTTCTATTACTATAGATGAGGTTTCCTTTCCTTGCTTGATATATGTGGAATTAAATAGTAAATACCTGCTCTTTTGTGTTTGGCTTTTGTGAAATATTCATGCTATTGTAGTTACCAGTAGTATATTATCTTATTTTGATTTATGATATTTGATACCACTAATTTGTTTATCTAGTCCAATGGTTATAGGCATTTGAGTATTCCAGTTGAAGGCTATTATAAATAATGCCACCAAGGACACTCTTGTAGATGTCTTTTCAATATATCTGAACACATTTCTATTAGCGTGTACTTAAAACGAGAACTGCAGGGTTGTAGGGCATAGGTATGTTCAAGTGAGTAAATACTGCCAGTTGTCGGAAATAATTGTACCAATTTATGTTCTCATCAGCAGTGTCTGCAAAAAGTATACGAAAGCACTGCATTAGAATTCCAGGTACTCCACATCCTCCTTTGCACTGGGCATTACCAGTATTTTCATTTTTATTCGGGTTGTTACATAATAATACCCCACTGTGGTTTCAATTTTTATTTCCCTGATAACTAACCATGTTGAGTGCATTTTCACAAACTTATTAATACCTTCTTTGTGAAATATTTGATAAGTCTTTTACCCTTCCTTATAACTTAAGTTTTCTCTCTTTTATTATTGATTTATAGGAATTCTTTACATATTTTTGGTATTAGTTCTCTATTTATTCTATGCATTTTATACATTTTCTCCACTCTGTGTCTTGCCTTTTCACTCTTAATGTTAATCTTTTGTAAACTGTGGTTCTTAATTTTGATAAAATAAAAATTACTAATTATTTCTTTTATGGTTAGAGGATTCTGTCTTATTAAATAGTCTTTGACCACCATAAGTCAGGAATATGTTCTGCTGTTTTGTTTTCTAGAAGCTTTTTCATTTTACCTTTAACAGTTAGGTCTTCTGTTCTACTAGAATTTGTTTCTATATATAGCGTGAGGTAGGGGTTCTCATCCATTTTTCATACTCAAATTGTATGTCCAAGGTAGAAAACTTCATAGCAATAAACTTTGCATCTATTTTACACGTTGATATTTTCAAACAGGAATATCGTTTTCAGTTGTGGGATTGATTCTGTTGAATTAAGTAATTTTTGTTCTGTGGAGTGACAGCTCTATTCCTATGATCATGTTTAGTTGAAAAACTTTCTTTGATCATTTCTTGACTATTCCAGAAATTTTAAAATGTGTTTTAGATAGGTTTCTGTCTAAATTCTTCTTACAAAACTCTTTCTGGCCCATCTATTCATCTTTGTCTTTGCTTTGTAGAGGTCTTTACTTTAGCAAAAGAGGGTTTTTTCATAGTATAGATAATATGGATTTTGAGAATAATTACCTTTTCAGGAGTTTCTAATGAAGAACAGAAATGGCTCCATCCAAATCCTCTGTCTCGGCTGCTGATAAGATTAATATACTGATTAACACCTTTCCCAAGTTGGATTGGAGGTGAAAGTAATTCCATTTGGCAAAGCCTCATCCCATTTGCTGACATCTTCATTAACCTCACTGATAAGGAAGCCATTTCACAGTGCAAATTTCTAAAGCCTGGAGATCTTATCTTCACAGAGTCACCTAACAATACTAATTTGAAGTAGGAAACATGCAAGTTCAATTACCTCCATAATTTCAATGTGCCCTACCCTTTTATTTTTCCTGTTTAAGAGATTGACAAAAAGAAACCAATTATGTCTCACCCACTCATAAATGTTGATTTGTAAAAGGACATCTCACGTTTTCAGAAAGAGGGTGCAGAGGTATAGCTTAAAGTGAATGCAAGTGTCATCGTAGTAAGAGAAAGACAAATGGGTGAAAAACTGTGCAGAGAGAGTAACAGAGTTCTGTTAAGCACAAGGAAGGCATCTTAGAGTTTTTCGAAAGTTTGCATTTTAGCCATTTACCCTTTCTTTTGCACATTAAATGGAAATGATGTTCAAAATATAAATACTGTTCAAATAACTTATGGGCATATTATGGTAGATAAGAACATTGAACTTGTTAATAGAAACTCAAGGCTTCATGCTTAACTTTGTTTATGATTATAGCTAGTTCAGTCAGTCTAGATAAGATATTGCACCTGTATAAACCTTTATATAGCTTTACTATTTATCTGCCATTCTATACTATCTATAACATATATATATCTGTACTGTATTTGCTTTCTAAGCAGCCGTGCTCTATGAAAGAGGGTCCAAGGATCAGGAAATCTCTCTCATGCTGTCCTTGAAGAAGCAAGCAGGCATGAGTTATCTAGCTGCAAGTACATTGGTTTTTCCAATAACCATGTGAGCTTGAAAGTGGACCTTGTGCCTCAGATGAGATTGCAGTCATCCTTGTCATTACTGTCATCTTTATCTTTACTGCAGTCTCAGAGATCTGATTAGAGAACTTTGCTCAACAGTGCTCACATTACTGACCCCTGAGAATTGAGACAATAAAATTGGAATTATTTGAGACGACTAAATTTTTTTTTTCTTTTGGTGGTTCCCTGTCTGGGAATTGAACCAGGCTGTGGCAGCATTGAGAGTGACGAAGCCTAGCCATTAAACCACCAGGGAACTCCTTGTTTTTTTGTTTTTGTTTTTTTTTTGAGACCACTAAATTTGTGATAATGTTTTAAGCAGTAATAAAAAATGAATATACACACCAAAAGCCAAATGTGAAATGTCTCCAGATACTATTTAATGTTATTGACATAAATAAAAAGGTAATTAAATGGATACAGGTCAGATCAAACTTCTAAAATATGTATTAAAAGAATAAGTTAAGACACGTACTTATATTTCTTTTCTATTGTTGATTGTTCTACTGCTAGTTATTATATAACTTATTTTATTTCTCAAATATTGCAGCGTTAACTGCAATGAAAATGTCAAATGGAATAGGTCAGAGAAGCTTAAATACTCAAGCAATATGCATTCAGCCACTCTGTATGTGCTGCCAGCCTGCTGTACGTCAAGGACTTGACTTCCCAAGGGCAGGCTAATAACCTTCGTCACCCTCTGCCATAAATGAAGAATGTTCTCATGAAGACTTAAAAAGACAACAGAAATGTCTTGATCCAGGAGTTACAGCTGAATCAAAGGTAGATTGAGGCAACATATATTAGTTAAAGAACACAACAAATCCCTGTCTATAATCAGTGATCTATCTATAACCAAATTAATCAGAAGCAGTATTGTTTCCCTCGTGAATTGGAAGACAAATTATACTCCTAGGGAGATTTCATGGTGAGAGAGAAACATTGCACAGAATTATATGCACATAAAAGAAAATGTGAGGATTTATGTAATTCATGTTAGATCTTATAAATTACATTAAGATTGTATAGCACTTTTGGAAACATTTTTATTAAATACATTGGGATGGCATTGATTGGTAAAACTGTATAGGTTTCAAGTGTAGAAGTCTATATACAGTACATCATCTATGTGCTGCACAGCGTGCTCACCACCCAGAGTCCGCTCTCCTCCCATCACCGTATGTTTGACCTCCTTTACCCTCTTCTACCATTTTCCTCCCCCCTTAACCTGCTGGTAACCATCAAACTCTTGTCTGCGCCTATGATTTTTTGTTTGTTTGTCTTGTTCAGTTGTTGCTTTCAATTTTATATGCCACATATGTGTGAAATCATATGGTTCTTGATTTTCTGACTTATTTTGCTTAGCACAATAATCTTAAGATCCATCCACGTTGTCACAAATGGCAGTATTTCATCTTTTCTTACGGCCGAGTAATATTCCATTGTATGTATGTAGCACATCTGATGTTGAGGGACACTTTGGTTGTTTTCACATCTTAGCCACCGTGAATAATGCTGCAATGAACATGGGAGCACATATATTTTTATGTATAAATGTTTTCAGATTTTTGGGGCAGATATACTCAGAAGAGGGATTGCTGGGTCATGTGGTAATTCTATTCTCAATTTTTTGAAGAATCACCATACGGTTTTCCGTAGTAGCTGTACCAATTTATGCCACAAAGCAATGATAATCAAAACAGCATGGTATTGGCAGAAAAACAGAGACATAGACCAATGGAATAGAATTGAGAACTCAGAAATAAAGCCACATATATATGAGCAGATAATTTTCGACAAAGGAGCCAAAAACCTACAATGGAGAAAAGAAAGCCTCTTCAATAAATAGTGCTGGGAAAATTGGAAAGCCACATACAAAAGAATGAAACTAGATTGCTGTCTGCCACCATATGCCAATATTAATTCAGAAAGGATCAGAGACCTAAACATGAAACCTGAAACTATACAGTACTCTTATGATTATAAGGTTATTTCTCTCAATTTGGCTCTGGGACCAAGGGTATTCTGAAAACTATGCCATCCAGTCTTAAGGTTTCTTGACACAAATTTCTGGTGTCTTTGAATTTATGTTTATTTCTAGTGATTATTTCACCTGGTAAAGAATGTAACAAGAAAATAAGATTTTGTACAAAGAGTTCAAAACTATCAGTTGTAGTGACTATTGCTGTGTCTTTTTGGAAAATGCATGGGCATAATTAATTAAAAATTAGGGGGAAGGGGGCATGCTCTTTTTACCAAGAACTAAAATGTTTTTATTTTCACTTTTTTCCCCTCAGGACCACATTTGATTATAGAGGTTTCACTAGGGTTCAAAGTAAGCCCTATGCTCAGTTGAACTTTGCAAGGAAGCTAATAAATGATAAGTGGACTATCTGTGTACTATTTGGTTATATTTATGATTCATTCCTGAAGAAATGCTAGGAAAGAAGATTTACTTTTATAATTTCCTGTAGTTTTCTTTTTTAAGCATATTTTATTTATATGAACCAAGGACTATAACACCAAAAAAAATTCATTATTCTGTAGTGTTTATGCTACAATATATGACTGAATAAATTTAACAAATGCAAAGTAGATGAGAAAGAGAAAAATGTCTTTTTCGTTTTTTTAATTTGGAAGGTAGAGATGTAGCCAAACAATTTATACTATAGTCACAAAAACATACTTTAATCATTACTTCTTTGGTTTTTTTAATTTAATCTCAGTTGCTTACTTGGTGAGGATAAGGGAAAGACAGGTAATAAGAAGTTAGCAAACTTCACTCACAAAACCAGAAAACATTGAATAATGATTCCATTTTTACATTACATGTGAAAGTTAACAAATGGTATTTCAGGAATCATTCTTATAAAAATCCTGCAATGCTATGATTTTATTTTATGAGAAAAAAACTTATCACTTTTAATTAATTAATTAGGTATTTAATCATCTCCTTACAGCTATGAAGTAAATATATAAAAACCAACTGAATCGTAAGAAATAAAAGAGATCAGTGAAGGTATAATCGTTAATGAGGCCAATCATTACATAATGCAGTGTGAAGAATTTTGAAAACCTTTCTGTAATAAATTGAAAAATGACAAATTGTATCTTAATTATTCCTCATTTGACTAAAAGGTTTTAAAATGATGGAAATTCTTAGCCGTTGTCTCCGCTGTCCGTGGTCATCTTAGGTACTGCAAAGCATTAGGGATAAAGGGATTGCTGTTTTATTAAATCATAGCACATCTCCATGATACAATGCAGACTGAAGAAATTAGAAACTTTCCTAACTGAGTACTGGACTAGACCAGACATAGAGGGCTCCCACCACAAGAACAAGACAACAGGACAATAAAGTAATGATATTGGAAAGTAATGTTTAAAAGATGGTAAGGACATACCTAGTCTGTTTTTCTCATTTGTTAGTTATGGAAAAAGCCTTTAGGACCATTATGCCTCCTGATTGTTACTGCATTTTTATTATTTGATTATTTGTCTCTTTCTCTCCTAAAGTATTAACTCATTGAAGGCAGTGACTGTGTTTGTTCATCCTTTAACAGCACTGACAGTACTGAAAGTGGTTCCTAAATTTTTCTTCTGGGGTGCATTCTTCCAGACTTGTTTAAAAGGCAAATCTTCAAATATACAAATGAAATCATTACTTGAAGGACAAAAATGCAATTTGCCCCTTGACAGTGTATAACTTGTCAGTGGATTGAGACATGATAATGATGTAGTGATGTAGGTTAAACTTTCTGTATTTGAATCTCAGTTATATTCCTTTAAACAACCTAATCTATGTGTGCCTCTGTTTCCTCATGTATACCTGCCAATTAAGAATACAAGTCAATGAGTTAAGCACATTATCAAATTTTACACAATGGAAAATGGCATGTGCTGAGTTGTCCTATTACAGTCTAAATTAGTAACACCATGTATTGTGCTATTTTATGAATAATACATGGTTAATAAGTTAACTGAAAGTAATACTTATTTAGTACTTGTGGACTTACATATCAAAAATTGATACAACTCCATGACCATAATGTTTTACGTCTTCAACCATCAAAGATGCTGAAATATTGCAAGAAACAATTCAGTAGTCCAAGTGGGTCTGATCTTGACCCTCAGGACTACGAGAAGTGTTTTTGGTGATAGAATCTTAAAGACATTTGAGTTTGTGTTATTTAAATAACTCAACATAGAGCTGATCAAAATGCATGTGTTTTGCTCAGGCAACTCTATTTCATACAATAAAGTCAGTAAAGCTTTATGCAGTTAATTTTATTGACATCAGTTGTACATCCGAAGCTTCAGTGGAATCCTTTGTTCCAGTGGGAGTCTTTGTTCTTTTCTTTTCCTTTGTTCTCTTTGTGAGGTGAAGCATGATATGTTGTGCTGTGTTGTCAAAGCTTGTCCTCATGAAATGCAGACTTGATGAGTCAACTGATGTTGATGATCTGTTAAGTTACTAATATGTGTTCAGTGAGTAAAAGAGAAAAGAACATAGAGCCACTATTGTGCTTTGTAAAAATGTGATTAATATAAAAGGAATCAATGTGTTCAGTTATATCACAGACTTCTTTAGGAAGCTTAGGTAGCCAAGGCTGCTTCTAGTGGGCTACAAAAAACAATTGGGATTTTTGTATCTATTGGCCAGAAAGTAGCAACAATCATACAATACATGTCATACCTCCACGCACTTGTTACGAGGACTTTGCTGGTGAATTTAAAGTACAGATTTTCTATGGTGCTGTGCACAATAAATGACATCAGAAGTATCTGAACTTTTATCTCCTTGGAGGTTTTATCAGAGAAATAGATACAAACCAAATGGATCCGTTGACAAATAAATGAGATAGTTACTAACATTTTTTGAAGGGGTAAAATCTGTATTTTAGTTTATGACCTAGCCAAGAAGAAAGCTGGTTCTTCTGCCAGAAAATATAATAAATGATTTTATTTTTTCAATAAGTGAGGTCACTAAATGTGTATATGCAAATAAGTCAGAAGAACACACTAAATGGGCACAAAATGAAATTTTATGCTGTAGTTTTAAAGGAACTACCTGTTTTGAAAAAGCATTCTAGAAATCTATTTTAACTAAATTTTATTTTCTTAAAGGAGCGTTCCTTTTAGAAAATGAAAAACTGATGTTAATCATTTGTATGACAGTATTGGATCCATTTCATTTTAAGTTTGTCAATGATGGTGATTTGATACACGAGAGACTCTCAGTTAACTGGCATCCATGGGCACTGGTTGATGCTGGGTAAATGTACATAGACTCTTCATTAACTGGAGGAACTCAAGAAACCAGCACTCTCTAGCAACCGAAAAAAATCTCAAGCAACCAGCCAAAAAGCACTTTGCCAGTTGCTCGAGAGTGCTGATTGCTTGAGTTCTGGTTAAATGAGTAATTCTACTGTATTACTAATTTATCCCTAAACCTGAATAAAGTTTAAGTTAATAGAACTTGAGTGTTTGGCTTGTTTAGTTAGCTCTCTTTTTATAACTAGCAGAGTAACTACACACACAAGAAAGTGGAGTGTTCTGTTTTAGATTATGGGTGGGCAAAATTACCATTTCCAGTGGTATCCCCAAAATATAGCATGCTCCTGAGAGGGCAAGCCTAATTGCTTCCTCACATTCCAAGGGTGAATACTATTTGCTGCTGAAACTCAGACTGTTCAGAGAACTTCTGCCGAACCGTTGCCATTTCTATGACCACTGTCATCTCACTCTTACTAAAACACAGCTAGTGATGATTGTGACAACTTGGCTGTAAGAGTTGGACCACAGGTATGACTCCTTGAGAGGCAGGCAAAATACCAAAGGTTCCGAGAGCTCATCGCATTGCCAAAGGTCACATCCCAGGGTTGGTGGGAGGGCTGAATTGTTTATTTCAATCCTGCCCATGTTGGGGAGTGAAGATCTTCTTGTCAGGCTACCCAGGACCCCTCAGGCTATGGAAGGAACACTTGGCCTAAACCCATTATTCTTTTATCAACTGCCAATTTGTCCTGGGTTTCCTGCATGGAAGCACGTTAGATTCAGCCTCATGAACTCTTTATCAGGACGGGAGCAGGTCCTTGGGTAGGCTGCTGGTGGACATGATTCAGAGTCTGAGATTCATGGACATTGAAAGGTCCTTTCTTTACCACTTAGACTCGATGTGGGATCAGTTAATGATTGTTTCATTTTTTACCTCCATGGTGATTTTTTAAGCTTCAGTGTTTCTTGTCCCTGTGTCAGGGTCACCTGTTTCAATCCGATGGATGTTAATAATTTAGAATCATGGGGATGAGTAATTGGGGTCCTCATTCTTCTCTTCTCAGAGACTTCTGGGCTTCTTAGTGAAACCAGCCCCCTGCTTTTCAGAAAAATGTAAGAAATATCCCCATCAGTACTTTTCTCAAGAGAGAAGAAAGCTCTGCCTTACTGAATAAGACAATTGAAGAATTGTAACTATTTACATATCAATGCAAAGACTAGTGACTGCCTAGAGGAGTGACAAAATGTATGGCATTCCCCAACTAGTAGTTCCTCATTTCTTGAACAATATTGAACAATGTATTAGTTGGAAAGCTGGTGAACCAGTGAACTTCAAAATATGTTTAAGCACACACCTTTTATGTATTATTTTTATCATTATCTCAAAACTAAAACTTATTCTAATTGTTTAGCCTTTGTATCGATAGCTTTTAAAATTAAAAGCAGCATTAATGTGTTTTAAGAGGTGTGAGGAACAGTTTTGAAACAAATTACAAGAAAGGTTTAAGACTCACTGGTCTGGCACAAATTAGGCTATTGGAGCCATATTTATGCAATGAATTAGAAAGTTAATGCAGTTTTATTCAGTGAATGAATAAATGCATGAATAAACAGAATTTACAGATTAAGAAAACCTTATAAACATTATCTGAAAAGATACTCCATCTGTAAGTTTGATGAAAGGATGCCTCATAGTTGCATTTTTATTTTTTAATAATGCTCCAACTATTTGAACCATGGTTTTAGAAGCATAGTCAATAATTGACACACACAAGCAACTGAATGCTTCACAAGGTTTACAATCTATATTTTAAGATACAGGAGGTCACCATGACCTCCCCTCCCCTCCGTTCTATATTAGAGCTCAGAACTCAAGTATTATTGTCCTTAAGTTAATGCTGTTTCCACTCAGGCAGTAGTGACTGACTCATGCATGCTCTCTCAAGACCTCCTCAGTACTTAGATTTAATTGATATTTTCTCTGTGAAGCAGAAGTGCCTTTATCATACCATAATGGTCGATAAAGACTTGTTATCACGAAGGAGAAAGGGATCACATACATAATAAATATAAAATGCCGATTTAGGTAAGTAAAATTCCTTCTCTGAGAGAATAAAGACCTGCACAGAGAGAGGAAAAACATTGAAACAGGGACTGAAGGATTAGAGGCCATCCAGAACCTTCGCATTCGGCTTCACATTTATCCTGCTTATTTTCACCCCACCTCAGAGTCATCAATACTACAGCCCAGCGAAAAAGCGTAGGCTAAGAAATTTTGCTTAAAAACAATTCAGAGTAAAACTAGCTCGTGTTGTACTACTTGAGGATGTCTGCCACTAAATAAATGTCATTTACACACATGCATACTTTATGTTGATATTTGATTAACTGTCTGTTACTAGAATTCCAAACCATTGTCCTTTAACTTAGGTTAATTTTTAGATGAAGTTTTAAGAGACATCTCAGATTATATACCAACCTCAGTCTGTGAATCAAAATGAAATACAGTATGTAGTAAATGTCTTTTTATACAAGCTGGACTATCCACAGCCTGCCTTTTATTTTAGCAGTGTCTTAGCATCGTGTTTACCTTTAAATCAGGGTATAATATTCCCTTAATTCTGTGTCCACTTACTTCATGAAAAACATGAAAATTTGCCACCAAAAGAAAGAAAATATCTCCACTTCAGGTACAGTTCAAATGCCTTAAAATTTTTTGTGAGCATTGTGAGCTCAAAATAGGAATACAGTTTCAGTTTAGTAAACTCTGATTGACTTTTCTTTTCTGGTAGATACGAGGTCTTTCTCCTTAAAGCGCTACCTTGTTTGATAGCATTCTCACCAATGACAGCACTCCTTCGTACGCAGGCATTGTTTCCAGAAGGCCCCTGTTAAAATGCAAATACGCCATCTGGCAAGCCTTTACCTCATTAGCTCACACCATCGCGGCAGTGCACATTACGTATCGTATTAGATATGGAAGAAACACTGAGCTGACGAACTCCGACTAAGAAAAGGGGTTGGAAGAATCCCAAGGAGAGTGTGCTTGGGGAGGCAGCCTAAGGGCAGTAGGGCAGAAAGAGGGGAGTAAGAGGCAGGGTGAGGGCAACTGCCAGTGGTATTCCCAAACACCTTTCTCTTACAGATGAGCGTCCCGAGGTTGTAGATAGCTAAGGGAGTCCTCTAAGTGCCCTCAGCTAGTAGTCATCATTAGCGCTTGAAGCCCAGAGGACCAGCATGCACCTAACACCTCAGTATTTTGCAGTGTGGCAAAGCTGCATATTTATTCACATCATTTCGTGTGCATACTTGGTGGGTTTTACTGTTTTCAAATACTTTGAAATCCGTTAATTTGTGTGTGCATGCGTGTGTGTGTGTCTTCCCACAGCATTTGATAAGAGTTAGGTTTTCATTGCTGCCCAAGGTCGACCTCCTGGTAGAAGTAGAGTTTAGTTAAGAATTCAGAAGAATTAAGTGCCTGGGAAGCCCTGTCCAAGAGGCTGTGTATAAAAGCACTTAGCAAAATTTCTCCTGGGTTCATAATCCCAAACTCAGTTCCTGACATAGGCGAAAACTCTGTGTCTTGTCCTGAAAACTACCCAGCAACCCCCACCACTCGGCCATGTCTGACTGCTCAGCTTCTTACTTAATGGTCAGGATGGAGGTGTGAGATGGAGGCCTGATTCCCAAACTTGTGGTTGTGTTTTGGTTTTTGAGACAGCCACAGTTGAACTTTATCAGGACGTACCCACTAAACCTCTGAGATGTTGTAAGGTGTTGGCATACTTTACAAAAAAAAAAAAATTAAAAAATACACACACACACACACACACACACACACACACACACACATATTTATTTATTTATATGATTTGACTCAACAGCCCTAATTTCAAATCTTCTGTTTTACTTCTTATCCTCATGTTAAACAAACCACTTTTTTAAAATTATAAAATTAACATACTCAACCTGTGAGAGGTGTGGAAAGTAAGAGAAACGTTTAGAAGACTGTGAACAGTCTCCGTCACTACAGGTCCGTTATCTAGACATAAACTCTGTACACCTCCTGTTACTGCGGAAGATGACGGTCAGCGGTGAACTTCGCCTTCCACCATCACCTTCTCAAGTTCCCTCCGAGACCCCAAGGACGACATTTCCCAGAGTTCCTTTCTCTCTGTGAATACAGGTTAGAATTTTCTCAGTGAGAGAGGAGATTCAAACAGCAGAAGGAAAGCTCTAGAGGCCATTTTTCTTGGGAAGAAGTGGCAGAGAGACTCAGGAGCACACAGGAGACTGTCTCTCCCAGTGGACACTGAGGAACTGCTCACTTGGCTGCTGTTGACTGAGTAATTGCTTAGAGCTTCCCCAAGATTACTGAGAATTGCGGTGGCTCCTTTTGGAGAAGCTGAACCTAAAATGAAACACTTCACTCCTGGGATACGTGGAGTGCCTTCTGTTCCCTTGACTGAACCCTGGCCATATAGTTTTCTTTTATTTTTAAAAATTGCTTTGTATATGTAAATATACACCTATGTGTATTTTTAAAATTCTCATTTCATTTCTTAGTATTATACTAAATGCACTCTACCACTGAACAATTTAATGTTGATATAACGTTTTGTTTAATCATTTTGGCACCTTTAATCATTTTCCAATATTTGGCACTTAAGAGTATTCTCAAAAATGCTGGAATTCTCCAGAGCAAGAACAATTTTCATCTGTGTATCTAATTATTTTCCTAATAGATTTCCAGAAATACATTTACTGTGACAAAGAATAGAATCACTCTTTAAGGCATTAGATATATATTGTTGGTTTTTGCTCAGAAAGATTGTACAGATTAAAGTCTCATTAGCAATATTTGACTGCTTTCATTATTCTGCTGCATCATTCACATTAAATAATGTGCTCATCCTTGTGAGACCATGTATTCTGATACGTGCTTCAGAAAACATAGCCAGCTACCCCTTGTGCTTTGTACAAAATCCATGTTCAATAGAAGTCGATTGACAAAATGACAATAGAGAACTTGGCAGGGTCTTTGTAGAAGTGAGAATGGATTTTAAAGCTGATAGAACATTTTGCGTGCACCCAGGAGTTTCAAGAGGCAACCAGAACTATCTTTTTCAGATGGAGAGGTGAGAGCTCCTGTTGAATCTTTCTGTTTGGTAGCACGCTGCTGAATGACTCATTCATTACCAAGGCCATTGGCAAGAATTTCGAGAAGAGCAGGCTGTTCTTTAGGGCTTTAAAAGGTGGATACTGTGTGCCCTGCCAGATATAGCTGTTGGCCAGTGAGGCATTAATGGCATGCAATCTTCCTGTTGGTTGTAAGATACACACCTTATGTTCACCTATAGATTTTAAGTGACATGTTAGCCTTTGAATTCTTTGAGTAATAGTGCAATTCATTGAGTAGTAGTGCACAAGGCTTTGTGACAGTTCTGGCACTCTAAAGAAGAAAACCATCGTGATTGTTCCTGTAGCTCTGGGCCATTGCCTGAGAAGGTGGAAAAGATCAGACAACATTCACCGTTTGTGGTGGTGATTCAAAAAGTTTCAAATCAAGGTAGAAATGGGCAGCAGCTGTAAGTCAGGAAGGAAAGAGAAGAGACCCTTTAAAGGCATCTGAAGAATCAGCTCACACATATGCCAGAATTCTTCAAAAAGAAATAAAACAGCAGAAAAATCAGCAGGCACGTTTGGTTGGAGCTGAACAACCAGGAGCATAGTCTTTGAGCTTTGAGCAGGTTGAATGCAGAATCACAAACGGTGGTAGGACGTATGACTAGAAGCAGTAAATTTCTGGTTTGGAAAATTCCTGTTGCTTATTTTAAATATTTTTACGTAAAAACTTATGAGCTCACTTAGGTATTTCAGACCTCAGATATTATATTTATATATGTGTGTGTGTGTGTGTGTGTATAAATAATAGAGTACATTTTAATTAAATGTACACCACATAAAGCTATATTCTGGTAACTTTGAGTCTAATACCCATTACTTCTTCCTGCGCCAACCTTGATGTGGTTCTACAACTTATTCTGTTTCAGAACTCTGAATCTTACAGAGCCAACTTCTTGACTCCTTGGTTTACGTGCTCACATTTTTCTGCATGGAGAAAGCTGTGAACCATAACCCATGGCCTCCCTCAAACACCTGATAGAGAAGGGCCTGTGACATAGGATGGAACCAAAAGGCAGTATCTTTTGTTTTTTGACACAATTTCTGCCAAAAGTTTCTTAATTTTCTTGCTTTCTCTCCATGCCCAGAAAGTCAGATAAATGTGGATGAGAGTCATTTAAATAGTTTTCTCAGTCCAGTCCCTTTCTTAGCTTATTATGTAAAGAGTGAAAAAGACTACTCATTCTTTCACTATCCTCAACCTCTCATTGTGGCTTTGATTTCATTTTAGTTTTGAACTGTCTTTGTTGAATTTTCTATCAACTGAATTAAAATTCCTTAACTAGCTAATCATGTTCTCCTCAGTGCCATCTGATTTTCAGACAGCTTTCTAAGAGAATTTTGAAATCTACCTTAGCAAATTAAATGCTTAAAACTCCTTGTTATATGACTGCATCTCATTTAGAATAATTAATTTAAAATCAAATTAAAAATTTGTAAAGAAATACGCCATCATTCAGAATAAGCCAAATAAACCTTCAGAGCCCAGAGCAAATGAAAAATGTGGAATTCCTTGCTCAGTGTTTCTTAGGCCAGACGGCATATAGCGACAGCATCCAGCCATTAACCCAAGTACGAGCCCTTCTGAATGTGGGGCTTAGTGGGTCTATACACTTTGCACCCCAGGAAGCCAGCCCTGCCATTACCTGTAAAATAACTATTAAAATGGAAAATAAATTTAAAAGACTTCAAATGTGAAGGAGGCTACAGGTAAATTTCAGGTGAAATTGGAGCCAAGTTTGATTTCCTGTTACATTCATGTTCTATAGACAAGCCAGAAATCGCAGTGTGTTCTGCAGGTTTGCCATCACACATTCTCAGTCATTGTAAAACAGGATTTCTCAACCACAGCAGCATGAGCATTTGGACACATGATTCTTTGTTGTTGAAACTGTAGTGTGCGTCACAGAAAGTTTAGCAGCATCCCTGCCCTCTTATCTAGTAGTGCCAGCCCCCGCCCAAAGTCACGACAATCAAAAATGTCTATGGACATTGCCAGAAATATTCCCTAGGGGGCAAAATCACGGACCTACTTTATTCTCACAGTTTGCTGTTGACAAAGACTCTCCGCTTAACCTAACTTCAGTCAGGCTCCTCTGATCCCCCTTTGTGACTATCCTTCCCCCGACCCTTTAGCCCAGCTTTCGCTAGTATCCCGCTGGGTCAGTTTAGTGAAAATCCCCCATCCTTGATACCTGATGAAATTCCTCATCCTCCACCCTTGGTACCTGACCACCCTTGGTATCTCTTCACATTCCTTACTCCCCTCCCTCAATATCTTACTGCCGTGGTCTGCCTTCAGCAAAAATCAAGTTGGGTTAGCCAGAATCTCCCTTATCCCTGATGTTAGCTCTTCGAAATTTTTCATCCTCTGATTCCTACCCAGCTCTTTGACTGTAAATTTCCACTTATTCATGTTCTATTCCAGTTTAAGCTCTCTCTTCTACTGCTTGACCCCATCTCTGTAATCCTCAGAATAAAGTCTGCTTTACCATTCTTTAACAGGTGACATGAATCATTTTTTCTTTAACACTGTTCAGGAGAATCTTTGGTGGTGTTCGTTAAAAGTTCAGATTCTTCAGGGTTCAACTTCAGAGATTCTGACTGTGTAGGCCTTGAGTGAGACTCACAAATATTCATTCAATAAGGATCCCAGGTGATTTTGATATAGCTGATCTAACTTTACACTTAGAAAACTACTGATGTATAGATGATGAATGCAAATAGAGCTCTACCATTAGATGAGTAGGGCTTAACGATGGTTGCATGCTATTGTCATATTTACTTAGGACAACATATACCCATATGGTCTCTAGATTAATGTTCAAGTCTCCAATTCAATTTGCTTTTGTAGACACAGACACAATCTGCTTGGCAATTAGGTAAGCACCCATCTGGCAGAGAGAAAATTTGGAGGCTGTAAAATAAAAAGGTAAAGATTTTTCTTTGTCAGCAAGGCTGCCTGAAATAATGATCAGCTAATGAAAGTCCTCTAGCATTTGTGATTCCTTCAAGATGAATTGAAATGGATGGCCCCATTGAAACAATACCTGATGTCAAATTATTAATGGTTCCCATCCCACTTTCTAATTTTAATTAGTTAAATATTTTTTGAGTACAAACAAGGTCAACTATCTGAAGGAAAGTTCAATAAATTCACCCAATTACATACTGCACAGAACTAAGATTTTAGAAATTAAGTGCATTCCCGTAAGATTAACAGAATTTTTAAATTTGCTTCCAGATGTTTTGGAGTTCAGACTGTGGCATGTTCAAGGGCTAATAGGCAACAAAAGCAATTGGGAACTGTCTCTTTTGGAGTATCCTCTTTTTCTGGGTCTTCACTGAAATTTTTTAAATTTTGATTAAAGACTAAATTAGAATTTAACAAAGAACTTAACCTATAATTACTAGAATTCTTTAGTATATTAATAAAAAGTAAGAAATAAATACTTTGGACTGAAATTGAGACCTCCGTATACCCAGATTTTGTCACCTTGCTCTTTTGAAAATTATGTATTTACATGTCCTTTTCTGGAAGTACTTCATTAATCGGTGACATTCATGGTATCCAGGAAAATGAGCATCATCAACAAAGAATATCTGTATTTGAAATAGAAGTAAATGAAATTCAAATATTTCTCTGATAATTTTACTCATTGGGTGCTTAAAAAGTCTAGCTCCATACATTCAAACCCTGTCTTTCCTCAGCAACTTACACGCTTGCTGGGAACCTTAGGATATGCTCATGTCAGCCCTGGCCTTGCTGTATTTTTCATAGTGATGGGTGAGTCACCTCAGTGGGTGAGTAGTAATATTCTCAGAAACAATTCTTTCATCAGGGTGGTTCACAATGACATCATTATTCGTGGAGGTAACTGCATATCACGTAAAAATACTCCACTGTACAAAATATTTGTACAGCTCATCTTTCCCTGAGATAGGTCCTAAAGATGCCATGGTCATTCTTAAAGCCACTACACAAAAAAGGGTGTGTGAAAGCATATTTGTTTAAGTGGAAATCATCAGTAGCCCTAGCAAATGGTGGTTAAATATTTTACTTTTTCATAGTTAAAAAAAAGTGAGAATATGCTTCTAGGGTTCTTCCCAATAAGGGGCTTATTGAAAGTGAGGAGCCCTGAATATCAATCTCCATTAGCTTTATGGTACATCTGCCTCTGCTTCATAGAAGATATAACATATACTTAAGGATGAAAATGGGTTGCAGAACTAATGGGAGAAAATTTCTCTATGCAGTGTGTACAAGGTGCACAAACCTTGGAGACGGTTGAGGGAAGTTCACACATGGGAAAATGAATCTGTGTGTCAGGAAATAGAAAATAGTTTTAGAAGAGAGAAAGAGGATAAAAATAATAATTTTCCAAATTTTAAAAATAAAGCTCTATTTAAATTCTGTCTGTCTATCTATCATCTATCAATCTGTCTACTCAATACTAGGGCAAGATTACAAAGTTAAATAGAGAACTGGTTAATATACTATAAAGCAATAAAAAAGCATAGCATTTTCTACCAGACAAATATTTTGCACCTCTATGGACAAAATTAATAGTGAATTAGCAATTTTCTAAAAGTTACTATTCCTTGTTGGGACCTTAATTCATATTTTAAGGGTGAATAAGAAGTCAAATAAAATTTCATAGCCTGTATCACCAGGTAATCCGTTAGGTGGGCTGGGCCAACAGTGCTTTATTATGTCATTGAAAGACCAGGAAATAACTTTTTTCTAACTTACTTTCAATTTTGGGTAGTTTTTCTCAAGGAGTAGTGCGGGACACCCATTTGCTAAGTAGTCTGGATTGAGGTCTAGGGCAAAGAAATCTTTGTACTCCTCTGAGGAAAGGAAGGAATAATAAGATTATTGCTCATTTTAAACAGCTGCTCTGGTAGTAGGGGAATGACATGTTGCACCTAAAATAGTCTGGAGGCCAGTTGACCTGTTAAGCATGATTGTCAAATTACACGTGGGATAGGTAGGTGAGGGTGAAAGTTTATGTTACTGTCATAGAACAGAATTAAAGTGAACTGGTATAAACTAGATCTGAACCTATCAACCAAGGGACCAAGCTAAATCATATTGCTAATAATCAACTCGTTGTGTCCTCAACTCAGTACAGACATTTTCAACTCAAAAAGTCTTTATGACATATTTTTTATTGCAAAATTCATGTAGTTTCCTCTGTGATTTACTGAAATGTATTGTCTATGGAAAACCAATTTTGTAGATAGTCTAACGTTTTGTTCTGAGGATTTATGTTATGTAAATTTGATACATTTTTGTAAACTCAGATTATTCATTTTCCTTTCTTTTGAAATAGAGAATTGTTTAAGTAGTCTTTAGGGAGTATTACTATTGTAGACTCATTTATGAATTTCACTTTTTCAGTGTTTTCTTATTCTTTTTGACTCTTCACCCATAGCAGTGCTCCCCAAATAACAAAATATTGCCATGCTTTTTTTAAAAACCAACATTTGAAAGAAAAATCATCTCAAAAGTATGTAAAACAGGAGTCAGAGCTTCCATTGATGTTCAGAAATTCAGTGTGCTGTGGCTTTTCTCTGCGTCCACAAGCTTTCACCCCGTGTGGGTCACGTGAGAGGCCCATCTAGTCTTTCAAGCTGGATTTCCCCTGTTGACAATTCATCAACAGCATGTTCCCGAAACATCACTTAACTCATCTTCTGATGTCCTGTGTGAATCATCGCCCCGGAAAGAGGCTTCGGTGCACTTCACTAATGGGATCAAATGACTAAAATGAGGGTGCAACCCCAAGATGGCACCTAATTGCATTTAGAATTTGTTGTGCTCAATCTAGACCAGGGTTTCCCAGACATCATCAGTCCATGGGCTATCAGTGGCCTTCTTCTGTCGCCTGTTTTCTTTATCACCGTTATGGAGAGAACTTTCCAGGTGGGCTTTTCTATTTCCCACTCCTACGCTGATATTTCTGGACTTAGAAGTTCAAATTTGATTGTTGAATACCAATAATCTTCTAGTGATAGGCAGTATCAAGTCCTGTGCACAGTTAAATCCGGGTGAATAAAAGGACACAGGTGGATCAGTGAATTTTGTATTGTTACCGTTGTTGAAGTATACAATGTCATAGTTTGAAGCGACCAAAAACTAGACCTGCCAGGTGTCATTCTGGGTGAGCTGCTCTCAGAGAAAATAGCAAGATCGACCTCTCTCTCACACACTCTCTCTCTCTCTCTCTCTCTCTCTCTCTGGGTCAAAGCTAATAGATGAAATAATGACTGTAGTTAACCACTGGCATTGAGTGGCATTTATTTTGAGTGGTCTTAGCTATTTCAACGTGTTGCATAATTTGTGAGAAATAGAAAGTATGGAGAAAAATGCAGAAAACAACCTATTGGTTTTCAGACGCCAAATTCCTAAGCATGCTCTCCTGTGTGTTTCACTGTGCTCATAAAACAGGCCTCTTTTCCTGCTGCTTGTCACCTTGTTCATTGGCACGTGCCAGTTCATCAAATAATGATGATGAGAAAGAGGAAAGAGATGTTATTTGATCTTGGCATATGCTAACGATTTCAAATCCCATTTAACCAAATTTTTTAGGTTTGTAAAGTAACAACCTAAGTACTTTCCTCCTTCACACACACACACACACACACACACACACACACACTTCTTGAGAATATTAGATTTAATTGATATATGGAAAATATTTTTTCTTAATGTTTGTAACACTTTTAGCCTCTACATATAATAATATTTCAAACTCTGGGGGGAGAGGAAAATATTCAATTAGCAGACGTTTGTACGTACTCAGCTTGGAAGATGCAGACTTAATGGGGTTTGTTTTTGTACCTTCCCTTCCTTCCCTGCCACCAGTGTATCTCGCTAGCCTGAAACCCAATATGCTAAATGAAATTACCAGCTCCATTTTCTGAATAAGACTCTACAGAATTGCCAGTCCCATAGTGTTGCAAATAGTAATTGCAGTATTGCTTGTTTCTGGGCCTTGTCTCCCAGTTACAAATTATGTAAAGCTTTGATAAAATGTCGCATGATAGCATGATATCACTGCAAAATTATTCTTTCGTCTGACTTGAAAAACATCTAGTGATTGAGGACCCCTCATTTTTATTCACCCCATGGACACAATTTACAAGTCAATGAACATAAAGAATGGAAGCAACTGCAAAGTTAGGTTCCATCCATTATGTTAAGTGACAGAGGAATTTAATGTTGAAAATGCCATGTTACGGTAAAGATTATTTCCAATAAGCTGTGAGTGCAAATGACTTCATTGGAAAGCCAGTCTTAGAACCCTTGTGCTAAGGCCGGCCATGCAGATGCACGTGTTCATATTTCTTTGAGGACCCCTGTAGCAAAATGAGCTCTGGTGCAAAGGATGCCCTGTTTGCTTAATGTCACCGCACTTAGAGTACAAATGTATCAAATGATTTGAAAATATGTGAATTGCACTGGTTACAGTAATCATTAAATATGTTGATAATTACACCTTCTACCACTCTTTTCTGTAGATATTATCTCATTTTTAATCTTCAGCAGTCCAAGGTGATAGTATTAATTTCCTCTATGATGAATTGGAGGAAACTAAGGCATAGTTATTAGGCAATTCGCTGAATATCCTGCTTCTTTCTTCATTCAAAAATTAAGATTGCCTTTTACTTTTAACGACATTGTACTGAAGTTTACAATTATGTAAAGCCACTTCCCTTCAGGATGCCAAATGCTTGTTTGGAATGCAATACTAAAGTACATGCTTTTGTCACAAGGTTGATTTGCAAAGTTTTACACACACACACACACGCACAATATATGCATATTGATACATTCATGTCAGTACTAGATACTCAAGGCAAACAAATGATATTATATCAGGTCTTTCTCCCTCTCCCTTACTATACCTCCCACTTTCCTTTGCTGTTGGTGTGCAGATTTTCTGTTTATGTATGTTTCAATTTCCTGGTTCTTTTAAAATTATAGTCTACTTCAATGGTCATCTTGGTTAGAAAGATCTTGAGATGGTCTGCTAAACTCAGGTGCTATTTTATTCTTCTAATGCTTTCTATTGTATCTCTCTCTCTCTCTCTCTCTCTCACACACACACACACACACACACACACACACACATTCACTCATGTTTTGCTCTCCTAATAAACTTTGAGATTCTGTAAAACAGTCACTAAATCTTAGTGTTCATTTTAATTCTAGGACCAAGACTTTGACTGGAGGAGGGTAAGCACTCAATGCGTATTTGTTGAATGAGTAAATAAGTAATTTAACTCAAAGTCTTAATGCTTTGGTGAATGTAGAAGGTTGCTCTCCCCATGAAAGTTTCCCAAATACACAATTATAATATGCTGCACTTTATTTATTTGCAAGTGAATGTTGACCTTCTCTTACCTTCTTTCATTATTCTAAGTGGAGTGATGGTCTGTGATTTCAGATTTCAGGGCGTTGTTTAAGCCAATCCTAGCTTTCTGTGATATTCTGTTTCTCCATCGTTTCCCATTTCCTCTCACTTTAAATAACTGCTCCTGGTGACTCCAATGCAGTGGTACACTGGATTCGCCATTGCAGAATGCTGCAAGCTTCATCACAACTGTGACCTAAATACAGGATACTCATGTTTTCTTGTATTTGTGTATTTATTTAAAATGTTCAACATTCAAGGTTTTAAGTTTACATTTCAACCAAAGCACAAATTATAATTAGGTTTGGAAATTTCCATGTTTAACTTTGAATTCTGTGTAGTTTCAAAAGTGATTTTCTATGCTGTAAATTCAATGTCAGCCCCCCCCCCCCAAAAAACAAACAAACAAACAACTCCAACTTTGTGGCTTTTTAAAACCAGTGACTTTAGCAATAATATTTTGCCAGCTTTGGAAGAATATATTGGAACAATGTACAATTTCTATTATACTCCTTACTAGCTCTTCAAATGTTCTTGAAAAGTAGGCTGACAGGTGATTACTCAAACTCAGAACCAACTGCTCCAAGTATTTAATCTAAATGATAAGTGATTTCTTTGTTTTGAATGTATTTTAAAAAAATACTTGAGTAGATTTCTGAGATGCCTACTATAATTTATTGTAATATATTATTTCAACTCATATATGTATTTGGTATAGACAGTGTTGCTTGACACTAAAGAACTCATTAATTTTTTGTCGCAAATATATGCCCCATTAAAATTGCAAAGTGTTATTAGCAAGAAATATGCTGCCATTTGACAAATGTTTACTATTTTAAACTTAATTGTTTTGCAAAAATATATAAGGTGTAGTTGATAAATTTGGAACTAAGTGTTGAAAGAAGGACAAAGATAAATTCATGCATTGCTAAAGGAAAAAAGCTAGTGTTTTAGAGTTTTTAAATGGGAGTGTGACAATCTTAGTTAATCAACAAATGGGCTTCTCAATTTTATGCAGTAGTATATGTTTGTTTACATGAGTGAGTGTGTGTAGTTTCTTGGCAGAGGTCTTAAAACTTTCTCTATATTTTCAAAGATATTCGTGACCTCCACAACCAATATGAACCACAGCAACAAACGTTCCATGCTTTAAAAGTATCTTATTAATTCCAGATCCATGGTGAGTAGCATCATTGGTGACTGAATTAATCAGCCAAGTATTGTCCTGCTGAAGTTAACTGTCCATAGCTGGAATGTTCCTTTAGCATAATAAGTATGAGGCAAAACCTGAAATATCAACTAGGTGACTACTTGGAATTATTTAATAGTTATGTTGGTGCAAAGAAGTGAAGATGTTTACTGGGCACACAGTAGAACATGATTAAGTTCATTAATTAAGTCATTTTTAAGATACTTTCTGGAATTATTAATTTACTTTACGACCTTTCCCATGGAGCCCAGTCTTCGAGACTTTATGTTTTCAGTCATGACGGTCTTACTCTAATCATGTTAGTTCGTTTCACTTTTACATTACAAAGTAACACAAACTTTATTTTATCTTACTTGAGTTTACATTATAGCCACATGTGGTTTTTTCCCATGAAAACTGTGACATTTATGTTCCAAATCCATTTATCTGTTTCTTGTGGATTTTTGTAACTTCTCTAATTTGTCAGTATACTAACCCACCACTCCCAGACTCACCAGTTCTTAAGGGGTTCGGCCTGAACGTGTAATAACACCAGTTGTGACCTTGAGAGGAGAGAAGCATTATCCATCATCCTTGCCATGTTATGAATAGAGGAAAGAATGCAAAATATGAGAAAGCTGCTTTCACAAGGATTCTCTTTAGTTACATGGCCTAAAGTATCTCTCCCCTCTGAGCTTCCATTTCCACATCCGTCAATAACACGTCACAAAATTATTGAGAGGGCAACGTGCAAACACTCACATCCGAACCAAGGTCGCACATCACACGTTTCTCTACCAGTGCATTGTCACTACACTTAGGCTTATCTTACTGAGATGTTGAATCCTTCAAAGGGGCAGTTGTCTCTGGTTTTGGGGCTCTGTTTTTTGACCACTTCCCCCTGGAGAAAACAGCTTGCTTAAGGCCTGACATGGAGGCCTGCTGCACTGCATGGTCCCTCTGTTCAGTTTTGTCAGGTTGTGTTGATTTATTGAGCAATTTGATTTCTTTAATGTACCATGCCTTTGACGGCATATACTCCATAGCAGTCACTCAGAATGTAGACAAACACATCATATGCTCTTTAATTACTCTCATCCCCTTTATTATCCATCACTGCCAATATCGATGGAACAGCTGTGATTCATGTTATAAAATTAAGGTCAGCACAGTTGGATTTGTAGGGGTGAGTAGCAGAAATTCTCTTTATACTCCTGAACTTCATGTTTGAATTCTAAAACTAGTCCTCAGAAAAATGCTATTCAGGGTCCGTCTCCATTAAGATAAAAACAGAAAGGAAAAAAAAAAGATGTGATAATTGGGCAAGGAGGAAGGAGAGAAAAAGTAGGAGTAAAAGAGGAAAAAGTTGTTGACAGAAGTGAGGAAATCAAAAATAAAGGTGGAAATACTGTAGGCTTCAAGGGTACTCCACCTGAGTTATGAAAAAATACAGCATTTTACACACGCACCACACACACACGTCTGAAATGGGCCAGCCTTTAATCTCAAATTATTATTTCAGATTCTTGAATCTTACTCTGTTTCCTTCACCTCTTTTGTTACTGATCCCTTATCTATTCTGTTTTCTTTTGATTAATCCTCACCCTTAGACTTAGTTATTCTGTACACTGTGCAGAACCAGTGTGACCAATCTCTTGATTTTTCAGTGGCCTATTCGTGTGGGCAGATTCCTGTCATTTTGATTCTTTTCCACAGTCACAAAAATATCCAAATTGAAGGAATATTATTAGTTGTATTGGAGAAAGGAATTTCTCTGTTGAGTCTTTTATCAGTGCTATAGAATTTTAATTCTGTTTTAGTTTTCCATAGATTTGTGAATAAATACAATAAACTTATACATACATGTATTTATGGTATATATGTGATACTTGTACGTATAGATCTATTTCATATATATTTAAGTGATAATGATATATAACTTATTCAATTGCATGTAGTCATACTTTAAAATTCATAGTGTTCAATATGCTCACTAACTTAGGGCAGATTAGTATTTTTGTGCTATTGTCAACAAGATAGAATTTCTTAATTTATATATAATCCTAACACTGATAGATAAATATTATACATACCTGCACAGAGATTTCCTGAGGTATGTAGCTAGGCAGACATTCCCCAAAAAGTCAATATTTAAGGATTCATTGTAATTTTCCAGGGGGTCTGGAGTGTCTTCAAATTATATTTGCCCTCTTAAACACTTTAGCCTATTACATGGTATGCTTAATTTCCTAGAATAGTGTTTTTTAAAGTTTTAATGTGTATTCAATTGTAATGTATGACCGTAAGAGGTATTTAATCAATACTTGTTGATTTAATCACATAATTTTCCTGTTCACTTATTGACAGCTCTGTAGGAAAGTTTGCTAATTGCCACATAAAATAGAAATGCTTTTCTAAGCATCAAAGTAACTGCCATAAATATGAAAACCATATTGGTAATATGAAAGCCAATTTATTTATAAATTAAGTGGCCCAGTGCTTATATGTTTCTCATTTAAAAATTGCAACAACCTTTGTGATAGGAATTATTGACTCAGCTTTTTTCTTCCAGGAAATGAGATGTATAAAAGCTACCAAGTTAGCTGATTGTGCTTGGTACTTCCGTGAAGGGATTGACAGATATAGCATTGCCACCAAGGGCCTCTGAGCGTAGGACTATACTTCCTCCACTATACCATGGGGTCCTTTAAGGGCCCATGACTTAATGGAAAGAGAGTATTCAAATGTATGCAAATGGAAAAATGTTATTTATAAAACTTTGATGCCTGTTAAATAGGTTGCTAAGTAGATTGAACGACTTGCGTGATGAGCAATGAGTTCTAATTTTTAAAAAACCAACAGATGCCCCTAAAGCCAGTGGAAAAAAGAAAATGCATCGCAAAAAAGGCACAAAGTAACAAAGTAATCTGAAAAGGGCAAGTTGGATTTTCTATTTTTGTAGCACTTCTCCTGTTGAGGACAACGCATTTGTGCTTTATTTATTTATTTTTATTCTAGAACATGCCTCTGATTTTTTATTTTGAAAGTATTCAGAGGAGACCAGTTCTTCAAGTGAAAATTGTCACTTTGAGAATATGGATGATTTATCAGGTGCAGAATATTTTGTTTCTTGCAGAATGTCTGATGAGGTGAGATTCTTTTCTAACAACATCATACAGATTAGTATCAAAAGCCTGAACAATACCATTGAAATCAAGGACATTCCCCAGAAAAGCAATCAATTGTTATGGAATAGATAATGTGTTTTCTTGCAAAGCAAGAGAGTAACTATCATGTGGGTGTTATTAATCTTCCTTGAAATCATTTTAACATTCCAATGTGCTATGTTAAATTATTTTTTTTTCTTTTTAAGGAAATACAAAAAGTGTACTGGTTTATTGTCAAATTACAGCAGCTGTATAGCTCAATCAAGGGCATTAAATTAACTATTTTCCAATAAATCAGGCCTATAGCTCACACCATAAAGTATAATTACATCTTAAAATTCCCCGTTTATATGGTAAAAGGAATTGACTCCATTTAGTAGCCAAAGTCAGGTATGTCTATATGTGTGTATGTGTGTGTGCATATTTTTTATACATTAACTTATGCCTGGGACAATTTTTTTTTAAAGAAAAGCATTTTAAAGAGATTCATGTTAAGCAAGTAGAAACAGTTTTTAAGATATATTTGATTCTGTCATTTCCTCATCTTAATTTTAATTTAGTGGCAGAGATTCTTAAGAGAATAAATTGTGAGTGTACTATTGGTGCTATAAATCACTTTACTTGTAAAAATCCTAGCTTTCATAGCACTTAACCCTAGCCATCTGAAATTATCATTTAGGGATATCATCTGTAAATTGATCTAAAATATTATTTGTTCATCATGTATGCTTAATACAATGGTAGTCATATAAATTTTAACCAGTAAAAATCTTATCTCCCAAATTATGGTTTCCCTCGGATTTTACTGAAATATGTTTGTAGTTAACAAATGCCTGCAAATTACCATGATGCACATTTGAGATACTCAACACTTGTTTTTTTATTCACTTAGCACTATATTGTACAAAATATACTTCATTTTATTTGAAGATTCTTTAAATTTGAAGTGCTTGATTTCATTTTGATATATTAGCACATTAAGGATTGTGATAGATTATGCATATATTCATTTCTTATAGGCTTTCTCTGATGAGGTTGGGAAAAATATGTTAGTTTAGTATCTAACCATTTATTTCAAATAAGGGTTGAGTCATTCCCTCAGCAAAAAGTTTCAAGCATTGTGTTGAACTCTGTGTATAAAAGGTAGTGAAAACATGTTTTCTGACCGAAGAAAGATAATATGGATTGAGTCATTCTCTCAGCACACATTTTTAAGCATAATGTCGAACTCTGGGAATAGTAAGTAATGACATGTTTCCTGACCTAAAAGAGTTCACAGTCAGGGTACACACATCTCTATGAAAATTATAATTAAGAATGGTAAATATTACAAGGGAAGTATACTGAGTTCCCAACTCTGTATATAAAATAAAATTCTCAACTGTGTGTGTAGTAGTCAAGAAGCTAGGTAATGCGGAAGTTGGGCATTAGAGATCGCGTGAGAAGTATGCTATGTGGGCCAGTGCAAGAAACCAGGAAGAGGAACAATATACTTAATGACAATGAGACTTGTGAATTATAAGATATAAACCTGTGTAATTGCATCATCAAGTGCACTATTAGTGGTATAGAAGCATATTTATTGAATGGCAAAATTAAAGATTCAATGAAATTATACTGACTTAAACCTAAACAATACATTGCCAACTAAACACTGTCAAGTAATAGTCAACTCTTTTGAAGCCTGTTTGTTTTTAGGAGCTACCTGACACTAATGAAGTTCTATCACATAGATGACTTATTTGCCACCATTTCCATGCTTAATTTTTTATTTCAATCTGAGACATTAATATGCTGGGACATCTCACCATGGATACATTTCTCTTGAACACTAATCGAACAAACCAACCAACCAAATAGGTTAGAAAAGCTGTGTTGTATATCTTAAAACATCTTACTGTTTCATGATGGTCTGTATACTGAGTCAGTTACAACAGCTTATCAGTTTGACTAATAGAGCATGTTCCTGCATATGGCAAGCTTTATTGCGGTAGAAACAAGTATAGAACAGTCAACCCGTTCAAGAACTATGCTATGGCACAACAATATTCACCAAAGTATACCTGCTAATTTTGTATCCCATTGTAGAGGTAAAAAATACTGCTGTGGGGAGTAGAAGACTTCATGGAAGAGTTAAGGAGGACTTTTCCGAGAAGACGTCTATGGTGTTAGTCCCCAAGAAACTCATAGTGTAATGTGAGAGTCTAGTGTGAAAGTCATTAATAAAAATAAAATGTGTACATTTGTAGTTGGGGTAAGTGTTATGAAGCAGTTCAGGAAGGTGTACCTTAGGTAATGCTGTAGGGAAGGAAAGGCACTAAGCTGAAATTGAATGATGTGTAGGTGGGTCAGATAAAGAGAGAGAGAATAGTACTCCAGGAAGAATGAATGAAACCTGAAAATCCTGGATCATCAAAGAGATGAGAACATTCCAGTCTAAAAAAGAAAAGAGGAAGTGGTGACAATATAGTAACAGTGTGTGCCTAGAGGGAAATACCTTGCAAGAGATAGGCCAAAGATAAAGATCTTAGGAGTTCCCTGGTGGTGTAGTGGCTTAAGGCTTCGGCGCTGGCACTGTCAGCGCTGCGGCCTGGGTTCGATTCCCAGTCAGGGAGCTACCCACATACCAAAAAAAAAAAAAAAAGAAAAGAAAAATCTTAAGCCATTGGCCACATTCAATCATTCAATAAATATTTATTGAGTACCTATTACATGCCAGAGACTTTTTTTTACTATTAAATGTATTGGCGTGACATTGGTTAGCAAGAATTACATAGGTTCCAGGTTTACCATTCTACAGTGCCTCTTCTATGTGTTGTTATGTGTTCATCACCCAGAGTCAGTTCTCCTTCCATCACCATATATTTGTGTCCCCCTCCCTTCTCCCCTCTCCCCCACCCCTGTACCCTCAGGTAACCACTAAACTATTGACTGTGTTCATGACTTTTGGCTTCATTGTTGCATTTTATATCCCACACATGAGTTTTAAGGTACCAGAAATACAGAACAAAAAATTGCCTTTGTTAAGAATTTAATGTTATGGAGGAGGTTGGGGAGAAAAAAATGAAATTAATCTTTAGCATACCTGGGCCATGGGTAAAATAGGACAAACGAAGGGGGAAATGGAGGGTCGAGTTGGGGCTACTCTTTTAATATAAGATGAGTAAGGAATGCGTCTAAGATGAGACATTGGAAAGAAGAGAGGGAGTTAAGAGAGGGAGTTTGTTTTAAAGAAGGTTCTAGAAAGAGTGGGAAAAAAGTACAGAGGCTTTATTCCAGAAACAGTAGATTTTGATGAGATTATTGGGAAGTTTTAGGGTAAATCGGAGCAGGAAATGCACTAGGATGATGAGAGATCCTGGGTGGTGTTTTGTTGTGATGGTTGAATCACCATGGTTTGGGATGGGTGATACTAAAGCATGTTGTATACAGATGAGAATGCATAGGAAAGGGGGAAACGAAGATTCAGGAGCCAGGAACTGTTGGCGGGAGCAGTCTTTGGGCAGGTAAGAGAATCTGACACCAGTAAAGGAGAATGGCAGGCCTTAAAGAGGGACAGGAGGGGAATCAGAGTATGTGGGGACAAGACAGAGAGGGAAGTAGATGTGGTATTGGGAGTACAAGGAGAGGTTCTGTTTGTGAGTTTGAACACTCCTGTTTTCTCAGTGAAACGTGAAGCAAGGTCATTGCTAACAATACGGAAGGGGAAGTGCAAGTGCGTTTGGGTGTTTGAGGAGAAAATATGTAAAACAGCTATCTCAAGAAGGGGAAGGGGTTGCAGAAATGCAGGGAAATGTGGTCTGGAAGTTAAGGTACAGCGTGTCACTCTGGTTATGTGTTTGCTCACCAGACATGTTTAGCTGTCTGATTACGGGCATAAACTAAACAGAGTTGGTTTGATTAGGGTTACATTTTGTTTTTTTTTTTTTTTTTTTTGGTCAGATCTGTTGCTTCTGAGACAGGGAATGGCAAGTTTTGGCTAATGAATAGTAAAGATACTCTAGATAAGAAAAGAAACAGTCTCTGAGAAAGGTTTGGAATGATGGACCTGTTGTTATTATTTCAAAGCGGTACTTGCAAAACTTTTTCACAGTACTGGCCAGATAGGTTATAATGCTTTGTAGGAAGAAGTAACTGGCCCATGGGCTCTAGGCTCAGGCCGAACCAGGCCTCCTGGAGGGCTACGAATGTCAACCTTGCCACACATCTGTGTTTTTATTCACGACCTATGAGTGTACCATGTACTTGCAAAGCTGTATGTAAAAGGAAGTTATACTGCACAAGGAATGGGAATTTAAACTGAGATTCTGGGATATTCTGGCCTTCATTCTAAGGGTAAAGCCCTGTCATTGATAGATTTTTAACCAAAAGAGTGTAATGTAGCTTTGGCTTTGGGGAAGAAAATGGATTTTCAAGAGACAAAGGTAACATGGTGGGTTGTTGTGACTTTTGTTAAGTTGGGGGTAAAGGAAGATGTGTGAGAAACAATTTGACTCTCAGTCTAGTTATGGGATACTACTAATCAAAGTTGATCATTGATAGGATGTAATGTCAAAAAGAGGAGTCAAGGATGATACCTCAAATTTCTGCCCTGATAATACAGATGGGTACAGAGCCAAAAGCTGCGTCTGAAAACATGGAAAGTGAAGGTTTTTATTTTATGGAAAAATTGGTATCATTTGGGATGTGTTTCTTTTGAGGTTAATGTGAGGCATGCAAGAGGAAATGCTGACTGGATGGTGGGGTGGTGGGTTTAGGAGAAAGATCAAGGATGGAGATACACATTGGAGAATAATTAATTACATATAAACTGCATGTAAAATGACTGCCTGTAAGCCTCACAGTCATTGGTTACGCATGTGGATTTGTTCATTTACACACATGTATTTCTGATAAATTAAGTGAACTACTTGTATTTTGAAAGCATTATAAAACTGAAAGTAACCCAGGATTCCCTACAACGTGTTCATCAGGCCTGTGACAGAACGAACAAACGAACAAATATTAGTTCGTTGTGGCCTCATAGAGTTATCAGCACACAGTAGGCCATGCAGAAAATAGTGAATATTTGAAATTAGTTGGATTTAAAGATATTTAAATAATACAGAATTTTGTTTTCCTAATCTCTTTCAGTGTAGTAATAGTTGAATTTACTGAAATGTCTTTGAAGTACACTGTCTTGGCATTCCTTTTTCTCTTTCTCTGTCTTCTCTTTTTAGAGTGTTATTCATTTCTGAACATATTAGGGCCACTTTTCTCCCCTGCATGCAATGGACTGATGGTCAAGTATAATTTAGCAGCTTTGGATGAGACAGCCTGCATGAATTCAGAGCTCTACACACAGAGGCAAGAAAGGTGGTCATTCAGGAGACATTTCAGCTGTATATTGCATCCATCAAACCCACATACGTGGGATCTGCAAAGGAAAACAGAGTGGCGAGGGGACAGCCGTGCTGCGGGGGTATTTTTGTCTGGCATGTGGGCTACTGAATGCAGGTTTTGTCAGATGCCATTCTTTGGTTTGTTGGGGCCCATGTTGTATTTAGAATCAATCAAGATGAAAGCAGGAGCAGTTATCAGGAATTCACAGTTTTGACTTTCCTCTCTCTGTGATCAATAAAGAATCCTGCTTATCTCTTAAACTTTCATCATATTCTCGAATTTGAAGGATATTATATCTATCTATGTCTGCCTGTCTGTCTATCATCTATCCATCTATCTCTCATCTATCTTTATCTATCTATCCTCTCTCTATCTATAACATCATACTATTTTTCTTAAGGTGGCTGTATCTTAACAAATTTGGCCAGTTCCATCCTAAATAACATTTAAACATTCCACATTTTCCTTAGTTATAAAGAATGTGGTGATTTAAGTCTATATAGTTGGCCGTGAATCATAAATGTTAATATGAGGCATTCATATTGACTTTATAATATAAATAATAAATATAAATATATAAAAAGAATATAAATAATTATACTTTTGATTTTATTATTAGTTCAAATGCATTCAGTACTATTGGTTTCCCTAATTATTGGCTTCATTAATAATGCTGCACCAAATGTTTTTTGGTATCATTTTAATGTATTTGCTTCATGATCTTTTTTTTATACCCAATACAGAAGTTTTGCCTTAATGTGAGTGTATACATCTATAAGCATTTAAATCAGATAAAGGATTGTGCTAATTAACATACCCACTAGAAATATATATATGTATGTATTATGTATGTATGTAAGTAAGTATGTATGAGAGAGATACTGGCATTTGCTTAGCAACCATCATTGACTTACATCAACAAACAAGTAGTGACACAATGAGTTGAGAGAAAACTACCCTAACATTGAGCTAGTTATTAGTTGATTAATTTTTTTTCAGCTGGATGTTTCTTCATTCTATAATTTATTGACTGTTCTAAAAAATAAAATAAAACCTTGTAATTACAGTGATAAATGAGGATTCAAATTCTTCAACATGCCCACTTTCCTAGCATCATCTTGGGAAACTCTTTCCTGTATTCACTAAATGTTGACCAAGCTTCGGGACCGCCACACGCGTGTTTCTTCCGTCTGGCACGCTCTCCCTTGCTCCTTAATCCTGGATCTTCCTTATTCTTCAGTTCTCTGCTGAAATTCAGTCTCAGAGAGTATGAACCGGATTTGCTTTTAAAATCGGCCTCTTCTCCAAAGCACTTTTGTTTCCCACAACTCTTTCAGCTTCACTCATTCACAGTTAACAAAATTTAATAATACAGTTGTGAGGACTTGTTCATTTTCTGTTTCGATCCTGAGGTTTACAAGTCCATTAGGGCCAAGACATCTTATCATTTTCATTCATCTGTGCATTCAGATTCTAGCATGGCATCTGAAAATTAGGGTGAGGTGAATATTTGATGAATTGCTGGGCAAATGAAGGCGTGAATGAATGAATTACTGGAGGTAGGAGACTTTCTTTTCAATGAGTTACTAAACTCTAAAATACATATAACCAATAAAACAATACTTCAGAATTTATTGTAGCTACAGTTTCTATTTTTTTATGTTAGTCAATAAATTATATATTTAAGAAACATCCAGATGAAACAATTTAAACGAACAGTAACTAGCTCAATGATAGGGTAGTATTCTTTCAACTCATCATGTTACTGACTTGTTCATTGACACTGAACCAGTTAAGAAAATCAGAAGAATACTATTTCACTATTAGCAAAACTACTCCACAATGAAATGTTTAATCAACTTAATAAGCATTTTTAAATATAATTTAAGAGAAACAATTGTTTCCATAGCAAAATTAAAATTTCCAAGTAATTGTAACTTCAATAAAAAATTGATTACTAATAAACTGTTTTGAGAGCTAGGAATACACACTATTAATACATATATTTCACAAACAGTTTTTTAAACAGAAGATTTTTTAATGTTAACTACTGTCAACTCAATTCTGAAACAAATATAATTTTAAACTATTTAAGTTCATTTTTCTCTTGAAAATTTTTTGAAGTTTAGCTGATCTTTTTGTCATGCTATAGTGCTATTAAAGGGTATAATTTGGCACTTGCAATTTATAAAAAAGACAACTTTACCAGAATATCTGAATGATTTTACTCCCCCCCCCCATGTATAAAGGTAACCAATTCATCTCTGTGTGTCACCGTAACAGTCATATTTGAACCTAAAAAATTTGGCAGTTATTAAGTTCACAGTCCCCAGACATCAGCTGCTCTTCCTTTTCTCTGTCCTCAGTTCTGCCTGTCCTATAAGAGACACAGCCATGGATTTGAACAAAATAGGGTCACTTCCAAGTGACCTTCAGGAATCCCCTGTGTACTGCCCTTTTTGTGGGTGCTCAGATTTCTGGTTGACTTTACAGGAAATGCACGTTAACTTTTAGTGACAAAGTCCAGGTTGCTCTGACGAAAGGCCTTCTTTCAGTCCTGATTGACGCCAGTGGTCTGTGGAGGATGGGAAATGGTCAGCCAAGAGATCAATCTGTTTTGTCCATTAGGCAATGAGAAGTGAAAGGGCAGAGGCATGGGCAGGGGGTTGCTTTCTGCAATTACCTGGAAACCCTTGTAAAGATGTTTGTAAATCATGCATGTTAGCCGTCCGCGTGCCTTTATTACACATGCCGTGGTGGGCATGCTTGAGTAATGAGAATTAAATACTCAACAGATACCTTCAGCGATAAAACCACAAATAAAAATGATGAGAAGAAAGGTATTGAACAAGCTGTGAATGTCAGACTTAGTATCCTCTAGGGATGGTAAGAATGTGCTGAGTAGAAAGATGGAAGGTAAGACAGTCCGAATTGTAGATGTTTGAAGACAAGCAAACTGCATTAATTATTAGTTATTACTTTTTTGAAGTTGTTTTTTGATTGACAATGTGAATTCCTGGGAATAGCTTGAATTACAAAACGTTTGTCTTGGGGTACATTTCACAGAAGCTGTCCCTGGGATATCCCAGCCAATATATATTTCATCTAATTTGTCTACTTAAAATGCCACGTAGAGCCCTATATAAAATTTGTATCTTTCAGGAAAATTACAAGTATTTTTCATTATTTTCCTAGACTCAGGAAGCTAGAATTTTTGTGCCACCTTTTGGTTATATGATGTGCTTGATGTAAAACAGTGAGAACAAAAGCTTGGGTTTTACGGTGGACACATGCTTACACCATGGTTGTTAGGTCACCTTTCAACCTGCCTTCCAAAACAGGTATATGTCATCTTAGGAATGCTTCTGTTGATCTCTTGGTTTTAAAGTGAACACACTATACTAAGTGACGTTAACAAAAAAAAGAGAAAAATTTTTATACAGACAGAAGGAGCATCTCTATCAACAGAACAGGATACAGCTAATCCACAGAGACAAATTTCAACCTGGGACTCAGAAAAATAAATCCATCTTCCTACCCTTTCCCTTTCCCTCTCTCTGTCACATTTCTATTGTTACGTTATACAATCCTTTCTGTTTTATTCATATAGACCATATATTTCTTCATAAAGATTTCTTCACTCAATATTTTAGTTTTTAAAAAAGAACTCTCTCTGAATATGCAATCATATAAGAGGAATCATTAAGTCTATATTCCAAATCTCCAAACTACGTGTTAGTTGGTACAATTCATGTGAGATGCTCAAAAGTAAAGTAACCAGTTGTGGCCAAAAAAAGTGAAAAGCCAAGTATTTTGAGTAGACCATGGCCATGCAGACAAGGGAGAGGCTGTTCCCAGAGATTGGGACACATTTGCTCCCAAAGTGGGCTGTTGGCAGTTGACACAGTAAGTTTCTAATATAAGAATATTTTTGAAAAATTCCAGTGGAAGATGTAGTTGTATATGGAACCCTATTTCCCATAGACTTTCATTACATGATTGTTGGGGCCTCTGAGAAAAATGATCACCTCTAAAACAAAGACAAACCTATGTGAGATTGCCATAAACTTTCAATTACCAGAAATTTTAAGGACCAAAACATTTATTGTCATCATATATTTATAAGGGCATTTGACTTGCAAATGAGTGACACTCTGTCCATAAGGAATCCCAGTCATAAAGGCTCATAGATGCCACTAATGTTTGGAAATGAGTAGGTCAGTTTACATTAATCACAACATGGGTTAAAAAAACAACAAAAGCAACATGTAGAATGTCCACTATGAGGTACGAGGCACATTGAATTATTTGCCAAATGAAAATGCATTATGGAGTGTAGGTAACAAACTATATTATGAAGTAAATCTCTGACCTAGAAGTTATACAGTTACAGTTTCAATGTTATGTTCAAGTGAAATAAATGAGAACAACAGAATTCTAGCTAAATCTGATGCATAATTTGATGTGCAGTTTTCTGCTTTTTGTTTGTTTCTTTGTTTTTTCAGTATAAAGTTATTTGTTTCACTGTTTTTTTTTTCAATGTAAGCACCTTGAAATTATAAGTTTATCTATTAGAGGTAATTTAATCCAATTTCCTATATTGTACAGGAATTTTTCCTGCTATCCTTTTCCCTACCCCTAACTCAAACTATAACTCCATGACCTGCACCAAATACCAGTGTTCCCAGATACTCCATTTGTTCTATCTCATTAGGACATCCCCCCAAACTGAACCAAATAAATATTTTAAACTTAATTTTCTCAGAGCCTTTTTGTCTGCTAGAGAAACTAGTACAATTGGATATTAAATTTTAAGTTTAGAATGAAGCACAAAAATAATAGATGTCATATACTAAAATTAGTTGGGAAAAAAGAAACCCATAAAATTTGCCAAAAAAATAAAAAGGATGTACTAAAATCTTATTACAGACTTTGTAAGCTTTCTTTCACATTAAAAGTACAAAATTGTTCTTGCAAAGATTCAAGAGATTTTAAGATTATTTAGAAACAGCTGAGCTGTGTATCATCAAAAAGACAAGAGGTAAGCGTTGGCGAGGTTGTGGAGACAAGGAACTCTTGTGTCCTGTCAGTGGGCATGTAAAGGTGCATCTGCTATGGAAAATATTATGGAGTTTCCTCAAAAATTAAAAATAGAACTATTATGATCCAGCAGTTCCATTCTGGGTATATATCCAAAGGAAAAAAACAGGATCTCAAAGAGATACATTCATTGCAGCATTATTTACCATAGCCAAGACATGGAAACAAACTAAATGTCTTTCAGTGGATGAATGAATAAAAATGATAACACACACACAGACACACACACACACACACACACACACACACACACACACAGTTATATTATTCAGCCATGAGAAAGAAGGAAATCCTGTCATTTGCAACAACTTGGTTCAAACTTGAGGGTATTATGTTAAGTGAAATAAGTCCAACAGAGAATAAATACTGCCTAATGTCACATATATATGTAATAGTTTTTTTAAAAGCCAAATTCAGAGAAACAGTGAGTAGAGTGTTGGTTACCAAAGTCTGGGGGGTTGGGGAAATGAAGAAATATTGATTAAAGGTGATAAAATTCTAGTTATAAAATTAACAAGTTCAGGGGATCTAATGTACAGCCTGGTGGCTATAACTAATAATACTACATCATGTACTTGAAAGTTGCAGAGAAAATAAATTAGGAAACATTCTCATTACAAATAAAAATAAAAGAAATGGTAACTGTGGGATTGGGTGGAGGTATTAACTAATGCTCTAGAGGTAATTATTTTGCAATATATAAATGGATGAAATCACCCCTTTGCACACTTTAAACCAATGTTATAAGTCAATTACATCTTAGAAAAGCTGGGACATGTTTTAAAAAGAAAAGGAAGAGCTGTGCCTTCAATATCTTTATCCCTTCTCTTGAGAGCAAGAGCTTTAAGGGTGAGTGGGGCAGGATGTGGGCAGTAAAGTAGAAGTCTGTCTTCTAGTGTCTTCTCCTGTGGCTGCAGGCCTAGCTGGGCCTAAGGGAACTATTGATAGCTATAACTTTTGGTTGTATTGAAAGTTTTTACTATTTCATTAGAATGGACATTAAACAAGTAATTGGTGACAGAGTAAAGCTTTCTGTTACTTAACAGTGATTGAAGAAATGGTGGCTCTGTCAGAGTTTGCATCCAAGAGTGGGGAAAAGTTCCATGTGGTTAAAATTTTAAAGGATGGTAGGAGACAAAGTAAGTTTGCTTAGATTAGCTTGATGGGTAAACTGGAGAATAATGTTCCATGCAGAGGGGCTACTTCTTGAAGCTGAGTGAGACAACAGGTCATACTAGGATTAAAGTTGCATGGGTGTATGTATCCTATAGAAAATAGAAAGAAATTTTGGAATGATTCTGGAGAGAATTTCAAAAAAATAGGACTGGTGATATAAATAGTCCCAATGATGAAAAGTAGTATAAAAGATACTAGCCAAATATGACTTTATTTTAAGGGCAATTAGCAGTCATTGAAGGATTTTCATTAGGGAAGGTATTTACATACGAACAAAGAATTTTCTGAAAATAATAGTGTACATTTCTGACACCAGCGTGGTGTTAAGGGAGTTTTAAACGAGCAAAATGCTTGTGCCCACACATGTTAATAATTTAAACACACATACTAAAAACCTACTGTCAGGAGAGTTACAGATATTTTATTTAATCCTATTTTGCCATGATGCAATTTAACTTTGTTATCTTCATCTGATAGGTGAGCACGCTGAGTTACAGAGTAGCAAATGTGTAGCCCAGGATTGCACAACCAGAAAGTGATGGAGCAGGAAATAAAATTCAAATATTTAACTCCAAAATCTAGTCCCTTCTTCTTATCTACTGCCATGCTTCTAGCCAAAAGTGAGGAGAAGCTGAATCATTTAACCCAAGGGTAATTGATTCAAATTTCAAATTCAAGGTAGTGCATGTCAGTTTTATTAAGCTAAGATGACTTGTTTTTAGTATCCAGGGATTTTTGCATTATTTGCCTTTTCACAGCATGAACTTTTAACTATAGCCTGCGTTTTCTCTTTGGCCGTAAAGTTATTCCCATTTACCCTCCATAATGTCCGTGTTTTACTAATCCACAGACTCTCCTCCTCTCTCTAACAGTATATATTCTGGCAATCTTCTAGGTCTTTCTCTCAAAGTTCTAGTTCTGAGACCCACTGGTTTTATTGGATTACTCCAGCAGTAACATTATACTGTAGGCCTGTACATTAGAATGATGTATCATAGTAATTCTAATGCCGTTATTCTAGTATGGTTTAGATTGTAATTCTAAAGCATTATCGAGATAGAACACTGAGCAATCTCTGAGGAAATTTTGTTCATTTCAGTCAGGGAAAGGAAAGTCCTATTTCGTGCATGAATTATTAAAGATGTACTTAAAGGGGTAGCAGTCCTTTTAATTTGGCAAAGCTCATTGTTTTAATTGGTAAAAGTGACAAATGACCTACAGCTGGCTGTACCCAGTGCCAAGGGAAACAAGAAAAGGAAGCAAAGAATGCAAACTTGTCTTAGAATTAAACCGTGTCCCAATATGAGTGGAAAAAATTCTAGCAGTTGTTTGACAGAGCTACCAATTAGTGTCCTACTCCATGGAAGAGATCATAAACTTGAAGGGGTTTCTGCACAGTTAAAGGGAGGTAAACACAGGCACTTTTATAAAACACAGCTCAAAGAAAATAATACATCAGGCCCTTTTAAGTGACTGAACATGCTATTAGAGCAGATAAAAAACCTAATAGAGCAGTACTTGCTGGTATTAAGATAGAAACACCTAGAGTTCCCCCCGATTTTAGTACTTACAATTTTATCCGGGTGACATGTTTTAGCATGGCTTAACCACATATTAGTAGAATACAGGCAGGGAGCAGTTTCTGTCCCAGATGCTGATGCTTCTGAGTTTATCCATTCGTCTTCCCAGATCTCTACCACTGTGTCCTCCAGAACAATAGGTGCAAAAAAAAAGTAGTAAGGCAATAAAATATAAATAAATAATTCACAATATCCAGAATCCCCAAATATACACAAATCAGATACCGGTAGCCCCCATATATCACGGTCGTTGGGTCCCTTAAAAATGCCATGTTATATAAATCCATGTCATACGAAACAAGGAACTAGGACAAATAAGGGGGTTAGGTTCCAAAAATTAAAAATCATACTATTATATTTTTTTAATTAAGAGAAATATCTTTATGAAAGCAATTTTCACCAGAAGTATAGCATATTAATATTATGTTCATTCCAGTCAGGAATATTCATGTTAGTATTAAATAATGTTTTCTTCTTCCCCAATTTCATATGAGATTTTTTTTTTGCTCTTAAAAGCTCTTACTATGTTCTGTGTTGTTCGGGGATTTCTCTAATTCGCAAACCCTGTTTGCGTGAAACCATGTTCTACGATGCTGTTTTGCACGAGGGTTTTACCCAGTGCCCCAGCGCTGTTAGAGAAAAACCGTGCTGAGGAGTGCTGTGCTGTTCGGGGTTACCTGTCGTTGCTCTCCTTGATTTTTGCAGTACAGACCCAGGCTGACCATCCGAATCTGTAAGTGATGGTCCTCACGATGTCTGGGCAATTATCAGGCACATCAGACAACCTACAGTTCCCTATCTTTTTATTATGAAGGTTTTCAAATATTCAGAAAAGTTTAAGGAATAGTTCTGTAACGATCCTTATACACCCCACATAGATTTAAGAGCAGTTACAGTTTTTATGTATTTCCTTAATCTCTGTAGATGTGCGCGCACACACACACACAGAGAGCTATGATTATTTTTGTTGCTCAACTATTTGAAAAAAGTTGCAGATATAACTACACTTTATCCTTAAATACATTTAAGGATAAATGTATTTATGTGTGCAATACACACACACACACACACACACACACACACACACAAACACATATATATTTAAAGTTTTCTCTTACTCTCTTTTCATGTAAAATGTACACTTCTTTTATTTTTTTTTCTTAATGACATTGCCTTTTGAAGAAATCAAGGTGGTATAGAATAGAATGTCTTGTAGTCTCGATTTATCCGATTTCCAGTGGTGTTGGGAAATATGTAACTTTATGCACCTCATTTCCCATAAGCAGAAAAGTAGCTGTAAAGCTCAAACTATATTAAACTTCTTTAAAACAATACTACTTTTTTTTATTGGAGACACTTCATAGTTGTATCACATCAGGAGTCGCACTTGTACATTAGCTTGTCATGTTACAATTAGGGATGTTAAGTCGGATCACTTGTTTAAAGGATAGCCTGGAAGTTTCCTCATGTTAGAATCCTGACGTTTCCCTACGCAATCTACAGATTATCTCCAGGGCGATACCATGGCACTGTGGGAATCGTTACCCCCCCCCCCACCACCAAATTTTTTAATCTAATGGTTGTGAATGTGCATTAATAGATAAACCATGTCAGATTCTTTTTACATTTATTAGTGGGCACTCTATAAAGAGACTTTTCTGATCAACACTTTGTCATTTTAAAATAGAAATTAGTCCATTGTTTCTTTGAAAAAGGTGTTGAAGGATTTGTTATCACATCAGGCTGAGATGAACTATTTTGTTTTACAATACTAATTTTGGGGAATGTGTTTACTTTTTCTTTATGAAAGTTTGTATGGTTTTTTAATAAATTGAGCACACAAAAAGGTTATAAATAAAAATCAAGGGGTATTGAAAATTCTTTCAATTTCAAGTATTATTTAATTACTAAGTTTGGGAATTTTTAAAAAATCAATATTTTTGAGAACTTTTTGTGTGCCGACCGATTTGTAAATTGACAACTATCCTTGCAAGTAGAATTCACCATTTTACATAAGAGAAAGTATAGAAGAAAATGTCTATGACTAAATTCATTGCCAAATATTTGATTAACAAATAAATTTCAGAGCCAAGACTAGAACCTAAATATTTCTTTGCTTTCTGTCTTGTTCCTTTTAGCTCTCTCCTACAACCCATAAGCTTCATATCATGTACAACAAACTGTCCCATGCACAAAACTGAGGTGGGCTGGAATCTATTGAAAGAAAGTGGATTGGATTAGGGTTTTAAATGTACCTGGGATTTTGTTTTTACTCAAGTATGGTGAGGCCAACAGATCAGGAGACGATGCCATTGAAAAAAAAAAAAAACAGTCTGTTACTAACGGTGTCCAAGAGGAAGGGGCTTGCAACCACTCAGGGCCACTGGAGAGCGTGCCAGCCTTGGTCAGGGCTCAGGGCTCAGGGCTCAGGAGTGAGGAGAATGTGTGAGCCAGAGAGAGCATTTTGTGTGGTTTCCACAGAAGGAACTGGGCACAGCGGGGCAGGCAGGCTGAGCAGGTTTAGGATTGGACAGTTTAAATCCTTCCCGTGGGCTCTGGACTGTATGGGCACCTGGCCCCAGGATGGTTTAGGGGAGGGGATGGTGTCTTGGGAGCCTGACAAGGCCGAGTGGTTGGTTTGCATTTCAAAGGCGTGCTGACTGGCAAGATGTTTGCTGTCTCTAGGACTCAGCTCTCCCACAGAGGGGCAGCCCCTCCCTGTGTCTACAAAGCCCCAACATTTCATAAAATACAAACAAACAAACACAATGAGCTATAGACATTGTCCAGAAATTAAGGAACTATAATGAGTTATGTGTCATTGTAAAGTTACTTAATATTCTAAGATTCTGCACTATGATAACATGTGACCATGACTAATGCAAACCTATTGTGTCATGGATCCATTAAGAAATCTTAAGCCCCGTTTCGTATTAGATGATTTGTCTATGTTAGGGAATGAATTTTGTTTTCCATCAACACAGAAACATAAGATACATTTACATAGAAGTATATCAGGAAAATCTTGCCAGTAATATAACTATGATTTTATTTTTAAGGAAACCTAAATATTATTTGCATGAAACCATCAGCAGTTTTTTTATTGTCATTTAATGTATTGTGTGATATATTAGCATACAGGTTCTAGATGTTCTCATGCTTTCATTTAAATGATTACTCTTCATATATGTCCTTTCTGTGTACTTTGTGTGTCATGTGAACCTTCTGTGTAGTTGATAATATTGTCATGATAAAAAGAGCATTTGCTCCGAAACAAAGTAAAAAATAGTTACTAAACTTTACTTCAATGTATTCATTAATTTTAGTAGCAATTCTGTTATTGGCATAGAGTGACAGTTCTGCATTTATCAGATGTCAGTGGCAATGATAGGAGATTTATAAGATGGTAGGTGACTGCCATCTGGGTGGCACTGGAGCGTCTGCCAGTGCGTGTGGCCAAGCAGAGGACACAAATACCACATACTGCAAAGCAGCAGCCAGACTTGCATCTTGTTGGATAAACAAAATATTTTTGGCTCCACCAGTGTATCTGTGTAACTAAAATAAACCTATGGCAATCAAACTACTTTCTATAAATAGCTGCAAGTTTATTTTTTTAACACCCAGGATATTAATGTGGAAATGACAGATGATAAGAGATCACTTTCCTGATATTTCAGTGCAGCTGTTTACAGATCCGTGATAAGCTCCAGAAGGCCTTCTGCTCTGAATAACCATTTCTTCAGAAAATTGGAAGTACCTCATCAGCACTAGGGTTAGGTTTCCTCAGTAAGGTTTCCGCATGCCAATTTATTCAGTTAAGTTTGTTCTGTTTTTTTGTTTTTGTTTTTTTTCAGGTAAATATTTAATGAGATATGTTTTACATGCTCTGTCAAAAAGAGGATTCAAAAGAATAGGAGAATAGATGAATCAACAGAAATTCACCATTTCTGTTGTTTGCCTATTGGGTTCATTTTGTTCAAGTTAGACCTACTCAAAATCAAAGAATCATGCTTGCCTTCAGAGATGAGTGAGTCTAAAAAGATAAAGATATAGAGAAATGAGACAATTGGTAAAAAGGTAATAATTTTTTAATGGGAAAACCAATAAAAGCCATTGACAAGACTGATAGGTGGGAATTCGGGTTTTAGCCAGCATTCGACCACAAACTGCCGTACTTCTTTACATTTCTTGAGGTGATTCCATTTTCCTCCGGAGACACTCTCTCCCAGCTTCCTGGGGACATACCCGGAGAAGCATGCGACCTCTCCTCTCTCTCAACTCATATTGCAACTCTTAGTCTCAGAGAAACTTCTTCCTGCAGTTTCCTCTTACACATAAGCTATTTCTAAAAAATAACTTCAGTAAGTGTAAGCCTTTGAAAAAAACATTTTTTTTAGCAATTTCTTCTTTTTGCCCTAAAATGAACTGACTTAATCCAATAAACAGCTAAGAGTTACAAAAAAATTGCAAAATCCTTAGCTACCCTCTTTGAATGGGGTCAAAGGAGGTGAGGAGGGAAAACACAGATATTACACCTGGGTAAATATTTATACGCTGTCTGCTGTAGTAGAAATGATGGGGGGGGGGGGAGTTTCTGTTGAGAAGTAATATAGAGAGGATAAAAATAAAGGGAGGGAGGGAGATAATCACTACTTTAACGGTAGAATCATCAACACATAAATTAATGTATGAATTGGAAAAGATGGGAAGCTGTCAAAATGGGTTCAGTGTGGATGTGCTGAGATTGTTTTTCCTTCTCTTAGAAAACATGCCTAGACAATGTATAGTTCCATGATTATTCCTGTTAGTAAACAAATGCATGGCCACTTTTAGAGCCATGGTTTCTTTTCTTCTATATTGGAACCCTTTATGAAATCCATCACGGAAAAAAAAATATATATGTGTAGAAAATACATGCTACAGCCCATTATAATCTTAGACGTGAGAAAGATTTTGAGCGCTGCAGACCCAGGGCACAAATTCTGGTTGCCTTTCATACTGTCACCTGATGCCCTTCATGGGAACTGGTGATTCTTAAATCTTTGATCTTGTTTCCGCTGTTGAGGGCACAAAGACAAGGCACTCTTAAATAATGCAGCTAGTGCAATCTCCTAGACAAATGGCAAATTAATCAGTCTCTAAATCCTTGTGTTTTGAAGACTTGTGCATTTTTTAAAGAAGATGGAGTAATTGTTTAGTGACTCGGTGCCATTGATTTTCATTATGAACGGCGTTGGCTGGGTCTGTGTCAGGTCATCGGGGAGAGATAGGCTCTGCATTGCTAAATAAAATGGATAGAGAGGTACTTCTTATTTCATATTCACCAGAAGAAGCGCTAATCCTTGAAGAAGTTTTGCATGACCTTCCTTTAAGCATTACTTTTGCCCATTGCATGAAATTTTCAGGAAATGACAAAAATTTCTTGGCGCAGATATCAACAAGATGTCTCAGCTTCAGTGGTGCAAAAAATTCCCCACCTGGGACAATTTTAAAAGAAGACGAGTCTAAAACAATATGAATATGATGATTTAAAAATATTCTGTTGAAATCCTTAGTGAATTTCATGGCTGTGGTTGAACATGTTTGGAATAGAACAATCAGATCAAATGAACACTATTTGCTTCAACTCACAGAGCAGAAGTTTTTTTTTTTTTACTTCTTCAGAAGTTCCATTTAAGTTAGGTTTTCTGCTATTTTCTTAAGGTCTAACTGAAAAATTTCATCAACTGGTCCTGAATTGTTTACAGTTAAAATGCTCCTTGTTAGTTCCAAGATAGCTATCATTTTCTATATTTTCTAGATGGGATTCTCACACATTTAGCTCGGACAGAAGATTGTTTTAAATTTATAGCCAATTTTCTCTCATCCTTTTCCATTTTGCTGAAGCGTTGATTATACTTGGTTTATGCTGATTCAAGTTTTTTCTTTTAAACATAACCAACTTTATTTATTTATTCCCCACTCACTAATTTATTTAGTTGGTATAGACTTCAGCATTAAAGTTTCTGTAAATGAAGTCTTTTCAAAGGCTTCAGCCTTTTTGAAGTGAAATCTAGAATTTCTGTGCTTTACAATGGCTGCTTTTTTTTTTGTCTTTGCAAGAAACAACAGTTGTCATATTGTGCTGAGTCATTGAATTACTCCAGAGAGAAGAGTACTCTAAAAGGATTTTGGCCTTGATTTTTTTTTTTTTTAAGCTATATGCCACAGCACTTCCCTCTTTTAACCATAACTAAGTGATCTGAGTCAGTGAGCTGTTCCTCTGTTCAGCAGAGAGAGAGCAGTGGTGCCTTTGCTACAGCGAGGTGTGTGTGAGATTTGGCCCTTTCTAATCTATGTCATAATTTTCTTCTAAATGGAGTCATCAGTCACTATTAAATAAATATATCCATGAAACACTTATTAGAAGACTCTGGGTAGTGGCAAACAAATCTTATTAGGTGCGATGTTACAATACTACGGAAAACTTGACAGGCAACTTAGAGCCCGCAAAGGTGTGGGTTCATTGACCAAATATGCCCTATATAGACTTTAATCAAGACCTCTTTAGAAGACAGTGAGCCATACTTAATGCATTTTGTGTTGTTCACATTGTAATAGTAACAGTCCCAAGATATGAAATAATGATTGTGCCATTTTCATCAGGTCAGTGAAGACGCGATTACTATTATCCTGGCTGGCCATCTGACTTTTCTCCAGAGAGGAAAGTCAACCTTGGGATTTCTATCTGAAAGGCCTAATCTTCAGCATATTCTAAGCAATGCTAAGTGTTTAATGACAGCAACCACTTCTTCTTCTTTTTTTTTTTTTCCAATCAGTCCATTACCATTTCAGGGAAGCCCTCAACTGTGAGACCTCAGGCAGATATTTTCAGAGGAGGGGGAGGTAGAGTCTGGTTTTGTTTTAAGTTATCTTGTGTATTAATATTATATTTTACATCATGTTTAACATTATAACTCCTTTTGTGACCGTAGTTGCAAATTTCGGGCCTACGTAACATGAAAAACACTTCATCTGAGTACTCCCATAAGTTCCATATAAGAATTATGATGTCAAACACTTCAGGATACAGTTTCTGCCTTCTTTATTGATAACAAACTAGAAATCTACTGTATTATCTCAGGGGGAGTCGGGGGGAGACAGAGAAGGAGCGAGGGTGGGAGAGAGAAAGAGTGTTAAGTGAGGTGAAAAGGGAAAATAATAAAGCAAATGGAAATTTGTGGGGCTTTACTTTGCATTTCTTACTTTGCTTAGCAGTATGTAGGCATAATAATTGGATGATTAATTGATAAATTAAGGATGATTCAACAAGCTTGAAATTACTTTGATAATGATGCAGTGTATTACTATGTGGATTACTGTCCCAAGGTTTATTTGACTTTGCAATTTGTTAATAAACCTACTTCCCTTACATAACTAACAGACAAGATGCAAGAGATGGTTCTCTCTTCTCTATTGATGAATTTGTTCTATTTTATTAGGACTATATTAAAAGGAATATGTAATGAAAATATTAATATCATTCCTCACTTCACTTACACCATAGATGTTTCTCTTTTCTAGAAGATACATCTTTAGAGAAAATAATGGTATACATTTAATGTCTCTAATTGATATAAATTATTTTTTGGTTTAAAATTTAGAATACATACTTCTATATTCTATCTAATATATAGTCTATAAACATAATCCTATATATTACAATTCCATATTTAATATATATTTATTTTTAGAAGTCTTGGTTATAAGGGAAAAGTGGTATTGTGTGGAGTATCTCAAAAGATTTATAATAACACAGAAACTAAGTGTGTTTGTTTGTCTCTGTATGTAAGATAAAATTAACTGATCCAGCTGTGTCAAAATCAAGAAGCATACTGAGGCTTAGATACCAGGAATGAGGGCCAGGGAGTAAAGCTATTTAAAGGGCCAAAGACAGTATCACGGTTCTTAGGAAAAGACAATAATGCTGAGGAAAAATAGAAGAAAACAAGAAGAAAGAAAGACTCAGTATGAGATGGATTAACTCCATAAAAGAAGCCATAGGCATGAGTCTGCAGGAGCTGAGCAAGGCTATGAGGACAGCACATCATGGACATCACTCATTCATAGAGTCACCAGGAGTCAGAGCCCACTCAATGGCATATAACACACATTCTTTCTTACCGAATTTCCATTATGTTCGGCTTGATGGTCTCTATTTTTAGACTATAAGCTCTTTGAGGACAGTGCCCATTAATAGTATGATTCATGCATTCATTTACAAGTGAGTTATCATGGTTTGTTAATATGACTAATAATGTTAGAGTTAGAAAAAAAGTTGGGTATCAGATGTGCAAAATGTCATTTATTAGTGGCATGAATGTAAGCAAGTTAGTTGATGTCTCTGAAATCATATTCAGTTTACCTGGCAATACTGTTGGGAGTGTTAGAGAGAATGTAAATACAGTGACTTGCATTGTGTTCAGTTCATAATAAATGTTTAATATTTGGTACATACATTGGACATCTACAGTGTCTGGCTTCTAGTAGGCACTCTATTTATGCTTCTTTAAAAGTACATTTGATACACTGAAGGTCTTAAATTGAGTTCCCCCAAAATAGAGGTGGTGACAAGGAGGTAGTTACATCTATTCTCTTCCTCATAAGATTTAACGCCCCTAAACTTCTGACACAGGCAAATTCCTGCCGATTTGAAGATGGTCACGGGGTGGAAAGAAACCAGACTCGGGGAAAGCTTGTCAGTGTATCTGTGGAACTGTCCACTGTCGCAGTGCTGAAATCACAATCAGGCTTAGTGGCTATGAGGCACAGCCCAGAAAGGGTCTTTACAACTAAATTATGACATTTGTGCTTAGAATTTCAAAAGCATAAAATAAGTATTTAGAGACTGGGGGTTATTTTTTTTGTTTTATATTTGCATTCTGCACGGCTAGCACAGTTCCTGGCATATATTAGATAGTTAAAAAGAGTATGTTGAATTAAAATACATTAAAGTACTGATAGTCTCCTACAGAACTGCTAACAAATGCATGCTGAAATCTTAGTGGAGAGGGTGGCATACTATTCTTAATTAGCTCAGCATCTTGACATTGTTGCTGAAGTAACTCCTTTGGTTTTTAATTACATCATTTTTGAATTCCTAAATCTAATGCTCTTGATAAGTAATCAGTGATAATACCCCATGATATTATAGCCTATAAAACATCTTTTGGGTTAATAAAAATGCTATTTTGTATAAAGTTCTAATGGATTTATTTTTATATGAGAACCTACAAATAAAAAATGCCACTTAACAGAAAAGAAAACAATTATGAAAACTCTCTTTTGAGAACCAGAGTTGTTTGTATCACCTACAAGGGGATATCTCTTTGTTTTCAGGTATGCACTAACATAAGAAGCCCTCTCCAAAGGTGTAAACATAAAATAACTTAATTTAACTATGACTTTAAGGTTGTTTAATTTTTCTGTTATTATTTCTATAAGCTTTTGAGATGAAAATATTATCTCATCATTAACTTCTCCTGTGAGTTAAAATGACTTCTCTTCAATACAGTTTGTGTTTCGACTTCAGTGACTTTTCATAAGGGATGTCTAACCCTAGCAATTCTGTGCAGTACCAGTATTTTCAAACAAACAAATTTCTAAGAGAGAATCATGGTCATTTCTGCACAGCAGACCCTCCCACTGTGAGAAGAGAAGGTACCATTATGTGTCATCTTAGAAAAAGTGGAGTTTTTGGAACATATGTAAATGTGTAGTCTTATTCTTACATAGCAGGGTTGAAGTATGATACTTAGAGAAACAGTTCCAGCAATATAGGACAACATTATCTCTTGCAAAAACATGCACCGTTTCAAAAATAAGATATTGGGAAGTTGATAATCTTTTGTCTGATCCTCAGACCTATCTGTGTCAGAGTTTTGTTGTTGTTTCCTTTTGTTTTATTTAAGAATCAAGTTACCAGATAGATCACTAACCTGGGAATGAATATGAAAATAGGAACACCGAAGTCTTTTAATACCATCCAAAATCCCTCCCTGCAACCTCTAGTAATAACTGTCTCTGGTTTATAAAATTCACTGGTTGAGATAGAACATGTGGAAAACAATTTCAAAGAAGGCTTTGAAATGTAGGCTTTGAATAATAAATATAAATGATACTAAACTTCCTCCTTATCCTGTTGTTTTAATATAATAGATAACTGCTTCTTTTTTTCCAAGTGTTTCTTAATACAGAAACAGAAATGCAGATGCAAACACATTTTCATATGATAAAAGCGTTTTGGAAATATTTGAACACCTCTTTGTAAACAAACATTATTTTATAATGACCATTCTGATGTGGTTACTTCAACAGGCTAGTGAATGTATAGAAGATACATTTTTACTCTTGAAATTATTGTGGATGCTATCTTATATACCACACTACTACTCTATAGCCTGACCTATTTATTGGTCAGGTTATAGGGAGTACAAACACATTCTTGTGGTTCACTTCTGTCCAGTTGCTCTCATTAACAAGAAAGTCCTTTCAACTCAAGTTTGAGGAGAGGAGGTAAAACTTCTAGCTGCAGAATGTCTGTTTAATAAGAAAAGATGTATCTTAAAAAGATATTTTAAAAAGGCAAGAGAAGCTTTAGAGCAGTGGTTGTCCAACTTCTGGCTTCCCTGGGCCACACCGGATGAGGAATCTCCTTGGGCCACACATACAATACACTAACAACAGCTAATGAGCTCAAAAAGGAAAGGTTGCAAAAAAATATATAATAATGTTTTAAGAATTTGTGTTGGGCCGCATTTAAAGCCATCCTGGGCCGCCTGCCTTAGAGCCTGTCCAGCGGCATGTCTAGGTAGAAACTGAGTAAGCCGGGAAGCAAGCTTACTCAGTTGGATTCGGGAGGCACAGGCTTTTTCTGATACACGTTTAATTCCCCGCTCTGTTGTTACTAATACATTGCATGGCCTCTGAGCCCTTCAGTTCAGTTTCCTTTTTAAATTTCTTTGGACCCAAATGCCCTTCTTCCTCCTTCACCTTTATTTCCCAGAAGAATATTAAAGTAACTAGAGGTGAACCAGTCTGGAGAGCATGCAGAGTTTGCATTTACTATTTCAGCAGGAACAGCTACTCTGCAAGACTGCAGCAAAAAGAACTACAATTCGTATTCTTCTGAGACGCTCTTCTAACACCTTCCACCTGTGCCCTAATATAAGCAGCTCTTCCCAAAGTTCTCTGTCCAGGGAAGTTCCCCCTGGCTCCTCTCCAATTATTATGGCAATAATTATATTGGATCATTTTGATCCTACTTATACTAAAATGCTGTTTCCACCTGTCCTATAAGGCTCTTATCAACTAGTTTGGGATACTGTACTTGCCCAAACATGGCTCACAATTCAGCAGTAAGTGGAACCAATACTTATTGAGCCTAATGGTTCTCAAGTTAGAGCTACCAATATATCCTTGCTCACCAAAAAAAAATGGTACAACATTTTTGAGAAAAAAAGTACTTAAAGATATTTGAACTATGTGTATGAAATTTGTAATGATTAACTTTAATAAGCTTCATTTTTTAATTAATTTTGAGTATATAAAACAACATAACAATCAAACGTCTACACCCCTCACAAAGTGATAAGCCCAGGTCTACTGTCTAACTCCGTACAGAGCTATTACGATACCATTGACTATATTCCCTGTGTTGTTTTCTACATCCTGTGAGTATGTATAGTTGACATTCAACATTAATCTATATTAGTTTAAGGTGTGCAGTGCCACCGTCAGGCATTTATACAATTTATACAGTGGTCCCCCTGGAAGTCTTGTACCCATCTGACAGCACAATCATTTTGCAATCCTGTAACAAAATGCCACTGACTGGGTGGCTTATAAACCACAGAAATGTGGTGGTCACAATTCTGGAAGCTGCAAAGTCCGACATCAAGGCAGCAGCATTGCTGTCTCCCAGTGGGGGCTGCCTTTCTGACACAGAGCTGGTGCCTTCTTGTCGCGTCCTGCGTAGTAGGGGCGGCTAAGGATCTTTCCGGGGCCTCTTCTATGAGGCCCCCATCCCATCCCATTCATGGCAGTTCTACCCTCACGCCTTAAGCATCACCCAGCGGCCCCACCTATTAGCACCATCACTCTGAGCATTTGGATTTCAACATATGCAATTGGGAGTGACACAAATATTCAGACCATAGCAAATACTAATAATATCTTGCATGAAAAAAATCTTTGTGATAAATATTAAAAGTTAGAGGAGAGAGGAATGGATTAAAGATATTCTCTAATGTCCTTTCTATGAATCTTCTGTATTTAAAAGAGAGGGATTGGGGTTTTCACCATCCAGGAAGATTTTAATCTAGCTCCACAGTCAATTTATTGATTCTTTCACAGGAAATTATGGAGTAATCAAGGCTTTCATTTCAGTGGCAGAAATTTAAACAAAGATAGAAAATATCGAAAAACCAAGCGTAAGAGATGCAAAGTACTGTAACAAAAAAAATAAGTAGTTTTTAAACCTGAAACATTATTTATAAAGCATTGTTATGTACAGATATGCAAAATGTCTTGATTTTTTGATGAAATGAACTCTGTGACTCACTGGTATTGAGAAACTGTCAGGAACCAGTGAGATGGTAACTGAGGCAAATGTCACCATACAGATGAACTCTTACAGTGGTTTTCTTAAGAGGATAGTAAAAATATTAAGACTGAATGACTTAAACAGGTCCCAGAGGAATATCATTCTCTCAATGTAAAATGCTTTCCTAGATACACTTAGAAATATTACACTGTGTGATGAGCAAAATAATAACCCATGAGAAAGTTCTCTATTTGACCTTTGAGAGACCCATCAGTGCAGTCCTCAGGGTGAATGAGGTTTGAAAAAAAAAAGCTTTACTCCTAGATTCAGTTTACCACGTTATTGATGTATATTCAGACAACGAAAGGCAAGGACAAGGAGGTGCGTTAAAATGTAACGGTTGACAATATAAGACAATGACAGCTCATACAGTGCTTTGCTGAAGAGGGTGTTTTAAAACTCCAGTTAGGTCCCACCTCAGTACAAAGCAATATAAAAACCATTCTCAGGTTTCTAAGATCAATGGCTTACTGAATAACTACTATAAGAAATCCCAGCTTTCAAAAATAGAAAGCAGATGGCCAACTTCTTCCTCCTATTTTTTGAAGGAAAACAATATTTGTGTGTATGGTTATCAAGATTTAAATTCAAATCTAGCAAAATTTATTGAGCACCTATTATGTGCAGTAGGTTGTGCTAGGTACTGGAGCTTATAGATGTATTTCTTTAAACCTCACAATAGCACATATTTATTTATATGTGCTAATATGAAAGTTAACACAGAATAGACATAACCTTGGTTCTTAACTTTGACAGCTTGATATAGAGAACAACAAAATTGGTTGAGCAAAAAACCCAAATCTACAATTGAAAATATCGAACTTCGTAATTTATGAAATAGTTAAATACAAACCAACATGTGACAGTATAAAATAATTTTAGGGTTAACTATAAACCTCTTCTCACTGTTCTGCCATTTCTGCTCTTAACTGATGTTGCAGAAATGTGTACAGAGCGGCAGTATCGGAGGGGTAACTTGCTGGGTTTGCATATACTCGGCCAATGCCAAAGCCATGGTGCCCTCTTATTAGGACACTACCCTTTGTTTTCTCTCTTGGTTTTAGAGGAGTGAGGGACATTTTCTAGCCTGACTATTTCTAGGAAATGGTCTCAGTATATTCAAAGGAGTATTTCCCACTGTCGGTTTTATATGCTTTCGTTTGTACGTATACTGCCTACAGCAGAAGGGCTCTTTTGGGTCAGCTGCACTTTGGGTGACAACAGCAGTTGCTAATATACCAGAAGTTGCCATTTTAGGCACTTCAGAGAGATACGAAGTTCTTGTGGATAGGAAAGATGGACAATTTAGATGTAGAAAGGACAGAAGAATATATCAGCAAATGGCAATTAATGCAATGGTCACAAAGGGCCTGGGTGGGAACAGATGTTGTATGTGTTTGGCTTCTAAAAGAAGGTTTTATCATCACAGTTAGGGCTCACCTCGCTCAAACTTTCCTTTAGACCTGGTTTTTGAAGTTAAGGAAGAGATAGAGACCATTTCACCCAGGTGTCTTCATTCTCCACATGGGAAGATATTCTCCTTCAAATAAATCTAAGGAAGTTTGGAAAAGGTTTTCAATGGTGGTGGACGACAAAGGAGCTCCATGTGTCACATAGTCTCATACAACCAAAGGATGGCAGATGTTGGTCTGGCTGTCAGTATTTACTTTTCTTCACCAAAAGCCCCTCTGTCTGCCAAGGTAGGACCTAAACATTTTTAGATCTGGCAAAGTGTTGGCAAGGTGATTTAATTTAAAAAAAAAAAAAGAATGAGGTACCACTATCTAAAAACCAGCAGCTTTTATTTGAAGGAATAGTGATAACTGACTTCTCTTGAAAAACTGGGCAACGTAGTAAGACTCCGGTGTCGTTGCATGGTAACGTATCAAATCTCCCTCTTTACTGTCTTCCCAACACTGAGGCTCTTTGTTTAGTTTCCATGTATCATTATAGTCACACTGTTTTTCTCTTAGAACTTAGGATAAAAATAAAACTTATAACCATCCTTCTATTGAATGAAGGAAAATTAAAAATAGACCAAGAAGGTTGTAATACGCATTGGCTGTGGTAGTTGATTTGGAGACTTAAAAAATACTGTGTGTGTGTGTGTGTGTGTGTGTGTGTGTGTGTGTATGAGGGCTGTCCGGAAAGTATCCAGCAATGTCCTATGAAAAATAGAGCCATTTATGGCTGGATTTTTTTCTGGACAGCCCTCGTACACCTTTATATCTCTATATATCTCCAGATCTCTATCTACCTACCTATATATCTTGCCTATCACTATATTCACCCCAAGGGCTGGAAATGTTTCTTTTCATTTTGTTGTTCCAGTGTCTATTCTAGAACTGGGTACCAATTAGACATAGGAATCAAATTTAGTGAGTAACCACTGATTGTGAAATTACACCTGAGGTGAATGATTTTAAGAGCAATCTTACCTGAGTTTTCATTGAAATGTTTTCCACTGACTTTAGACTTGATTCAGCTAGATGTTAAATATTTCTCCTTGGGATAGTACTGGCAGAACAGTAATGCATTTTGTATTTTCACTGTCTTTGTCATAGTCTCTATCATCAGGCTTTATTTAATGGCAAGCTTATCTCTTTAGAAAAAAGGGTGATACTCTCCAGTGACATGGACAGGATGGAGCTGGGCAGAGATGAGGCATGGTAAGGAGTCATGGTTTAGCCCAGGAATCAAGTGACAGGATGGAGGGAAGTCATTAGGAAACACAAAGTCAGTTAAGAAAATCAGAGTCCAGAAAGTAAGAAAAAAAGATATGGGCAAATGGGACTTAACAGTTGCCTTCTGCTTTTTTTTTGTATAGGTTCACTTATAACTACCTGCACCACATGCATGAGCACAGCTTCTCAAAGGCACTACTCTAATCTACACCTAATTTAGGAAATCAAATGTAAATGAATTTAAATCATATTTTATATGGTATACCTTGATTAGACCTGATCAGAAATCATTTTTTCTTGACTGAATTTATGCAAGATACTGATTTCTGTTATTTAGAGTGGAAGATACACTCTTTGGTCAGGCATACATTTACTAAATATTTTATATGACACTGGTCTACAAATAACTAATATTGCCCAGATTATTCTTATTCATATTACTTTTTATTATAAATAATACTTTCCTACATTTCTCCCCATATTCATGGAATACCTTGTAAAATGGTTTTATTGTTTACCTCTTATTTAATAATACGTATACTTCAGAAAAAATGGTTGCAGCAGTATTTGGATGAACTTTTGTTAAGAAGTAAAAAGTTCTGCACTAGGGCATAAGATATACAAGTGTCACTTTTCAAGATTTGCAGGTAAGAAATAAGCTTATTTTCATAAATGAAGGAAGGACACAGAATTCTGTGTCACTTTGGTGTCCCTTTCCCTTTACTGCAGCTCTCATTCACAATTGTTCTGCTACCTTCGCTTGGTTACTATCCTCCTTTTAAAGAAGTGCTGGTGACCTCAGACAATGAAAAAATGCAAAGATATTCACGGAAGGAAAACAGCCTGTTTAGAAACTCCACAAACAAATTTCCACAGCACAGGATTATATAAATAAAGAACTTGTACCTGCATATGTAAGGTTTCTTAGACAAATTACATATTTGGGATGATTCATTTGGAAAACTCTGTGTTTCCCCTATAGCCCAGTGGTCACACGAGAGCTTCCGAGCCAGAAGGTCTGCTGAGCAATGGATGTCCCACTTGCCAACACCCGTGGGAGGATTGTGTTGGGTTTGTGAGCCTTCCGAGAGTAGGCATTGACCTAACCCTTTACACAAGTTTGTGGTGAGACACCTGGGACCTGGGGTTGTGAATGTGTGTAGTGGCTTAGTTATTTGAGTTCTCAGCAGACAGTCTAGTTAGGGCAGAAGTTCCTAAAACTGATTTTAGGGATTTCCAGTTTCTTAAATGAACCTTAAAAAAGGTCATTGTGCCTTTGCAAAACTAAATAATTTTTAATTCTTCATTTCAAAGACCCACCGTGATGCTAACTTTCCATTTTTGGGGGTGCTGCACTGATGTTTACCATCTGTTTCTGTGTTTCGGTTCCCTCCTTTAAGATAGCACGAATACTACTTGTAGCTCCTCCTCCTTTATACTTAACATCTCATTTGAAAAATTAAGGGGACTGTACATGTTCATGGATATTTTCTTCACATTCTGAAGGAAATTGCAATACTTCCCTTCTCCCGCACTAGTGAGAATTGACTTATTACATTTTCAGTACATCTGTAACCAAACTCTGTGAGTTACACTAATAGTCTATGAGTATAAAATATGATATATAACCATAAATATATACATGTGTATCTGTGGGTACAAAGATGGAACTATAACTGGCACACATATCTTTACATACTTTTTAGGCATTCACACATAGGCCAAATTGAAGCAAAAATAATGTAAATTGATGTAGAAATATTTTATGTAATAAATTTAATTATAGAACATATAACTATGGTAGTTATGATATATAAATTGTATATGTGTAAGTATTTATAGTAAGTTTATATTCAATTATTACTGTTATTTAGGGAAGTATAAGCTAATAATGAGGCTCCCTGGATAGTGCTAGTGTTGACTGGAAATAAAATATCATTAAATACCTCAGAGACCCAAAATCCTCGTTATTAAATAGTTGCTTTCTGTCTGAAAGTATATTTTTATTAGCAAGTTACTTAAAACATTTGGCGTAATTCTTTCATCTGTTAAAATGTGACTATCACACTTGTCAGAGAGATGTTGAAAGGAGTAAATTAGATTATGCACATATAAAACGAGGCAGATTATCTCATTGGAGAAAAAATAATACCAGTAAAATACTGAAATGCATTGAAAAATATGTACAAAATATTTATGACTTATTTGTGTTGAGAATGGCTCATTCTTACTATTTTGAATCATTGCTTTCAGTTACTTTTTATGAAGTAAAATATCTGATTTTTTTCATTTTTAGCTAACAAATAAGAACTGTAACCTGAACTTTATTCAGTTACCTTTTTTTTTTTTGAAATTTCTGAGCTGATCAGCTATTTGATAGATGTGATCAAAATAACTAATCAAGTACCACTGGGCTCATTTTGTTCAGTCTGTGCTGAAAAGTAGTCAAGAAATTTGTATTTCACTTTTGTTTGTAGATTGGTAGATCCTATAATTATGTTGCTTTTAAAATCTAATATAATAGATGTTTTGTTAGAATATTAATGTATTTTATAAATGTAATATATTTTGATGTTGTTTAAATGTTACGTTATTCATTATATTCAATTACAAAAGGATTTGGCTCTTGCAAAATGTATGCATCCTTGTATTATAGGATGTGATTAATGCCTGCTATTTCTAGGGGTGTAATTTTGGGAGCAATTTTCCATAAAACTGCTTAAACTTTTACCTTATAAATTTGAAATCATTTGGCATGATATTCATTTAACCAAATTACTATGCTAATAGCAATTTCTCCTAAATAGCTTTCAAAAATATAGTGGATATGTGCCTCTCGCCAATCGATGGTATTTAGGACTTGAGCAATGCTTGTCTTTCTGTACAGCGGGAATGCAGGTTAATACTTCTTGGTACTGGCCTTTATCTATGGCCCGCCCGAATGTTGCTAACATGAATTGAAACCTAATTATAGGCAATTTCCTCAAGGAGAAAAACAACTTTCAAAGGTTAATATTCAATTCTTTTAGCCAACCAATGTAAAGAGAATGAATAATTCATTTATTTTACCATTAAAATCATTAAGTGCCTACTATGTATAAGATACTAACAGGTGAATCAAGTTCAAGGACACATAAGGTTAAGACTACATCTTCAAGCATAGTGTATTAGGGAAAAGGCTCCATCAGGTTGACAAGAGAGGGGGAAAAAGTATTATGAGTGCTAGAGTTAGGGAAATGAAAATGGATTGGGAAATATTTACAAAATATTTGTACATATTTAAAATAATTATGCATATAATTATTACTATTAGGAGTCGTAATAGAGGAAATAGAATTACGGCCATGTTTCTAAGCAAAGTCATAGGGCTGAGACCATGGTAAATGATTCCAATAAAAGAGGTGACATGAAGTCATAAGATTGCTCAAATTCATTGAGGGAACTTGGAAAAAACAAAGCAATCAAGGAATAATTTATGGGGAAACAGAATTAGGTATTTAGAAAAACAAAATGAAACAGCAAATAAGCAAAATAAAGACAGAGTTAAGAGATCAGAGAGAACACATTTTCTTAAAAACAGTCAAATGCGGGAGGAAAAGAGAACATTGGTCCTGGGAAGTCAGCCTGTGAGAGGAAGGGCCCCAGGGCGCCATCTCTTTGCAGTCATAAACAAAAAGACTACTTTGGGATGAGGGGAGAGAGTTTGGACTCTCTCTCCCTAGGATAATACAAATGATCTGCACAGAACCTTTTACATGTTCTCAGATCATTTATGAATTTTGTAGTCTACCCAGGGACTCTAGGTTAAGACAGCTTTGGAAGAAACAGAAAATATTTTCAAAAACAACTGCACTAAGTTCCAAAGATCAAGCATCGGCGAAGCTTAAGCGATGGAATACAGACCTCTCTCCCTCCTGATCCTGCCCCATCCACAACAACATACTTCATTTTTTCTCCTTACTTACGCTTAATTTGAGAATGACTGTAAGGATGGAAATTAATATGAGCGGACTGGTCAGTGGTTCTGATTTAAAACCTAATCCCAGGAAAACCTCATTTCTTAGCCAGTAACTGCATGGTTAAAATAGGTAGACGGAATCAAGAATACTATTTAATGGAAATTGGGGAAAATGCTATCTAGATAGTGCTCAGAACTGTTGGGATGTATGCTTTCGACAACATTTTAAAAATGGGCTCTGTGATTTTCTGCCCAGAAGTGTCCTCTATTTGGGGAAAGCTCCTGGACTATCACATTAGGGCAATTTACAAAGAGTAAAAACCGCAAGAGAAGGATTTGTGTGCATGCAAATGATTTATTAAGGAAGTGCTTCCAAATGCAACTTGTAATAGAGTGAGAAAAGCAGGACAGTACAAGGAAAAAGCCTGCAAGTGACTTCAGGCAAAGTTCCAAACTCAGCCTGATTCACAGAGGAACTGTAGACTATAAATTAAAATTCAAAGTTCATCCCAACTGGAGATGAGGGAGTAGGACTGTAATACTGCTTCTGCATAGGTCATTCATTGTTTCAAGGTCATGATTGGGAGGTGGATGGTGATAAACTTCAAGGGACTTAGAGGTATTATCCAATTCAGGCAAAGCGTTTGCAGTAATCCTTGGACAGTCCTGGTAATATTGTTGTAACATTGCTAATAATATCCAAAGAATATTATGCTTTGTAATATTCTTTGCTCTGAAACAGTTTATTAATATAATCACTGTAGCTTTTTTACATAAGCGTTAGCCAGGTAGACCTTTTTCATCCATTTGTATTTAACTTGTATGTACCCTTATGTATGTTTGTGGGCATGTATGTATTTAAATTGAGCTATAATTGACATACCACATTATATACAGGAGTATGACAATGATTTGATATTTGTACATATTGCAAAATGATTACCACAATAATCTAGTTAACATTGGTCACCGTGCAGTTACAAATTTTTTTTCTTGTGATGAGGCCTTTTATGATTTACTCTCTTAACAACTTTAAAACATGCCATACAGTATTATGAACTATATAGTCATGATGCTATACGTTATATCCCTATGACTTACTTATTTTATAACTGGAGTTTTTGACTCCCTTTACCCATTTTGCCCAACCCCTCAACTCCCTGCCTCTGGCAACTACTCCTCTTCCTGTGAGTACGGATTTTTGTTTTGTTTTTGACATTCCACACATTAAGTGAGATTAAGCAATAGTTGTATTTTTCTGTCTGACCTGTTTCACTTAGCACGATGCCCTCCAGTTCATCCATGTTGACCTAAATGGCAAAACTTTTTTTTTAATGGCTGAGTAGTAGTCCATTATGTGCAAGTGTATATGTATGGGTGTGTGTATGTATACCATATTTTCTTGTATTTATAATTTAAATACATTTCTTATGAGTGAATTATAGTTGGATCTTACGGTCTTTATTCAATCTGGCAATCTCTGTTTTTATTTAGAACATTTAAACTAATTGCTTTTAGTGTGATTATTGATATGGGTAGGTATACATATATTATCTTGCTCTATGTTTAGTTTTTATATCACGTGTTCTCTGTTCCCTTTCTACTCTTATTGCCTTCTCTTGGAGTGAATGAATATATTTAAAATTTCCATTTTACCTCCTTTGTGAACTTACTATCTATAACTCAATGTATTGGTATTTCAGTGGTTGCTATGAAAGTGGAGTCTACATCTTTAACTCACCACAGTCTACTTTTAAGCAATATTGTAATACTTCACTGTAACGTGAATTTTAGATATACTTTTTTTTCCTATAAACATGCTTGAGCTTTGCTTAGTGGTTCAGGGTAATTATTTGGGAACAGTGAGGTACTTTTTGAGTCCTGATTTTTAAAGTTTTGTGAGGTGGGATTGGAGGAGTGCCAATCTAGGTCTAATTACTCCTCACTAGAGAGGCAGGGTCTGCCTTTGTAGTATTTTGGTTTTCCGGTGTAACTGCTAAAAAAGTTACTATTTCTAGTCCCATGTAAGTTCTGGACACTGTTTCATGTAAACCATTGATAGGTTTTTCTTCCTGAAGATTTTGTAAATTATTTGTCTTTTACACTTGACTGAAATTTATTTTTTAGCATATATTTCATTTTGGTGAATATTTCACATGCATTTGAACAGTGATTATATTCTGCATCTGTGTAGTGTTCTATGAATGGTGGGTTAGTAGAGATGGGAGACAATAATATTCACACCATGTTTATAATCTTACTTGTTTTTTCTCTGGTTGAACATTTACTGAGTGGGGTGTTAAGAACTCCAACTGTGATTATATGGTAGGTTTGCCTCATTCTTCTTTAGTTTGGTCAGTTTTTATTGGAAGTTCTGATATTAGGTATAATATAAAAAAGTATGGATTTTTATATCTCCCTGATGAGTTGATCCCTTCATTTTTATCAAATTTTCCTTCTTACATCAGCCAGTACTTCATGTTTTGAACTCCATGTTCTTTTTGTCTGATACTAATATCATCACATCAGATTCATATGTTTAATTGTAGCCTTTTAAAAATCCTTTTACATTCAACTACCTTCAGCTATTTTCTTCATATTTAATATTACTGATTAGCAGAACAGAATTAGGGCTTGTCGTTTAATTCAGACTAAAATCTGCCTTTTAATTGGTGTGTATAGTTCATTTACATTTAATATAATTATTGATGTGATTGGTTTTAAGTCTATCTGCTTTGTATTTATTTTCTATTTGCATTATTTTCCTTCTGTTTTTGCTTTCCTAGATCTTTATTTATTCTTAGTATTAAGTATTTCAGTATTACATTTTCTTCTCTTTATTACCTATATTGTTAGTGACATTATATTACATTATATTATATATATAATAACCTATTTCTTTTTCCGTGTTCCTAAATTCAGTTACTGATTCTACCACCTAGGTGTCTCAGATAGAAAACTCACATTCTTGGACTTTTCCTTTGAGCTCACCAAGTTTATTTTTACCGTTCCAAAACTTTAAAATCCAACATCTCTTCTTTAAAAGAAATCAATATGACTGCTGCAGTTTGGGATCATATCACCTCTTACCTGATGAAATATTATAGCCTCTAAACTAGTTTGTCTTCTCATTTACCCATTCCCAGTCTATAATTTTTAATCAATGTTGAGATTCAAGGTCTGGCAATAATACAATATAAGATCATGTGACATGTGAAGATCAAAGTAGTATAGACCAGAGTGTTGAACAGATCTCCTTGCCTCGTGCAGCTTGTTGTATGATGGAGAAACTACTGTAAGATAAGGAGAATGAAGAGATGGGAAGATAAATTGGGGGAAAAGGAAAATATTGAAGACTAGTTATAGTGAGTGCAGAGATTTCTGTGTAAAGATTATGCGTAATATCACAGAGACGAAGGAAACGAGGGCTGGTAAATGGGGTAGGACTCTTAAGGGGAAGGAAGATGCCACCTGGAGACAATCACCTTCAATGTTTTGGCCTTGCCTCGCAGATCCTTAATCTATTCATAGTGAGGGCTCAAATGGTTTCAGTGGAAGGATAAATAAATGACTAAATATGGGTGAATGAGCAAGTACCTCACTATTTAAGTGACACATTTTTGCTTGTGCCCAAGATCTAACAGTTTTTCCCCTAGTGAGGTAAAGAGAATTAAGTTTCTCAAAGGAAAGCATTTCTGGGATAAGCTTGTTGAAAAATTTAAGGTCATTGCTATAAAGTTAAGGAGATAAAAAATGCATAATTTGAAGACTGACAGAAAAAACCACTGTAATGGCTAAAGGCATTCTGAGCCACTTGACATTTACACAGTTGCTATGTAAATTTAAATGATATATCATAGGATTCACATAAGTCAGAACATTTATTTTCAAAATGTTTTCTTTCAAAAATATTAAATGCCTATTATGCTAATTGGAGAAATTGAAAGGTGATATTAGCAAATCTATTGTAGTCTGAGTTAATGTACATCATTCTTCAAGTTTCAAATTAAATTCAGAAATATTCATGCTCTTCTAAGATTGCAATTTTTCTATGATCTGATGACATTCTAAGGTTTTGGATATGTTATCATGTGTATTTATTCACACACAATCAATTCGAGTAGTGAAACAATTACCAACTGGATACTGAATAAGAAATAGCATCTGGCATTTCCACTTAAAGTAGAAATAGCCTTTCCCCCTAACTTACTTAATATATGTAAAAAAAATCTCCCATCCATTTTACATCTATGAGATAGGTGTGGTTTTCTCTTTGGTTATATAGTTTATGAATCTTTTAGAGGGAAATCGGTGATAGCATGACTTTGGAGAGCCTTGAGAAGATACTTCTCTTTCCTTCCTTTCTTTTCTTTTCTGTCATGCCAGCACCTCCGACCTTCAAGATTTAACTCGAGTCACCTCCTCATCAATCTTTCCCTCTCCAGTAGGCCTGGTAAAAGTAATCAGCATTTCCTTCCTGTCCCACTGAATCCTTTGCAAACATCTTTCATCGCCAACTCCTTTTTCGGCTGTAGGAGATTTAGGTGGTAAATATCAGCGTAGTAAGACACATCTGATCATATTCAACTTCAGTAAATCCTTCTTCAAATGTGTCTACTCCAGCAATGTGGCATTAACCCCAAACCTTTTCATGTTTCTCACTAGGCTACCCACATTTTGGATAACAATTCAAATGGAAATTCATTTCTGTTCACACTGTGGTTATAACCAGTTCTGAGTCCTCTGCTATGAATCTGTTCTTTGCTAACAAAGGCTCTTCTGTCCCTCATCATGGTAGTGTTTTAATCTTTTGTTAAACATTCACACTTCACCAATGAGTAGAGATGAGATTTACCTTCCCCAATTGCGTTTAAAGCAACTCACCTCATTTGTGTTTTATTAAAAACGGTACTTTCATATTATAGTAGCAAGTTTGTTTGCAGGAGTCAAGGCTTCCAATTTTAGAAATTTGCCAATTAACCTACAGTGTCCAACTCTGTAAGTCAAAATGACTTTATTAAGTTCCTATTCCTAGGTCAGCATCATATTCATATTAAGAAGATAGCTCTGAACTGTTTTCATTGTGGACATTTTAATGCTTAAATATCTATTTAGGACTTGCTTAGAACATACACACATTCATAAATTTATATTCTTACGAATATTTGGTTTTATATGTTCTTTATTTCTATTAGGCATTCGTAGCCAGTGGCTAAACAGAACTTGATGTCTGTAACAGGAGAATTAGCAAATTCTTGAATCAAAATTTTATTTATAACTGTTGATAAAGAAAGAATGAACACTCTAATTAAGAGAAAGCGTGCAAGTGTATTAAAGTGTTGACTGAGCCTGGGGCTCTGCTGTGGAAATGGAAGACAGTAAAAACTCAAACAAATTATTATTAACTAACTTTATTAGTATTAAAGAAGGAAGAATAATTTATATCAGAAAACGACCAGTTTGGATAGCTGAAAAGAGGATCCAAATTAATGCATTTGCAATGGTTCTTCTGTGTTACATATATTGATCATCTTTTGATCTTCCTCTTTGAGATAAGTATGTTTGTACCAGTTTACATTTGTTTTTAGTAAAAAAAAAAAAGTATTTACATGGAAGTGTACATGTGTATGAAAGCTTGTTAAGAGACCAATTAACAAGTCAGATATTTGTGTGAAAATATGGTAACTTTTCACTCTGCGAGCCTTAATATTTGCTTCCTTATTGCCTTTGCCATGCATTTAATTCTCTCTCTTGTGGAATAGCCATTCCTTCAACTCATTTGTAAGACCATTCCTCTGTGTAACTCCTAATTCTGTCTCTTGACTGAAACCTTTCTATATATAGTCCATATATCCATCATTGTTTTGAATGTCTCTAGTGTTTATTATACATCACTGCATTTTTATTTACCATTGTGTCTGTATTGTCATCTGCAACTGAAAATGACTGGGAGTTGTTTTCTGAGTGTTTTTTGTTTTGAAGGTTTGGCATAAAATCGTGCACTGTGTGTATATTTCTTGGTTGCCCTTCACCCTTTCACTAAACTACTCCTAACTTTTCTGTTAACATTCTCTTTGGACTTTTCCACTCTTTTGACTGTCCTAACCTGTTAATACACATTAATTTTTCTTCTCTAATTTCATAGCGTTTTTACTTGCATTTATTGGCAGAGTTTATTGTGTTCCTGTTAGACGTTTACACGTCTACCGCTATATTTTGAAAAGCAAAGTTCCTATCTTTGGTTTATTTTACAATTATTCCACATTCATGGAGAATTTTCTATGATGCCAGACAATAATCCTTTTAACAAACTTGCCACCCTAACACATAACCAGAGGGTTTAGCAAATCTTAAACAGTTAGTAGATGTGTTGTGAATAGATGAATGAACGAATGAAAATTCTTTTATTTGGCACTCTCATATTTACTGATACTGGCCATGTTCAGTAAATAATTTATTATTGTCTTAAATAATAATAATTACTTTTTATAGGAGAAACAAGTATATGTTCAACTCTAGGCAGCATTTAGCTGGCCGTTTGTAGCAGTGTAAATTTGTGAAGTTAGACTTGGCCATCAAGTACCAGATTCTAGTTGACTTGCTTGAATTACTCACTCGTATACTATTTAGGTTTCACTTTCCCAGTACAAAATGAGGCACTTAGATTAGTTGAAAGGGTTGTCTTTTGCAAACATAAGGTTTCCTCACTTTAAGACTAATTATCTTTGTGTATAAATGGACCATGGAAGTTGCATACATGTATTATACACTGTGTGACTTGTTTAAGTAGTTTTGCTTTGATTTAGAGTTTAAAATGACCTCTCTTTCCCAAAAATAAATTCAGAGAAAGTGTAGCAGAAAGTTGCATTGTGGTAAGGCCATGGATATTGAACTCAAAACAGAGTTTGTGTCTAAGTACTACCATTTCTTAACTATATTAAGCTGGGTAAAAAATGTGAAGTCTTTCTAAGTTTTCTAATATTTATAAAGGGGAGAATAATAAAGTCTACTTCATAGGTTATGACTCTCAATGCCATAAAGCATGTGAAGTATTAAGCACAGTGCCTGGCACATTAGCAGCACTTGAGGAGTAGCAGTTACTATAATTTATTACTGTCGTTGTTATTGATGTTATTATTATTAATACTAGAAATAATTCTGTGTTAAGAAAACATTTCCCCTGAAATAGCTGACTCTTTAGTTTTGTTACCATTTGATTCTTATTTTCCCCTGCATACTATTCCAAATTTTGAAATTTCACTTGGACAGTTGGAATTCTCACTTTTGGTTATGTAAATATTTCATTAGGGATTTTTTCAGGTCTTCTAGGATTATAGTCATGCTTCATTAAGTCAGCTAAACAATAGGTAATTTTGACATACAAGGGCTGTCCAGAAAGTATCCAGCCATGTAATATGAAAAATGGAGGCATTTATGGCTGGGTTTTTTCTGGACAGCCCTCATATATTTAAGAGATATTAGGATTCATTCAAGAAAGTCTGCAAATTGAACACTATTCACCTTCACAAAAAACAAAACAAAACAAAATAACAACAAAACAACATTCCCTGTGACCTTTGTGTTATATTCATCATCTTTCAATAATAGGAAAGCTCGATGTTTGCAGATAGAAGCACCAAAGTTTAAGAAAACCCATTTGAGCAGATATAAAATGGGGATCATGAAGTTCTGTTTTATAGCATAGTGATTATTTGATCACATCCTACTTGTTATTTTATCCTTTGTTCTCCGAATATCTCAGAAACAGGCAAATATATAATAATACTAATACAATCATACGGTCCAAGAAAGAGGAACTAAAGGCCATTTAACCAGCCACAGCAGATGCTGTTAGCTGGAACTCAAGCACCCCGCACTCTCAAGCAACTGGCAAAAAAAAGCCAAGAAACACCACTACAGTTATCCGCCTTGGGTGCCAGTTAAGTAGGAGTCTGCTGTATTTCCTTCTTGATTAGCTCATAGAAATAGTAACTACTTCTCTCCATCTACCAAGACCTTCTGACAGTTTTTGCTGAACAACTTTCTAGAGGCTCTTTGAAATGCCTAATTAGTTGCCTCTTAAACCATCATGTGGTGACTAATGTAGAGTACGCTAGAGGCATTCATAGAAAAGTTGTTGACTGGCTGGAGGTCATAGTGTTTTTTAGAGAAGTAATTAACAAACATTTACTGAATTTTCACTCTGTGCAAAGTAGTCTGCTAAGCACTTAGAGTAAAATGGTATTGAAGGTTTAGCTCTGATTGTCTGAAATATGGGCATATATGTGTGTAAGTAGGTCCTGTCAGTTCTTTATGTCACTGTAAATATGCAGAAATTCATACCTAAACAAGCAGGGGCTCGTGCAGGAAGGCTCGGAAGGGGATACTCAGGAAAGTTTCCCAGACAGTCACATTCTTCTTAATGGAATTTGATTCAATTTGTAAATTTGGAAGCTTTCTGAAATAAAACAACCCTGAAACAAACCACATCTTTCAGATGGCTCAGAATGAGATGAGTGAATGTTTTTTATTTCCGTGAGATTTACACCTTTATGTGCATTATTTAACCACTATTTAAATGACCTAAGTAGTGGATTTTGTAATGCTACATTTTTCAGGCTCATAGCCCCCTTAATAAATGCCATTAATATGTCTCAGTACCATTAGACATACTGTGACAGACTCCAGAACGCCCTGTCTGCCTGGGCAAAATATTTTCCCTGTTGTTCAGAAGTAGTCTGTTTTGGGGAATCACATAAGTGCTGAGAGAATAAAGAATCTTTAAAGTCAAGGGACAGGGATCCTTCCTTATTCCTGACCTTGCCTCCTGGGGATTGTAGTCAGCTGGTTGGCCAGCCAGAGTGCTCCTTTCTTTGCTATATTTATTTTTTAATCATTTGATATGACAAAAAGTTGTCATTAGTAATGGAATACTGAGACAGGATAATGGTTTGCCACTTTGAAAGGAAATGTCTATAGAGCTTTACCTGTGGGAGATCAGAGTCATGTCAAAACATTCTGTTCTGTAGGATTAATCTTTTAAATATGTTAGAATACTTCCATTTATAGAACTCTCTTGTGACTTACAAGCAGTGACATTCAGGTACTGACAAATGGATTGACAAAATCTTTCTGGGGCTTAATAATAGAAATAGAGCAAGCCACACCAGGTAGGTCTTCTTTCTGCATGAGTTGTGTAGGCATACATCGGATTGAAGGTGGGGGCTGATCATTTCTTTTTTGGATTTTCTTGTATCCTTTGATTCTGAATGAATTTTTAAAATGTCAGGTAGTGATGTTACTTTTATTGAAATATGAATATTTGTCTTTAGAAATATTGGATGTGTGATATTTATCATATGCCTAGGATATTAGCATATGGTGACACAAATTGTTTCCTACTATGTGAAAAACACTGAACAGAGTGCTATGGAAGATAACACACTTCTTAATTCCATGTGGCATCCAGCAATTCCCTGGATACTTCTTGATTAACCAACTTTTGTTGTAATTAGTATAAGTAGTGCTTCTTTTCTCAGAAGGATTTTTTATAAACATTTTAGCACAAAATTATGTTAAGATTTTCAATTTGAGATGGCAATCTGTGCAAAGATATTGGCTAACCTTCTTGATGAGCTTATTAAAAGTGTAGTGAAGAATAAAAACAATAGTAAAGAGATCAGGACAATAATTTAGACAATCTTTAGATTTTATAAAAAGATGGAAGAGACTTTTGCTTCCGTCCATCATGATTTAATGGGTAAAGAAATTGCCCTCCACTGAAAACAGCTAAAAATTTTGAAAACTGTATATATGAAATATATCTAGATGTTGGACAACAAGCAAAGAACAGAAACAAAACAGATGATCATTATTATTACCCTGGCTTCCTGCCTGGGAGCACTTTCAGAAACTTGAACAGAAAGGGGGAAAAACCAAGCAAAACTTACTATTATACTTGTGCTGAGTTTGGGAGATTGAGATCAAGGCTCAGCAAGTCTGGGACACGAATGATTACTTGGAGAAGAGTTAGCTATGCAAATTAAGAGCTTCAGAAATCTGCATAGGAGTCCACTGTTGGTAAGCTGCACATGCATAGGGTGAAACTCTGGAAGGAAAGCAAAGAACTATCTCAGAGTGCTATAGGATGAAATTATTAAAAAAATATGTTATGAAATGTTCAAGTTCTAATCAGTCAGAGTAGAAAGACTTGGTTGAAAACCTGGGGCCTTCATTTCAGTCGAGGCTCTGGCAGGCTCAGATTTTCTAGGAGACTTAAACTAGCCCTATGTACTCAAAAAATACCAGAACAAAGCTTAAATATAAACCTCAAAGAGTTCAATCTGTTGTACAATGAACTGCCTTCCAAAGTCACTATTACTTTTTAAGGACAACAAAACCCAGACAGACAGTAGTGTATTATTCACAATATTCAGCATATCCAAAGAGAAGCAAACTTCTTAACATTGCAAAAGGCATGTATATAAACAACAAAAAACTACATCTAACTTTGCATTTAATGGTAAGAGACTAAATACTTCTTTAAGATAGGGAACTTGACAAAGATGTCTGTTCTCACATCTTATGTTCAGTAATTTCTTCAATGTTTCAGGTATTTTAATAAGGCTAAATAAATCAGTACTATAGAGATTAGAAAATAATTAGTAAACTGTCATTATTTTCAGATGGCATGATCATTAAGAGCCTAAGGAATCTACAGAAAAAGCTGTTGTAACAAATAAAGGAATTTATTAAGTATTAGAGAAGTTGTAAAGACATAGGAACCCTTATGCATTACTAAGGAAAATGTAAAATGAATCAGGCCCTTTGGAAAACAGTGTAGTTGTGTTTGAAAAATGGTAAAAATATACTTAACATAAAACCAGAAAGTCCACAACCTGGTAGGTATCAACCTAGGACATATGAAAACTACGTCCACACAAAGACTTTATGTAAGTGATTATTATAATGATTTTCTTATAATAGCCCCCACACTATAAACACACACACACACACACACACACACACACACACACACACACAAAACGTCTGGAAAGTATCCAGACATGTAACTATTCTCAATTATATTGACAATGATTGGATTTTTTTCTGGACAGCCTTCATATATGTAAATTATAATTCATCATAACTTTTAAATAAACCTATATCAAGGTACATCACCATGGATGGCATGTGTGGTACCAAAGAAGTCTTCCAAAGGAGAGGGTTAAAATTTCACCTTACAAAATAAGTCAAATAAATAGCTTGAAATATGACAAACTTACAGAATTTTTATTAGAAATGATAATAGAAGAAGATAATGGAAACAAAACTCTGAGAAAACTTGAAATTTAACAGTGCTAACAATATCTTTAATTATGGCGCTATTAGAAATACAACTCAGATTTTATACCTACAGGCATACTTATTATATTTTACCTTTTTCTCTGGAATTTTCTTGAAAATGTTTTCTAGCAAAGGTGCAACAACAATCAGAAACAAGATATATAAAAAATATTGAAACTCAACTCTAAGTATAATGAAAAGAAATTGACTTAGATTAGAACAATAATCAGCTGGTACACTTTAAGAATAATATCTTTTAAGAGAAGCACAGTGAATTCCAAACATATGAAGAGTGACTAGTGGTAGATATAAACTGGAAAACAAACTAAACGTCCATCAGCAAATGAATGAAAAGTGGTATGTTTAACTACATTGGAATACTACTCACCAAGAAAATAGGAATTAACTTGTTACATGCATCCATGTGGGTGAATCTCAAAATCATTATCCTGAACAAAAGAAGCAGGCACAAAAAGAAAGTTAGCTTTAAATAGTTCATAACATTTTCAAAAATGCAAACTAATTTACAGGGAAAGAACTGAGATCAGTGGTTTCTTGGGGATAGGAGTCGAGAAAGGGATGAGTAGAAAGTGGCATGAGCAAAGATTTGGAGGGTGATGGAAATGTTTGTTGTTTTGACGGGTGTGATCTTTCCCAAGGTTATATATTTGTCAAAGCAGAACCAACTGTGCACTTTAAACAAATGAAATTTTACATATTTCAATTATAGCTCAATGAAATTGTGAAAAGCAAAATTATATTTGAGTTGAGATTACATTTGACTGCCTCCTCCTTCAGTATGTCCTAAGTTACCAAAACCCAGTTACTGTTTAGCAAAATAACAAGCTAATGGTACTGTTCAGCATTAAGGAAGGAGAAATGCAACAAAGTGTGTCCCATTCTGCAGGTATTTCATAAATATTATTTTAAATAAAACATTTGTGATGTAATAAGCACATTGGAAATGTATTGATTCTACAACTCTTGTAACCATATGAGAATAGTCTTTTCTTGGTAGAAAAAGATTTTTTGCTTTGAAAGTTTAAATAAAACATATTCTTTAGCTTGAATTTGAGGTTAGGCCTTTAATAATAAATCAGAGACACTAAGTGCACACAAATATTTTATGTCTCCTAATGTTTCAGTTATTTATTGCTCTACAACAAATGACCCCAAATTTCTTGAAGTAAACAACAATATATAATGTGTTTTACTCACAAATTTGCATCTTGGGCAAGGTTCAGTGGAAACAAGTTATATTTGTGTCACAAGGTGTCACTTAGGGCGCTCAGATACTGCAAGTTGGAATCACGTGAAGATTCTCGCCTACATTTTCGTAGTTGATGTTGGTAGTCAGCTGGGATCTCAGCTGGAACTGTCTGTTAGAACAACTGCAGGTGGCTGCTAGGTATTCTTATAGAATGCTAGCTGATTCCAAGAGCAAGATGTCTGCAGAACCAGGTGGAAGCTGTTTATTAGTTATCTCTTGCTATGTAACAAATCACTCCACAATTTAGTGGAATGAAACAATATGTATTACCTCACTGTTTTTATGGGTCAGGAATCTGAACATGTCTTAGCAGTGTCCTCTGTGTCAGGGTCTCTAACAAGCTGTAATCAAGGTGTCATCTTGAGGTTTAGTCTGCTTTACGTTTGACTGGGGATGTTTCTGTTTAAAGGGTTTCACATTTAGTTGTTAGCACGATTCAGTTTCTACCAGGTTGTTAGGCTAAGGAAACTTAGCTTCTCACTGGCTGTTGGGTGGGAGCCATTCTTAGTTTTTTGCTAGCTCCCTTAAGGTTCAGCCACTAACAAAGCCTTACACAGTACTCAAGTTGGATGAGTCAGGGTCTCAGAGAGCCCCTAGTATGGGAAGAGTTGTTATCACCAGGTTGATGTAGATTCTGGTTTAGTGGCAGTGCTGAGCATGGAGTCACTCAGGAAAAGTCTCAGAGCATACACCAATGCCAGTTGCCACCAGCCTGGGGCCCATGGATTCTCATAGTTCTCATAGTTTTCCAAGAAAGAGTGTGAGGTGGGTGGGGCTGCCTGCTCCCTGAGAAAGTGTTTCTGGCATTGGCAAGTTGGGTGTGGTGGAATCCCAGCAGAGCTCACCAGACCAATTCAGATTCATATTTGGCCTTCGGCCTGTGGGGGAGTGAGGTGCTCAACACAGGAAAGATGCTGCCTGCCTGCCAGCTACATGGGAGGAGGACCTCACACAGGGACAGTGGTGACTATCTTCCAGCCCTCACCCCAAAGCCACACACCTGAGTCTGACCCCTTTATGACTGATGCCCCTCAAGTCACCATCCTTCTGCTGGAGCCCAGGGAGCCTGTGAGTGAGTCTGTGTGCGGGTACTTTAATAAGAGGACATCTGGGTTTCCTGCAGCCTTCTGTCCCACCGAGATGGTCAGAATCCCCACTGTTTTTCACAGCCAGGTATTGTGGGGGCTCCTCTTCCCAGCACCACCAGTACTCTGATCTGGGGAGCCTGGTGAGGGGCTGGGGTCTCTCACTCCTCTAGGAGGAACCTCTGTGGTTGAGACATCCCTCCCAATTCTCGGCTGCCACATAGAGGTTTGGGGATGGCCCGTTTTGCATCTCTGCCTCTTCTGTCAGTCTCCAAGTGGCTTCATCTTTATATCCTTAGTTGTAAAACTTCTGTTCAGCTAGACTTTGGATGGTTCTCCAGGTTCATTGTTCTTTTTAGTTGGCATTTTAATGCATTCACGAAGAAAGTAGGCACATTATTTATCTACTCCACCATCTTGAATCTCCCAAGAGTTAGTGCTTTGAAAAAATATTTCAAAAATAAATTAGAGTTTTACAGACGTATTTCATGTTTACTACAAACATTAGACAACCCAAATGTTTTGACAGGTTCTTGAATTTCACAAAATGATTTGGATCATTAATTAATGGTGTCACTGATCTGCAAGATTCCCCTCACTGTATTGTAAGAAACCATCTTTAAAATGAACAGCAGTATGTGCATTCGAGCAACGTGAAACTTGGGTAAGCAGTGCTGATACCAAACTATAGTTTTCAAACATTTTTCTTACTAGTAGGAGGTACTTTTAGTTTTCCAGGTTTGAGGAGACAGAAATGAATGACATATTTTCTGTCCTTGAGAAGAGCTAGTAAAATAGATACACGAAAGTGTGGAAAGATGAAGGAAAAAATGTTAGAGTGGAGAAAGAGAACAATATGTAGGTCTTGAGAGAGCCTTATTTCCAATATGGACAGTGCAGCAAATCTTATAAACCCACATAAAACTCATTAATTGTGCTATCAGTATTTTCCCCCCAAAGTCATGGATTGAGATTAACATTCCAGTTATTTTTTTTAACTGAGTCTAAATGCATAAAATAATTTAGTGAACTGTAGCTGAACCGAAAGCTATGCTGCACTGAGATTTAATTTAGGCAAAATCTATTTAGGGCAACACATATATTTATTTTAAAATGCTACAAATAAAACTCGCCTGTTATAGAATTCTGAAACACAGTTAGCCCTAAAATTTTATTATAAATTTCCTCTCCGAAGACTTTAGAACATTTCCATAAGTATTATTTTCAGTTCTTCCAATATAGAAGATATTGCTGAGTTAGGAAAGAGAAGATCAGATGATTTATTCAAGACATACAGTTCACCAGCTACAGCTTTGATTCCTTCCTTACTGTCATTAACTACCCCCACCCCATACACACTAGTTCTCAAAACACCTCAACACACACACACACCAGCATTGGTACCACTAGATCTTTGCCTGGGAGAAATAAAAATTTATGTCCACACAAAAAGATGTATGTGGAAGTCCATAGTGATTTTATTAATAATTTCCCAAAACTGGAGATAATGAAAATATATTCTTGAACCAGTCAGTGAATAAACTAACTAGATCCTTACAATGGAAAAACCACTTGGCAATACAAAGGAACAAAGTATGTTACACACAGTAGTGCAGGTGCACTGAAATGTCTTATGTTACAGGAAAGAAGCCAGACCCCAAACTCTAACGTGCTATATATTGGTCTGGCCATCTCATTTGTAGGGCCCAGTGCAAAATGGAAATAGGGCACCTGTTGTTTAAAACTTCAGGCCTTTGCACAGTGACGGCAGAGCATTAAAACCAAGCATGGGACCTTTCTAAGTGCAGGGCCCTGTGTGGCTGCATAGGTTGCAGTCCCATGAAGCTGGCACTAACTGTGTCATGTCAGTCCTATGACATTCTCAAAAGGCAAATCTACAGGGAGGAAAAAAAAAGATCACATGTCGCCAGGGGCTGGAGTGAGAGAGCAGAGCTCACTGTAAAGGGCAGAAGCGGGTATGTGGGGACGACGGGACCGTTCTGTCTTGTTAGGCTTGGTGGTTACACGGTCAGATGCGTGTGTCAAAACTCATAAAACTGACCAGTGAAAAGGAAAAATAATTCATGTAAATTGTACAAATCTGACTTTTAAAGAACTACATATTTAAAAAGCACATATTCATATTTTATTGCAGAATAGTTATAGATAATTCCAGAGAAATGTGGGACACATACAAGTAGCAGAAACAAACTATAATGAAAAGGGCAGGAATGATGACCTAGGTTGGAAGATTATGTTGGCCTCTTACTGGCAGAGTGCATTTTCATAATACCTCTTTGAGTCACAGTTTTACTATCTTTTAAAAAACAGGATAGCAATAGTCAAACTTACACAGTGCTTATAAGGATTAAATAAGGGATATAAACAGTTTTGTTAAAACTTGATAAATATAAAGCACTCTGGAATCATTATCAAGAGTGGTAATAAAAGCGCCAACTTAACACCACTTTTTTCTATGAAACTTAAAGATTTATCACACACTGGACCCATTTCTGATTTAAAAAAATTGAAATCACAAATTCATTCTAACAATGTTCTAAAGCAGGGCTGTCCAACCTTTGGCTTCCCTGGGCTGTGTTGGAAGAACAATTGTCTTGAGCCACACCTAAAATACACTACCACTAATGATAGCTCATGAGGAAAACAAAAAAAGGTCACAAAAAAATCTCATAATGTTTTAAGAATATGTGTTGGGACGCATTCAAAGCCATCCTGGGCCACAGGTTGGACACGCCTGTTCTAAAGAGACATGATTTAATGTAGAATACATTTTGTACCTGGAGGAGGGTTACTTGTTTTCACTGTCAATCTGAAATATTCTTTGGGAGGAACCCATTTTCCACCCGATGGATGAAATTGAATTCTTATTTCTCAGTGTAGTGGGTATTTTCCCCTCCTAGGCTAAAAATGAAAGTACAAACCGATGCCATTCTTTCATTTCACTTTTAAATTTTGGTACCTGCTTTGGACAGTTTTGTAATCTTCAAGTAGTATAAGAGTATGACTAAAGAATAATTGATTATAACTGTATATGGGATTTAATAAACTTTATACAATTAATATACTTCATGAGATATTTTACAGTAACCTTACCAGATACACAATAATAAATAATAACTCTTGGTAGATACATAACTTAAACGATTACTACATGGCAAATTCTATAACCAAATAAATGACTTATATTTGCTCTTTAGCTTAATTAAGGAGAGAAAGGAAACCCATTACAGAGTTCTGAGTTACTTTATAATCCCCTTTTATCTGATAGGAATGTACTTCCAAAATAGGACCTCACCACACTGCAATATAAATGTTTACTTTAATACATGGTAGCTACTCTTGGGCCTATGGACTCAATAATGGCAGAGTGTGAGCCTTACTTATTTCCATTTCTCAGCTCTCAGGCTTTTGCTCTCACATAGTGTTTGTTTCAATAATCTGTGGCTTTAAGGTAAGGAAAAGCAGACATACTGACATTGGTGGGCAGAGTGGCGATTGGCTGGGATGCTGAATAGAGTCAGGACACTTTACTGCTCCAGCTCTGTTTTCCTACTAGTTATCCAGCGCTGGATGTGAGAAGTAACCTTTTATGAGTCTCTGTTTTCTGAATAATCAAGTGCCTAGGAAAATACTTGACTTGGAACATTCTCTTAGTAAATATCAAGCTCTTTGCCTAACACATCATCATGGACTCCTTCATGGGAGTGTCAAGTTTAATAATGGATGTGACATATAAAAAATACTCTCTTTTTTTTTTAATGCAAAGTTCTATTCAAAGACGGAGAGAGAGAAAGAGCGCTGGACTCTTCAGTAACGAGACCCTGACTGGTAGCACAACTTCTGTCATCGACCAGCTAAATTACCGTGGACAAAATTTACAGTATCTCTGGATTTTTACTGTAAAATAAGGAGATCTAAAATTAGTTCTAAATTCAGGAATATCATTTACTTCAAATGAATAGTGAAGCATATTCTATAATTAAAATAAGCTAAGTACACCACTTTATATAATTTTATTTGCCTCTATTTGGAAGTATATCATAACTGGACATCTAATTAGAAAATTTAATAACAAGGTGAATAAAATATAAACTGGTTTAAAGATTCTATTTTCAAACAGTTCTTTGCTATAATATACCAAAAAATGACGTTGTGGGATTAAAACTTTATGGCTCTTGTCAGCACACTGTAAAGCAACTTAGACCTGGTTTTACTTTAGCTTTTGTCAAAAAATAAATGCATGGTGAAGATAGAGAAAGAAAGGTATCATGAGAATGTTTTTGCATGATGTTTCTTTTTTGTCATTGTTGATAGTGTTGGTGGTTGCTTGGTTGTTTTTCCATTTTTCAACTTTGATAATATCAATTTGTTGCATTGATATTTTGTCTTCATAAAATATAAAACTAGATTATATTATAAAATTCATAAGAGCGGTGTCATGGCCTATGTATTGTTTAAAATCCCCACACTATGGGGATTTTAATGGCTAGACATTACCTTGCACTTAGTAGTTGTTTAAAAGATGTGCATAGGCTATTTGATTCAAAACTAATTGTCTCTATAATCAATCACATGTTTTACAATATTGATTTATGACTGGGTTCAGATAATGGACAGGATAGACAGTCAAAAAGCTCTTAAATTTCACTGCAGAATAAAAAAAACTCTTACAAATTATTTGCATATACGATGAGCTATAATCAGTTACTGTTGTTATCAGACGTCTAGGTCTGTTGTAGAGTATCGTGTAAGTGAAATTATTTTAATATAATGATACAAGTAGAAGTTCATAGAAATAAAACTAATACATCTCAAGGCAGCGGTAGTCCGTTGTCCATTAGCCAGAATAAAGTAATTATTTTAATCAGTCACAACTTCTGACTGTGAAAGGACAGATAGAAAGAGCAAAGGACAAGATCTAATGAGTCATTCTCTTTGTCCCTTATTTGGCTGGGCTCCAGCTTTTCAGAGACAAAAAACTGATTGTAGATTTAAGATCATGTACTTTTTCCACTCCATAATCAATTACGCATTACTGATAATATGTATGATGTCTTGCTTTTGCCGCAGCCTGAGTGACCAGTTACCTTCTAGAAGTGATTGCTTTGTTACATGGAAGCCCTCAATTTTGTCACCTTAATTAACCTTCCAAGAACTTACAAATTGATTTAATCAGTTGATGTGATTATTTAAAAATACATGATCAATATTACCCATTTCATTAATTTGTCTTAAGTATAGCACTTGCCACTTAGAAAATTTGGATTAATTTTTAGTGAACCAAAGAACTTGTCTTAATTTTTATTCATTATAATTTTAGTTTATTTATACAATTGTAAATTTTAAATCTGATCAAATATAGTTTTCCAATTTCCAATGTTATTAACATCTACAGTGATTATTAAAAATAAGTTGATTGCAGAAAATACTTTTTCTCAATGAGAAATTGCATCAAGTAACTAATTTTTGGTAATGACCCTGTATTAAAACATCGCTCTGTGAAATGACTGAAAGTGTACTTGTAAGAGCAGGTAGTTCAGACTTTGGACTATCAGGGCAAAGCCTTTGCTAGGGCCCTGTAATACAAAGGTCCAGATTGCAGTTCAAGACATGACCTTCATTATGCATAAGTACTTTTTCTTTGCAAGAAATAACTTTTGCACATAAAATTTTATGCTATTTTCAGGCTTGGTTTGACTACACTAAATCTTTTACAGAATAGACCTTCATGCCAGAATCAAGAACACCAGTGAATAAGTCAGAAAATGGTTTCACTTAGCACATCTGTGAAGTTATTACATGATTAGGAGGGCGGAGGGTGTTATGTCCATAATCTAGTCTAGGAGGACACGGTGATTTGTTCCATCTAAACCCTTTCGTTAATAAAATCTCCATTCTTAAAATGTCATCTGATTTGAAAATATTCCTACTTTCTTCAGATTTTTGTGAGTGTAATGGAAGGAAAGAACGTGGACTTGTGGTTATTTACATGCTGCCTTCTCATGTCTGACCTCGAGCAAGTAATTTAATCTTCCTGAGCTTCAATGACTTGATTTGTAGAGAGCGTATAGAATGTGAACTCCACAGCATTGTTGTCAGAGGAGACATCACACATGTAAGATGCCTAGCACAGTGACACGAATATAGTGGGTACCCAATAAATATCCCTTCCTTCCTTTATTTGGGGTTTCTTGTCTGTTTCCTCGTTTTACTGATCTGTTCTCATGGGACCGGTCTATACGTGCTGTAAATTATTACAAAGCATATTTTTGTCAGTTGACTGAGCAAGTCGGAGTTACTATCACGTTATTTATGAAACAATTCTCCTCCTTTGAGCTATAAAAATAAAGAGAAAGGATTGTTTATAGTTCTTAGCTTAATGTGTATAAGAAATTTGGTGTAGTTCAAGCATCCCTATCATGGATCAATTCGGACCACTTATGTCTGTTTTTCTCACTTTTTTTTAACCAACTTCAGTATGCATTCAAAAAATTAAGGTCCCCACAGATGGTAGAAAAATGTGAAAAGGACAACAACCCTAGCTGTGGAAGAATTCGTCATTGTGACTGTTGCTGGTGAAGGCCCATGTAATCTGGACCTAGGAAGAGACTTTCCTCAATAAGCAGATTAGCACGCAGCAAGTTTATTAGGAGATCACTTGGAATCTACACCTGAAATAGGGAAGGGAAAGGAAGGGCAGGGGAGGGACGAGGAGGGGAGAAGTGGGGAGGGGAAGAGAGGGGAAGGGAAGGGAAGGGAGAGGAAGAAAGCCTATAGTCCAAGGGAGAATTTGAGCTGCAACCTACCGTATGTAGCGTGTGTAATGCACTTCCTATATAATGTGCACCCACGTTTTAGGCTCAAACTTTCAGGCAAAATATCTTCTGTTTTAATTTTTTAAATCAAATTTTTATTTGTTTATATTTAGTTTTTTTTTGTATTATAAAGGCATTTTAGCATTTATTTTTAGCTTATGATACAAGAAATTTTATGTAGCAAATAATTACAAAACACAACAACAGATATAAGGTACAAGAAATTTTATATGTAACTTTTTTTATATTAAAAAAGTGATAATCATATTCCAGGGTATTATTTTGCATACAGATTGATTTCTGCAGTTAAACTTTTAACACATAAACATAAATAAAAAATTAAAAACATTTAGGTAGATACCAAATTAGTACAACCCATGTATAACGCACATCCTTATTTTTTCCTCACAGATTTCGCAAAAACGTGCACATTATACATGGGGAACTACTGTGTTTCAAGAGAAACATCAGATGATCTCACAGGGACTTCTGTACTAACTGTCCCATGTTGGGTTGAGGTGATTGGCTTTGTATATGCTTGTAATGATCAGTCAGTGGATGCAGAATCCTCAACAAAGGGGAATAATCTTGAACAAAGCAACTCTCCTCCATCGAAAGTTTGGGTTGGGAACTGAGACCTCTCAGCTGGTAGCACTGGCAGACGCTGGGGAAATCTTTCATTACTGAGTAGAAATCCGTGGGGCACATGACAGCGCCCATCATGTTGGCTCTTCAGACTTTTTACCTTGCATGATGATTTAAACATCCTCCATCCCTCAAGACACATACACAATGACTTTCACCCCTTTCTCCTGCTGAGCATCGCTGGCTCATCAGATCAGAAGTGCCAGGCTCCCAGAGTCCTGCTTGACTGCTCAGAGCTAAGTGATGCCTCACACTTTAAGCATTGCCTGCCATTCTCCATCTTGGATGAGATGCTGAGTTAGGTCTTGGCCGAAAGTACCTCCATGTTGCAAATCCCCACACTTGAACAGAACAGCAAAGTAGGTTATGCTTCTCTGTCCTCATATTTACCTACTAACTCACGTGTGTGTGTGTGTGTGTGTGTGTGTGTGTGTGTATAGAAATAAAAATGAAGATAATCTTTCATCAGGCGTGTTTACAAGTATGAGTGGATGGAAATCCCTAGTGGTGGAGACAGATATGGTTGTATTATTTAGTGTAACGAGAAGTTCAAATCGAGTCTATATTAGTTCTAGACTGAGTAACCTCACACCAGCAGAGAAGGAGAGCATTTTGCACATGCATAACAGAACAGACACGGAAATCTTCATCCTCGGCAACTGCTTCCTCTTTGCCAGGTAGTCTTTGTTGTGTGTAATGGTCATCAGCGTTTTAGCATCTTCTCCTGGAACTGGGGCCATTTGCAGCACCTAGATGCTTCCTTTCTTCTGTATGCTTTAAGCTATCAGAATTGGCTCAAAAATAACCTCTCAGTCCAAAATGGGAGAAGTAAGGGAAACAGTCTTGTATTACAGGTATGGTGGGTATGGCCCACATTTGTGGAGACGAGCAGTGGGTCTCAGGGTGCAAACTCGAGAAGATGGGCAAAGTGTGAATGCCTGCAAGGGCGTGATTGGGACCACAGGGCTCTCTGCGGCCTTCTCTCGTTTGCCTTCAGTTTTCAAACACCAGAGAGCGACTGTTCCTTCTTGTGATTGACGTGAGAGCACCATCAACGAATACGATTCTTTCATCATAGGATAATTTTTTTTCTCATTATAGAGGAAGTTCTCATTATAGAACAAGATCATTTGACTTTTTGCACACGTCAAGTAAATTACATCTTGTTGGGAATTGTTCAACTGAAAGTTATCTGTATAGTGTTCTTTTCTCCTTGAAAAATCACAAAACTGAAATTTGATTGCTTCTCATCCTTAGCCTGTATTTTTCTAATAGGCACTTTCCTACAGAAAAAGATGAGAAAACAGAGTGGCTAAGCATAGCAAATGGGAGAATACCTTATCTGACTAGGGTGCTTTCTTAATGAGGATTTTCTGGTTCAGAAATATGCAGTGGTCTCTGCATATTGAGATATATGAGATACTTGGTGCTTTTTTTTTTTCAAACTATGATTCCTTTTTTTATTTTCTACTTTTTTCAATTAAAGTTGACATTCAATATTATTATATATTAGCTAGAATTCTTTTTTATTAACAAAGATATTCAAAATGTATAGAATAATTTGCACAAGCTCTTTTTCTTTCAGGAGGGCCTCTTTTAGTGAGGAAATGAAACATTTCAATGAAACTAAAAATATCAAGAGTACAACACAATTAAAAAAGAATGTGTTGAATCAAAATAATTAATAAAAGATTTAATATTAATAGTTATGCTATACTTTGTACTTTATCTGCTGGTGTCTCTTAGCTCTTATACTGTAAAGGCCATTGAATATTTTATAGAAAATATGTCAAGATCACAAAATTGTTCATTAAATGTACCTGTCTATAGTGCCTGGCTAGTTTTCTTCATTCTGAAAAATTATGGAAATCGTGTTTCACTGCGATATAAACCAAATCTGTTTGGTTCTAGAATATTAAAGAAAATATACTAACGGCATGGAAAATGTGCATTTTGTGAATGAAATTTTATTGTGCTTCTTGAGTTTAGAGAAAGTTGTTGTTTTTTTCCCCATCACACTATCATACCAGGAATATTTTGTTTGCAGTCCTGTTGGTGTCTTCCTGACACTGTTCATTTTCCTTTTATGGCTTTTTAATTATTTCATTAATTTCACCTATCAACATGAAGGATAATGTTCACTCAGAGTATGACATTTTTCCATTTGGCAAATTGTTATTATGGAGCATATTGTTGGTTTGATGTTGAACTTGATAAACTATCCCATTTTAAACATTCACAATTTAGATTTGCATCGCCTTTCTACATTAGAACATTTCCTAGTAAGCATCATTTAGGAAGTTCTGACTTATAGTAAGTTGTGGCACTCAGTAGTAACAATGAAGGAAATAATAGGGAAGTCTCGGTTGAGGGAGGTGGGTGAGCATAAGGTGAGGCACAAAATAGAAATAACTGTTTACAGAAATAGCTCTGTGCTGGAATCCTGCTTACAAGTCACCGCAGACAGAAGGAGAGCCCTGCTGCAGATGCGCTCCGTAACTGATGAGCCATTGAATTGGCTGTCTGTTCGGAAAGGAGTCACAAATAAGAATTCAAATATGTTATGCCTGCTAGAAAGGGTGACATCTACAACTCATTTTGGTGAAATGAAGGACCCTAAAGCTCTGCCATTTTTGAATTATCAGGTCAACTTAATTCCAGGGGGACCTGTCATTTCTGTGAGAAATAAAACCCAGCTGATATTATTGTTAGATACACTCCGTTCACTGCAGACCATGAGGGCAAAGAACTTTATTCTCCTGGGGAAAGATGAGGGATTCTCTCCCACTGGGGAAAAAAACCCAAAATCTGAAAGTGTCATTTTTTTTTGTTTTGTTTCGTTCTTCTAAACAAGAAAAAAATGCAAAATGTGTCTAATAGCAACAAAGAGGTTGATGTTAATGAAGGAAGATGGAAATTTTAAGACCCTTCGAAAATTTCTTTAGAGAAAATTAGGAAGAGCCATGGCCGAATTGGATGGGCAGGTGGAGCTCATTCCCTCTGTCCCCTCAGAACAGAGAGTAAAACAAATACTAGCATGTGACCACTCTTTTCTTAGTTTTAGTGAACAACTAGTTGGTTTGCAAATGATGGACACCATTCTATTTTCTGGATATATAGATTTCTTGGATATTGTGATACAGTCATAATGTGAATTTACACGATTTACTTTCCATATTGTTTAGCAAACATGTACAGGCATACCTCGTTTTATTGCACTTCATTGTATTGCAGTTCTTACAGATTGAAGGCAAGACCCATTACCAGCGAAAAGATTGGGAACTTGCTGAAGGCTCAGGTGACGGTCAGCTTTTCTTAGCAATAAAGTATTTTTAAATTAAGGTATGGACATTGTTCCTTTAGGCATAATTCTGTTGCACACTTGATAGCGTACAGAATAGTGTAAACATAACTTTTATGTGCACTGGGAAACTAAAAGTTGGTGTGACTTGCTTTATTGTGGTATTTGCTTTACTGCCGTGGTCTGGAAGTAAACCCAGTGTCTCAGATATGTCTGCACTTGTGAGTCCTCTCCCCATCCTATTCAGGGAAGCACAGCCCTTCTGATTACCAGCACAGGAGATTACAGTGGATTTACACAGGACTGAGAGGGTTTCATAGCTACATTTGAGCTGTTGACTTAACAGCCACCACACCGTCAGCTATCCTCCAAAGAACCACAGTGGTTGGGATGTTGTACCTTGTGAAGAAGAAAGTACAGCACCCAGAGAGAACGCCTTCCCAGGTGTTCTGAGATCTTTGTGTGGCTCTAAAGCCATGGAAAAGGCATCCTACTTCTTCTTCAGGTGTAAGAAACCTCTCCAGAGAATATAAAATGACGAGACACCAACCTGAAAGTCATGAATCCTGAATTTTAAGGTTTTTAGAGCCTATTTAGGTTCTCTTTAGCTAAAGGTTTGTCCATCTCATTTTTCTTGTCAAAACACTAACTCTTAGTTTTGTTAATCTTGTCTGTTGTTTTCCTGTTCTTTTTTTCATTTATTTCTGCTCTACTCTTTAATTTTTTCCCCTATTTTATGATTACTTTAGGCTTAGTTTGTTAGAATATGCTGTGTCTGTTAGATACATTTGGTCTCTAGTGTTGTTCAAATGCAATGTTTTCTTATTGATTCTCTGTCTGTATTATGTATTTATCCATTATTAAAATGAGATATTGAAATCCCTGACTATTTTTGTCTTGCTACTATTGTTTCTTTTAATTCTGTTATGTTTGCTTTTTATATTTAAGTGCTGTAATTTTGGGTGTACACATATTGTTGTATCTTCTTGATAGATTAACCTGTTAATATTCTATAGTTACCTTCTTTGTCTCTTTTGTCCTTATTTAGCTTAATGTTTATTTTGTCTGATACAAGTATACCTGCCCCTACTTATTTTGGTTACCATTTGCTAGAAATATCATTTTTCATCCCTTCACTCAGTCTTTGTGTCTATAAAACTAAAGTGAGTCTCTTGTAGGTAGCATATTCTTGGATCTTGTATTTTTATTTATTCAGCCACTCTGTGTCTTCTGATTGAAGAATTTAGTCCATTTACATTTAAAGTAATTATTGATGGATAAGGAATTCCTACTGCCATTTTGTTAATTGATTTCCTTTTGTTTTGTAGATCTTTTATTCCAAGCTTTTCATCTTGCTGTCTTCCTTTGTGGTTTGTTTTCTTTATGGAGCATTATGCTTTGATTTCTTTATCAAAATCTCTTGTGTATCTATGATAGGTTTTTTTTCCTTTTTAGTTACCATGAGGCTTACATAAAATATATTTATAATATCCTATTTTAAACTATTAACATTCATTTTGATGAATGTTAGTCATCTTGATGAAGATTAGTTCTCAAGTTACTAATGTTCTTAGGAATATTAAAACTATTCAATTACTGCTACAAACTCTGAAACACAGTCTCACATCCTCAAAAGCTAGAATAAATAAGCTTTATGTTAAACAACATTGTACCTATAATCAAAAATACTGTATTGTACACTTAAAATTTTAAGGTGATAGATCTTATGTTGTGTTTTTACTAAAATAAACATTTTTTTTAATTTTTAAAAAGAGCAAGATTACCCGACCCCTGTCTCTTTTCTTTAAAAAATAATAATATAGATGACTCAAAATATTCATAAAAATCCTAACTCTGGAAAGCCAGAAAAATTTCCATTTTCTAGATATACACAATTTGCTGTCATGTTTCTTGCTGTATGATGGGTTCATGATCTATGAATCAGTTCATTAAGAGCTCTGTTTAATGTTCTTGCTAAATCCTTTATCGATTTCCACCTTTAAGCCTCAGGCCATTTCTTTTCTTTATTTCTCTCTTACATTTCACTTGGAAACCTATCTTCAGAGCCTAGTGTGGTATAATGTGTAACACTAGAGGAAGCAAGATTATCACACAAATTCACTATTATATGGATAATGTTTCCTGAACCTCTAAGGGACTGTTCAGTTGAGTACTGGTCAAGAAACCTCTATCAATATTGAATCTGTATTGACTTGATGATTACAGTGACTAATGCCGATTACATCGACCTTCCTGTTTAACATTGTTCTTCTGGTGATAAAACTCTCTGGACACATCAGCCCCAACCATGCACACTTTTAAAAATGCTGAGATTTTTACTTGTATGTGATGTATTAGCCCTCTAATGTAATGCACGAAAGTATTAAGTTATAACTTTTTTCACTCTTTGTTATATGGTGGTCTTATAAAACAGAGATAAACACATCCCATCACAAAGCCATTATATCACTTTGCCCTTACTGTGTGGAGAACCACTTTGTAATTGAAAGCAAACACCTTTTTGTTGTTCTTATTTGACATCCATATGAAATATGACCTTGCAAAATGCAGTGTTCCATGGAAGCTTGTTTTAACTACCATAAACTAAACGAAAAATTCCTGCTCTTGAACTACTGAACACTTTGTCTTTTAAAAATCATCTAAATGTACAGGGAAAATTCTTTCTATTTTTATAAATATAATTACTAGATAAGCCTACAAGTTTTAAAATAGTGGAATGAGATAGTGGTTCTTTTCCTCCTCTCTGAAATCATTGAAAGTTATAATAAAAATGAAATTCACACACTATGTTGCAGTAAAATCTTGCAGCAACAACCTGAAACTAATATAAAATAATATTGAATGTCAACTGTAACTGAAAAAAAAATTTTTTAAGTGTAAAAAATATTCAGAGCATGAATACACAAGGTAGGACAACTAAATGTTCTGAAGGTCAAATGCAGATAATTGAAGGTGCCTGAACCTGCAGATTTGGGGTAAAGCCAGCAGTGTTTGATTCTATAAAGGAGGCAAGGCATCCTGCAGGGGCAACTGTACATTTCTTATTTGAAAATGCAGAGAAGAGTTATGTAGTCTGATGGTAGATGAATCTGGGATGCACTATGACACCATAGAGTAGCGGTGGTGATGCTTCAGCTGGATGAGAAATCAGACAATGGAGTGAGGAGTGACTCTAGACAACGAACATCCTGAAACTGCTAATCTATGTTGGCTAAGAAAATATGAAAGTTAAATAAGCTCCCACATACATGCAAACAAGACACACAATATAGTACAAGCACACTCATACACACAACCATTCCAAAACATATTTGTGTAATTTTTCTGGATAAAGAAGAAATGAAGAATTGAAAAAGAAATGCCACATTGGGACACTTGGTAGAAAAAAAAAAGACACTATTGAACAAGTCAAATTCTTTCCAAATATATTTCAAGTTAAAGAAATTAATAAACCAGCCAAAGACCCTCAAATAGAAATGCAACAATTCTGGGAAAATACAGAAATAAAGGAAATATGAAATACCTGTCAGTATTTTAAATTACACTTGCTGACTCTTTGATGTCAAATATATGTTGACAGACGAACTGATTCTGGGTGGTAAGCAACACACAGACAATGTACTGTAGAATTTTACACCTGGAACCTATGTAATTTTTACTTACTAATGTCACCCCAATAAATTTAAAAACAAAAAAAACTTGATTGTTGTATTCCAGGGTGTTATTTTGCATATGGATACCGTTATTGATTTCTAGAGTTACACTTTAAACTCTTAAGCATAAATAAAAGAATTAAAAATATTTATATAGATATGGAATTAGTACCATGCGTGTATGATGCACATGCTTATTTTTCCCTCACAAATTTGGGCAAAAAAAGTGCACATTATACGTGGTAAAATATAGTACATTTCAGAAAAACGTGCCTAAATCTACAGAAACCTTGTGGAGGTCTTTATATTAATTTGTGGAATATTGGCATCTTTATAATGTTGATTCTTCCAATTCATGCATATTTTTCTTACACAATTTTTTAACAAAATTTTTTACATAATTCCCTGCACCATTTCCTTAATAGTCCATCCTTTTTCGGGTGATATGCAACAAAAATCTGTACACATGAAAACTATTTGTCTTATTAAGCGGGATCCATATCCTGTTTCCTTGATTAATTTGTATACCTCTGCTTCAATACCACATTGTTTTTATTCCGATAGCTTTTATTAAGGTTTTATATCTGGAAGAATAAGTCCCTGACCTCATTTTTCTACAAAAATAATCTTTTACTATTCTTGGACAATTTGATCTTCCTATAAAGTTCAGAATTAACTCCTTGATTTCTATGAAACATAAGAATGAAATAGCATCAACTTTACAGGTGAATTTTGAGAAGATCAGCATATTTATGACAAAGAGTCTTCCTAACCTTAGGCATGGTATATTTCTTTGATTATTGAGTCCTATTTAATACCTCTCAATGCATTTTTATTATTTTCATTAAGGTCTTTCACATATTTTGCTAGATTTATGCCTAGATACTTTATATTTCAGTAACTATTATAAATGTCAGTATTTTAAATTACATTTCCTAACTTTTTGATGTTGGTATATAAAAAATGTACTTCATTTTCAGATATTGATCTTATATCCAGTAATATGTAGGGCTAAAAAGCACATAAGGGGGGAGTAAGGGGGAATAGGAGATGGTCAAAATATGTAGTGTTGACCAAGGGGTAATACCTTAGACTCTTACTTTTCTCTTCTACTTTGCTGTAACCCACTGGAACACCAAAAATAACTTTTTCTACCCCACAAACGTATGGATTGTATTAACTATATTTTTTGTGTGTTCCTTTTATCTGCATTTTTATTTCGATTGCTGCCATTACATTTACTTTACCCAACTTTTAAATCAGTAGCTAATAATTGTTGAGCTCTTTTAACTAGTCTAAGAAGTTAAGCAGATTGTCAGGAATCATACAGCAAGTAAATGCAGAGCCAATGCTATAATCCAAAAGGTTGGGCCTCCGAACACGTGTTTAACTGTTTAGCTACTATTAACTACCACGTCGTAATTTTCAGCATGACAGGGTAATGTGTTTGTGGTTAAGACTGCAATCAGTGGGCAGATAGAGCATATGTTTCCAAGTAAACGTGTGTTAGGCTTAGGGTCTTCATAGATGACTGTATCAGCCACATGGAAATTTGCTCCAGAGTGAAGCATTTAGAAAATATCACAGTATTTCTAGCAAGTCTTGTGTTTCTGAACACAAGTGGCCTCTATTAAGATGAAACAGTGAAGCTACATTGATGTGCTCGGTCTATGGCAGAACTAGTGATACTTAGAAATTAATATGCACGAGGAATGAGAGACATGTGGAAATCGAATGTGATTGTAAGGTTTCACATATGAATGACCAGGCGTGTGAAGAAACAGAAAAGGCAGAAGGCAGAATCTTATAGATAATTAGAGGTCACTTGTGAAGATTAAGCTAGAATGTGTGTGGGACTTCAAGGTAGGAAGATCTAGTGTGCAGTTAGAAATATGAGTAAGAACTGGGAATTAGGGAGGGCTTAAATACATATATTTCAATTCATCAGCATATAGGTAGCAATTTAAACTATGGGATCAGATACAGTTCTTTTTTTTTTCAGAATGTGTAGAAAGAGAAAACGAGGACAAGGACAAGGACAGGCTGAAATTACCCCCGGTATCTTTGACAATTAAGGAGAAGGTTCAAGGAGATTCAATGAAAGAGCCCAAGAAGGAACAATGTGATGTAAGACAGTAGTTCAGGGAGGTTCCGTGAGCCAGTAAGGAGCAATCATTCAAGTCAGTCTACGTGCAGAGGTCAAGTAGGACGTGACTGCGATTATGGCACCGGATTTTATTAAAGTGGGAGATGATGCAAATGAATCAAGGAATAAATGCAATTTGGAATTGTTAAGACTGCCATTTTAAAAGTTCAGTTTTAAAGGAAAGGAAAGAGTTGAATGGTAGCTTGAAGATTAATTTTTGAGAAATATTTTATTATACGTGCTTTTTAGACATCAGAACAGTTCTGTTTTGTTTTGTGTTTTATAGTCCACGTAATAAACAAAATCCAACGCCTTTTAGGAAGGGAAAAACCAACTCGACTTGATCCTTAACATTGTATTTAAAGGGGGCCTAATGTTAACCTAAAAGATTAATGATCTATTTACCAAAAATGATAATTAAATTAGGCAGATTTTAAAATCTCAGTCAGAATGGAATAATAATTACTACTAAATGTCATGTTTCTGCGTGACATTTCAGAGATGGTAAAGTGGCTTTCTAAACAAGTAAGACTGCTGTGGATCTCGGTTGGTAAATGAAGAATCGGTGACTTACTCAAGGTGACACAGCTATAGTCATTACCCAAGGAACTGGCGTTTGAAATTGTGAAGCTCGCATTTACTTCTTTGTCATTCCTTTTCTCCAGCAGTAAGGGTAACTTGACATGAGATTGACCTAGTAAGGGCTTTGCTGAGGCTTAAATAGGATAAATCACGTAAACTGTTGAGATGAATGCCAGTCACTTGTTTCATTACAGATATTTGAATCCTGTGGATACTCAATAGTTAATTCTAATTTCCCCTACATCACTGAAATTGTAATTTAAAAATCATACAATTAACAAGCCTTAAGTCCTTTTTGCCTGTATTATACATGCAAACATACAAATGTGTTGCAGCCATATATTTTGTTCCCCGTATTTTCTACGTTTTAATGATAATTCAGATTTTCCATCTGTTCACTGTCATATTAAACTTAAATTGAGACAATTTGCCTGTGTACTGCTTTCTTTACTGTATCTTCATTTTACCTGAAAATCCATTATCAGAAGCTATACAAATTGAATCATTAGACTGACTTTAACAGCGTACTTTAGTTCAATTGCAATATCTCGATTGCCTCTGAAAGCAGTTGAATTGAAAAGAAGTCATGCTTTCATACTTTGTGAACATGTAGGCTTCCTGTCAAGCCAATGCATTATCAACTTACTTCAAAGAGTGGAACCAAACTACCGAAACAGATTCATTTCTATCTGGAAGCCTCACTTCAGTAGTTCAGCTAGAGTTGTGATTTCCAAAATGCTCCATCACAACGACCTCCAGTCGAGGTCATTCCATCCCTTCCAGGGAGTGACTGATCAGGAACGCTGACCGAGAAACAACTTGCAGCAGTTTTCAGCATAGAAGTTGCTGCAGTGGGGATGTATGTCCTTGCCACTTTGCAAGTAAACTGTTATGTTTGTATACCTAATGAGTGTTCCTTCAACTATTAATCTCATGCGTTAATGAACTAACCAGTTGTGTAAATTGCTTATGTTCTAGCTTTACCTTTTCCCGTTTGTTTGACCTCAGATAGGATCCTCAACTCTGTAAGCCTCATTTCTCTCCTCAGCAAAATGGGGATAATGAATTGTGCTTTCATCAAGTTGTTATGAGAGTGATCAAAGCGAGCCTTGCCTCCCTAACATTTGATATATGGCATGTCCTCCTCCATCTCTCCTTAAATCCATCAGCTTTTCTACCTTTCTTCCAGTTTCTCTATCTGGGAAAGAGGTTCATTGAGCTGTTCTCTGTCCCTTACTAGAGGTGCCTGGGGTTTTATGGCTCCAGAATCCAATTTCTCAGGTGCTTTGCAGTTTATGAAAACACTTGCCCTTGAGGTTGCTGTAGTTTCTCACGAAATATGTAAAGAGATCCATATAAAATGGAAAACTCAATGTAAAGTTGGAAAATGCTCCATAAAACTGCCTACATTGTCAGAGGCATCTATCTAATAAATGCCTTTATTAGATAAATCAAGATTGCTAAAAAGTAAGTAAATAAACAAACAAACAAATAAAAACAGTCATCACTGTGGATATTAATACTATAAATTTGACAGTTTATCTTAAATTTGACAGTGATCACCCTCCTGTTAATAGAGTGTAACATAAAGCCTCAATTTGGGGGATATAAAGCCCTGAGTCCTGGCTTCCAAGGACCCAAGTCTTCTCAGGTTACCATGACTTGGTTTTATAGGTTACATCCACCTTCAAATGATGATATGAAAAAGTACTTCTAAAAGGTAAGCGGAAAAAAATGTGTGGCAGCTTCATTGACATCTACTGTTTCCATTTTCTAAGCAATTGTAACAGGAGTTGTTGTGCTATATCTGCCATCTAGATCATCTTTCTCTAACCCCCTGAGCAGGACGCAGTGTCCATGGCATCTCAGTCTATAGAGTTCAGAGTGAATCGTCAGGGCCTTGTAGGCTGGGATCCAATTAGCTATTATTTATTTCTGTTTCAGCGCTGATAATCTCTGCTTTTCAAATGCAGTTCATGGTGTTCCTACTTTGTCCTGAAGAAATATGTAGAACTCCCATTTTATTTGCAGACATGAGATGCCTGAGAGGGCTTAGGTTGAATAGAATGGCTAAGAAAGCTCTTCTATCTCTTCTACCCAAACTCAATTTTAAACCTTTTCTTCTGCACTCACCACCTACTTTCTCTGCCACAGCCACCATGAAACATTTTCTAAACTTTGTCTCCAAAATTGTGACTGTCTACTAGATTGTCTGTACTGTTTTACTTATAACACTTCTGATGTCAAGCACGTGGGGGTTATCCCAACACCAACCAATTCTCCAACTCTCTGGATGCTGACTTCATGTCCTATAGTTTTGACATTAATTTTGACACTAACTACAATAATTGCATAGACCCTAGAGTTAGGACTTAGTCTCACAAGACTGCCACCATTTCAGATGTCAGTCACACGCCTCAGGTTGCCACCTGAACTTCTGATGAATTGGCTTTGAAATCAAGGATTCCATGACCTCACCAGTTTCAATTACGTGTAGAATGGCTCACAGAAATCAGGAAAACACCTTACTTACTATTATCAATTTAATGTAAAGGACACAACTCAGGAACAGTCAAAGGGAAAGATGTATAGGACATGATCCAGAAGGTTCCAAGCACAGTAGTTTCTGTCCCTGTGAAATCGAGGTATGCCAACTGCCCAGCATGTGGTTGTATTCACCAAACACCATTGTTTAGGGGTTTTTATGGAAGTTTCGTTATGTAGGAATGATTTATGAAATCATTAAGTGTTGGTAATCGCAGAATCCTTAAAAGGCTGTATCTTAAAAAAGTAAGTTCACTTACACCTTAGTTGAAGCAAACTTGACTAACTAGTATTTTACATAATTGCTTTAACTAATTTTAAATCTGCTTGAGAAGCCAACATAAGTATTGAAAAATGTATTCATATATTCACACACACTTGTGTATACTGAAATATATAAAGCCCTCAGGCCCTAACTTAAGAGACAATCTCCTTATTTTACAAATAATTCTAGCAATTTTCATTTTCAATTTTTAAATTATAGACAAGAAATTTAAATTGAGATAGAGACTTTTAAAGGCGGACACAATGCTTGTTGCAGAGGAAGATTACTGATAATCTTCCAGAAAGGTGAAAAAGTGCATACAAGAATTATTTTTAAAGCAATCAGTTTGGGGTGAGTCCATTTAGCAATTAATACGCAACACACTGAGTAGTTCGGTACTGTGGCCAGATTAATACATTTTACAAATGATAAATGTTAAAAATTGAAAGTATTATTAGGTTTAACATTCTCCGTGTAATAGAGGATTATGTACAAATTACTACAGAAGTTTTCGTAAAACATAGAAATTACTTTGTAGTTCATACGTGGTGATGGGATGGAACAAAGTTAGAGTTCACGTTTCTGGAGCTGCAGTCTCTTACATGCTACAAGTCATTTTCCAACACTGTCATATAAGCCTATGACTGTATCTTAACATTGAAGAAAGGGATTTTCCTGCCACAGTGAGACTGATGCTAAAGACAACTGGAATACTGACTTTGAAGTAGCAGAAATATATTAAAACACCAATAAAACAAACAAAAAAATACCCCACCTAACAATACAGTAGAAAGTAATCTATGCTTAGGGTATGTAGAGATTATATATTTTGAAAATGCTCACAATGTCCTTTCTGCACATCTTCACTTTTGCAAATCATTCCTAATTATTACTTTGAATGTCTTAGAAATACTTTGTACATCTGTCCTGATGCTTTTTTGTTATCTCACCTCCTGGTCCCAGATGCCCCATGAATGCTTTACTGCTGGTGGTAGCTCAGTTCCTACGCATTGTGAATATTGCCATTTGCCGAAATGCAAACTTTTCTTTTTTAGAAAGAGCCAGTTTTACTTAGTTACTCCTAGTTTTTCATGATGCCATCTTCCTTTATTTAATTTCCTACCTTTTTCAAAAAGCTAAAACTTTCAGGAAAGAAGAATTTGGGATTTTGATTTAGGAATTAGAAGTACAGATAAGTCACAATTTCACCCTCCTTTATAATAAGTGAATATGTCAGATAATCACATATATTTTATTTCTTGTAAACCATCTATTTAACTTGGAGAGAGTCTTTAACTATGGTGAGTGACAGAAATTGATGAGACTCTCATGAATCACCAACACATCTGAATAAAGATGACCCCTTGGTTAATGGAGGTAATTTGAATTCATTGTACTTTTGAGATAAATGCAATATTCAGTTTTTATTGGCAGGTAATTAATCAATATGTATCAAATTATGAAGAATTTTATCCCTGCCAACTGCTTCTGACTTGCTTGACCCTGATTTATATCTTTGTTGTACAAACCAACTTCAAATAATTTGCTGTCTTGAGATAAATAAATTATTTCAGTGGAAATATTCAAGTGAGCAGTAGCAGTTTCAGAGTTAAGTATATTCATTTCCAAACCTGAATTCAGCACTGCATGCCTTGGTAATTGTTGGTACTTTATAGCAAAACACTTAACTGTGATCAATGGTAGCTTTCTCAGTGAAATCCCAGGGCTCATCTCGCGGAAGAACATGTGGTTAAAGCAAAGGGGTGGAGGGGTGAAGGATGTTAAAAATTGCTTAGCTGAGTCTGACATTTTACCTCTTAAATATTAATTATACCATGGGCTTCTTCCTATTTACATACCTAAGTGTTTGCTTGGGACATAAATGGTACTGAATTGTCTTGAGAAAGCCATAGAGCAGCTTTGTTAGATAAAACTTCTTGCAGCTGGTAATTTTTGGCAATTAATATTATGAATGCTAATGCGACGGGGAAAAGGAAAGGCTCTTCCAGGATGCCACTTATCTCTGTAAAATGAAAGAAAATGTCAGAAGTGGTGAGCCTGCTGAGAGTGTTACTTCGGGAAGGGAATAGATGGCAAATGTTAAAATTATCATATTTATGGACAGGCTGTAATGTTAAAACTCAGGCATCTAATAAATAGTCTAGTAAATAGGGTTTACTGTAAATATTTTAAATGCTTGTTTTGGGTTGCTTAATATTGAAAGGTGTTTTTTTGTTTGTTTGTTTTTTAAGTTATAATGTGACTCAAAGTAACAGTTAATTGAAAGCCGATTCAGGGAAATTAGCTCATCTGATTATGTCAGTTCCTTTGATACTTATGGTCAGTATTTAAGATAAATGTTAAAATGAGATATGTATCAGGATAAATGTGAGCTTGATAGGTAACATGTAAAAGACTAAAGTTATGAGGAGAAAATCAGCAGAGCTATTGGAATCTGCTTTTTCAATATTAGAACTGTCGTCATAACTTTCAAAATAGTTACCTTCCCTATAGTTTCCAAGTGAATAAAAAAGGTAGCTATACTGTCATTGCTCATCAGGCTAAGGAACTTAAACCAGAGTAACTCTGAAGGAATGTAGGAGGAGGGCCAGTACAAGCATTTTTAACATCTGAGTTGTGTACAATTCAGAAATGAAAGTAAATCACATTCTCATTTTACCCAGTTCCCATTAATGATTTGAAGAGCTAGTTTCTCTGGGATTTCAAATTTCCAGGTAAATTAATTGTATAAGGACTTAGAAGCACATGGTTTTCAATATCCTGTATTGCATTCTTGATGCATGTGTAAGCTTGAGTTCTGGTGACTATGAGAAAATAGTATTTTGGTCAGTAAAGGAGGAAGCTTTCTTTATATGTTAAAACACAGTGATCAGAATAAATATATTTTATTTAGCTATTTTGTTACACTCATTTGTATGTGAAGATATAATGATGAGGAACATTACTGAAATAAAATAAACATTCCTAATTTTGTGTGATAGTCTAAATCTTCAGTTCTAATTATTCTGTCTCTAATTATAAGGCCCAACTCACTTCCAGAATTGGCATGGCATCCATGCTAATTTTTTGTTTGTTAAACAAGATCGCTATTTAAAGAAAACATAAGCAAGGTGTTAAATTAAGAAAACATTCTCCCTCTTTTTATTTTAATTCCTCATCTTTATTAAACATATGCTTTATATCTTCAGATCTGTAAAGTAAAGGAAATAAATGCTCTGCATTAAAGAACTTGTTGGGTTCTTTTTCCCTAGAAACAAATTGGTATGTGAAAAAATATTAAAGTTAAACATGTGGACAGTGACGAGGATACAGACATAGAGAGCTTACCATAAGGAGTTAATTTGAACAGTGTACGAGTGTAAGGATAAAGCACTAGAATTATTTCAGTTAGGTAGTACTAATCATTGATCCTGCAAGGTTGAGAGTGCTCTAGCTTGGAGTTCATCATTGGAGGCCTGAAATTCCTCTGAAAGAGGAAAAAAATTTTTTATAAAAGTATTCGGAAATATAATTAAATCTTTATAAGTAAAAGCATTTATTGTGAGCTTATTTATCACAGCCAATAATTTTATAATAAAACTAGGAGAATGGATAAAATATCAAATGGAATGTCATGTGTCTTAGTTCGCTTGGGCTGCTATAGTAAAGTACCGTAGACAGCCTGGCTTCAACAACAGACATTTATCTCTCACAGTTTTGGATGCCGGGAAGTCCCATGTCTCGTTGTCAGCTAATATGGTTCCCGGTGAGGAGTGCCTTGACGACTTACATGTTCACATGAGAAGGAGTAGGAAGGGGATAGTGGAAGAAGGAGATACTCAGTATTTCTTTCTACATTGACAAGTAAATACAATGCCAGTCAAAATCCAGGTTTTTTTGTCATATAGAAATCAAATGTTAAAGTGGATTCTAAAATTCACATGGAAAGGCAAAGGACCAAGAATAGCCACACAACTTTGAAAAACAGAAAGTAAGTTGAAGGAATTGGCGACCTTGATTTCAAGAATTATTATAAAAATACATTCATCAATACATGAACATATTGGCATAAATTAAATACATGAATGCAACAACAGAGAAAGTCCAGAAATAAACATATAAAAAAAATGCTTAACCTCCAATGAAGGTACAAAAGCAGTTGAGTGGAGAAGCAATGATATCTTAAATCAATGTTGCTGCAGCATTAGCCATATTAAAAAAAAAAAAGCTTCCAAAAATTAAGTGAAAATGGATCACATGAGGGCTATCCAGAAAGTATCCAGCGCTGTGACATGAAAAATCGAGGCATTTATGGCTGGAGTTTTTCCAGACAGGGCTTGTATACATCAATAAGAAACCTAAAACTGTAAAAATTGCAGAAGAAACAGGAAAAGTTGTCTTTGTGTAAAGCAAACATTTTTTGTACCCAACGTCAAAAAAATAACCAGTAAAATAATAAATCGACAAATTAGACTTCATTAAAATTATTAATTTTTTTTCTGGGAAAGCTATCAAAAAGGATATATTGGCAAAAATTTCCAATAGAGGACTTTTATCGTAAATACATGAAAAACTTATCAAAACTCAGTAGTAAGAGGTCAAATCATATAAACATAAATTTAAAAAGAGATTATTTGGTTAGCAATTAACAAATATAAAACCACTCAATGTCATGTCATTAGGTAAATGCAAATTGAAATCACGAGATATCATTACACACTTATTATAGCACCATTATTAGAAAGCTTGTCTATACTGGGTTGATGAGAATGTAAAGAAACTGGACTTCTGGCTCTGGTTCTTCTGGTGAGAACGGAAAATGATACCTTTACTTCAGAAAAGTTTGACTGTCCCTTAATAAGTTAATCGTTCACCTACTCCCTGAAGCCAGTAGGTAGAAGTGAGGAGAGAAGGGGAGAGAGGGAGGGAGAGAGAGAGAAACACAGCATATTCGCACTTGCTTATTCTGGTATCGTTTTATGAGGGCATTCATATCACCGCAAAGACCTTACTTTCATGGCCTCCTCAAAGCCAAATGACCTCCCAAAGGAACCATCTCCAAATACCACCACATTGGGGGTTAGAACGTCAACATAGGAATTGTGGGAGGGAGGGGGGACACAAAACTAGTCCATAGCACCATGGAAAAGTAAAATATATATTTAGTATATTTGCACAGGAAAAATGTTTGTGAAAATACGGAAGGATACATAGAAAGTTGATGTCATTGTTTAAACTCAAGGAATGAAAGCGGGTCCCAAATCTGAAGTGGAGATAGTTAAAAATAAAACTTCATATTCATCTGCAATCTTGCAATCTCATCTTCCTCCTTTTTTAAAGATACTGATTAATGTAATAGTGATGTATTTTAAAGTAACTTGAGCTTTAACCAAGCATTTCCTGTAATGGATGTTCTAAAGACTCCTCATAAAAAACTGTAAAATAGAATGGCATCATGGACTAGAGTGGTGTGAGGAAAATAGCATGGCTCCACATTTAGTCTGGCAGACGGCAATGAAAATCACTTAAGAGATCAAACAGCAATCTCAAGCATAATAGGCTATTTCCCAAACACAAGGAATGAATTCACAGAACTACATCCTTCTTCAACTGGGTAGATGCTACGCTGTTTCTGAGACCACAAGTCTTCCCTTGAACAATGTGTAGGAATGCCTTTGATTTATTAATAAAATTAAAATATTAATAAAAATATGATTAAAGAAGCAAACTTGGGAATGTGTACATAAGAAAGAGTAGCGATTCAGGGAGTACGAGTGTTCAGTCAAGGAAGTGTGGGCTTTATTAAGAGGGGAGGAATTTGAAGACGGACTGTCTTGTGATATCAGCAGCTGAGAACAGGGGCCTGAGGTTAGAAACTGAAGTGTCTATCCACAATGATTTAAGGGACATTCTCCCATGAAGGGTGAACCTCTGAATTTATACTGTGAACTCTGAAAAGTTCCTTTATTTTAAGCCATAAACTGTATCTTGTTCTGTAATAAAATGTTCCTTTAACTTGCCGCACAGAATTAAAGCAATTCATTTGGTGTCAATAGAGGCTGGAATCATGGTCGGGGAGAAGGTGAAAAGCTTCCCAGGTCAGCGCTGATGCAGCTTTAACTCTCGAGCGTCATCCTACCCAGGACACTTCTGCCTGAAAGTGAGGGGTTTTTCAGCATCACGGTGCCGGGTGGCAGGAACAGCCAGTAGCAATCCAGGCTAGGGCTGCAAACACGCGGGGACCGCGTGAGCTCAGAAGCTTCCTCTAAGCAGACAACCGCAACATTTAAGAAGGTTCCACTTTCTGCATCTCCTGCTAAGCCAGAGGAAACGGGCCTTGAAGCAAAGGAAAAGAAGCAAATAGTCTGCTGGACTGCGATTTACTCTTAAATATGAACATTTTCCAGCAAAAATAAGGAAGTAAATAGATCGTCACCGTCATCTGGGCCTATGTATGTTAAATCTGGGGTTTCTCACTAACTTATTCGGTAGGAATTGTAAGTGTTTATATTCCCTATTTGTAACCTTAACCTAAAAAGCCATCATAAATAGGGAAGTTGTATTCATTAACAAACCAAAATGATACTTTTAAAATTCTTAATAAAAAATGATCCATATCTTAATAACACAAATTTTATTCCTTTTGTCATAGGCTCTACATGGTTAAGAAAATACAAAGTTAGTATCATATACGAGTCTTTATATGAGAGAGAAACTATGGCAAGAGACAAGCCACTGGGTGCTACTTTGTCATCTCTTATTATATATAGTTCAAGACTTGTGCGTCTGCTTGCTTCTTTGCTAGCTTTTCTATCGTAATCATCCAATTTTAAAAGCAACTAAATAAATCCACCCAACATTTAACCCAGTTGACCTCTTAATTAGATTATGCAACATGTTATTAATATGGAGTCTGTTGGCATGCCTCTGTGACTCCTTACAGCACAATTGCTTATATATGAGTTGCCTCATAAGTAACCCCGATTACATGGTGTCTACCTTAGTTTCCCCCCAGATTCTCCTGGGGATAAGAATTATTTGGAATACTTATTAACCAAATTTCCAAGCTCCATCGCAGACCAACTGCATACAATCCCTAGATCCCATGTTACATTCATGGAAAGATATACATGTAATAAGCATTTCTAGAAAATTATATGTTAGGCATATCTGAGGAGAAGATGCTCTACTGTATTGTTTCCCATCCATTTTTTTGCATTGGTTCTTTCTTACATTATTGCAATAGCCAGTGAACTTTGTTGGTTTTTATTCTCATTTCCCTTTGGTTGGGTGTACTCTTTACAATATAACCAGATTTCTTTCTATAGCTGAAGAGTTTATAAATGTACTTACTATTTCAGAAGTCTTTGTTGACTTGTAATTCCCAAGACCATATATATATATATATATATATATATATATATATATATAGTTACAAAAATCTCTAAAATTTGATCCAAAACTATCATTTTTTTTCTTCTCCCACCAAATTTTTGTGCATGTCACATTTCTACTGCCTTGGACCATATACCATCTCCAGAATATATTTTACCCTTCGCATAGCTATATTTTTGCTATGGTTTTTGTCTTTGATTGATCATCCTTCTCTTATCCGCACATCCTCTCCATTGACACACTACTGTAAATCTCTCCCCAAATTCATCTCTTTAATAACCCTCACCCCAATCTCCCAATTCTTCCTCAGTCAGCACAAATAATAACTTCTTGGTCAGTTATCCTTCTCCTTTCTTTCTTTTCTTTCTTTTGTCTTTTGTTTACCTATCTTATCTATCTATCTATCTATCTATCTATTCTATCTATCTATCTATCTATCTATCTATCTATCTATCTATCTTTACCTATCTTTCATCTATCTGTCTCCTCTACAAAATTATGGAAGCATTGGAGGGAAGGAGATTATATTTTTTTGTTAAGCTTTTCCCTCAACATTCAGGAGAGCCTCTTCATAGGGCAAGAAATACATAAATGAGTTACATAAATTTTTTCTTGAAATCGATAAAACTAAACACTTCAAGAATAACTTCTGCCTTTTATAAATCCATTTGAGTTGGATATGGTATCTTTCAAATAATTTAACTATTGTTCACCTTTTCCTTATGCTTGTACCCTCCTGGCTTCCTAACCACTACCTCCCTCTCTTCATTTTTCCCTCATTTTCTGCCTGTAATTTCTAAAGCCTTGGCATTGTCTTAACTTGTTGTATGATCTCCTTTTACAAGATTCTTAAGATAACTTGTTTAAGTGGACCTATTGCTTTTGAGACGCCGTAAGCCATAATGCATACTGGATAGTATGAAGCAGAAAGCTGATTGGGTAGCTTTTGAGGTTTACTCACTTGCATAATGCTTTCAATTAACAGTGACCCAGCCCTTAGAATGCATTGTAGCTAGGTTTTGTGCACACCTGGCTGCCTCATTCTCCCGGCACTCAAGAAATTCTCGGGCTGCCTGTGGGTTATTTGCGTTGTATGGATTTCAAATTTTCCAATGACGAACAATACTTAAATTCTTATTAAACAAAGTAGATTTGAAAACAGCCAAATTCTTTGAAATTGAAGGTTGATTTTGCTGAGGGCCTTGCAGATTTTCAGTAACCAAGGAAAGCCAAGAAAGATTGTTTGAGAAGATACAGGGACTTGAAAGATTCCCAGCTTCCCCCAAAGTGCTGTCAGCTGCTCTGTGAAATGGAAAGAAGCTTTCAATTTGGGAGATTTCCTGCCTAATGCCATTCTGGGGACAGAAATGAGCAAGGAGTTGTGGCTGCAAGGGGGGAATGATATGATTACTCCATTAGAAAGTATAATAGCTGATGAGTTCCTGAACAAACAGCAATGCATTATTAATGTCCGTGCTCAGCACTGCATAGGGCCAGTTGGGATTTGTGTTTCTGACTTCCCTTCAGAGTAGCGTTTACGTAGCAGGTGACCCATTGTTCAAGTACCTGAAGAAACTCATTGTGGATTCTACTTAGGGACCTAAACCTGGACAACCCCATCACAATTTCTCTATTTTTAGGCTGAACCCCTGAGGCACATACTCTCTTAAAGAAAACAGTTATAAAAGGAGATGACTTATCATCTTTGATAGTTATCAGAGATGATGATAATGATATATGTAACTTTTTTTTCAATGCAGCATTGAAGAAAATTTTTTTTAAAGGAAGTACACCAGAGTCAAGGACATACTCCACTGAGACATAGCAAAAAGGAGTTGATGAAACTGAGCATTAAGAGTCTCATGTATTTTCAGTTGAATTACTATGGAAAACCGTAGGCTATCTAAAATCCTGTGCAGTGAGAGAGGGTTGGAGAATTATTCTGGACCTATGTAAGCATTTCTCCTTCTACTCTGCTAGTCTGCAGAAGTTAAGTAAAGTTTGTTTTATTGCTTTTGTGTCTTAAGCATCCAGATTTCTCTGCATATCTGGCCCCCTGGTGGGTCAAGGAGCCAAATAATCCTCTCTATCAAATAACTGCCTTTCTAGTTGACTCTGATTAGAGACAAACCCCAGTTTTCTTCCACTAGATTCCAAGAGGCATTTATGCAATTCCTCGAGATACAAGGGAAAGAGAGTGAGTGAACATTTCTATTAATTAAAGAGCATGGTTTTCTTGAATGTGCATCAAGCATCACCACCGAGTGGGGAGATGAAGTCAGGGGAAGGAAGTAGATCTATTCATAGTTGCCCTTTAGAGCTTAATGAAGTTTTCTTGCCATTTTCCTCACAGCTTGATAGAAGTGGACTAATGGTGAAGAGATCTGTGGTTCTGCTCTACAGCCTCCCGGCTAAATAAAGCTAATGAACTAGAAAAATGATATTGATAAAACTATCTTGCATTTTCTAAGTATGCCCCATCAGACGGAAACTCTTCCCTGTTTGTTTCATCTGATCTGACCTCAATCATCTTTTCTCAGCTTCCAAATACCAAATAGGTGACTTGTTATTTAGCCTCAATAAGCTTAAAAATAATCCTACTCTTAGTTTCCCACAGTTCTTCAATGAAGTGTACCAAGGTGCAACCAACAGTATGCATTGTTTTTTAAATGTTAGGAAATAAAAGCATTATATGGGTATTGCAAGACTGAATGCTGGAGGAATCATAAATAAGTACTCTATATGATGGCTTTATTATTGTATGTTTTGACTCCCGTTTCTTTAGATACAACACAAAACTAACAAAGGCCTTTTTCAAAATAATGTAACTTGGTGTGTTAAAATGAAAAGTTAATTCCCCCTCCATGGGATTTATCAATTGAATAGAACTGCTTAATCGCAGAAGCTTTATCTATTTTGTTTTCTGCTTCATCTGCAAGAGCCTCGAAGAGTGGTTAACACATAATAGCTGCTCAGAACTATCCAAATAGATTTTAAGAATGAAGATACTTTACCCCACTGCACAGCTGTTAATTTTACCACTATCTGTTCCCTTTTCTTTTAAAATAAGAGAATGCTTTATTTTACCTTTAAAATTTTATTCTAAAACCCTGCATTATTTTACAAACTAGAGAAGTGTCTTAGATTCACATTCTCTGAGCCATGGGTAAAGGATCTAAGGTATGGTAAATCATTTTCAAGAGCACTCAACATGCTCACCCTGAACTTTCAATGGGGAATTTATTGAACAACTCACAAAAATGCCTTAGAGTTATCTTGTAATTCAGCCAGAGACCTACAAGGCCACATCAGTTAAACCTTGGCATTGCTATCCAGTGATATGCCAAATAGGCATCCCAGACATTGTTGTGCAAAGTTAACAAAGTATTTCTATCAAAAATTGGATAGGAATCTCTAAAAAAATGTAAAATCCATTCAGAGAATTGTATAATACTAAATATATAACTGTAGAATGGGTTAAGAGAAGTCAAGACTTAAAAATATACTACCTCTGAGGAATTACAAAGGAGTGCCAAGTAGAGCACTGCACTTCGGTTAGATTTCACCCAAAGTTTTAAAAATTTCCCTAATCCACTGATTCTTAACAGTAATCAGATTTCTTTTTTATTTTGGGGCTTATTAATAGGGAGAGACAAAAGTAAGTCATATTAGATAAGAATCCGCAAAAACAGTTGAATGTATAGATTAACAGGTGATTGTTTTTATCAGGACCTTTTCTGCATTTTGTCTTTCGGGTAAAGATCGTACTGCTTTCGCTGTTATATTTTTGAACTGACTTTTGAGACGAAGCTGATACATTTCATTTAAAACAATGCCAGGTATTGTTCAGAGACATCTTTGTTAAGACTTGGCTCAAATCCTCCTCGAACTATCAGGGTTGATCTAAAATACCCAGACAAGTTCTGTTGTGACAGTTTATAATTGCTGTCTTTTTTGTTTACGGAATTTCTCCAAACATATTACTGCAGTGCTATATTTGACTTCAAATCTACGTTGTGGCACACACTCAACAAGATAGAATAACTTACATTTAAATAGGCATTAAAAACAAACACTTGGAACCACTGCAATTACACTTCTCATTGGCAACATACCATTTATCTAGTTGTCACTGGTTGGAAGGGAGTGGGAATGCACTTGGTAGAAAGGAGAATGTTGCCACTGTTAATATGTTTTAGGATTGTTGATACTAAATTTGTCAAATGTATTGGGACTTGAAGTGATTCTTTTTTTACTAACAAGTGTTACAGTGGTCCATGATAAAAATCACTACTGTTTACTTAGCTTCTATTATGTACCCAAGGATTTCCATTTAAAACTTAAGGTAATTGATATTTGCGTAGGCTTTCAAAGTGACAAAGTAAATGGATCTCAAGTTGAAACTGAAATCTGTCATACTCCATAACTTAGTATTTCAGCCGTTGTGCTAGACGTAGGTGTGTAAGACTAATACAAGGATGCTAAGGAAGGAAACTACCCCCGCTGGAGAAGCAGTCTTAATGAAAAAGCAATTCAAAAGTTATAGAAGAAAAATGATGAAGTCCCTTGTAAATGAGATCTGGGAGAAAGTTCCAAGGTAATAGCAATGGAGTTTTTAAATGATTCATTATTAATATACAGTGTTTGTCATTTCCCAATAATCATATTCTATTTTTAATTATTAACTATGCTTATTCTAATAAACATTTTACAAAGTCTAAAGGAGTATTTACAGGATCTCTGGGGTCTAGGCAGGAGTGAAGTATTGTGGGGTAGAGAAGGCATGAGGATTTATATTAATAACAATGAAGAGCGACGTGAAGAATTTCCGGAAATGGAAGGCCTGGATTGAGCAGAATAAAAGCTAGTACAAGATGCTGACATTTCTTTTATTTTAGGCAGACTTATCAGACTTGAACTATGGAATTTTAAACAACTTTAATAAGTAGTTGTTTTTCAGCCAGAAGGGCTGGGCCTCCACAAAATAAAATTGTGAAATGTCCATATTTTTAAGTTTAAAAGATAAATTTAAAAATACACACATTTATATAACAGTATATTGTGTTTCAAAAACGTGTTCAACTTATTTGAAATTAATTTGACTTTACTTTTTTATATAGCCTAATATAATTTTTAAAAAGGACTCATGGCTAATTGAAAAGAACAGGAATATTATGTGTGTCCACAAAGAGGGAGAGAGAAAGGGAGAGATTGAGAGAGAGAGAAAGAGAGAACTTTAGTCAATTTAATAAATAAATTACTCAAATAATGTATTTCCATACTGTTTTTAATCTAAAGAGATGAGTTAGAATTTCCTAACATTATTTATCTATGTAAATTTCCCCTACATATTTTCTGCTGGTTTTGTGTATGTATTTTCATGCTATTTTAAGTTATTTGCCACACATTGTTTCTGACATTTTTTCTTTTCTAAACCTTATAATCTTTTAATAAAGGGGTTAAAAATGAGCACATGAGAATTTCAGTTTCTTCTCATTCTAGCCAGTACCTATTCTAGTCACTCTAGTGTTAGCCATTCTAATGAGTAATGTATCTCATTACAGTTTTACCTGCATTTCCCTGCTAAAGATGTTAAATATCTTTTCATATGTTTATTTGCCATCAGCATATATTTTTTGGTTGTCTGTTCAAACTGCCCAATTTTAAGTCAATTAAAATTTTTTATTAATTGAGTTGTTAGGGTTACTTATAAATTCTGAACCATATAAATAAATAAATATACACACATATATAAAAATATATATAGAGAGAGACACACACACACACACACACACACACACACACACGATTTCCCGCCTCCCCCCCCACACACACACACACACCCGCATTTTAAAAACATTGCTCTGCTGTCTTCTGGACTTTTTGGTTTCAGAAGAGAAGTCCAATGTCATTTAAATCAATGTTGCCCTCTATGCAATGTGTTTCTTTGAGGAACACGCACTCTGTGCCGCTTATTTTAAGCAGTTTTACTATCATATGCCTACGCATCGTTCTCTTTGAATTTATACTGTGTGGCATTTGTGCTTTTTGAAACGCTGAATTTATGCATGTCATCAAATTTGGGAAATTTGGGGCCATTAGATTTTCAGGCAGCTTTTTTATGCCCTGTTTTCATTCTACTTTCCTTATTGAATTCTGATAACACGAATGTCAGACGTTTTGGTATTATTCATGGGGTCATGAGGCTCTCTTCATTCTGTGAAATCTTTTGCATCTCCTTCCAACTGGATAATTTCTATTGATCTATCTTCAGGTTCACTGACTCTCCTGTCATCTATATTTTGCTACTAAACCAATGAGTGAATATTTTATTTCAGGTACCGTACTTTTTAATTCTTAGATTTTATTTTGATCCTTTTGGTGGTTTCTGTTTCTCTGTGCTGATTTCACATCTTTTCATTTATCATAAGTATTTTTCTTTGACTTCATTGAGCACCTTGTAGTCATTACTTTCCAGTCATTGTCGGATTGTCCTGCATCTGGTCATCATGGGATTACCGTGTTAAATTTCCTTTTATCTTAAGAATGGGTCATGTTTTCTTTGCCTTTTTTAAGTTTAATAATTTTCCCATTTTGTCATGGACAATGTGCATACCAGTGTTACATATACTCAGTCACATTCTTTGGACATGTGTTGGTTTTTTAATCTTATCAGTCAGTTAACTTGATTAGAGTAACTACAGCCTGCAGGACTCCTGCAGTGAGTGGGGTCTCACTTTTGTCCTTTAATAAGCCTTAGCTCTGAACTACTTTTAGTTTTTACCCATGCTAAACACAAACAAAGCATTCAAAATTGAGTTAAATGCACTTGCATACAATCTATACAAGAAAACCATCCAATTCATGTCAAAGAAAGGAGATAACAGGAAGATTAAAATAAATAACTTTACTTAGAAGAAAATGCTAGTATTAAAATGAGATTGCATAACAGCACATATTTAAAGAGAGCAAAATACAGATTCAGTCCTTCCTTTATTTTAGGTATTAGTTATCTTCAATTTAAGTCTTTGAGTTTTGCTATTTTTAGGAAATACTGATTATGCATGAAATATTCTTTGTTTCATCTAGCTATTATATTCTCTTTTATTCCCTTTATTTTTGTTTAGTGTGATTTTGTAAAGATTTTTCTTTCTATTAACTCTGTTTTTAGTATTTTTCCTATTGCTACTTCTGTAATAGCATTACTATTCAACTTCAATTTACGTCTTGGACTCTCAATGTTTCAACATATTCTGTTGTTTTATCTTTTATTTTTTAAATAACCACATCTCTCTTTTCATTTTTCAGGGATTTTTTTCTTTCACTTTAATTTCTTTGAGCTAATGGAAGGACATTTATCTTAGTCTACTATGTTTCTTTTCATGGCCCTTAATCTGATGCATATTATTAATCTGCTTATTTTGTTATTTTGTCATTTGTTTTTTGTTTTATTATTATATGTTGCTATCTCTGTATAGCTATCTATTTATGACACAACTTTGAATAAACTCAGTCTAATTTGGGTATGCTATTATTAACACACACTTGCAGGAAATGCTTCTGACAAATAAATTGGGGAACATTGGGGAGAATAGGACAGAAGAGAGATGGGACAGCCAGCACTTTTAATTAAAATATGTTTTTCTAATACTTCATTATCTTATCTGCTGCATTGTTTTTTTTTTATAATAGCCAAATCATCTCTCAATTTTTAGAGTGCTTCCTCTAAACTACTTAGAATATGTCAAGAAAATCAAGACATTTAAAATTTTTTCAGTTGTTTTACAAACACGAATTTATTATTTCAATGCACTAGGCACTAATCTAAGTTATTCATAAATATTAATTTCTTTAATTTTCACCAAAACTCGTTGAGTTAGTACATTTCTACAATTATACATGAAGATACAGATTTATAAAAAAGTTAAGCATCTTGCTCAAAACCACAACTAATAGGTGGTGGAATTAAGACTTGAACCCAAACACTCCAGTTCTGATGTTAATGTTTTTAAACACTGCCGTATCATCTGTAAAGCATTGTGTTATCAACAGTATACTTGATATCACTACTCTGCTTATCACAACCAATGTTGGCTATATCCCATTGTCCTGCATGAATAGTCGCCTTTATTTTATTATTTATCTTTTTTAGTATAAGTAAAACTTGCCTATTACAGTAGACTCTCTATTAACCAGAACACAGGCAACCAGCACTCTCAAGCAACCAGCAACATAAAATTGAATACTACTACCTTGATCCAGCATGGGTGCCGGTTAACTGAGAGTCTACTGCAAGTGCTAGCATTTCTCCACTTTCACAGCTCACTGGAGTCATCCCCTCCACATAACCTCACAAAAGCTTCCTGGATATGATAGTCTCATTATTCTCTTCAATGGCCAAAACACTTAACTGCCCACCAAACATCTATTCGTGTGCTCTCCCACATCCCTCACATCCTTTGTAGTTGGGCAGGACCATTGGATTGGTTTTGGCAAGTAAATTGTGAGAGAAATGCTGTGTATGTACCTCTTCTAAGCTGTGGTGATGTCACTTCCCTTGCAGCTCCCCAGCTTTGTCTTTCCTCTCTGTGGTGATGGTGGCCCCCACATGTTGACATTGATGGACTAGCAATGGCCGCAAGCAGGCTACTACGTCCTTGCACAGAGGAATAATACCACCCTGCAGAATTCAGTAAACTATATTGGACTTTGAGAAATGAAATTTTGTTTTGAGCAGTTGAGAGTTTAGGGCAATACTTGCACATTTTAGCCCATCCTGACTTACATGCCTGCTATGATCGCATCTTAGGAGTTGTTTCCCATAAACTTGTTAAAATTAAATGGTGACCAGAACCATGTTAGGAAAATACATATGAATCATTTACTTCAGTAATTTTTCGGTCTCCAAAGGAAATTTAATTCAATTCATGTTCATGAAGTAATGTATATTTTCTTCTTCTAAATAAATACAATAAAGTAAGAATTTCAGTTACCAAGGACACTGAGAAAGCTAGCTATTGTGATTAAATTTCTAATCAATGGAAGGACAATGAGAAATATCACTTGTTTTCAGTACTTGGTGTTATAAAACTTTTGCAAATATATTTAATTACTAAATACATCATGATTTTACTTTTGATCATTTGTAATCTGAAATAGACTTTATTTCATGATTTTAGTGGCTCAATTCAACCAAAATATGTTCCAAAATATGTTGCTAGCTATAATATGTTCCTGTGTATAAGGCACACCCACGTTTTTGGGGCCCACATTTTCAGGGAAAAAATATTTTTATTTTTTAATTCAAATTTTTGTTTGTTTATATTTAGGTTCTTGTATTTTGTATTACAAAGGAATTTAAGCATTTATCTTATTATCATATTCCAGGGTATTCTTTTGCACACAGATACTATTATTGATTTCTAGAGTTATATACTTTTAACTCATAATCATAAATAAAAGAATTAAAAACATTTATGTAGATACAGAATTAGTACCACCCATGTATAATGTGCATCCTTATTTTTCCCTCACAAATTTGCATATTGTACACGGCAAAATACAGTACTTTAGTTTGTGTATGCTAGGCACTCCTGATTAGTGCCAAACTTGTAAAAGAAAAAGTATGTCATAGGATTTGATGTACTATACAAAAACAGCCTTGAATAACATAGAAGCACTATAGCAAGTGCACAAACAAAATGTAGTGAAAAAGTAGAGAAGAAGACAATAGGTCAGTGACAACTGGTTCAATAAATGAGTTAACATTTGAATATATGTATTTTTAAAATTTAATCTTGGTTTTCACTTATCTTGTTTTTATTTGCCTTTAACTGTGAAAAGGAGACCTTCCCTGGGTGTTTTGAAAATAAATGACACATGTTTAAGCAGTTGCTTCACAGTGCTGACTTTGAATGGGATGGAATGAGTAGAATTTTTGATGTGTTTGCTGTTATTTGGCGTGTATAGTTCTCTTACTTGCTTTACTTCATTTTTTTTCTTCTCCAGTGTAGACATGCTTTGGTTCTCTCTAAAATGTGGACGTCTACAAAGAAATTGTGATCTACTTTCGAAAAACTCTGAGGTAAGAAAACACTTATTCTAACTTTTTCATTTTACTTGTGAGACAAGTCATAATGAGAAGTTTGGTGAATTGTCCAAGATGACCCAAGTGACCCTCTTCTACGTCCCTGTACTAGGAGAAAGTAGAGACGTGTTAGTCTACGATACAGGCTATAACCCAGGTTAAAAGGAAGCGAGAGCTTGAACATAAAGGATTATGAAGTAATAGAAGAAGCTAATGTAAATATAACCTAATGTAAATTAAATAGAAGAGAACTGCATTCGTTTCATTTGGCCCTGCCAAACTCACCAGCTGACAGACACTGGCACAATTTTCTAAGTGTGTAAAAGCGCTGTACGATGTGAGTCTGACATGAACCTTTGTACCTTAAGGGCAGTAGTTCTGAAACTACATATTGATGACTTTTCTTTTTCTGTTTTTCCTTCCCCCAAAACCATCAAGTTGAGTTGCTGATGCAAAAGTCTGGGCACATTTTAATATAATAAAAAATGTAACACAAAGCCCACAAAGCCAGTAAATACTCTCTTTGTCTCTTGATGCTTGTCAGGAAATTGAAGTAAATAGATTTAAAACTCTAACATTACAGACGATGAGGTTAAAAAGCCATTAGTAGTCATAAGCCCATTAGGACTCGGGGCACCACAAGACTGTTACAGAGAAATTTCTTGACCAGATAAAAAAACATATTGATACCATCCTTCTTTCATTATCCAATAAAAGGTTTTATTGGATGCCCTGTTGTTCTGTTCCCTACTATAATGGGTGCTTTTAAACAGAAAAAGTTTCTCCAGTGTCCTCCTCTCTAGAGACAAAAGCAACAACAAAAGTGACCATTGGCTTCGCTGACCTCCTAAGGGAGGCAGTGTCATTTCCCAGACTGAATGGAGGTGAAAGTTTGGCTACGTTCAGTCTCCCCACCAGCCTGCTTATTTTTCTCTTGTGCTGCCCTGTTACCTGCCTGTGTTCTTCACAGTGACCCCTGATAGTTGCAGCAATGAACGTCTTTTCCAGTCTCCTAAGATTAGAACTGTGTGCATCAGCAGATGGGGGGAGGGGGAGGAGAGAGTTTTATTCCGCCGCTTCCTGTCAGTATATTCATTCAAACTCTGGCTCCCGAGATGAAATAACCCCACACCTAGCATGGAGTGGGCGATGGTGGGAAGAAGCATGGGATCCAGAAAAGGAAAATTTGCTGGTCAGTAGACATGATTACTAAGGCACTGAGGAATTGAGATCATGCACCGAGTAAAATGCAGTCTTTTAAAATAGCAATTCATTCTTACAGTGTGAAAGTTGCCTTTGGCAACACTCACTACAATTGCAAATCTTTCTCTTAAAATAGGATTACATGGATTTTACTGTATTCAATGAAATAAAACCTTTGTAAATGAGCGTGTATGTGGCCTAATGTACCAGTTTGCCACTCCATCCCCACAATCCTGAAACAAAATTGACCGAGATGCAGTTAACACTAAGGGCGACTGTGCCATAATATGACGGGTAATTATTGCACTTGGCACCATTTTCTTGATTAGTACTTAACTTCTATCACTGTACTTTTCCAATTTTTTCCTCACCTTTTTTTTACTTTCTTTTATTAATATCTCATTTTGCTACATTCACAGTTACTTCTCCATCATTTCAAATTCACTTTAGGTTACAAGCATTGCCGTATTAAATGCAAAGGCTAGGGGACATTAACAATTAGTGAAATAGCCTTGCAATTGGAAAAGCAGCTTGACTTCTATTACGTTCATAAGGCACTCATTGAAGATTAAAATCCTATCCTATCCTTCCACAACCTAAGTCAAAATTATTGTTGAAGAATCCACATTAAAGCTCAATCAAAATGTTTCTTTGTGTATAGCACATGACTCTATACTGATATCAAAACAGGGTGAAAAAAATTGAGAATGTGGTTTTAAAAATCTGCCTGCAGGTTGTAATTTGATTGCTTAGGAAATTGACCAATAGTTGGATAAAACTAGCATGTACCATTTTGTGTCAGTGTGAATTTTTTTAACTGTGTATAGCTTACGGATTTGAACTCCTTTAAATGTTCAGAAAAAAGAAAAAGTTTTGCCTGTTGCCTTATAACCATGACAGCATCCTTAGAGGTAAGCTGATCAAAATACTTTTCTAGAAAGCTTCCAAGTAGAGAATGGCAGGGGTGATGTTTCAGTGTTCAGTAAGTAACTAACGAGCTAGCTAAATTCTTTATCTACCCTTGGATTAACACAAGGACCAGAAACTATGGACCCAGCATTTGTTAGTGTGGGGACCTGAGTCTCTTCGACCTGTCATGCTCAACAGCCAATCAATTTCAAATGTACTAACCACACATGGTTAATTGGAGCTTGGCACCCCCTGGAGCATGACAAATTAATTCTTCACCAGTGAGAAATAAACAAAACCCAAAAGGACTTTTATTAACTCTATACTGTGAATTTGGGACTTTTTAACCCTTTTTGGACTACTCTATTGACCAGAGGTTTAAATGAAATTAAATCATAAAAGTATATCTGTATCTATTCCGGTTACAGTGCATTTCAAGGAAAATTGTGATTAACATGTGAATTGTCTCATATGCTCTGCCAATTGTTTGATATACTTTATTTTCATATTAATTGAGAAGTCACTCCACAGGTGTTTTCTGTCTTTAAATAAATATGCTATAGGATAATCTATTTGAAAGGCAATATTGCATAATGATTGAGACTAGCTATCTAAGAAGGCAAGCATTAGATTTTCCAAGTCTGAAAACCATCTCTACTAATAAATTATTCTTTATGTAACCTTGAGAAACTTCTATTCACTCTTTCCTCACATATAAAATGAGGTTTCAGAATATCTTAGGATTGTTGTGAAGAGTACATATACACACATTGCTAAATATAACCTCTCTACATATGGATCAGAGCAATTCATATGTGCAAATCATAGATTAGATTCTGAAAAAGTCCTATTTCTGGTCTTCAGCAAAAATATTGCATTAATGGGATCATGTATTTTTAAACATTCTTTTAACATTTGTCAAGATGCTAACTTCCTTTTGGTAAGGTTAACACAGTTATCGATCAGAGTGACCCTTGCAGATATGCCAGGATATGTTACTTCTCTTTACAAGACTCTTTCCAATAGCCTTTCATCCCAACCAAAGGGAAAGCCAGTCTTTTAATGGCCAGTGAGGTCTGACATTCTTTACCACTCCTTCCATCACACATTCTGCTCCTGGCGCTCTGCCCTGTTGACTGATCCTCCATCCTTCCAAGGGAAATAAGCTCCTACCTCAAGGTTTCGAATATTTGGTTCCCCAGATTTTTGCATGAGGCACTCTTGTACATCCTTAAGGTTTCTGCTCAAACATCATCTTATCGTGGAACTCTGCTGACTCCCTTACGTAGTAGAGGAAACTCTCCATCTTGGATCTCTTATCTCTTGAACCCATTTATATTAGCCTACTCCAGAATTTAAGTTCCATGAGAGCAGGCCAACTTTTTCACCTGCTGCTTATTAACAGTTCCTCGTACACAGTAGGGACATAACAGTTAAGACTTAAGGTTTGGCTGACATGACCTCCAAAGTAACCAACTGAAACAAAACAGGAGTTTGTTTGGCGCTCATGTGAAAGTTCCCCACAGGTGTTCCAGGGCTGATGTGACATGCCCACTGACATGGTTATGGGTTTCTTAATTCCAAAGCCTTGAGCCTCAAGATGGCCGTGTTAGCTTCAGCATCAGCTTTCCATCCACCATGTCTGTATTCAAGCCAGCAGAAAAGAGAAGCAAAAGAAGGCCACACTCCCTGCATCAAGGGGCATTTTGCCACAGTTACACACACCACTTCCAGTATATACCATTGGCAATGAATCAGTCATAGAACCACACTTAACTGTGAGAGGGATTGTAAAATAGAGTATTGTGAGCAGCTCAATATATGTATTAGCTAAACACCCCATACTTCCACGGGGAGAATAGATATTGATGGACAACTAGCAGAGCCTAGCACATTTCTAAGTAAGTATTTGTAGAAAAGCTGTATGGAAAGAACTTTTTTCAAAATTCAATTTTGATTCCATGAATTGCAGTTTATTCAAAAACAATTTTTCATTAATTATATGGACATATGAGGGTGGTGGCCCGGACATAGTTATTTTTCATTCTTAACAAACTGTTGCAAGGATGAATGCTGAATATTCATGGAAATATTTCACTTTTGATTTAGGAGAAAAACATTGTGTATAAAATCTAATCACATGACTTGAACTCTTAGTTTTGTCACAGACTCAGAGAATAATGTTCACGAATTCACTTAACCGCTCTGTTTTTGGGGATCTATCCAATAAAGACTAGTGATTATTAGCTCAATCAGGTAACCTAGAACTCAATAAATTCTATTCTAGTCAATTCCATTGCAGTCTATATTTTAAAGTTTTTAGGATTTTAGGAGTAACGTCTGCTTTTAAACAAATAATAACAACTTGAAAACAATCTTAACTTCTCTTTAAAAAAATGTTTGGATGCATTTTCCCCGCCAATTGCATTTTCTGCCTCTGAGCTTTCTCTGAGCTATTTCCCTGATCTGTGAGGCAAGGGATTCTGCCTGCCAGCTCCCTGAGCAGATCTAGAGGAAAATTAACACATCCACAACTGAGCTCAAGCATTGCTGACATCTGGTTTACTCATTTTCACAGCACACTTGCACTGCACCCTATTGCCTTTTTCTTATGCACTGTTTTATCATGTGGCTCATTTCAAGAAAATGCATTTAACTTTTAGGTACTACTCTGTGGCATGAAGTGTGGCAAATAGGAAATAAAACAACCTTGAAACACCATTTTCACATATATGCAGCTATAATAATCACTGAATATCAAACCTTGGAATTTAGGATATGCTCTACTGGCAAAAGCTTATGAAACCAGGGACAGTGTTTGAAATCTAAAGAAACCATTCTCACATTTGGAAGGAATGAGAACAAAATGCCAACAACAAATCATCTCTTCACATGGATTGGAGTTTATCGCTATCCCAGAAAGAGAATAAGCTATCACTTTTACACATTTATTTGGTTAATGGTGCCTTATCTTCAATAGTAGAAAAGTGAAAACAAGGTTTAAGGTTTTAGGTTTAATATTGAATTGCACCTTTTAAAAGTCGTCTTCATATTTTCCATGTTCTACTTACCATTCAGTTACCCTATTTCTATAATAATTGATAGAGAGAAAACTCTTTAATGCTGTTTTAGAAAAGAAGTACAGGGTATAGAAAGAGAATGCAATTATTACAGCATAATACTTATGAGAATTGTTGTAATAAAAAATGGACTATTTTGTGAAGCCAAAAGATGATCATTTATATGCCCGTGAAGTGTTCAACAACATGTATCAACTTTCACATGGGAAAGTCTAACAGATATGTTCTCGCACATTTATATATTTGTATCGTTCGCAAAGCTCTATATTTGCTAGAGTATATTTTACTTTTTCATTAATAAAGGGCTAGATTCTCTCAAGTTATATAAGTGAATAACAGTTTTTCCAAAGAATCATTTGAAAAATGTTAGAAGTATTTGAAAATTAAATAAGATTAATTTATAAAATCAGCTCATCTAACAAAATCAGATTTCTCCTATGTCATTTAACCAGCTTGAGTCCCAAAAGATGTGTCCATTTGTATCTATAAAATAGGTTATGTTTTGCCGCCCTACCAAAATGTTAAATTTATTAGACCTAGTTCTGTAAGGGAGAATGCACCACAGCACCTCAGAGGGAAGCAGTAGATAAGAGTGCAGGTTTTTAAGGCTTGAATTATTTTAAAGTGAGTGTTGCAAGGGAGGATGCCAGGGTTAGTCACCATTTTTGACATAATAGCTTTGGCTTGGTGAACACAGTACGTCAAAGACCCTGAAGCATGTCCTGATGAGCACGCTCTTACGCTTGGTAAGCGGACAGCCCATTGGTTTATACTCCTGTCTTTCAGAAGTAACTGTTTCCTCGAGCAAACAGCTCAGTTATTTTTGCTTGTCCTCAATATTGTCTGTCATACTGTACTGCTGTACCACTGCCATTTTACACGGGGGCAGGTCATTCTCTCAATTTAAGGGACTTCTATTAATATTTGTAGGAGCACAAGCACAAATTATTAATCATAAATATTGTCACATTGATATGTTACTAAATTGAAGCATTGTGTCAAAAACCTCCTATTTATGCCTACTTTTCTCCTTTAGTGCTAGTTCTTTACTTCCCCTTCAATTCAGAACACAAGTGTCCTGATTTCTAACAGTCCTGTTATCAAAATAGGTGAAAATAGAAAAATTGATGAAAATTTAACTTTTAAATTAATTAGAATGGAAATTATGAAATTAAGAACAGTGGTGCTTTACGTAGATTATGTGATTTTACATGTAATCATATTCTGTTGTCCTAGTGTTATGTCCATTTAATATCCACTGCTACAAAGGTATATTAAAGTTGAGTAATTTGAGGTCATCCACAGTTTATGGATAGAATTTGATTTGAATGCAGGAACTGAGCCACTGTGGTTAAATGAAAATTTCTGGTTAAAATATTTTAAGCAATATTGAGTAAATGAAAAACAAAAGGAATTGTAGGTTTTGAGTATACTACTAGGTGTTTCTATCACTGACCGAAGTCCAAGGGTTTTCCTCTAAAGAAATGGAATTAATTATTTAGGATACCTTCACATTTAGTGACACAGAAGAGTGAGATTTGGCTGGAATGTGATTTTCCATGTTCTGGATTTCAATTACCACCCACTCCTCACCGCCTACCCCCCTTTTTTTACACCAATATCTCCCTCTTTTACTCTTCCATACACCTAGTATGCTGCCTTTCTTGTATCTTGCAAAGCATTTTGGGTCCCTTAGCTGTGTTTAATGTTGGCTGTGGTTTTCTCTGCATCTATTCTTACCACTCCTTAAGTTGCTTTTCATGTTATCAAATGGGTTGAAATGTTTCATTGGTTATCTCTCTATACCCTGCATTGCTCTATTTCCAATAGTCTTACAGTCTTTTTCTGGGAGGTTATATCTAGTAATTCCACCATATAATCTGACGTTTTGAACAGCAAGTCAGTTGTCTGGGAAATATCAATCAGGTCAAGTAGTGTTTGGCCTCACTGCCTCATATATACCACAGTGCCACCCTGCCTAAATCCTCACAATTTTCATCCCATGTATTTGACTTGAGACAATTTGTGCTTTTAGTTGTGGGAAAGGTCACAGGAGAATATGAGATGACATAAAGGATGGAGCTTCACCATGGGGTGTCCTGGAGAAAGTTGACAGTCACAGAGTCAGGAACTTTAGGTTTTAGATATTTAGTTATCTTGGACCTTTGAATACTAATATGTGTGAGTATTTCTGCTTATGTTTATAACAATGATTGCAAAAGGCCCTTCAAACAAATAAACTTGTTGATTGACTCTGAATTTGACTACCCCATTAGAGTGCCAAAAATTGAGAGAGTTCTATTATAAATATTAACATACAACTTCTACTTTCAAATGGTAGTGTGAGAAAGTCCACAGACTCACTCCCTAGCAAAACAAACAAGACTCGTGAAATTACTTTAAAAGTCATTTAATGTCTACAGAAATTGTCCTAAGGGTATACAACAAATGAAGAAACATTTATTTAGAAAAATCTATAGCTAAGAAAGGCCCTTTAGGGGTTAGAACAAATCTCAAAGATTTGCCTCAGAAACTACCCCTGAAAAGTGTCCCAAATTTAATTGGATCTGATTGTGGAATAAAGTATTCTCCAAAGGATTATCAACAATTATAGAACAACCATTTGTCATTAGTGAAGCCTACCGGTTGTATATGACACCAACAGAGGCAGGCTCCTTAATCAAGAGATCAGGGAAGACACCAAAAGAATCCTGAAGAAAACCACTGTCACCCAAGAGTAACTGTGCACATGTGCAAAGCTGAGCCTCTGAAGAGCAAGGTAACAAGCTTCACACTGAGAAATAACATTTTGCAAAAACAGTCCGGACATATCGCTAAATAAATAAACATAAAAATAACAAAAACAAACTGAGATATGATGGGGCTACTCAGAGTTGCTATAATATGTTATCTAAAATGTCTGTTTTTTAACAACAACAACAAAAAATGAGAAATGTAAAAACACAGGACACTTGGTCCCATACAGAAGAAACAAATCAGACACCAGCATCTACCTGGGAAAGGGCCCAGATGCCAGTTTTAACTTAAAACAAAATAGACTTTACAATAAACATAGGTTCCTAGAGATAGAAGAGGCATTTTGTAACAATAAAAGAGTCAATCTAGCAGGAAGATACCATAATTTCAAACATAAATTCATCTAACAAAAGAGCTCTAAATGATAAGAAACATGAATTTACACAACAGAGAGAAATAAATAATTCATCTATAGATGGATAATTCAAGGTTTTATTTTCAATAATGGATAGAATTACTAGGCAAAAAATCAACAAAGAAATAGTTTATTTGAACAGCACTGTAAAGATTGAATAAGCACTCTGTCCAACCATAGCACAATAAATATTTTTCTCAAGTGCACATAGAATGTTCTCTATGAAGGACAACATGCTGGGCCATAAAATGTGGCCCACCTCAAAATCATAAACTTCCTTAAAACATTACAAGATTTTTTGTGATCTTTATTTTAGCTCATAAACTATCGTTAGTGTTAGTGTATTTTCTGTGGGTCCCAGACAATTCCTTTTCTTCCAGTGTGGCCCAGGGCAGCCAGAAGATTGGACACCCCTGATGTACAGAGTATACATCTTTAAATGGTATTTGGACTCCTGAAAGAATTACTGTCTTTTATGTAGATGAACACTCAATTTCCTGAAAAGATGTGTTCATTCTAAATTATCATAGAATGAGTGCCTGCTAAGTGAACATACTCCTGCTTCCAGGAGACTTCGGGTGGTTAGCAAGGAAACTGCCACCTACTGAGTTTTTATCATGAAGGCTGACAATCCCATGGGAGAGGCAGTAAGAAGGAAGAGCCAAGTTCCACAAGATTTTAGAATCTCCTTAGGGAGATGTTAATTTTGCATAACACATGAACACTTCGTTCCCCTGGATTTTAAACAAATGGTTGCCATTGAATACGTGTCCTAAAGCACTGTGGTGATCATCTCAGGTTCATGATATTATTCAGACTTTACTTCAAGCATATACATTTCTATACAAACTTGGGAATTTTGCATAATCAAATGGCATGAAATATTCAGGGAAAAAATCCTAGCAAAGTCAGTGTCCTGGAAAATGAAGTTATGACAAGTATCTCTATTATGAGATTATAATATGTATGAAAAAATTGAGTTTGTTTACCATATTAATACTTAAAGCAATTCTCGTTTTCAGTAGGGATGTTATATTTATGCATTTTTCTTTTCACTCACTGTGTCTGAATTGATCATTGTTTTTCTAGATGTCACAACGCTAAGATGTTCTAACTATAGATATGAAATTCACCTTCTACCTTTTGGGAATTTAGACTTTGTTGACTATAGTTAGGGAACCTGGTTTTCCATATTCTTTTTACTTTGTACACCAGCAACTTATCTAATTTGGTATCTTGAGTGGGTTTGAATATCTAAATAAACATTGTGATCTTTGGTCAGCATTTTCTCCAAGATTGTCTTCATTTCTAGTTTACTTTTGTGAATTTTTCCTAAAGCAAGAAAGCTGAAGTCAAGAAAAACGTGTAGTGAAAAAAAAAAAAAAAATCTGGCCTTTGATACTCTGCTTTCTTACAATAGAAAGAAAAACCTACCGTTTTTTCTGTAAATGCATTTTTATATTAGGACATTTTATTTTTAATCTGGCACATTGGTAAGAGAATGATCATAAATTACAATATTGCAAACAGTGTTTTGATTTAGTTTGACTCAAAACAATTGTATTATTTCATGTTCCAAAAGGATTTCACTCAAAAGAGTGGCATTAAGGCCTAAGTGATGGGAAGTAATCTAATCCCCCCGAACCGGTGAAGGCTTCCTTCCTGCTGAGGAAGGACTACAGAGAATGACTTCAGAATTAATCAGGAGATGGGCCACAGAGAGGCAGACAAGAGTTGGTCCCAATAAAGTGGATAATGGGATAGAAGAATGAGAAAAATCTCAGAGAGCAGTTTACCCTAATTTTTAGCAGTACCCTAAAACAACAGAAGGGGGAGCTCTGGGAAGTTAGAAACATTTAAATTAAGCTTTTTTTTGGTCTACGTTTGAGAAAAACATAATTCAGATAGAAATGTACAACAGAACATTATCAAGGTTAAATTCATAGAAAATCAGTTCAAGAAAAAAGAATACAGAGCATTATAGCATACTTATAAATGCTGAAAGTATTCAAGTACAAAGGAAAAAATGAAGCACCCCGATTGCAAAGTACTGTTTCAAAACAAATTAGACATTAAGAAAATATACAAGAAAATGAAAGAACAACATGAACAGAGCTATGACAACGCAAAGAACAAAGTGACAGAACTTAAAACCAGAAATTTCAAAATAAATAACTTCAAAACTAAATGTTAAAGTAAAAGTAAAACACATTGAGATAAACACAATAAAAAATATCTTAACAGAAGCAGAGATAGAGAATAAGAAAGAAGTAAACAAAGTGATAAAGTTTCAAGAGAAAATGATTAAGTATGCAAATTTATAAAGAGGATTGAACTAGAGTTCATAATGAACTTAAGAAAGCATCAGAGAAAATCATGAAAATGTATATTTCAAGGAAACTTAAAAAAAAAAAGATTAAACTACATGAAAGACCCATTGTGTACCTGAGAATATTGACAATAATGATCATCAAGACCTAATCTAGTAAAATTATAGAACTTAAAAGTTTAAAAATATCGAGCATATGACTTGGAAGGGAAATAAAAGTACATTATCATCAGACTTTTCAATAGCAATTTTTATGCAGAAAAATAGAATAACATACTTTAAGTTATTCAAGGCAAGGACATGTGAGGCATGGGTTTTATATCCAGGAATACTGACCTTCAAGTGTAAAGGACACAGTAAAACTATTACCAACCAGTGAAAACTCAGGGAGTATAGTTCTTATGAGCCCATTCTAATGTTTTACTCAAGACAAAGCTTCAGGAAACAAAATTACTAGAGAGACACAGAAATAGGGAAGAGGTGATGAGCATTAAATATGCAGCTCTTACAGAACAAAAACTAAAAAAGTAAAAAAGGAGGAACAATTAAAAGGCTGATCTGATCTGACAATTTACATACAGTGCAGTGATACAATACAATACTATAAATAATTGGTGAAAACTGTCTTAATATTATTAGTCTAAAATAATTGTACATAAAGAAAACACTAAAAATATGTTAATTATGAGTTAATTGTGTCATCGCTGTTGTTTTAAAAAACTAGAATTCTCAGTGTGAATTAAGGACATTCAGGTATAAAATAGAAAAACTTCAGTAAAAAAAGAAAACCCTGTAATTCCACATATAGAGTAGAAATATCAGTATGAGAACAGGTATTTTACCTTTATATATGTACACACAGCCTATATACAACACACATATTTCTAGCTAGGATGTATTCCTAGTATATATCCTTAGCTTTGCTGTTTAAAAACATCTTAGAAACAATGGCCAGCACAGTAGGAATCTGCTTCTCTAGCATTAATAATGATCCTGATTTGCTATTTCCCATTAGAAGAAACCAGAACTTCATGGAGAAATAACTGATTGCTTATTCTGGGGCAGAATTATACAAGATAAGTCCGAGACATCTGAACATACCAGTTATCAAGAAAACTTCAAGAAAAACTTCAAGAAAAATATATATATAACATTAGTGAATAAAAATATTAGAAACTCAATATTTGAACCAGACAAAATCACCACAATAATTAGTATCTTTGCTGGTAATTTCTTTGAGAATCATTTTTTGGGATGAAATGCTAACTAATCTTCCTAAATATGAGAAAAATTTTGTTTAGTAGGCCATCTCTTAAAAAGAATGTTTAAATACTTAAGAGATAATGTCACAGCTTGCACACTGTATGCCCAATAAACACATATTGATTTTTATACCATTTCCAAATATGTTGGTTATAAAACCATTCTGAAAAGGTCAGTGTTTCTGTTTGTTTTGAAATCGGATTATGCATCAAAGAAGTTGTGTGTACCTAATACAAATCATAGGATTTTGTTCCATTGTAAGAGGGGTTTTAGAAAAGTTCTCTAATGAAGCATGAATAGAATGACAGGTAGATGTTTGTGATTTATAGGATCATACTAAAAACTGATGGCTTCCCTACTGATTAAATATTATATCCAAATCTTAATGAATAATTGATGCAGAATAATATAAAATAGGTTTAGTCATCAAGTAAAGCATAAATATTCACCTGCTATATATATCTGTAATAAATTATTGGATACTAGTAAACAACCTCCTAATGTTACCATGACATTCAATACAATGTAAAATTTTAACTGGACACAGCCATTGAATACCTAACATCCCTATTCTTCACACCGACTCATCCAATTGCTAGAAACATGGAGATTTTTTTAGCCTTGGTTTCTTTGTATTTTTAATTTATTGGAGTGACATTGGTTAATACAATGATAAAGGTTTCAAGTGTTCTTTTCTATAACACGTCATCTATATTATTACATTGTGTGCTCACCACCCAGAGTTAGTTCTCCTTCCATCCCATGTCTTTGACCCCTTTTTTACCCTTTTCCACCCCTCCCCGCTTACCCTCTGGTAACCACTAAACTGTTGTCTGTGTCTGAGTTTTTGTTTGTTTGTCCTATTTGTTGTTTTCAGTTTTATATCACACATATGATTGAAGTCATACGGTTCTTGACTTTCTATCTAACTTGTTTTGCTTAGCATGATCATCTTAAGATCTATCCATGCTGTCACAAATGTTAGTATTTCATGTTCTGCTACGGCTAAGTTAATATTCCACTGTGTATACGTACCACGTCTTCTTCATCCCGTCACCTATTTGAAGGACACTCTGGTTGTTGAACATGGTGATTTTCACTATACTAGTTTTGTAACAGAAAATTATTTTTTAATCATGGTGCATTTACTTATCTTAGATTCAAACTTTAACTGGCCCATTAAATATATATCATAATAGCATTACTAGGATTCAGATTTTCATCAAAAACAGTTCAAAATTTGAAATACGTTAGCTGATTGATTAATGTATAAATATTCATTTTTAAATATTAGAGTAATCTGGAAAGAAACACAAGTCTAGTTAATTATCAATTACATCATCAATCCCTGATTACTCTAGAAAAATTCCTTCCCAACTTGTTGGCATTATCACTCCTCTACAGATTTGACATCTCGTGTAGCAACCTTGTTGATAACCAGGTCAACACTTGCTTAATTTATAACTTCTACCTGTGTCAGTTTACTTTGTATATCAGAAGTCTCTTGAAACCCAAACATTTAATCCTTCTGTTTTTACACTGCTAAAGGCAAACCCTCCCTACAGAAGTAACAGGTAGGATAACTTCCTGACACCTTCATCAGGTAACAATTTTTCATTATTTTGAAGCATCTTAGTAAGAAGCTGTTCATGATTTGTCTTGAAACATTGCTAAATACTAGATGTTTGTGACATCCATTCAGATGCACAAAGATATACTGAAAAAGTTGAAAATATTAATACACTATCCCAAAACATACCAATCTTAATCTAGCATTTTTTGCATGATACATTTAAATTTGAAAAATCCAGTCTCATTTACTTACTACAAATTCTTCTGCATTTTATGCATTAAACACAAAGAAATAACAGGAAGTCTGATGCATCAGAAGTAATATCCATCCTAGTATGCTAAGATTGTTTATATCCATCGCCAGCTGGGGTTGTAGACAGGACTTGAATTTAAGGAGACAGAAAATGACAGTTATAAAATTGGAGCTCCTGAAGTAAGACCTCTGAGTAAGTTGTAGACAGGACTTGGATTTAAGGAGACAGAAAATGACAGTTATAAAATTGGAGCTCCTGAAGTAAGACCCCTGAGTAAGTGTAGGAGCAGAAGAAGAGCATCCTACTAATACAAATACAATACATTAACACTTGTCTGGGATCGGGTGAAGAGGCGTTTTCCTGAAAACTCTTAGTTTAAGCCTCATCTTCCATGGCTATGTCTATCAAATGTAGAAGACCCTCGGTGTTAAGACCAACAAAAAGAAAGTTAAAATAAAAATTAGCCCAAGGCCTGTTTTATATGGTTACCCAACAGATACTTATGCAAAACCATTATGAAATTAAAATGATGAAACTAACATTTAGTTTCTACTTTTAACCTAGTTTACTGTCTGCCACAGAGCAGATCCTATGTGTGACCAAAAGATTTAAGTATTATGTTTACACTTTGAGATGTTTTTGCTTTTTTTTGGTTGGTTTTATTTTTTGGTATGTATGAAATGTGTGTTGCATGTATGTGTGTGTACTTTCATTGTTTGGTTGTTTGCTTATCAAATTTTTTTTCATCCACATTAATATTATAAAGGTAATTCAATGAAAATGGTTGACTGTTGGAAAAACTCAAACTGAAAATTCAAGCCAGTTGGTTCTTCTGAATGCATGGCTACTTTGCAATATGATTTTTATGAGGAAAAGAAAACAAAAACTTCTATCCAGAATTACAAATTTTGAATATTTTTTTCTTCAGTATTGGGGTAGCTCTAATTGCCCAGAGTTTCAAGCTAGAGGCAACTTCTAGACACTAGACTCAGGGAGGGAAATAGAAAGGATTTGCCCAATGGCCAATATGTATATTAAGAAGTGTTTTAAGTGCTTATTCATCAGAAAAATAAAAATCAGATACAACTACAGATACAACAAAATAAAAATGAGCACACAACACCAAACTTTATTGAAGGTATAGATCAACCGAAGTTTCCATGACCTTCTCTTGGGAGTGTAAATTGGGCAAACCACTTTGGATAATTGTGCTGCAATATCTAATAACATGGAACGTATATTTACTGAACCAATTACCATAAAGTAATTACTTTTTACTCCAGAAGTGTATGCATATGCACATGTATACGGATGTTCCTAAAAGCCTGATTTATAATAATGAAACACTAGAAAAAATATAACATCCACAACAATATAGTGCATAAATCAACTGATATATTCAAAGAGCATTGAACAAATTTCACAGAAAAGTTTTGAAATAATGTCATTTATTACAGCATTAGAAAACATCAAAGCCTATGAATAAATGTAACAAAATAAATTTTTAACATATAAACAAAACAGGTAATATATTCCAGGTATAATTTGAATAAATAAAGCTTGAGAAATTAAGAAAAGAATATATATGACTCAATTTATATAAAGTTTTAAAATAAGTAATACAGAATGTCAAAGTGAATGTTCAATTGATAAAACTATACAAAAAAGGAAAATATCATTTATCTTCCTTTGACATCAAAATAGTGATTATATCGAATGTGGAGGAAAGGAATTTTAATTGCAAAGAGTCATGCAGGGACCATTTGAAATCCTAGCAGTCATTTATTTCTTGACCTGGTGAGCATTATGCAAGTATTCCTTTAGCATAATTTGTTGAAAGGTATGTGCCTTTTTGTGTACTTTATTTATGCATACTACTGTATTTTGCCGTGTATAATACACACTGTTTTTGTCCAACTTGGTGAGGAACAAATAAGGGTACACTTTATACATGGGTAGTACTAATTTTGTATCTATATTTAAGTTTTTAATTCTTTTATTTATGCTTATGAGTTAAAAGTGTAACTCTAGAAATCAATACCCATATGCAAAATAGTACCCTGGAATATGATCGTTTTTATATAAAACATTTTATACATAAAGTTTCTTGTATCTTGTATCTGTTCTTGTGCTATGTAATTATTTGTTACATAAAATTTCTTATATCATAATATGTTAAAAATAAATACAAAATTCCTTTATAATGCAAAAGAACAAGTACCTACATATAAACAAATAAAAAATTTCAATTAAAAAATTAAATGAATGATTTTTTTCTCTGAAAGTTTGGGCCAAAAATGTGGGTGTATATTATACACGGCAAAATACAGTATATATTGTATTTCATAATAGGAAAGTTTAAGTTTATTTAAAAAGCTAAAGTGTATATGTGACTCATTAAAAGGTGTTTCAGATTAAGTGGGTATTCTGACTCCTAAAGGAAGATTGGCAGGCTCTGTGAGAAGGACATATTGTGTCCTGCTAAGTAAATTATGCCAGTTGGTTTTGTAAAGTTCACGTCTAAGATAGATCCGTTAAGGGGTTATTAACAAAGAAAACATTTTAATTTAAATCAGAACCACAAAAGCTAAGTGGCAGTTAAAATAAATAAGACCATTACCTTTAAAATTGGAGTCAAAGACATAGTTCCTAAAGATATCCAGGTACCAAGAGTGTGCTCTGTTCTATTATGATTGACTTGAGATCTTTTTCCCTAATTTAGGATTTCAAATACAATAATTCTACCCATGGAATAGATCACAATTTACCTGATTATTATTTATTTAACTATAGTTTGATTTTTTAAAATTTTCTAACTGAAAGGAAGTTTGTATTTTCTCTTAATGTGATACTCATTTGCTCAAATATCTCTCATGTAATATTTGAGGACCTGACGACTGTCTAATATTTATGAGTACCATTTTTTATGGCCCGGTTATGCTGTTGTGTAGTGGAACCATGAAAGAACACATTTCTTTCTCTTTTTTTTAAATAACACTTGTGACACACAGCCACTTAAGATGTCATGGGTGTAGCTAAGGGAACATACTTACCTTTAACTTTATAAATTAACAAGAAGAGCCCTGAAATTTTTATCACTAAATTTCATACACATCATATCAGCTACCACTATATGAAAGGTATCATAAAACAAAGGCCACTTTATGTAACTATTCCTTTGGTGGCTCTCCTGACTTCCTTCCTTCGATTCTTTGTTAAGGCCATCGTTCATATTTCACAAAGACGTTGGCTTATCTGTTAGTATACTTTTCAAACTTCTTGTCGTGGTACTTGGGAAGTTATGAGGAAAGAACTGTATTGTGAGGGTTTGAGATGGGCATGGCTGTGATGAGTATGTTATACTAGTTAAGATGTCTTTCACCATCTTAATGTACTAACTAGGCATGCTTTTTTATCTACTAGGAGTAAGAGTTAGTGGTTGCTTGGGAAATAGGAGGGCTGTCCGGAAAGTATCCATCCTTGTAATACAAAAAATAAAGGCATTTGTGGTTGGATTTTTTTTCAGACAGCCCTTATATACCTGTAAGCTTCCCAGAGGTGCTCACATGATTAAGATTAAAACAGATCAGCTAAATTCACATCGATATATCTTAGGCCATCCACTATGTGTCTGAAAGCACATATTCTAAATCATGGATCTGAGCCAAACTCATGCAACAAGTGTAAGGGAGGCACATCTAGTGTTTTGCGCTGAATAAAAAGGCTTCCATTCACTTAATACAGTGCTTTTGTTGGGTTTTTTTATTGTTAAATTTATTCGGGTGACATTGGTTAGCAAAAATCACATAGGTTCCAGATGTACAATTCTGTAATGCGTCGTCTGTGTGCCGTGTTATGTGTTGACCACCCAGAGTCAGTTCTCATTCCATCACCAGGTACTTGACACCCCTCCCTCCTCTCCCACCCGCTCCCCTCTTACCGTCAGGTAACTGCTATATTATTGACTGTGTCCATGAGTTTTGTTGTTGTTGTTTTTATTCTGAGTTTTATAGGATTGGGCACTTTAAAGGAAGAGGGCATTTTTAAGATTGCTTAGTTCCCGTGGAAGTATTTATTTGGCTTTAAGATCTAGTACATGTCAATTATGCCTCAATCGACAGTTAAGAGTGTATTGAGATTTATTATGAGAGAGGCTGTGTAATCAATTTAAAATGACAGGACACTAATATAATTAGATTTTTAACACATAAAAATTGTAAGGAATATTTAGGCACTTAATCAGAATTTTAAAAGCCAGTGATAACAAGTTAATAATTGTGACAACTAATAGAGTATCTAAATAAATGTCACCTTTTTTATTAATTGATATTTAATTTGCTATAGCCTGCCTTGGTAAATGTTAATTAAATGCCAGAAAATTTCTTATAATTTTAACATTAATAATCTCATAATTATGCCTTTATTGCTTACATAATTATGAGTTAATTACACAGCTACTAGAGTTACTGTACCTTTTATAGAGAGCTGAAGTCTACTCATTTTTCTCTATAAGTCAATAAATTTGATTGCCTGATCACCATGGTTGATCATAGATTAAAAACCGTTTGTGAATAAAAATATATCTCCATACAACAGTGACCAATGTGTAACAAACTGGGAAAAATGAAATTAATGGAAATATGCCATTCTTTCTTTTATTAATTTATTGTTTACCTTAGAAAATACATATGATGTAATATGTTAAACAAGGTAATTGTTTTCCTTTCTCAGACTGTTCTAAAATGGTATATATGATGAGTGTTTTCCTTTTCTCAATGTGTTTTCACATCCATACACTAATTTTAGTTGTCCAATAACCTTCTAAGATTAAATAATGGCTCATTGTCCTAATAAGAAAACTGGTGTAGAGATTGTCATCCCCAGTGTAATCACATGTTACTGGTGTCACACACTTCATCCCTATCTAGTCATTTGTACGTTCACTCTCATTTCTTCTCCGCTGTCCATTTCCAATCTAGGAAACTTGTCACTACCCTTTTTATCTTTATTTCAAGTAGGTAACTCACCATTGTAGGAAGGGATAAACACAAAATTAGTCATTGGTTCTTCAGTATACCCACGTTTCCTAATTCAGCTTTTCACTGCTTTTCACTCTTGCTGAGACAGAGGCCATGCCGGACTCATTCCTGGATTCCTCACTAAGGCTTTCTTATAGGACTTTTCGTATATGACACAAAAGTCCAAGTGAATATAAAACTTTTCATCAAGTGAGGCTCATTTCCTATTCATCCTGGTGATTCTAACAGAACATCAACTCTCGTTAATCCACAAATTTTAAGCCTGCTGCTCCATTACCGGTGGGACAGATGTTTTTTCTCTTCGAGACAGATCTCCAACCTGGCCCTCCTGTCGGCCGCTCATTCTCCAACCTCACCCCATACCCTTCCTGTTTCTTTTACCACAGAAGAAGCAAGTCCCACATGTTTTAGGGCAAATCCTTTCCTTAGGCTCTTGATCATCTCTGTTTACATCTAGTATTTAGAACCAACCGCTGATTTTATGAAATACAGAAATGAAAAGCATATGCCACTAATGAAGCAAGAAAAACCAGAAGGTCCTATTTACTTATTTGAGCATTCACATTGTTCTCATTTTTAAAGAACCAACCAAGTCTTATGTTGTACCATCTTTATGGCGCATTATCGGGCAATACTGGCCTCCACTGATCTCTTGACTTTGGGTGTGTAAGGAGAGCTACGGATTCTTCAGATGGGCCTTTACATTGTAACCTATACACGTGCCAGTTTGCAGGCCGTTGGATAGGCACTGTGCCTGTCAGACAGGACCTCTCTACCTGGTAAATAAACATCTGCACAGTGTACGGGTCTCTACGGCTCACATTAGCACCACACTAGTCCATGTCCGATCATTGCTCAGGAATGGCATCAGATGCAGCTGCAGCACTCTGAAACTATTTCAGACTGGTGATGGCTGGAACAACAACACAGAAATTACAATCATCTGACATCCATTACGACTGTCCCTTCTCTTGATTACACTGGTCGGCAAACCCCAGGCAGGAAGACAGCGAAATAAGGAGGCAGGGCAAGCCTCATTGACAAAAGAGATCTTCATCTTTTTCTCTGATTGTCACCATTTCAAATCCCTTCTTCCATTTCAAACAGCATTGAATACCCAAACAGAACAACAAGAAAATATGTAATTTTTCAAAACATCTGTGAATGGGCTACCCCAAGAAACGAGTCAATAGGAGCTACTTAAAAAAACCAAAAAAACAAAAACGAAGCCTTGTCCCATATCATGTGGGGTTACTAAATATTAATCTGAATATAATTTTATTTTTAGTATAAACGTATTTGCCTGTTTTTCTCTTTTTTGCCCCACCCCCACCCCTTTGTTTTCTATTTTCTTCTTACTGGAAGGCTAAGTATTCTCCATATACAGGCTAGACAGGATTTCTTTTTCAATGCTGCTGTTTTACCTCTTATCTCTTAATCCCTAATATATGGCTCAACCATGCTCTCCTGAAGGTCATTCTGAGCACTGATGTCTATGAATTCACTATACACAGTTCAACCTCAGACATTTTTTGAAGGTGCAGTTGTAACCTTAGTGTTACTAATTTTTCTTTAATTTCTCAGAGAAGCTAAGCAACTTTGTCAGGTCCAACACCAAGCAAAACCCTTCAATTTACATGTAACACACAGTAAATATTGTGGGATGAGCGAATGAATGATTATTTATATCTGTTGAGCTGTTATAAAAGTATACTTTGTGTTTTCAAATTAACATTCAATTAACCAAAAAAATTCCTAGTGTGGTACCAGGTAATAACAAAACTTTTCAGTAGCTGACTTTTGCTTATTTGTTATCCTTGCTGCAAACTGCAACATGTGCCACGCCACAAGGTAGGTAGGGATATCCTTAGATGGTAAGTGTAAATATTTTATCTCTTGTGCATTAGGTTCTTTCTGTGAGAATTCTATCCTCTAATAACATATCTCAAATGACAGTTTCTCCAGAAACTCATTTAAAAATGCAATTAAATTTTTTAGTAAAGTTACAGCATTGGACAACCATTACCAAAATCTACTACACAGTATTTTTATCGCCCTGGTGTAATTCTCTTAATTTTTTCCTGTAGATTTTGTTACCCTCTGGTTTTACTTGTTTACACCAATACATCTTTAATCCCACCTGCCTTCTCTGTACTGCTATTATATAATATATCTGTATTATGTAATACTACATCAATTATATATATGGATATATAAATATTCTCAGTAACATAATTGTTAACATATATATGAGGGCTGTCTGGAAAGTATCCAGCCATGTAATATGAAAAATAGAGGCATTTATGGCTGGAGTTTTTTCTAGACAGCCCTCATCCATATTTTATTTAAATTTTTAATCAGCTATAAGAAAGGGGAAAAAGTAATTATACTGTCTTTTTTATATACTTTCTTTATTTTAACACTCAATATTATTTGATACTGATTTCATGTGTACAGCTGAGAGGTTAGACATTTATATAACTTGAGAAGTGATCTCCCTGACTAGTCTGGTACCCTGCATAGTTACTACCACATTATTGACTGTACTCCCTGTGATGCACATCACATCCCCGTGACTATTGTATAACTAGTAATTAACTTCTTAATCCTCCCCCTTTTCTACTCACCCCCAACCTCCTCCCGTCTGGAAACCATCCAAATGTTCTCTGTATCTATATGAGTTTGTTTGTGTTTTGTTTCTTTGTTTATTTTATTCTTTAGATATCACATGTAAGTGAAATCACAATTTCATTTTTGGAAGGTTCTTGGTTATTTACCTTTAGAACATTAAATTCTGTTGTCCACTGCTTCCTGGTGTCCGTTGTTTCTGATACAAAGTTAGTGATTAATCTTACTAGGTTTTCTAGTATGTAATGAGTTGTGTTTCTCTTTTGGCTTTTAACCAATTTTCTTTACCTTCAGTTTTTAATATGTAACTATGATGTGCCTGAGCATAGATCTCTTTGTATTTATCTTTCTTGCAGTTAATTATATTTTTTGGATGTATAGACAAATGCTTTCTTATCAAATTGGGAATATTTTTAACCATTACTTCTTAACATGATTTTTTTCTGTCCCCCCAGTGTCTTTCTTCTCCTTTTGGTGTCATGCATGTGTCTATGTTCTCAGTGATTCTCCACATTTTTCTGGAGCTCTGTTCATGTTGTTTCATTTATTTTTATCTCTGTTCTTTAGATTGATAATCTCTATAATCTGTATTCAAGTTTGCTGAATCTTTGTTTTGCCTGCTGAAATCTACTATTGATCATCTGGTTATTTTTCATTTTGATTAACTCTAGAACTTGCACTTAGTTCTTCATTATAATTTTTTTTCATTATAATTTATATTTCATTATTGACATGTACTGTTTGCTGAAATACTGTGATCATGATTTACTGTAATTCTTTACATGTGGGTGACTTTAATTCTTGGAACAAATTAATATCACCTGCTTGGAAGTCTGCTAAATTCACAGTCTGGGTCTCTTCAAAATGATTTCTATTACATGCTTTTTCTCATTTGTATGAGGTACACTTTCCAGAACTTTGCATGTCTCATTATTCTTTTATTGAAAACTGTATCTTAAGATAAAACTTGTATGTCATCAAAATTACGGAGAATGAGTTGCACCTAAAAATATCTAGGGAGTAGTTGTTTCTGTTGTTGGGTTAGTCATTTGTCTGTTTGTTTAGTGACTTTGTTGAACTGACTCTCTTCCTGCAGTTTGAATGCACTCATCCTCTGCTTGCATTTTTTTGTTCACTTGTTTTTATATTTTAGCCTGACTACCAAGGGTTGCCCCTTGATCTGCACAAGCCACTCGTTGAGCACCAGACTGTATTTAAGCCAAAGCCCCCTAACTTTTGTTATTGTATATGTGTGTGGCTTGTGGGCTGTTACCACAGTTAGATTTAGACAAGCATCAGCCAGGAACTAGTAGCTTGGACATTTTCACACAATCACTTCTGAGACCACACAACCTAGGATATATACACACAGTTTTCCAGACCACTAGGAATCCATGTGATTTTATTTTCAAATAATAAAATTCTTAGAAGGTGTTCCTTGGTGAGAGTACCTTCATGTTCAGGCAGCATTTGGTCAGAGGTGGTAGTTAATTCCCTGTGCCAGTGGGTTTATGCCCTGTGTTAACAGACCTGTCTGTGACTTGGGGATTATTTTCAGGTATGCGTCACATCTTGCTCTAAGGTTGAGTGCAGCCTAGTGAATGTGTACAGTCTTTCTGATGCCAAGAGATGAGTGTGATCTTTAGGGGGCTAAAGTTGTATCTTCCCCTATTGCTCTCTTAAATGTCTGACTCCTCCATTGTCTCGCTTATTGCTATCTTATTGTTATTGTGGAACTCCCAGTCCCTCTTAATTGATCTAAGATCTTCATTGTTTTTTTTTATCTTTATTGAATTTATTGGGATGACATTGGTTAGTAAAATTATATAGGTTTCAAATATACATCTCTATAATACATCACCTATGTACTCCATTGTGGGTTCACACTCAGAGTCAGTTCTTCTTCCATCACCATGTATTTGACCCCCTTTACTCTCTTTCACCACCTCTCCTCTCCCTTACCCTTTCGTAACCACTAAACTATTGTCCGTGTCTATGAGTTTGTCTTATTTGTTGATTTCAGTTTTATATCTCACATATGAAGGAAATCATTTGGTTCTTGACTTTTTCTGTCTGACTGTTTTTGCTTAGCATAATAAGCTCAAGATCCATCCACGTTGTCACAAATTGCCATATTTGATCTTTTCTTATGGCCGAGTAGTATTGCATTGTATTTTCTTTATCCAGTCATCTAACAAAGGACACTTAGGTTTTTTTTCTGTGTCTTGGCCACCATGAATAATGCTATAATGAACAGAAGGGTTCATATATCTTTATGGATAAATATTTTTAGATTTTTGGGGTAGATACCCAGAAGAGGGATTGCTGGGTTTTGTGGCAATTCTTTTTTTTATCTTTTTGAGGAAACTGCCTAGTGTTTCCATAGTGTCTGTACCAGTTTGTATTCCCATCAGCAGTGTATGAAGGTCATCTTTTCTCTACAACCTCTCTAACACTTGCTATTGTCTTATTGATAAAAGCCATTCTAATAGATGTGAAGTGGTATCTCATTGTGGTTTTGATTGCATTTTTCCTAATAGCTACTGAAGTAGAGCATCTTTTCATATATTTGTTGGCTGTTTGCCTGTCTTCTTGGAACAAGTGTCTATTCAGGTCACCTACCCATTTTTTAATTGATTGTGTGTTTTTTTTGTTGTTAAGTTGTATGAGTTCTTTATATATTGTGGATATTAGTCCCTTATCAGAGGTGTTGTTTACAAATATATTCTCCCATTATGTTGGTTGCCTCTTTGTTTTGTTGATGGTTTTTTTGTTGTGAAGAAGCTTTTTAATTTGATATATAATAGTTCCATTCAATTATTTTTGTTTTTACTTCCTTTTGCTTTTGAGGTCAAATTCATAAAATCACCTCTGAAATCAAGGTCCATAAGGTTAGTACCTGTGTTTTCTTCTATGCAATTTATTATTTCAGGTCTGTCATCCATCTTGAGTTAAATTGTCACTTTTCTGCAGAAGATATGATTCTTTATATAAGAAACCCGAAAGATTTTACCAAGAAACTATTAGAAAAAATAAACAAATACAGGAAAGTTGCAAAAAATAAAATCAATGTACAAAATCAATTGTGTTCCTATATACTAACAATGAAATTTCAGAAAAATAAACAATTTAATTTGCAATTGTAACAAAAAGAATAAAATACCTAGGGATAAACTTAAGAAAGTATGTGAAGAACCTATATACTGAAAACTATAAGACATTATTAAAAGAAACTAAAGAAGACACAAAGAACTGGAAAGATATTCTGTGTTCATGGATGGGAAAATTCAACATAGTTAAAATGGCCATATGACTCAAAGTAATATATAGATTCCCATCAAAATTCCAATGGTAGTTTTTAAAAGACATAAAAAATGATCAGATTTGTATAGAATCATAAAAGATCCCAAATAGCCAAAGCAATCCTAAGGAAAAAGAACAAGGGTGGAGGTATTAAACTCTCTGACTACAATTTATACTACAAAGCAACAGTAATCAAAAGAACATGGTATTGACAGAAAAACAGACACACAGACCAATAGAACAGAATTGAGAACCCAGGAATAAAGCCACATATGAGTCTATATTGGCAGATAATTCTTGACAAAGGAGCCAAAAATATGCAATGGAGAAAAGAAACCCTCTTTAATAAATAGTGCTCAGAGCAATTTCTATTGGAAAGCCCCATACCAAAGAATCAAACTAAACTGCTCTCTGTCACCATACATCAATACCACCATTGTTTTTTACAATAAAAGGAGTATCAGTCCTTTTGGTGGTGCTTACCCAGATGAGTACTTCTACAACACGGGGCTGGGAGGACAAGACACACTGGTGAACTTCTCTTTGGGAGAAATTACCACCATTCACTGAGAGCTGTGGAGAGAGGGAGCTTGCTCTTCTGCCACACCCACCAGAGTAGTGTCCTTAGGCAGAGAGCTGAGGGTGCTAGCATGGAAATAGATTGTGGTTTAAATCCTACCCTGTTGTTAATCTTACTAAGACTTAGAAGATACCCTTGAGTGAATGTTCCTCTAATACTGTATATCCTTAGGACAATATGCAGGGGCTATAATCTGTTGTTGTTGTTGTTGTGGGAGGTAATCTCATCAAGTTCCTCATCTCACCATTCTAGAAGGAAAAATAAGGTTTGTCACTGGCATGCGATGATGAACTAAACACATTTATCATAGTAGCAGACCAATTTTTTAAATCATGTGATTAGATTATCAGTTTCAAAAATGTATTAATAAAGATAGTCACTTGCTAAAAACTCATTTAATTTTAATGGTTGTTTGAGGCTTTGTAAAACCAAATAAACAGGCTTTGCAGTTAACTAATCAACCCACCACTTTATTAGGTTTCATCTTCTGTGTCAGTTTAACAAAAAATAACCTAGTGAATCATTTTCATGATTCATTCACATTTAGTCATCATTCCTAGAAGGAATATAATGTTCTTCTATTTTTAATACAATTTTATCAAATAATCCAGAAGCACAGTCAAAATAATATAGCATGACCAAATGGGGCTTATTGCAGGAATATAAAAATTTATTATTATTAGTGTACCTATTAATATAATTCAGTACAGCAACAGACCAACATTTTAAAAAGCATATGATTATCTCCTTACACTGTAAAAGCTCAGTGACAAGAAACACATTTTTTAAAAGTCTCATTAAAACACTTTCTCATAAAAAAAATATTTTGTAAGTATAATTTGATTTATAATCAAGGAATAATGCAAAGATCTCTTTTATCTTTACAATCATTTAAAAGTCTTCTAAAAGTATGAAAAGAAACAAGGCATAAAATTAGACAGGAGGAAGTAAAATTATTCTTATTGTTGATGATATTACTGTTTACCCTGAGTACCCAAGAGAATTAATTATAACTACAAGTGATATGATAATTCAATAAAGAGGTGGGCAGCAACAACCAGTGAAGTAATAAAATTAATGAAACAAATGTATTTATACAAGCAAAAGCAGAAAAATTAAAATACTTGGGAATCAATAAAAAGGTACAAGATCTGTTGGAAGAATAATTTTAGATGCTACTGAAGGTCTTAAGGAAAAAGGGTGAACAAATATAAAGGCATGGGTGTTTTTGGCTAAAAGTGCCTGGCAGGTAGAACTAAACTCTAAGCAGTGAGTGATTAGTCAACTGAATAGCCAGTCTGTTTGGGTGACCAGATATTCTCTAGCAAAGACTGAGTGGTGGTCTAACACCTCTACTAATGGGCTATTAGAATGCATCCCTTGTTAGAGCAAACAGTAAAAATCAATCAGTCAATCTATCTATCTATCTATGTGCACTATGAAGGCATATTAGAATTTCAGAGAAAAATATCTCCCTAGAAACTCAAGTGCAGTTTGCAGTGGGGAGCTGAGTGATTTTTTTTTTTCAATATTATGATTAAACTGTATAGAGATTCCCAACAACCACCACCACCCACCCAGGAGTGTAATAATTGATGTATATTAAATCCTAGAAGAAATAAAAATAAGTCACTGGATTGTCTCCTATTATAAGAGAGTATATATGAGTATAGCTGAATCTTACAAATGAATTTAGTGTGCTCTATGTACTGACGTTAAAATATATATATATATATATATATATATATATATATATATATATATAGACTTTGCTTGTAAGGTTAATTAACTGCATCTTAAAACAGTATTCATCTTTCTGTATAAATAATGCCCAAATATAGTGCTTCCAAGTTTCGGTTGCGTTAATAAAGCATTTTCTTTTTTCTGAGGTCCAGAATAGAAATGTTTCTGTAGTTCTGCTTTTACAGAGGAAATTTATTGTATTAGGCCGCAGCTGTAAATTTTCTCCTTCTAATCCTATAAATTTCTTCTAAATGTTTAATGGTTTATAACTGTAATTATTCTTGTGTGCCAACATTAAACTTTAAAAAGTTTAATTTGGAGACTATTCGGAGAAACTCATCTTTTTTACAGCCTCATAAATAGTCCTTTGATGAAATGAGCAGAGGCTTGGTGTCTGCTCTAGGTGAATACAAATGATACCACGTGTGTGGTGCGGGTGGCAAGGAAATAAATGCCTAAAGTGATGTCTACAGCGATCGGCTGCTGCTCACTAATAACGAGGACGGGTAGGTTCAAAGATGGGAGGTGACGTGGTTGTCAGGCATTACGTCTTGCTTCTTCTCTTTCTCCTTCTCCCCCATTTTCCCCTCCCCATTTTTCTAAAAGTTTTCAGTGTCTCCAGAAAGTTCTAATAAATGGAGGGTGGGTGTATGAGTCGCCACCACTGGGCATACAGATTCCTAGTTCAGATAACATAATGCATGGCTCCTGTTTAGTCAATCTATTTCAGTGCCGCCTTTGAATACTGTCTGGTGGAGAGTGCATAGCTGGATAGTATATTGCTAAGAATATAATTTCTTTGCAAAGTTCCATTGCTATATCACACCATTTCCAGAAGTAAGGTGAATGAGAACTTCCTTAGTTTCAAAATAGGTTATGAACATTGAGATAAGTATTGGAAATTCTCAAGCGAACTGTTATTCATAGAGTGCTTCCAAATGTAAATTAATACACAATAGTTCTTTTATGTTCAATTAAGAAAGAATAACCAGTCAATTTTATTTAATTAAATTCAAGGAATAAGATTGAAAACTGCCTATGTGCAGGTACACAGCATAATATGCCTTGAAAAAGATTGAAGGGTCAGATTTTATTTTAAAATTATTAGATTATTATGTTTAAATCTATATTTTACTACAAATCAGTGCACTTTCATTTTGTGTAATTGCTTGAATTGAAAAAACTTTCAAATAAATTTATGCTATATGAATATCCTACCTTAATCGAAAAATTATTTATGATGACATACCTTAAATAATTATTTCTTCTGTATATGTAATATAAACATGTATTTGTAGCATAAGCATTTTTTCTAATTTTTAAACTAATAACGTGATAAAAAATTAAATATAGTAAAATAGTTTTAAGCACAAGCAAAATTATTGGATTTCCTTTCCAAAGTAGACTGTTTATTCTGTACGTGTAATTCAAATATGGAATTGCTTCGCCTTGTAAGACCAATGTGAGACTTTTGACTCACAGAAATGTAAGATAATAATTTTCTTTTGTTTTATGCCATAATTATGTGGTAATTTAATATAGCAGCAAGAGGAAACTAGTACAGTAAGAATGCAGCATAGATATTATAATACAGAGGGTGCCCAAAAAAGTATACACATTTTAAGAAAGGAAAAAAACTGTATTAAAATTGTAATATTCAATATATAACAGTAACAAAAGATGAACCAAATCATGTTTGACTTCTGCAATGACAAGAGGTGCTCCAAGTGGTGACCATCAGCATCCAGACATTTCTGATTACGGCAAACTACTGCTTGAACACCATTGATCAAAGTGTCCACTTGTATCGCTATGCGTGCTGTTTCAATTTCTTCCTGAAGTTCCGCCAGTGTAACTGGTTTTCTGAAGTACACCACATCCTTTAAGGTCCCCCATAGGTAGAAGTCAAGGGGTGTTAAGTCAGGAGAACATGGGGGAAAGTCAAACAGTGTTCTCGAATTTCAAATGCACTTCAAAGTGGTCTTGCACTCCTGGAATGACAACCATGCTTTTGCCATGTTCTTTGACCTGCCTGTCTCATGGGGACACTCACATTCATTTGATTAACGCTATCTTTTGAGAAAACGTCATACTACTCATTGCTACTATAATTCAATCCAACTTCTAAAAGTAATGCATAGATAACATCTCTTAAAATGTGTATACATGTTTTTGGCACCCCCAGTACGTGGAAAGTTACATGTATGAAAATGTAGCACAGAGATTGGGAGGAAAGAAATGGAGGTACAGTATTGTAAATTTATTGCATATGTAAAGGAGTCGAAAAATCACTTAAAGGTGGTTATAAATGAAAGGTGTGTATTATAAATCCTGCATATGCCACTAAAATAATGAAGAATTGTAAATAACAAACCAACAAAGGACATAAAGTAGAATCACAAAAAGTATAAATTAATCCAAAAGATGTTAGACAAAGAGAATAAAGGAGATGAAACAGATGAGATCAATAGTAAACATATAACAAGATGATAGCTTGAAAGGTCAAGATGCAATAGTCACATTAAATGGAAATAGGGAAATATATACCAATTAAAAGTCAGAGATTGTCCTATTAAATAGAACACTAATGTACTTATATGCTGTTTACAAGAAGTATAAATATACACATAAATTTAAAGAAAATATATGGAAAAAGATATACTGTGATAACACTAATCATGAAAGTGTTGATATTAATGTATTAATATCAGACAAAGTCAGTTATAGATCAAAGAACATCAGAAATCAAAAGGTTATTTATAATGGTAAGAGGTCAATCATTCAAGAGGTTATAATAATCTTAAAAATATGCACATAACAGAACTTCAAAATGCATGAAGGAAAACTGATAGAATTAAAAGAAGGAAAAACCAAATCCACAATTGTAAGTACAGATTTTAATAATTATCTCTCAATAGTAGATAAATCAGTGGAGAGGAAATAAGTATATAGATTTCATCAATGCTATCAATAAAGTTAACATAATTGACATTCTCAATCATCGATAGCAAAATACACATTCTTTTCAGGGACACATGAAGCATTTGCCAAGATAGTCCATATTTATGGGACATAAAACAAGTCTCAATTATTTAAAAAGGATTCAGAACTTGTTCAGAAAATAGAAGAGGAGAAAATTTCTAATTCTATGAGGCCAGTGTTACCCTGATATCGCAACTAGAAAAATACATTAAAAGGAAATAACAGTATCCCTTATGTATATAGGTACAAAAATTCTAAACAAAATTTATAAAAAGAAATGTAGCAACATATAAAAACACATGCTACTCACAAACAAGTTGGATTTATCATAGAAATAAAAAGTTGGTTTAACATGCAAATATCAATCAAAATGTAATTCACCGTTTTTATAACTTTTTTTTAAGAAAAGTAAAACCATGTGATCATTTGAGTAGACAATGGAAAAGTATTTGACAAAACCTGACATCCATCCAGATAAAAATCTCTCAAACTAAGAATAGTAGGGAAATTTCTCAACCCGGTAAAGGGCATCTACAAGAAAATCTACAGCTAACATCATATTTGGTGAGAAACTGAATTCTTTCTTTCTAAATAAGTAACAAGATAAGAATATCTGCTCTTATCCATCATTGTACTAAAAGTCTTAGCCAGTGAAATAGGGAAAACAAAGGAAATTAAACTCAGACAGGTTGGAAAGAAAGGAGGAACACTACCTAATTTTAGATAATGTGATTATGTAGAAAATCTCTGGCAATTTACAAAAAAAAAAAAAAAAAAAAAATCACAAAATGAGTAAGTGAGTGTGGTAGGGTCACAGAATAAAAGGTCAACACACTAAAATCAATTGGATTTCTATTTGCTAGCAGTGGACTCTTGGAAACAATCTTTTTGCTAAAAAAAAAAAAATCATTTAATAGTTTCTTTAGTCATTGGACACACTCTGTTTTCTTTGAGTTCTTTCTGCCATAATTGTTTCTCCCTAATATTATTGTCTGTATTTGTACAAGAAAAGATTAGGCCACTAAATACTTTAAAATTGTCTCAACTCTATGGCATAGAAAGCAACTGTTGTTGATTCATTATCTGACTATCGAAAATCATCAGTCATATGTTAAAAGATAAACTGAGGCACATTAAAAATGTTGAGTTCATTTGAGCAAAATTAAGCAATGCCAAAGCAGAAGTGATTACCAGTGCTCCTCAGGTAGACGGGAAGGAAACGATGGAGGAAGAAGGGGAAGAAGCAAAGAAAGGAAATTATTTGATTGGCCATGGCTTAAAGCCTACTTGGCTGTGGGTGATTAGTTGTCCTTAGGTTTTCATCACTTAACCTTGAGATGTTTGCAGGCTTAGGTTTTGGTTTTCTTACATAAGCCATTAAAGCCACATCTAATGACCTCCTTGTTGAATTAATTTAACATATTTGTTTTATACCTATTATGAAGTGTTACTCTTCGGGATGCTAAATTATATTTGAAAAATTAAAAGAGTGTAAAAGAAACATTTTTTGTCTCAAAGGGTGTAATATATATGCAAATAGAACCATACAAGTGAACCAATATATTGTGATAAGTACAAAAAAAATGTGTAGATGGAAATATTTAGGTGTTCAGAAGCACAGACAATTATTTCTAAAGGAAAGAATGAAGGGAGGTTTTCTTGTAGAAATGGCATTTGCACATGTTTTGGATGAAATTTGGAAAATGTAGAAATCGTCAAAGAACTGGAAATATTCCCAAAGAGTTAAACTAGGGGAATGGAAATACTACGGGTCTGTTGGACCCATACGTTTGACAGTAGGCAACTCTGTAATAAGGTAAATGATGTGGGAGTCAAGTTAGCCATTGTCAGCACTGACTGGCACAATCAGTGACTGGAATGTTCTGCTAAGGATCTGGGATATTGATGTCATTTATTAAAATGAATGTTTCGATTATACTTTCTCGAAGAGCAAATCATATTCATCAAGCCCAGTGTTTCCCTTGACTTTGCATAACTCATGTATTATTTAAATAATTTTTCATATACTTCAGCAGGGGAAAAATGTGAAACGTAAAATGTTTCTTCAGAAAACTAAATCTAAGACCAAGATGACCCTTGAGAGCACAAGTCTTGTAAAAAGACCTGTTATGTCCAACCAATGGAATATATGTATGTATATCGTGCTCTGAAAGTCTGTCTCCCATTATTTTCCTAACTCTTCTTCCGACACCACTCCCCTCATATCATTTATCTCAGGTTTCCACTGTTTTTAAGATGGAGCAGCTCCTGTAGTTTCATGAGAAGTGATCTGTAATCTCACTGAAGCTGATGTGCTGGTGACTTAACCTGTAAACCACCACCTTAGAAGCAGAACAGAAAGAGGCCGGCATAATTGTCCCCTAACATTAAATGCTAATGCTGAATTTGTGGTATCCCTGAGGTCGGGTGGTAGGTTAGTTAGGACTCCAGTTTGTAAGTAGTATAAAATTGGCTTCACTTGATGTCACTGTAGTATTAAGTGAAAGGTCAGCTGAAGAGACAGATGGAAGCCCTCCAACCGTGTCTCTTGGCCACAGTATTTTTCCCCCTATGTCTCTCAGCCTCGCCTTTCTCCCGATTCAGTTCACATTCGGTGAAATTTCCTGTCTTTCCAAGACACTCATAACAACATTAGATCTGACATACCTGTTGGCATTGGGTGGTAGAATGCAGGTTTATTTCCCAGAAGTTGCGTCGACAACATTGTATTGCTTCACTGGTTCTGATGAACTCCACTGCCGTCATGGTAAATAGTGGAATGCTCAGATGGGCCCAGACCTGGGACACCTGCTCCACTCCTCACCTGTGGATAGCAGTAGCTGCAAGTCAGAGAAAGGGTGTTCCCCACAGAAAAGTGTGGGCGGTGCGTTGTCAGGAGAAGAGACAGCGAAGGAGAGACAGCAAATGCTACGTAAAGAGAAAACCGAACAACCTCACCCTTACTGACCCCAATCTGATAGGTGGAAATTATTTTTTTTCTGTATCTTCAATACTTTTGCTACACAACTTAAATGGTGTTTTGTCAAAATATAAAGTTGGCTTTGACTAAAATTTCATGACTTATGAAGCACGTGTGCTTTTAATAATCATGTCAGGTATGGGAAATTTACGTGGCAGTAGTGGCTCAGGAATAAATTCCTTTTAGAGACCCTCTCCCTTCAGGTCTGTACCTAGAGCATTTTACATTGCAAGTGTATTTGAGAGCGGTTACCCTTTGGATCCAATTAATGTTTAGCTATTGCTTGCGAGAACAATTCAATCCTGAAAGGAGTATCAGCCATAAAAATTAGGTACAAAAATTAGCTTTACAAAATTCATTTTCCCTGTAAGAGGCAAACAGAGGGAGAAATAAATGAAATTACCATTCTTACTCCTCTCCCAGCACCGACGGGAAGGCACTTCGGATGAGTCTGCAAGATTGACATGCTAGAATTTAACATGGGAATTGTTCACAGCTCCAAGGATGAATTTACATTCCATTCGGAAATATCAAGAGATAATTTAATTTTTGAAAAATGGGCATAGACATTGTAAGGGTTAGAATACCAAATACCCACTGATGTCCAGGAAGTAATGGCTGGACTTCACCTTGCCGTATACAAATATTCTGTATGTCAGTATGCAGTGGTTACTTTTCTATTAGAGGTAGCACTTAGTTTAATGTTTTGACTGTACAGTGAGGATGTGTGGTTTCTTAATTTAGGTGGGGTGAAAACATGCTGCTGCGACCTCTGTCAGACTAGCTTTCTTGCAGGGAAGACACGTTCCCTGGGCTTGGAGAGCTGCAACCTTATTTCTACTTAGCAGAAACAGGTGCCATCCAAGTCGCATCGCACCTAAAAGGAAATGAATTTTGGGACCTGGCAAGTTATTTCATTCAGTTCTCTAATTCCTTTAATAATCAGGATGAAGATAGGAATTCTTACTACGTATCATGTGCTTGCTGTGTCTCAGGTATCCTGCTTCATACCTGACGAGCACTGTCTCACTGAGGGTCAGGGGCAGAACCGTGGAAAAGAAGCTACCCTTGCCGATTATCATTCTTGAAAACAAAGACGAGAAAAGGATTGGGATCACTTCCTCTGCCTCCATTCATCCCCTTCCCCTCATCCTTTGCTGCAGATCACCTTGCAAATACAACGAGGGGAACTTAGTACGCAGCAGAAATTACACACTTCATTTTCATTGATGTGCCCAAGTGATCATCTTCAGTCATCAGGACTTGAAATATGTTTAAAATTCTTCCATGGAAGTACTTTATTTTTCTAATTTAGGATAGTCACTATCATCAAATCCATCCTAGATATTTTTTAATTTACACTGTCTACATGATTAACTAAATCACTAGCCCCTCAGGACAAATAGGCAATTGAAAATGTCTTCATAAATGACATAATAAAAATGCATTGAGATGAGTGAAACAGTGAGCTATAGCCTTTGCAGTGAGCTGCATAGACATGGGTGGCTCTGAGTCTCAGCTTCCTCATAGGTGAAATGAAGGCCATCGGATCCCATTTTTCTCCATCCTTTTAATTTAAATTATTCCATGGTACTAGGGAAGCGAAAGAAACAAACGAATTTTTCCTGAGACTTGAACGATGTTAAACATATCAGTGTTGACTTCTTCTGAGTATTTTGACACCAAGAATGAAAAGTAATTTAGTCTTGGTGGTTTCCCTTCTGGTGTAAAATCACTATTTTGCACTAGTAATGTAATCAAAGAAAAGTTGGTACCTTTGGTCTCCAGAAATATTGAAAGAGCAAGCCATTGAATGATACGTAGACCTGTTTTGATTCCTGCTATCCTCCAGGCGTAAAGCTATGTAATACATGCTAGAAAGGAAGTTCATTGTACTAAACAAAGTGGTCTACTCAGGTCACCACCTCTGTGCTGCTGACATCTGTGAGTCTCATAACCACGTCACACATTGGCACATGACAGGGTATAGCCCCAACTTTAGGATTGTCTTCTCTCTTGCAGCTTTGATGGGGAAGATCTACTTTCTATAGCTCCTAAGGGGATAAAGTTATGCACTGAAACAGTGGCAAACCAGTTTCCCTTTTGGCTTTGTAAATCCTTTGGTATAAAATAAATGAAGAAATAAAATGGTGTTTTTAAAGATGAAAATCACAATATACAATTACTTTACAGTGGCAGAGCTCACAAATCCGTCATTTTCAGTTATTCAAACACTGTGAAAAAATATAGAAATAAGTAAAATAGCTCCTGACCCACCAAGAGAGATCTTGCAAAATGCATACATTAATATCCCATCTAACAAACACAATATGGATTTTCAGTTCAGACAACATTAAAAGTAATGGCATATAAATGAATGCTGGAGGCAGACCATTTTACAACATCAATATATAAGCACTTTCCGAGCACTTTCTATTTGGCAGTTACTATTCTAAGTGCTGCATCACTGCCATGAAATAGAATTGTTTTGTGAATTATTAGCAAGAATTGTTACTTATTTCCATTTCACAGATGATGAACCTGAGGCTCAGAAAGGTGATGTAACTTATCTCAAGTCACCCAGCTATAAACAGCATTGCCAGGATGTAATCCCAGATGACCTTAGTATTAAACTCAGACTTGAAACCATGGCATTTTATCCCTTTCCTGACCATGGAAAAAGGTGGTAATTTGTAGCTTCCAAATAGAGGTGAAATAAGCAAATAAACACTTAAATCAATTAAGGAAGGAAGCAATGGCTAATATATAAACAAAGATTTACTGTAATTAATACGTTTACTGTAATTATGTATCAGTTTTTTCGGCCTATTGTTTTTCCCTTGGGATTTCTCTAATTTTGAGTTTCACATGGCAGAGCAAATTTACTTAATTTGCTGACTGTGATTTTTCTCATATGTAAAATCGGGATATTTTTATTATGAGATGCTGTGATAATTCAATGTCTATGAAGGGTCTAGAACACTCAACACATGGTAACAGCTACTATTAGCCATTAGTTAAAGACAATGTAATATAGAATTCGCTCTGATAATCTGGCATTAAAATTCAAGTGGATCATGCCACATTGGTTTTTTGCCTGATGCTTAAGTCAATCAGAGTTTATAATGTATTTTATCTTTTAAAATATCTTGTAGAAAAAGTTCGCAAAACGTATTGTTATACCTCCCAATATATTCGAGGATAAAACAAAGTGTCACACTCTATTTCCAAGACTAAAATAAATGACTCTTAGCTTGAATTCATCAGAAATCGGTAGCTACTTGTTTGAGGTCATACTGTAAAATGCTGATGCCCTATAAATGCTCACATTAGACACAAATTGCCCATATCAGAAGCAAACCCTTCATACAGCACATCATCACGGATATTCCTTGTTCTGATACAATCCCTTGGTAAAATCTGTTAGGAATATTGAATCTATCTAGAAAAAATATACTTTTTTTCTGTGTCAATTCAACCTGAAAACTATCCCTTCTTTAATCTTAAAGTTCGGATCTTATTAGTGAAGAGTTGGTAGATAAGCTTTTTTTTTCCCCTAACATAAAGAGTGAGATTCACTATGGCTACATTCGTTTTCAACTTTTTGAGAGAAACACCTAAAATGCTGGATAAATATAAAAACATGTATTTTAATACATGGTTGATGTATTAAATTTACAAAGGAAATTTTCAGTGACAAGGATGAAAATAAGTAAGCATTGTAGCTGAAGAGTGCCCTAAACGTATTTGGTGATAACTTTAGTGGATCAGGACCTGAATACCGTATTTTGCTATATATAATGTGCTCCTGAGGATAATGTGCATACACATTTTTGGCCCAAACTTGCAGGGAAAAGAATCTTTGCTTTTAATTTTTTAACTCAAATTTTTATTTGTTTAAATTTAGGTACTTACATTTTTGTATTATAAAGGAATTTAGCATTTATTTTTAGCATATTATGGTACAAGAAATTTTATGTAACAAAGAATTACAAAACACAAGAACAGATTCAAGGTACAAGAAATTGTATGTATAAAATGTTTTCAAAGGAAAAAAAACAATTATCATATTCCAGGGCATCATTTTGCATATGGATATCGTTATTGATTTCTTGAATTACACTTTTAAATCATAAGCATAAGTAAAAAAATAAGAACCTTTATATAGATATGAAATTAGTACAGCCGTGCATAATGTGCGCCCTTGTTTTTTCTTCACAAATTTGGGCAAAAAACTGCCCATTATAAATGGCAAGATATGGTATATTTAAAGGTGTGTCTAAACAGCAGGGAGAAAACAGAACCTGGAACTTTATCAGAATGACCTACTAAAAATATTATGCATGAAATATTTATGCATGAAATCAGGACCCAAAACCCTCAAAAGACAACCCTTTCAGAAAAAGAAATATGTGCCTAGCCCCTCCACTTTCCACCCAGCACACACACACACACACACCCTCTATGAAATCTATGAAGAGGGACTCTAAAACGACGTGGTCCTCTTGGTCAGGGCTTGCTCTGAGACTTCTAATCAGAATGCTGCACAAGTAGGGGTTAAGGTGACTTAAAAGCTGGCCCCAGGTTGGTCGTGTTCCCAAGGGTGACAAAGAAATCACTAGCCTACTATAGAGGGACTCACCTTAAACCCACATCTCAAAATCTCTCCACGGAGTAAGTTCCAAGGAATATGGCTTACATTCAAAAACTCACTCAAATCCTAAGAAAAATAAGTCACCACGAGCTGATAGGAAAATACAATTTAAATTCAGAACCACCAAGCTCATAAATGTTGGAATGTCAGGAACAAAGATAATAAATACTACACAGAAAAATATATTTAACATCTAATTTAACAGCAGGTGAAGAGGGTTGAGTTAATCAAGCTTCTTAGTTTGTGGCATCCCAACACAATTGGTCTTTGTGAGGGGACTTACTTCCCTTTAACCACATCCTTGATTCCTTTCTGTATGCTCTATAGCCGATGGTTATGTGACTTGTTATGTCCTTGAATTGGCACACACTGCAAATATGTAGGAAGGTGTTTGGTCTATAAGTTATGATTTACATACATGCTCCTTATGTTTTACATAATTTACTCTGTGCTATGTTTTTAAAATTCTAACCATGTTGTTGTGTGTTCATTTAGTTTGTTTCCTATAATTTATGTAACTATTTTCTCTGTTCACACAAACATTATGTGATGAACATCTTACATGCTCTCTTACAGAACTTGTAAAGAGAGAGATGGGGGCGGGGGTGGGGTGGAGACTGACTGACTATATGAATCAGGAGAGAAATGCCTGCAGGTAGGTACTGACTTGAATTTGAGCACTTTACTCTTAAAAATGACTGTTTGAGTTCTTCTCTGTTCTGCAACTGAATTTATTCTAGTGTTAGGCTTCTAGAGTTAATTTCATTTGAACAATGAAGCCAGCTCCTAACCTTGTTGTTAAATTTTAAAGTTTGCTTAAAAGCCTTTAATCAAGATTGCTAAAAAGGAAGTTCCATGTTATCATTACTACAAAATGTCTAGGGAATTGAGCTTTAGCTTTTAAGTATATAACGCTACTGGAAAGACTTAGAATTCGATTTTTTTTAATTTGATTTTTTATCTGAACCTCATCTCTATGTCTACAGCGTTCTAGCTGTGTTATTCATACATTGGGCTGGTAACTTAACTGACTTAGGAGCTTTATTTTATTATATGTAGCATGGGAGTCAATACCTATTTTATACAATTATTGTCATGATGACTAGGAATGACACACATAAAATGTCTATCAAGAACAATCCTGATGCAATTTTATTCCCTTTCTCATAGTCCCCTTTTAAACTTTCCATAATGCTTAGGATAGTGACTCTTCATATTTTGAGGGCATGACTAGTTTGAAAAGTAAATTACATCAATCTACCAGTTTTACTTTTTAAATCACATGTATATTATTAAATACAAAACATTATACAAAATATCAAGGTAATCACGGACCTCTTCTAGAGATGTAACATGTATTTTCAGAGTATCTCCAGAGCCCCTGGCATTTACCTCTCTCCGTGGAGCACAGCCTAAATCTATGAACAGATTCTCAAGCCCCACAATGGGATGCAAAGAACTGTTTCCTGGGAACTCATGTAACTAGACCAGAGTTAATCTGGGCAATAGCGCTCGGGCCTAGCAGAACTCCTTCACGCTCCATCCCACTGTCAGGAGATAAAGAATGAGAGCTTTGTGCATACCTTCTGCAAATTTTAATTTGCTTGGTATGGAACGTTCATTAATGGCCTTTGTGTTCCTGTCTTGAGGCATGCATTTCTGTCTCTGCCTTTGGTAAATGGTTTCATTTTCTGCCTTTATTTATTATGCATACTTGTCAGATTTTTAATTGTATAATTAAGATGCTGTTGGTCTTCACTAATTAAAAAAAGTCCAAGTGTTGTGACAGTGTTGTGCTGAAGATATTGCAAGGTCACTGAATAAAAAAGGAAATTTAAAGATTTTGAGCTACATGGTATGTAACATATTTCACTTAGGGGGAGGCTTAATCAGGTCTAGAAAATAACCAGTTTTGCTAACAGCTATTGGAACACAGACAACTATTAGCATTATGTTATTCACTGAAAGGCCATTAGACTAGTGACCAATGTTTGAAATGAAAAGTTTAGGAAAATAAAATTAGGGACAAACAAGGAGCCACTTTATTGCAGTTCCTTTCTATGATGACAGCAATACTGAGAAATGAGTAAAACCAATTTGAAACAACTAGGACTTGTCCTGGAGATGACAAAACCGAGGTCAGTTGCACAAGGTCACAGGGTCATGTCCTGACTGGGTTTTCTCCGTGACGTTCTCACTGCAGTCAACGTCGCTGTCTTGTTTTTCTTCTCTTTTTTTTCTGGTTTTAGTCTCTTTTCTCCCTACACTTTGGGCCTGTGACAGCTTGGCCCCACGAGTAGCATTCTATAGTTTAGACACTTTGTCTCTAGGAGATGGAGATTTGAGGAATGTAGATGAAAACATTCATAGCAAATTCCACGGGGCTATGTTGAAGTAGTTTTATGGGTTTTTGTTGTCGTTGTTGTTTTGAAATAGCTTTTCTTTCAAAGGAATATTGTTTTACACCAATCCAAATTACCTAATTACAAAAAAAACCAAAACACCTCTGAATTTATATAGATTAACATCATTAACTAAAACACATGCTCATAGGTACCATGTGGATGATACAATGTACCAGTATTTGATTATGCATTATTTTTATCCTCAAGATCAATTTCTCATTTTCTTCTTTTGGAGAAATGCTTTCCGAGCCTTATGTTTTTGGTGTGAAATGAGGCTATTAAAACAGCCTTTCTGTTTCTTCTTGTACGTGAACAGTACTGAGCAACCAGCTTTTTGTCCTTTTCTCCCTTTTAATGTGAATAACTCTGAGGCAGACAAGTTACTGGAAGAAAGCATTCCCCATTCTCTCCGGAAGAAATCTGCTGACACCTGAACTGGCTTCTCCTGGAATTTGTTTTTGGCTGATCTTTACATGACCTTTGAAATCCTGGCATCTGACCTGCCTCGGGCTTGCACTCCGTGGCTCTAAGCCTAGCTGCTTCAGGGACTTCCTCCTCCCAGTCTAGTATTTTCTGGACCTCTCCGTCTGTCTTAACCCTGTGGAAGCCAAGATACAAGAAGCGAGTATTTTCTGGACCTCTTTGTTGGTCTCACCCTATAGCAGATAAGCTGTGCAATGCAAACGACCACACGCCTTTTCCTGAGGGCTCTTTCATCCCAGTGAAGGCACTAGTGCTGAAAGATACCCGGACGCCAGAGAAATGATGAGCTCAATTGGAAAGTGGCAGCTACAGGGACACCTTGGGCATTGGTGTGCAAAACACAGCCTCAGCCAGGTGATTTAATATTTTACTTAAAGAATTCTTCTAAATGAGAGAAGACTGAAGTTAACGGATAGCCAGAGAAAAATTTTAGGAATTGTGGAAGACCATGCATACAAAAATACTATTTTTAATAATATATTCTTTTACACTCAGATGGCTTCTTGGTACTGGCTTGGGCTTTCTAAAGATGTGCCAACCATCTCCCGGGCGGGCTGGGGTTGTGAGGGAGGAAATGGAATCCTCACAGGGCTTCTGCCCAATTGGAAAAGGGAAATTCTACCCATCTCTTTCTAAAGTGTGTGCTCCAGAGATTTGCAACTCAGTTTTGTAGACCTAATGAGTTTCAAGATGATTGCAATAAACATTGAAACTTTGGTAGCGGCTTGGCCAAATTCTGGCTAATCTACGTCCTCTGCAGTTTGCCCTTCATAGGTGCAACTCGTCACTGCTATTGCTAACCGAGATCATGAGTGCCATGCAAAGCCACCTGAAAGCAAGTCAGGTGACAGTCCTTGTTGTGTATCCTTAAATTACACAGGGAAATTCTCTGGGCATTTTTCATTAGCTTCTAGCAAGTTTAATTGGATGAAAACATTGCTTTCATGATCTTTGATACCATGTGTTGGTACAAATTAAAGTATAGCAGCTTCTAGTCACGGAATTTTGCTTTTCAAATGCCTCAAGAGGATTAGGCTGGACAAAGGAGGGTCCTTAACAGAATTAATTACAAATCTCCAAGGGTGCAAATTGATACTTGTGAATATCAAGATTTAGGACTAAATAAAAGAACAGAGTTCAGATAAATGCATGTATAATCAAACATTCATGAGACACCTATAATGTGTTCAAAACAGACACTGAATTTAGGAGTCCTACATGACGTGATATGGTGACAGTACTTTTATAGAAAGGTTCGTTTTAATACATCACAGCATACGAATCTTGTCTTTGTGCTATCATAACACAGTGACAGTTTCTGACCGATTTGGATTTTTATAATCACTGATGGCCTATTAACTGAATTTGCTCAATAGGGAGCATTCGATCTTGCTAACTTTTTTTCTGTATTAATGACATTGATTACTCTGATAAAGTAATCTGTGGCCTGGAAAATAAATTAATCTTCTGCAGTTAGGTAAAGGGAGGAGGCAGCAGATGAAGATTTAATATATTTGTCTAAGATAATCACAGAAATAGGCATGTCCAGTTTTCTCATTGAAAGACACCATTACATCCATACTTCTAAGGTGGTCAGTCTTGGGAAGGCGGCCCCTAAGCATGAGCACAAATTGCTAAAGCAATTCCAATTATTCATCAAGGAGTATACTGCTTCTGCAGGCCAGATAACTTAGATTGGCTGTTAATGGCATTCACTCCCCAAAAGGAAGTCGTGATCTCTTGAGGAATTCCTAAAATAGACCGAAAGGAAATCTTAAGAGAAGTGTTGCAGTTAGGGGAGTACACAATATTCCCTTTCACCGTCTGGGCTTCTATCTGCCGAATCAAGTGAGTGCTCGTGGCATCTCCTAACTCTTCTGGGCGTTGACATTTTCAGACTTTTCATCTTTCGTTGACTAGCATCCAGTGGGTAGACCTGTGCCTATGTTGTGAGTAAGATTATTACTAAAAAAAATAACTCCTGTTAGTCTATGGATCCTCTTTGAAAGCATAGCAGATGTGTATCGTACGTGTCTCCACTGCCTATTCCAGGGGTAACAGCAAGCATCACAGCATTGTGACTCCTTCATGTGAGTGTTTCAGGGTGCTGAAATCACCCCACCACGATGGGTAAAAGAGCAGAAATGTTTTGGTCTGTCTCTAATGTCATGAATTTTGGAAAGGAATCTGGTCTTATTACGAAAACATACCTAAATAATCTCTTGTGAAGGAATCTTCTCATAAATGGCAAGCCCCTGTCAGTGGTTCTGAGTAATTTCAGAATCTGATGGTGACACTTTCAGGCTTGTTCTTCATTCTAGTGTATGTGCTGTCTTTAGACGATACAGTCCCCTCTTTTATAATGATAGATTCTCCCGAACAGTGGTCACTTTAGAACAGGAATAAGACCGTTTGGAGGCATTCAAGTGATGTCTACAAACATTTTCACCTTTTTTTGATATGAATTATGCATGCAATTAAAACATTGCTAATAGTTCATTTGCTTGAGTAGTCATAAACTTTAAATATGATATGTAGCTATTTGACTCAACTTCATTTTTCAATTAGAAAAAAATGAAATCACTTTTAGCATTAAAAATCTTTAATAATATTTTAAACGAAAGATTATGCCAGTGATTGTAAGGAATTAATTCTAATTTCTAGGCTAAATCAGCAAAACACATTTTCGCTATTAAGAAAATGTTTCCTAAAAGGAAAAAAAAAGAGTATTTGTATGCAAGCCCATGCATTCCCTTCTTGTGTGAGTCTCAAAAAATGCTGTAATTTTCCTGCGTGTTTAATTGACATTATACATAACAGTGAAGGATTCAGACAGAAATCACGTTTAGGTGAAAGCAAAGGTTCCCTCGAGCAGTGCAGACCTGAAATCCAAACCAGGAAATGCTAATGAGCACATGAGTAAACATTTAAGTGAAATGTGTGCTGCAGGGAGGGTCCTGTGACGGGATGATTCTTAACAGAGGGGAAGGAATGCGCGTGGCGCTGAGTAGATGAGGGAGTGTTTCGTCCATCTTCTGCCTTCGGTGTTCGCCCACCGAGAACAGGCTCAGCACCTCCATGGAGTTCTGCTTGGGACACCTCCTCCAGGCGTCCTCCCAGACTCCCGCGGGCCGGTCAGGGGCGGGTGGGGTGCTGTTTCCCCAGCCTCTCTGCAAACACTCCTTCTCCGGCTGACCAAATGGCGGCAAGCTTAATAGATTTCAGACCTCATCCCTGAGTGGGTTTAATTCTTTTGATTCACAAAAGGCAAGATTTAACTCTCCCTTTAACTGTAAACTTAGACTGAATTCCCAAGGACCCGCGCCAGGAAGCTGCTCTGATGATTGCACTTTGTGCAGAACCATGAACCTTTCTCATGAAGCCTAAATTCATGTCCTCACACTGGGCACAGAACTTTCAGAATCACCCTGACCCTTGCGCCATCATCTTCATGGGTCTGGAGAGGCCGATCTGAGGGGCTTGAGGAGTGCTTCGGACTTGCATATTAGTACCTGTCTCTCCTTCATTGGTATTTCACATTATGAGATAGTTCACCATGGAAGGTAAGGAGGGAGCTCATGAGCATGTCTGGACGTCACCTTTGGGACCAAGGAGCACAGCCTGAGGTAGAGTGTGCCCTGAAGAAAACATAGGATCTGGAATTGGGTCCTCTGGGTTTGAATCCTGACCCTGCCACATACTAGCTGAGTGACCTCAGGCAAGTTATTTAACCTCTCTGTTCCTCAAAAAAGCAAAATCTCAATTGCAAAATGAGGGTTAAAATTAGAAACAAATTTCCAGGGTTATTGGGAGGAATAAATATTAATATATGTAAAGCACTCGTGAGATGTCTGGCATTTATTAAATCACAGTGTAGGTATTTCTATTCTTAAAAATTAAAACTATAATTATGGTTAAATCATTCAGTGCTCCCTCTATGAAAATATCACTCTTTTTCCTTCACTCGAAATGTATCTGTTATCTTCAGTTGAGTGTTTAACATTTTTTCATAAATGCAAAAATATATATACATATATATGGAGAGAGAAATACACATATTTTATATACTACATATAAACATATATAGACATGGGAACGATAAATTTAATATATAAACAACTACATATCATGTGTAAATATATATACAAGCAGTACATAATATTGCATATTTTAAATCTTTAACTAAATGTCACCATACTGTATATATTCTTTGGTAACTCACTTTTTCCTCTCAGTATTATAAAATATGAGATTTATTTGTGCTGATACTGGAGGCTGTAAGGAATCCATTTCTAATTACTTCATTCAAGTTTTCTAGTATATGAACATACTGCAATTTTGTTATTTTTGTGTTATTAAACACTTATGTTACTCGCCGTCTTTTGCTATGAAGACACATCTGCGATGAACATTCTTTCGCTGTCTCTTCCCATGCTGCGGATTTTCTGTAGAGCACACATGCGTAGGAATAGAACCGCTCGCTGTCTTAGACTATACACCTTTCTTAACTCTTGTACACAGTAACTAATGGTTCTGCAAAGTAGATCAGTTAATTTGCACTTCTGTTTAAGACTTCCTTTGGCACCTCATCTTCTCCAAAACCCAATACTTTGCAATTTCCGAATTCAGCTTTCTTGTGACTATACTAGTGTTAATGATTCTTCATTGTGTATGTTTTCTTAAATATTTTTATTCTGGTTCAATTCAGTATTTTTACTTGAGTGTAACTGACTATTGACATATTCTCTTCTGTGCTTGTTATTTGCCCACATTTTTATATTTCTTATTCTTGATTTTGTAGAATAGTCTACATACCTTCTATTTGTAGTTTATATGTATTTCAAATACCTTAGACAATAGCTCATATTTTCATTATGCTTTTAGTGATATAATGTACAAACTTTTACATTCTAAATAATCACAAATCTCAGTATTTTTTAAAAAATTTAGACTTCTAGTATTTTGGCTAATAAATGTTTAGCTTATGATAAAGTGAAATAAAACAAAATGCAACACTGTATATATAACATGATGTTATTTTCTTGAAAATATGCATGGAAAAAGATTGAAGTAAAAATTTGGTAGCTGTTAGCACTGATGCTATAGACTGACAGTTCTCCCCCAAATTCACATCACATGTTGGAATTCTAACCGCCAACGCGGCTGTATTAGGAGGCGGGGCCTCTGGGGGTGGGTTACGTTAGAAGGGTGGAGCCCTCCCGAGGGGATTAGAGTCCTTACCAAAGAGGCCCCAGAGAGCTCACAGACACGGAGAGAAGACAGCCGTCTATGGACCAGAGTTCAGTCTCTCACCGGACATTAAATTTGCTGGTGCCTTAAGAACGGTGACAAATAAAGCATTCATGGTAGATAAGCCACCCAGCCACTGGTATTTTGTTAGAACAGCCATAGCAGATTAAGACAAGTAGCTTCTACTGTGTGATTGCCAAGATGGAAGGCGCCTGGAAGACGGAAGTCACGGAGAGTCGCTGCCTCTTCTCGTGGGGCTCCCAAGTCCTGCAAACCCTGCTCTGGTGAAAACGGCTGTCGCTTCTGCGTCCGTATGCACAACACACCTTACAGCCTTCATCCTTATTCCTCAAGTGTTTTGAGAAATAACGTCCTCTGATTGAGTGTGTTTTGGAAAGGGAAGCTGCCTGGGGACTAAGAGCGGAATGGTGACTAAACCTGGAAAGGAAGGGACAGTTATCAAACAGCAGGCAGCCCCCAAATAAGTGAGGTGTGCCTCGTCATGACCCAGGTTTGATGGCTGGGCGCTGCTTTGTTCTAGCTGAGGCCTCTCCTCCTGATTAGGTCACCCCCCTAGATGACCATAATTCTTAGTGTCACAACAACACAGAAACAACAATAAAGCAACCGTAACAACAAAGCCTCTTGGGCATTGCCCTCACTTTCATCTCTGCAAGTTGTATGGCTTTGTAACTTGTCCCCGCTGTGCTTTCTTTTCCACCCGGAGCTTTTATCTCCCAAACGACGCTGTCAAAGTCAGACCGTGGTGGGGTTCCTCTGCGCCTGTCCTGGCAACACCCTTTTATCATTATTCTCCAACCGATTCAGTGTGAACCGTTTGCTCGGAGGGATCAGACAGGATACAGTTTATGGTTACGGATGCTCTGTTGGTCCAGTGTAGCATGTGGAGATTCTCTAGTGAGTCTGGACAGGTAAGAAGTTCACATCAATAACTCAAACCCAATTTTCAGCAAGGGAACTATCCCCCCCCCCAAAAAAAAAAAAAAAACCCAAGCAAATAAACAAAAACCTCAAACCCTCTCCTTCCTAGAACTCTGCACTTCCAGTTACTCAGCCTGGGACGAAACACGGGTGGGATCGGTGTGGAGCCACCCAGTTTCCTAAACTTCCTTCCAAGTTCTAACGTTCCAGCTGCCTTCCTTCTGCACTTTGTAATTCTCACCACCAACAGATCGCTGGGGGTTATTCTCCATGTTTAGCTGTATATGGAGATGGCTTCTCTAGTCTCTCTGGATGCCTGAGGGAACCGAACACTTGGGCCATTTTCTTTACAGGGAAACAGACAGAAAGGTAGGAAATTACAAACTTGGGGATGTTAGAGAATGTTCCAGACATGCCCCTTGGTGAACAGTTCTTGACTCCCTTCCAGGATGGTAACTAGACACCATATTGGCTTTGTGGCTCCAAGAAGACTCATTCTTCCCCATTGTAGACTGGAGGCAATGGAAGGAAGAAAAATAAGTTTGTTTTTCTCACATGGGCACTTTACATGCCTGGGGATTTATGTAGGGTAATGCTCATTTTCTTCAGCCTCTGCACCTCCCTGAAAAACCATTTGAACATTTCTTACCTATCCAGAGAGTGAAGGAGAAAGTAGATTCCTTGAGTCCCCATCTGTTACCTAAATGCTTTATGTGGGGTGAAATGTATTATTGCCATCTTGGGAAATGCTTCAGTGCTTTTATTTAGTACACAATAGAATGTGTAACAACTGAAACAGGTGCTTTCCTAAACTCTGCCTCCTACACACATAAAATGAATTCTGTATAAATGTAGAGCTAACCGTAGTGCACTATCAAGGCCAAAGTTATCCGCAAGTATTGTATCATGGTTAGGATAGCTGTCTGTACTTCACAATTTTTTATAAAATTTTTGTTTCAAATATTTTAAGTGTATGAAAACAGAGCTTCTGACTTCAATAGTTTGAATTTAAATATTTCAGGTAACTGGTTTGTTTGTCATAAAGTTACTATTCATTATCTCTGGTGAGATCTGCTATCATATGGTAATTATAAAATTACCATTTTCAATTGAACCATTAATTTATGAAATTTAAAATAATCCAGTGATATGTAGGTAGTAGTTCATTCACCCCACTAATTTATGTTAACCTCTGTTACTCATCAAAATTATTTATTCAGATTGTGTGGTACAAGTCCCAAAATAAAAATGAGTTAGCACAAAAAAAGTTATATGTATTTTTTATATTGTTTTTTATGGATTCAGAACATTTTCAAGTTAAATTGGGTCTTAGAGAAATTAATATTCAAATTACAGGTGAGAAAAACCAGGCTCCAAAATTGCAATGACTTTGTACAGACTTATGAAAACATGATTTCTATATTTCTAGTCACCAAAACTGTAAGTCTAGAAACTGATGGTAGCACCAGCTTTGTCACTAACAAGTTGGCCAATTGATAGAAATTCTTCTATTTTCTGTTACCTTCAGACCTAAACTACAAAATATGGAGGCCAGCTAGGTACTTTCTAAAGTAGTTCTGGTTCTAATGTTCTGTGATTGCATCTGTACCCACTCTACCAAGACTGTTTGTCTTCTCAGTTTTTATTTACAGATAAAAATTAAGAGACCCCACCCTCCAGAATGATACCTTCTGCAATTAGATGTGGGGAGTCTCTACTACTAAGAGAGAATAGTTGCTATATGAGCTCTAAGATATAAAATAATAATTCTAACTTACTCATTTACGCTTCATGTGGCACTGATGCTAGGTACAGAAATACAGTTCCTCTAGTCTTTTCTCCAGAGTTGAGGGGTAAGCAGTCTTTCTGTGGAATATTTAAAATCCAGTACTGATTTTTGGGTGAGTTATTTTATCGTTAAGACACATGAACCTTTGCAGTTTTCAGAGTATGTTGAATAACGGGTGATCGGTGGTTTGGTAAGTGTGTCCCATCGATGGTCAAGACACGGAGCAAGACGGGAGACAGAATGCCTAGAAATCTTAAAGTGGTCTGACACCCCTGGGTTATTGTATTGCCATGGAACCAATAAAAGAAGTGAACACAGGTGAAAAGAGCAGGTAGGGTGAAAGCACAAGCATTTCGACTTTAGGGAAGACAGATTCATGTGTTAATACTTCATGCAGACCCTCCACTAACTTAAAATTTCCAAAAATGTTAAGGAACTAAAAAGTGGTTATTTTCCATGGAGAAGGACCCTTGGGGCTGTGTTTTTCTCTTGATAAGAAAGGGTCCTTTCCTTTCAGTCAACCTCTGTAACTCCATCACAGAAACTTCTCTTTCACTGGCCAAAATGCCTCTTTATTTCTGGACTTAACACAAACTCTTTCTCTCTGTAATACAGACTAAGCCAGATTTGTTTTTGTTGAATCTCAGAGAACCGTGATCCTTTTTATAGCACTCATCTATATATATAATACGCTGTCATTTGTGACATTGAATATTACCATCTTGACACTAGAAAGCAGTAAATATGTCGTGTTTCTATGGATTCCCTCTGCCTATAGCACGATACGTGGCCCATCGTAAGCATTTAATAATATTTGCCGATTAAATGAGCAAAGGAATATGAGAATCAAAGAGGTTAAGTAATTACTCAGAATGTTGCACAGACATGAGATGTTTCTAACTCCGAAGTCTTGCTTTTTCTTCTACATGGATGTTTTTTCCATCCTGGCTGCATCCCAAACCGAATACATCAGAAGCTCTGGGTACAGACCCTTGCCGTGTTATCACTAAGGTCATCCAAATATTCTAATGCGTAGCCAGGATTGAAAGCCATACTTGGCTTTCAGATGTAATGATACAAAATCATTACATCTTCAGATGTAATGATACAAAATCTTCCAATACGATAGGGAAGAATAGCAATTGAGGAAGTCAAAATAAACTTGTTAATTGGTAGAAAAATTCAAGGAACCAAAAATGCTCTTTCTAAAGTAATGAAATCTCATAATGAATTTATTCGCTTGCTACCTACCTCTAAATATTTGAAAGGGTTTTTTTTAATTGCTGAGATTAGATTCATTCTTAGGAGGCAGAACGCAGCATATTATATATGTGCAAATTATATGAAGACAGCTTAGGGCTCAGTATGAGGGGGAAACCTCTTAAAACTTGAACAGTGAAGATATGTTGGACTGATTTTGGAGTTGATGAGTAACATGTTGTTGAATGTGTTTAGGTAAAGCTTGGTGAGTGGGTTGGTAAGGTACAAATGCTGAATTAGGTTACTTAAAATATAGCTGCAAGGGATTCTGTGATTCTGTGTGTTTAATAAAACAAAAAATTACTAAGTAATAATACTAAAAATAATGATAGTGAGTATTTGTTGAATGTTTATTGTGGACCAGGCAGTATCAGAAACAACTTTATAGTATTACCTCTGATAAGCTTCATGACAACTTTGAGGACGCTGATATAATTCTTATAAGAACCTTATTTTAATGACCAGAAAAAAACAGACAGAAAAATTAGTAAACCTTCCCAAGGTAATTAGCCTCAAAATCACTGAAACAGGGACTCAAACTCAAGTAGTATGACCTCGAAGACTGAATCTAGGTCGTTTCTAATCATTCATACAGATTGTTGATATTTATCAAACCATTGAATACCACTAATTTTTATAGATCCACATAGGTTTAATCTACCTACTTTCAGTTATAAGAATAAGGCCATTTGGGAAGAAAAGATTAAATTCAGTTCTTCTCTTAAAAAATCTGGGAGATTACATCAATGTATTAGACACAGCCAAGGATGAACTTCTGTTTTGTTGACTTAAGATGTTAGAGAGATATCCTTGATCTTTCCACTGAGTGATTAAGGGCAGCTGGCATGCAGCTTCTCAAACCCCAACTAAGAAGTTTCACTCAAAAATTTTAATATTCTTGAAATTAACAATGCCAAAAAAAATTTTAGGACAGCAAAATACTTTCTTTGTCTGGATCTTCTTAGATTTTTTTGTTATTAGACCTATACTAAACCCACAGTTGAATTAGTTTTGGTACTGAGGGGCTAATGTGGGTTGTCTTATATGTGTCATCATGTGGTTTAACAAGCTTGTGATGTGTGTCTGTATATATCCCTGTGAAATGGATAGTCTGGGATTTGTATGTTCTGATGATCATTCCAGAAACTATATCCTCCAAGGACAAATAATAGTAAGTTAAATACCTTTGCTTTCGGGTTGGAAAAATAAAAGGTATCTTCCTGTTTAACTTCGTGCACTTTCCTAGCTTATACTTAGAACCTCAGTTTCCTCCTCTCCAAGGTGGAGAGAATTTATGCTAACTTCAACAGATTCAGTGAGTATTAAATGAAATGATTATCTAACACACTTGGCACATTTCCTGGTTCTCAGCATATGTTCAGCAAGTTTTAATTGCCTTTCTTTTTCTCTCTTTGATTTTTTGTTCTATCATCTTTTAAATGGGGCTGATAAAACTCTGTGATTTATTCCATAGTTTCAGCTGTGAAGAGAAAAAATGAATTTATTTATGTTATTTATATATATAGCCTACATAACATATATATGTTATGTATGTTATTTATATATGTCCAATGCTATGAAACCTGTAATTGACTGTTTACAGTTATCATTATTAGTTACCCCTTTTTATATTACTGTCTTTAACTATTGAGTTGCTCTTGTATTTTGATTCTCCAGAAATAAAATGTGTGTGTGTGTGTGTGTGTGTGTGTGTCTACTCTGTTTAAGGCATAGTAGAAAAACAACTTAGTAAAGTTAGATATGTATCTAAGCTGATTCCCAGAAACATAAAAAACTGGGAAGTGTTAAAAAAAAAAAAAAGAACTGTCCCTGTTGGAATTGTTCTGCATCCTGTTTAGATTTAGTTCCTCTTTTTCTGCACAGCTCCAGTATTAAGGAGCAAGGCCATTCACTGTCACAGCCAAAGGAAGTCTCCCTTCTCCCGAGTTTAGTCCTACTTGGGGTTAAGTTCCCGCTGCCATCGTCTCCAGAGAGTGAATATGTCCACTCGTATCAGGAAGGTTGTCCCATTTCTCTTCTTATTCGAGTTTATGAAGGCAGTGCTCCTTCTTGTCCTTATAAATATCCACTTTATCTCCATGTGTGCATTATTTTAGTTCAATTTGAAACTTTTACTACATGATGAACTGCTTGTGTTTGTGTTTTTCTTTACTAGAATTGCATAGAAGGGATGCAAGTGGGGTATAAAGTTAGTCCAAAAGCTCTAATAGAAAACTCCTCAGAATAAAAACAATGTAGGCATTTTTCTCCACATAAATTTGCACTCACCTGATAGAGACAAAGAGACGACACTACGTATGTTTGAGCATGTTTATTATAGTTTTCAAAAAATAAGGCAAAGAATGAGCTATGATGAATTATGTTGTATCTGTAGTACATTTACAAGATTGTTAATCACAAGAATGTTTACTTCAAGTAAAAGGCATAGCACTGAGTTATTTTTATATACATGATCCAGGAGAGAATGACTACTAATAAATTGTACCCCAATACCTTATAACAGCAGAAATAATGGACTTAAGTTTTCCAGGAAGTAGGAGTGAATTCCTATGTATATCCGACTTAATAACATTAAATAAATCATCATCCCAGATAAAAAAGAATAGTGACTATGCCCTTCTGTACGTGATTTTTTCAAACTTCTAAAAAAAACTCATTGAATTGTGCAGCTTATAGAACCAGTAGTATCTTTCATTTACCCCAAAGGAGAAGAGAATTACCTATTTCCTGGCATCCTGCCTTAGATTTATGAGTAGGAACAGAGGATTTTGTCTTGCAGATTTGAAAATTACGTTGTGGAAATGTGAAAGTTTTGCGGAGTGTCTCATCTAACATTCTTCAACTCCCCAGACCCCCATATTGAAAGCCTATTGATAAACAGACTGATTTGTTTAGGCCAGAGAAGCTCCCTTTCTCGTCAAATGTCCTTTGAAATCATCGGGACTTTTAAACTTCGGCCAGGACAATGAAACTTTCAGTTCCACTTTATCCATTGTTTAAAATAGATAAAGGGCTTCTTCCGAAATTCTTAAGGCTATTAAGAAACGTGATGTCACTCATCCAGAAATCATCCTGATAAGTTCCTCCCATAAACAGAATCTAAATGGGTAGTGATTTTCTATCTCCCGAGCAATATTTCAAAGATAATTCTTTACATCTCTGTTAGGGAACTTGGCAGTTTGAGATTGATCCATGTTTTGTTGTTCTTTGTTTGTTTGTTTTGTTACAAAGGGGTGGCACATTGAGAAGGACAGCTCCTTTTTGGTCAGGTAGAACTGAATTCTAGTGTTAGTATACTGCTATTTGTGACTTTGAGCATTGTTCCTAGACTCCTGAATTTCAGAGTTCTTATGTATAAAACCAGTGGAATATAATCTGTTGTGCAATGCATAGAGGCCAAAAGGTGAACATAGTACCAAGCACTTAGCAAGTACTTTATTATTTTTATTTGATTAAATGAAACAAAGACCAACATTGACTTATCAGGAATACATGAACATGTACAATTTTAAGTCATAAGGGATGACTAATGAGATATCTCTGTATTTTTCAAAATTTAAAAATGTTTGCCAGATCTTCATAATATCCAGTGACACGTCAGATTATCACAATAAAATTAAGAAAAATACATCTGCATTAAAGGGTCATCCATTTAGCCCTTGAGCTTGTACTCTCTCCATTCAGAATTTCATAAATGTTTCTGTTTAAACTTTTCTGAAACTGTTATTCACTGTCTCACTCCCTTCAGAGCACCCTTAAACAAGTACAAGAAAATGTATCCAGAATCGTGCTCGCGTGTCACCATTCTATTTAGCATGACTGTGAATAAAATGACAGGTCACAAATTCCAGCCCTCTTCTTGGTCAGGATTTTCGGTCCACAGTTCAAGTAAAACGTCAGCGTTTTCCTTAACGTCCAACATAATTTGGCAAACTGCATGTGAGAAGAGGACATGTTTGCTCCCGGGAGGCAGGGCCTGTAAGCTCCATAAATATTACTTAGCATCTTCACGGCGCATTCGGTATGCCCTTGGCTTCATAATCTTCGCTTCGGCCATTAACATAAAAATGCTTTTCTCCAGTCTTTTTGTCCATGCTTTGGCTTTGAAATTTTATCCTTATTTATAGTTCAAGAGCTTTGCAAACAAACAAAATGCTGCACTGAAGACTCTAGGCAGCTTTGATCCCAGTGCTAATTTGTACTTTATAGCATGAAACTAAAAGTTAAGCAAACGTGTGGCCAAAAACTGGAGCAAAAGCTAGTGTTATGCCATGAGATATAAGAATGGAGACATTTACTGAAGTCATTAAGTATAAAGTTATGACTTATGCTTCTCTTACAAAATATAAGGAGAATCACAAATATACACTTATTTGTTGTGTGTGTATATAATATATACATGTAATATCAAATATACATTTGCATTATCAAATATATTTTATTTAGTATATATGTAGTTAGTTGTGTACATATAGTTAGTTAAATATATACATTGTCTATATTTAGCTTAGTATATGTATATAAAACATATTAGGGCTGTCCAGAAAAAAATCCAGCCATAAATGCCTGTATGTTTCATATTACATGGCTGGATACTTTCTGGTCAGCCCTTATGTGCCAAATAATTCTTTTTTTTAAAATGCATTCTCTTGTAAGCCTTAATAAATTTTAATTTGACTGTATTCAAAGTTATCTGTCTCTCCTTAAGGATTTCTGATTTTTCTGTTAATATTTTGAAGGATTTTCCCTTGTAATATTAAAAATATATTTAAGCACATTTTATTTTAATTATTTAGGATTCATTTTTTAAACATGTATTTAATACTCATGGACTTAAGTTGGGGAGGATGTTGTGTGTGTGTGTATACTTATAAGGACAGTGATTCATTTCTAACTTTAATTTTTTAATCTCAGTTGGCATTTAATTGTCCAAAGTTGGGTTCTTATTATTTTACTTTTTTTTTTCTCTTCTTGTACCAGTAAACAATACAGCTTTATGCTAATATCTGATAGAACTTCCTCATTTCTCTGTATTTTAGAATTTTGCTGACTATTTTCATGTGTGGTTTTTTACTGAGATTTTAAAATCTTTTCCTCAAGCTCCAAAAATATTTTTTTACATTTTTTCTGAAGCTGTATTAAATTTATAAATTTATGAGAAATAATATATTTATACTGTTGAGATCTCTGATCTGAGAAAAGGTTCTACCTTTCCCTTTTTATTAGTTTTTCATATACATACCTCAGCAGTATTTAATATCCTTCTTACATACGTCATAAACATTTCCTCCCAAATATTCCACTAGTTATTGCTTGTTGACAAAATTAATATGGTATTTTTAAAGGATAGCAACAAAGTTATTACTGTCATTAAAAAAATATATATAACTTTCCCAACTAACTACCATGCTAGTTGTTTTACATTTACTTATAGTTTCCTATTTACCCTTCTCAAGCCTTCCAAATATACAGTGAAACATTATACCAGTTACGATAATATTATATTCTATTTTCTAGCATTCCTTTCTTATAATCTATACATTTAATCGTATGTTATCACAATGTCAGTAAGGCATAGATGTTTGATTTTATCAAATGTCATGTCAGCACCAAGCCTATGATCATGTGTTACTCTCTTTGACCTATTAAGTTGGTGTAGTCTATTAATATATTTCCCAAAGTTGACATAGTTTTACAGTTTTTAAAAGAAATCTTGCTTTTCATTTTATTGCTAGATATTGACACGTCTACTCTTATTTCTTTATTCTGTAGCTGAAATTTTGCATATGTAGAGTGGTTCATATCTAATGAATTCCCTTTCTGGAATTTTTGAGAAATTTGGAAGTGTATTAATCATAAACTCTTTGGTTTCAGTGTCCTTATTCTCCATTTTTTCCCCGATCTTTCTTCCTTTTGGTAGTACACAGGCCAGGCAATCGTGTTTCCTTTTTGTTTGTTACTCCTTCTTTAATAGAAGTCCATTCTTCCTATTTGCTTGTTATGAATATCTATTTATTTATATATTTAAATTTACCGGGGTAACCTTGCTTAGCGAAATTTCATAAGTTCCCAATGTACAGTTCTGCAATACATCATCTACATGCCGTGTTGTATTTGCTTTAGAATTCTCTATTTTGCTTTTCTGTCTGTCTTGCTATGCAGTGTTCCCATTAGAACTGAGTTAAAAGACTAGATGTTGATTGTTCAGAACATCTTTTGCTTAAAGGACAAGGAATGAGAGAGAAAATGAACTGCAGTACCCAGGGTCTCAATTTAGGCCTGTTGTCTCAACACACTTTCTGCACAATACAAAAATGCCTTTGTCCGTGTGTCCCTCAGTGTTAGTTCCTTCTAGTCTGGCTGTACTGTCTGGGATGGGGGAGTGGGGAGAAATAAGAATGTGGGTGGGCCTCCTCTTGGATTAGGAAAAATTGTAGGTGACCTAATTTAATCTAGTTGTCAACTGGACTAGTGTACAATAGAAATTATTTAGTGAACCTGAGACTACTGTAGGATCAGTCCTTGTAAAAATCTAATTTAATAATCTGGTCCTGTGTATTACCTCATCCCCATTTTTCTCCTTATCACATTGGGGACTCATGTTTCTACTCTTATTCTCTCTGTTGCATTCCTAACAAAAGCTATGTTATAATAGAAGTGTAATAGATGAAGACATTACTGTGCCATGATTGGAGCTTTAGGCATCTGCAGCATCTAATGGTGATGTAAATATAAGAGAAACAGAAAACTGGAAAGCGAAAGAAAAACTGAAGACTTCAAAAATTTGTGGGAGTATTGCCTGGAAACTAGCTCAGATTTGCATTTAAAATGGAAATATTGATTGGTTGTTTAGTGCCAGAAATTTTACCAAAGACTCATTTTGTGATTTCCGTATGAAGAGAAGTTTATAGTATCTTCTTTGGCTGATTGAAAGATGCAGGTTGGCTGAGCTAATAAGCCTTTTCTAATGCCAATAAACAGTGCAACTCAGCCCAAAACAAGCTAAAAGATTGTTCATCTAACCATCTACTCATGCAATAATCAAATATTTATTGAGCAGTTCTTAAGTGGTGAACAGACTTATGTACATTGGAAATAAATAGTCATTGTCTATACCTCCAAAATTATAGTCTAGGAAAAGATAATGAAACATGAGCATGCAAATACGTGTGTGATTATAAATTGTCATAAATACTCTGAAGGGAAAAATTATGGGTTTCCAGTTATTTTGAGTAACAGTGGAAAGGTGAAACCATGTCAACAGAAGCATGCTGTATAGATTAAAAGAAATATGACAGGAGCCACAGACTTTAGAGAAAACTAGAGGAAAGGTTCAGTCTGAAAATTACCCATAAATTAAGAAGTCTGCCATCAAAAATAGGAAAAAGGAACTTTTACCATTATAGGTTAAAATTTGGGGCTATGCCTGATCAAACTAGTTTAGTACTCAAAAACTTAGCATTTCAATTCATAGTTTTTTATGCTATAATTACTTTGAGTAGTTATAATGCTGATGGAATTCAAAATATTGTAGCAAGTTCAAGTCCCAGAGCAATAGTGCAACACATTCTTTCTGACTTTAAAGGAAAGCACTGAGGAGAAATAAAAGAGCTCCAGAAATAACCCAAGTGTGGCAGAGAAAAGGAGCGGACCCCTTCCAATACTTGAGGTGATGTAATGTCCTTGTAACACCAATCCAAAAGGGAATCACTGAGGGCCACAAGATTTAAGTGGCAGGCGCACGAGTATGATTTCTATTTAGCATTTCAACAATGGCAGGAGAACTGTGTTAAGCTTATGTCTATCTGTTCTTCACCAGATTTTTGGCAAGGGTTTACGAGTGTTATTTCTTGCTCCTTAGTAAAAAAGTTAATTATGAGGCTACTTTCCCCAGTAGTATATTCAACTGATTCTCTGTGGAGGAATCAAATGTAGGCCGTCCGGCCAGCCCCCCAGTGAGTGGGTCCCAAACTTGTTCATTCCACAGCAACTGAGCATCTGACACATAGCTACCCTCAGTATATACTGCGAGAAGAAATGAAAAAAAAAAAAAAGAAAGAAAGAAAGAAGAGAAAATAAGATAAATGGGATGATGGAAAGGAAATGACAGCATTTGGAGTACCAAAGTCATTATTTTTTTTCAATGTATTGATATACAATTGACATAAGACAATGTTGAAGTTATACAGCATGATTTCATATAGTTATAGATTGCAAAATGATTACCACAATGAGTTTAGTTAACATCCATCATCTCACATACTTAAAAATTTTTTCCCTTATTGAGAACTTTTAGGATTTCCTCTGGTTTACACTACGACTGACAGTTAGTACTTGGGGTCAGCTACCTTCACCCATTTCCCCGACCCCCTACCCGCCTGGCAACCACCAATCTGTTTTTCTGCTTCAGTGAGGTTTTTTGTTTGTTTGTTTGTTTAGATACCATATATAAGTGAGAGAATACAGTACTTGCTTTTGTCTGACATTATTATTATTTTTAAGTAGCACATAGGGAGGGAGGGAAGGGAAAATATTCTGCACGACAATTACATGTCCTCAGTTAACAAGTTCAGAATTAACCCAAAGTGATCTTGTGTTTGGATATATGTAGTGTATGTATTAGGCTAATGGTATCAGACACCAAATAGCACATGTTACAAAAGATGCATACAACTTCAAAAACAGAAATGTTGGAAAAGGTATCACATAAGTATATAATCAAAATGAAAGTGGATACCACTACAGTATCTGACATATTGGCAAACTTCAAAGGAATCTCTCGCGCGCTCTCTCTCTCTCTCTCTCTCTCTCCCTCTCTCTCGCTCTCGCTCTCTCTCTCTCTCTCTCTCTCTCTCTCTCTCCCTCCCCCTCCCTCTCTCCCTCTTTCTTTCACCCTATCTCTGATTAAGATGCATATTGAGAAAATATTCATGCAAGATAAAGATGTCTTTATTTTTTCTTACTTTGGAAGAGCATTGAAAGTATGACACAGACACTCATGGAAGCCTAGCATGACGAGATGTCTTAGTGGAAGTCTGTGAATGTTTAAACACTTAAGATGTAAGACCTTGTTGGTCTGAGCGTCTAACTCACTTTGGCAGTTGACAGTTTGTTGGCAGTTTCCGCTTCGTAAGTGCACCCGCGTCTGTCAGAGTGTTCTCACGAGCTACTCACCTGTCACATAGTGAGTGGCCTTCCCTCTTCGTTCACCAAGCCTGTCTTTTTCATGTTCTCTTTCGCATGGAAATTCAAAGTGACTGCGTGTGGAAAGGCCACCTAATCAGTCTTTGTGATGGCACCATGGCTGTACTCTAGCTATCAAAATATCAGAAATGTAGTGGTAAACAAAAAATTGCTATTTAAAGTACAATCTAGTACTGAATGGGTGTTGAGCATCAGGCACTTGGTAGCAATTGGTGGTTTTGTGTGTGTGTTGTCTTTCATTTAGAATCTATCCTCCCACAATAAAAGTGATGAAGCACTTAAATAGATATTTTGTAATAGAAGTTAAGGTTGTGAGGAGAAAACCCATAAGGGTAATGCATCGTATTTTCAGTATCGTTGCTGAAATAGTGAAAGCAAAAAGATGTTTGTTGACTAAAAATACAAGTTTAACCAAGCCTTTGTATAAAAACTAATTTGCGATGCTCTTGATTAAAAGTTAATAATAAAATTAGAAAAGTATTTTAGCATTTCATGGACCAGGTAACATTTACCCCGTAATATCAGCTTACTACCATGTGTCAAATATATGCAGGAGAAGAGTTACTTCATGAGAGACTATTGAAAAAAACAAAACTGAAACATATTCAGTACTAATCACATCAGAAATATCAGGATTAGAAGGATTGTACTCTGGGAGGAGAAAAGAAAGAGATTATTGTGTTTTTTACAACTGAATTATTAGTCTATAGTTAAGTACTAAAAATAAATCTGACACCGACTCCTAACAATAAATCATTCATTACTGCCAAGAGAAATTTTATTAAAATTGAAATTGAGGATTATCAAAAAACAATGATAAAGACTATCTATCAAAACGTGTTTCCTTGTGAAGATTAAAAGCCACGCCAAGAGAAGAGATAATGTAATCTGTTCCAATACACAAAAAAGGGATTAGAAACAAAAAGCCACTCTTGTTTGAAAAATAAAAGTCTGAGAATTACTTCAAGCAGGCAGTAAAAACTATGCAAACTGCCTGCCAATTTTTATTAAAAGTAAGGAAGAAGATAAAAGGAAAAATTAAGAATTCAAGCACAAATCACAACACATCAATTATTTCAATGTGAAGGATGACAGGGAGATTCAAGTCTTTCAACACCCTTATTGTTACCAAAATATTAGGTATATTTATTTGAAAAACCTATATCAGAGAGCATGAAATAAATCACACAGAGAATGACAAATAACCTTATGATGTCTCTTAAATGTAGAGTCTAAAAAAGTTTTAAAGTTAAAAATTAAACACAAAAACAAGCTCATAGATACAGACAACTGGGGAGTAGGCAGTGGGAGAAATGAGTAAATTGTTATTTGGGGTTTCTTTTTATTTATTTTTGTTTGTGTTTAAATAATATAAATTGGGGAAAATGAGCAAAGGTTGAGTTGTATGTTAGGTAAATAATTTTTTTTTTTAAAGTGAGCAAAGAATCTGAAAGACTTCATAAAAGAGGATATAGAATTGGCCAACAAATACATGAAAAAGTGCTCAACATTGTTAATCATCAAAAATGCAAATTAAAACCATAATAAGACACCACCCACCAGAAACACTAAAATTCAAAAGACTAACAATACCAAGTGTTAGTCACATGTAGAGCAATTAGATTTCTCAGATTTGGCCAGTAGGAGTAGAAAACTGGTAATAACTACCAGTTTTCTTACATGTACTCTTACAAGTACATGCATGTGTTGACCCAATGAGATGAACAAGAATAATTATAACAATTTTATCCATAGTATCCTCCAACTGAAATAATCCAATTGCCCTTTAAGAGTAGAACAGATAAATGTGGTATGTCCTATGATGGATTACTACGTAGTGTTAAAAAAAAAAAAAAAAGAACCAGCAACTGTGAAACATAACAACATGAATGAATCAAAGCAAAATAATGATGAGTTAAAGAGGCCAGACACAGAAGGCTATGCTTCATGGGATCCCACTTTTGTGAAGGACAGAACGGGCAAAGCCACTCCACAAGATGGAAGCCAGACTGGTGCTTACGTCTGGGGAGCCCCACCTTAGAGGGGCATGAAGGTGCTTTCCAGGTGCCTCGCTTGGGTGGCCATTGTAGGAGTCTAGCCATCTCTGTATTTAAAGTTTGCACACTATTCTGTATTTCTACTCAATAAAAATTCAAAATAAACAAGTAAATAAAATTAACCCATTGTGCTCCATAATGTAACTAATCATGTCTTATTTGCCTATTTGCATCTTCCAGGGTCTAACACAATGCCCGCCAGATGCGTGTTGGATTTAATCAGATTGGTCAGGCAGTTCCAACTACCACATTTTAAGAGAAAGAAATGGAGCAGTTACAATATTTAAAAGGATAATAACTGATATTTTCTAAAACTGATTGAAGACATCTGGCATAGAATAAAAATGCTATAATACTTCTATTCCTGGTTATGAGTAACAGGAACTAGATATATCCCCACACATTAAATGACTTTTAAAAATAGAAAAATACATAAAACAAATATTTCCAGTCATTGGACCTCAGGCAAAACAAGAGAAAGATTCCTGAAAGGAGAGAAAGGAACAGTGTGAGCCTTGTGATTGCCAAGTTGTGTATAGCCTGGGTAGAGTTTTCAGGATGCAATACAGGAAGGAAATTGAACAGGTTAGTGGTCTTCTTGAGTTGAGCAGTAGAGTTCCTAATTTGAAAAGGCCAAGAGAGCTAGAACTTATGAGGGAAAGTCCCAGAGATAGTACTAAGTCTTGTTAAGAATGGGAATTACTGTTATATAATACCCCCTCATTTTAAAAAACAACAAAACACATGGTAACAAAAAAAAAAAAAAACAAAAAAGAAACACTTTAGGCCCAAATGGCTATACCGGCTAATGGAACCAAAAATTTAAAAAGAAATACCAAATCTATATACATTTTTCCAGAATATAGAAAATGAGGAAAGGCTTCTCAACTCATTCTTATTAGCATGCATTATCCAGTAGCACAAACAACATTCATGGAAGAGAAAACCACAGACTAACATTTTTCATGAATATATTGCTATACAGATATTTATCAAAATGAAGCAAATGGAATCCAAAAAATATTAAAAGTGAAATAAATTGTGACCAAGCAAAGTTAATCGCCAAAGTTAAGATTTTAACATTTTTAAAATAATTTTTTGAAAATTAACTTCAATTGGAGCCAAAAGAAAAATTTTGTATGGGATATGAAGATTTCATTTCATTTACTGTGTCTTCTGATAACTACATAGTTGTCCCTCAAAATATGCCTATTGCACTGAGTTGAGAAGTAAGTCAACCATCCTATTTGCAGGAGAAGAATTTGACATGATGTTCATTTTGCAACTAAAAACTTTTGCTATTGTAGTCTCTGTGGGTTGTCCTAAGATTTAATAGTCAAGGATTTAAGAACAATTCCAGAGAACAAGCTTAAAGTAGAAAAAGCAAGAAATCACACAATATGGCTAAAAGTTGTGCGGGAAACAAAGAAAGCATTTTGAAAACATGGCCATGATACCAGTAGATTGAAAGTGGGGAACTGGAGAAACTAAAAATATGTTTAGCTTTCAGTATAAGTCGAAGCAATGGAAAATGATGTCCAAGGTTCTCGAGACAAGCCTTTGAAATAAGCACAGCAATAACTGGGTAAAAATAGAGAACAAAACTAACTACAGCCATATGGCAAATATAGCAGGGAATCCAAAGGCAGAATCAACAGTTCTAGTAGTGAAGATGGATGGCAGTTTCTGATAGGCATTACGTGTGGCCTCAAGCGACATGTCACTCTTTCAGCAATAAAATGGGGAACGGAGAAGATGAAGTGAACCATCAGGTTGACAAGAGCCAGAAGACCTAGGAAAAAAACAAAAAGAAATGCTATAATTGCATTTTAAATTAATGAGACACTATTATTTCAAAGTTAATATTATTGTAAACAATTACTTATTCTTTTGTCAATAGTAGTAAATATGATCATTTCTACCAAGAACAGATAAGAAGTAGTGATAATCAAAAATTGCTGGTCTATTAATATGTAGATAACTTATGTTAGGAAACAACTATACAATGTGTAATCTAGAATCTTCATTGTTTTCTGTATTATTGAGCTGTAATTACTTTAAGGACAGAATCTTAACTTACTTATCTTTGCTTTCCCTATAGAACACAGTACAGTGGCTTGTACATGCTAATTCAATAAAGATCTTTTGAATGTGCACAAATAAAACAATGAACCTCAACCCTTATCCCACCTCATATGCAAATGTTAACTTGAAATGGATTATAAACTTGAATTTGAGAGCTAAAGCTATGGAACTCCAAGAAAAACATCATAATAAATTTTAGTCACCTTGAATTAGAAACCAAAAAAAAAAAAAATGCAACAAATACAAAACAAGGTCTCTTACTGGATTTCACCAAATTAAAATCTGTTTTCTTTTAAAGACTCAGTTAAACAAGTGAAATGACAAACCACAGACTGGAAGATTATATTTGCAAAACGTGTTTCTGACTAAGGACTGTATGCAGAATATAGAACAAACTCTCACAACTCAATAAATTTAAAAAGAAATAAAACCCCAAAACCAACAAACCAATTTTTAAAAAATGGCAAGATTTGAACAGATATTTTAGCCAAGATATGTAATTGGCAAGTAAGTACAGGTAAATATACTTAATGTCATTGAGTACATTTATTAGAGAAACACAAATTAAAATCACAATGAGATACCACTAGACTGGTGAAAATTAGGAAATCCGCACATATCAAGTGATGCTAGAGGGTGGGGCGACTAGAATTCTTAATTGTTGCTGCTGGGAGTGTAAAACGAATGCCAGCACTTTGCAAAAAAGGTTTGATGGTATTGTGAAAAGCTAAATATACAACTACTTAATGAGTTTTGAGATACAGAGACACTTGCCCATTACTCAAAAGTAATGAAAGAATATTAAAGCATACACCCACACAAAGAACAGTAAGTACACAGATGTTCATAGGACCTTTATTTGTAGCATCTCTAAACCGGAAATAGCCCAAATCTCCATCAGGAGAGGAAGGAAGGAATGCATTTTGATATATTTATTCAATGGAATACTACTCCACAATACACTTAAATCTGTTCAATTTATTGTATGTCAGTTTTATAAATCAATAAAGCTGTAAAATCTGTTATGAATTTTAAGGGGAATAAATACTAAGAGAACCACAACTGGCACATGGTAACAAAAATGCAAAATTCAAAGACAAATGGTAAGTGTTCTAAAAAGCTCCCTCCCCACAACTAAGATTTGCTATATATCTTCAAAGGAACAACAGTAGATTTGGCCACTCATTTCTCAGCAGAAACAACAGAAGCAAAATAACAAAAAACAAACAAAAAAATGACATTTTAGAAGTCATTCTGAATGAGAATATCTGCCAACATAGAATTCTATAACTGATGAAAATATTCTTCAAAAACAAAGACATTTTCAGGTAATGGAAATCTGAGAAAAATTTCCACTAGTAGGCTTGGAGAAAACTGATCTTAGATCCCTGTCAAAGATGAAGGAGAAATAAAGAGCTATAAAATGGTATTCATATGGGCAAATCCAAATGAAAATTGTATAAAACAGAAACTATATGTTTGTGGTTATAAATATTACACTATACGTTCATATATACACAATTAAATATGACAATATTATTACATCAGTTCAGAGAGAAATGGAATGTGGTTAGCATACTGTAAAATCTTTTTATTAACTAAATGATAAAATTATTTTTATTAACATTTAATATGTCAGCAACATGTTTTAATATTGAGGGTGACCCTTAAGAGAATAATAGAAATAGAATATATACTTAATAAGCAAATAGAGGGAAAATAGAAAATTGAAATGATTATTTACAAAAAAAAGAGAAGACAAAGAGAAAACTAATAATAATAATAATATGGCAAATTTAAATAAAAATGTCTCAGTAAGTATCCCAATTAAAGCAACAGCAGTAAGACTCATTTTAGCACAAAAACTTCATCTATATGTTGCTTAAAAGATTCAATACCTTAAATACTATCTTACATGGTTTTTATATTTAAGGGTTTAAATTTCAGCCTTTGAGTGCAGCGAATATTTATGGAGCATACAATGTGTGCCAGACCCACAGGTTCATGACATAACAAGGCTGAAAAGACTAGTTCTTCATCTCCAAGAAGCTCACTTTCTCCCTGTAAATATAATAGGTATGTTAAAAATAACAAAATAAATATTAGTGTATGTTTGTTATAATATCAACAAATTAAATGGAGCCTGTATCTTTCTTTTCCATTCTGTCTGCATTCAGATTCTTTCGGGGGCGGGGGGTGGGGTCAGATAGATGCCTTGAAGTAACGTCGCTGTGATTCTATTCTTGGGCACGGCAGGTAAGCATATTTATGCAGAATTAGCGTGAATGAGCCAGTTTGCAGCATCTGTTCCGCGCAATGTGGCTTTCCTCCAGGGTGAAAATGTCAATACAGCATAGCAACTTTTTGGAAAAAGAAAAAGTGAACTTTTATTGTTTCCAGGCAGACATAAATATCACAGGCAGTGTCATGACACCCTGATTAATGGACTCAGTAAAGACGGGAGAAAATGGATCACGCTGATGATGTGACCAGTCTTTCACATTGTTTCCTCATTTTCTGGTTGTGCCAAAACGTGCTTTTTATTTTTATTTTTATTTTTTATGTTGAAGGATCAATCCAGTTATTCATTGTGAGCACTGTGCATTAAAGACTGGGATGCTGTTGTGGGAGGCTCTGTACCAGAGGATGCTGGAGTGCTTTAGGTCTAAGTCAGATATGGTTCCGTTTCAAGGAGGGTTTTACGTAGTTTTCATGTGCAGAAGTATTTATAATACTTCATACAAATCCATACCTGTGTATACTCATTTACTGAAATGAAATATGTATAAGTGTGTATGTATACGTATCTATTAGCATCTTCCTTCTTCCTTTTTGCCTGCCTTTTTCTTTTCCTTAGTTGCTTCACTCCTTAAAGTTGTCATCCTGATCCTTTGGCACAATATGGAATATATGACCTCCATTCCTTTGTAATGATTTGCCCTGATCCTTGTAAGTCAAACTGTGTGTGCTTCTCTTTCTGCTGTCAATAGACAATAAGGGACTGTGTTCATAATGACTGGGTCCTAGGATAGTTATTATTCAGCAAGCTCATAGGAAACAACTCCTTTTTTGCTAAATGTGATCAGCAATATTAATGATCTTTAACTGCTCCCTAAAAAAATAATATGCCGGTATGTTTCCTTCCCTACTCAGAAATCCCACCTGCTCGAAAGTGGCTTATGTAAAACAGGAAGGTATACGTTAAAGCTGGGCTTCAACCAGTTTTGAGAATCTCATCCAGGCAAGAGTTTGGTGGAACAGAAAGAACTTACGGAAGAGCAGGGGCAATGAGTCTTTTTTGCTAAAATAAGACAAACATGAAACGCAAACTTGGATTATGATTCTGAAATTCAAATGAATCTTTCTTGGCATAGAATTGGAGAGGAATGAAGCAAGTAGCTCCTTTTGTGGGGCACAAGTTTCAGTGTGCCTCCACGAAGCAGCGTGTCTTCCTGTGAATCGAGGGATGCCATTTCAGCCTTTATGTGGATAAAGCAAACTGTTTACCTATTCATGTGCTTCATGTTTTAATACCCAGGGATACCACTCCCCTTATCTATTTTTATTATATAAACCAATAGCTTCTAATATTGTTGACAGTCTGACAATGTGTGTGTTGTGTGTGTGTCTTCAGGGTCATGGTATGATGAAACTCGGTAACATCTTGTATTGTCAAATAAGAAGAAGGTCGTATTGTGTCCGAAAGGACACACTTTGAAGGAGTTTCCACTGGCCAAACCTGAAATTACTTGAGCATTTAAAAGTGACTGTAAATGCTCCTAATTTCTTGATTAAAATGTAAGCCTATGAGTCCATTGTAAAGTAGACAAATAAAAAATGGGAAAGAATAAAAAACTCCCTTACAAGAGAATACCTTCTAATAGATATAAAAAAATGGATAGAATTAAGAAACCACCATTTTAAAAACCATAATGGTAATACTAGATTCAAGCAAAACTAATCAAGGGAAGTTAAAATTGTTAGATAGAAAGATATTTATTAATGACAAAGGAAAAATGGTAACTTCCCAGTTGTAAAAACCAATCAAATACCAACTTAACTAAGTGATGAAGGTTAAGATTACTAGCAATGGGACAGATTGATATCATAACCTCCTGATGTGAGGTGCTGAGAATAACACAATATCACTTAAAAACAGGAAGGGATATTAGACAAATTTCAATTGAGATTCAGTACAAAAAATATTGTCTTGCACTCTTAAAAGTTCATGAAAGACAAAGCAGGAGTGACAAATTGTCCCAAATTAAAAGGGACTAAAAACACATAACAGCTAAATACCATGCATAATCCTGGGCCAGACACTTGATTTTTTTGCTTCAAAAGACATTATTAAATTGAAACAAACATAAATTTAAAATATCTGTGTCTTTCAGCTCTTGCATGCTTTCCACCTATTCTCAGTGGAGCTGTCAGAGTTCTCTAGGTGAATCGTAAGACAGATTATACCATCCATTTATTTAAACCATCACAATGTTAAACTCTCTGAGGATGAGTCTTATATTATCCAAGGGACACTCTTGAGAGTGAAAACAACATTATCAATAATTACACCAGAACAACAGGCGTAAACTGGTGTGTATAGTCACATGATTCCAAGATCTCCTGTAGCCCCGTTACTCCTCTGATCCTGCTGTCCTCTCCTAACTCTGCTGTTGCAGTCCCACCTTTTGGAGCAAACCAGTAAACCTTCTGCCACGGGGTCTTGCAAGGATCGCTTCCCCTGCCTGCAGTTCTCTTCCCACAGATTTACTCGTGGTGCACTCTGTTGTTACCTCGGCATCTACACTCTACAGTCATTTCCCAGTGATGCCCTCTCTGACCATCCCATGTAGCATTGCGGGATTCCCTCTCTAGTATGCCCTTTACCTGCCGTATTGTGCACATTTATTGATATACTTATCAATTCATAGTAGAACATATATTTTAAGATTTATTTTGCTTATTATCTACATTCCATATTAGAATATAAGATAGTGGAGGGAAGCAAGTGTTTTTGTTTGGATATAGTTATATATCCATAACTCCTACAATACTCTCTAGCACTAGATAGGCAATCAATAAATACTTCTTGAAAGAATTAAAGAATGTATTTTATTTCAATAAAAAATATTAGATTTACTGAATGTGTAGGAAGAGTCAGCCTAGATCTTTACTACAATGCTTATCTATTCATGGCAATAAAAAGAAATTGAACATGTGCTATATTAAACTAATAGTTTATTTGTAATATATCAGAGCCTTATAAAATACAAATTGTGAACTCTGGCAACATGCAGTAATTCTTTATCCTCTGAGTGAGTTGAATGGATATTGCTTTATTGTTTTGCCTGCATTTCACTGATTAACGGTTAGATTGAATATTACTTTTTCATATTTTTTTAAATTCTATTATTAATTTTATTGAAGTGACAATGGTTAGTAAAATTATATAGGTTTCAAGGGCACAGTTGTGTAATACATCGTCTCAGTGCTGCACTGTGTGCTCACCACCCTGAGTCAGTTCTTCCATCACCTTGTATTTGACCCTTTCCTCCCCCGCCCCTTTTGGTAACCACTAAACCATTACCTGTGTCTATGAGTTTTTGTTTCTTTGTTTGTCATGTTCCTTTGTTGCTTTCAGATTTATGTCCCACATATAAGAGACATCGTATGGATTTTTTACTTTTTCTCTTTGACTTATTTTGTTGAGCATGATGGTCTCAAGTTCCATCCATGTTGTCACAAATGGCAGTATTTCATCTTTTCTTATAGTAGAGTAATATTCCATTGTGTATGTGTACCACAGCTTCTTTATCCAGTTGTCTATTGAAGGGACACTGTGGTTGTTTCCATGTCCTGGCCACTGTGAGTAATATATTTTGAAACTTTTTTTTTCTTATTCAAAGTAGTGCCTTACAGGTTCTTTTTTATTTGGTTCTTAGTGATTTATATTTTTCTCTGCAATCATAAGAAACTTATTCTTTGTGGTTTTCTTAAATGTAACATTTTATATTATTCTGCCATAAAGAATATGCAGCAGCATTTTACAAAGTTTAGTAAATGAAGAGATATTTAAAGAATTCAAATGTAAGGTTATTATTCTAATTGTGGATATGAAATCAGAATCCTGAGTTTGAATTTCAGAACCACACTAATATCCTATATAAGACCTTTACATAAAACCTTTAAGCTTCAGGACCTCCCTCACATGTATATTATAAAGTGGAATGAAATTATGAATTTTAAGTACTTAGTGCTACACTGTTATTTATTAACTATATAGTAAGCTGTCACTTTTTAAAGTAATCTAATATTAGGTCTTATTTTTATTGGTCATCGTCTTTGTCCAGTAATTTCCATATGCATGCACATTTGCATATTTGCAACAATGGAGTATATTTAATTTTATATCATGTATTTTACTTAAAAGCATATCATCAATAACTTTGTTGCAATACAATATGCATAATTTTAATTTTAATGAAATGCACAGTATTCTATCTAGTGATGGTATCATAATTTATTCAAATATTAGACTGATATTGTGCAATTAATTAAAGCACTTTTTAACATACAAATTTGGTAGAGTGTAGTAAGGGAGGCCTTGGAATAAACTCATGATATGTATATAATATGTTCACAAAGCCTTTTAGAAAAGCAGGTTTGGAAAGATAGCAGAAATTTTAAACATATTCATTGTCTTTGACTCAACAATTCCATTTCTGGGAATCTCTTTTAAAGAAATCATCAGAAATGAGGACAATGATTTATGTACCGAGATTTTATCATGCCATTATTTATGGCAACAAACCACTGAAAGCAATCCAAATGTTCTACAATGAATGATTAACTATACCATGGTGCAGCCATAAGAATAAAAAAGAGGCAGCTATTACAGAATATACTTACAAAGAATCTTAATGCAATCCCCATCAAAATCCCATTGCCATTTTTTAAAGAACTAGAACAAAAAAATCATCAGATTTGTATAGAATCACAAAAGACCCCAAATAGCAAAGGAAATCCTCAGAAAAAAGAACAAGACTAAAGGTGTTACACTCCCTGACTACAGAATGACAAAAATCAAAACAGCATGGTATTGACAGAAAACCTGACACACAGACCAGTGCAATAGAAACAAACCAACATACACATGAGCAGATAATTTTCAACAAAGCAGCCAAAAACATTCAATGGAAAAAAGAAAGCCTCCAATAAATTGTGCTGGGAAAATTGAAAAGCCACATGCAAAAGAATGAAACTAGACTGCTATCTGTCACCATGCACAAAATTAACTCAAAATGGACCAAAGACCTAAACATGAGACCTGAAACAATAAATTGCATTGAAGAAAGCATAGGTACTAAACTTACGGATCTTGATATTAGAGAAGATTTTATAAATTTGACCTCAAATGAGGCAAGGAAAATAAAAGCAAATAAATAATAAATAAATAAATAAGACTGTTCAATTATTCAGCAAAAGAAACCATCAACAAAACAAAGAGGCAACCAACTGAATGGGAGAAAATATTTGCAAAAAACATTTCTAGTAAGGGGCTAATATCTATACTATATAAGGAACTCATACAACTCAACAATGAAAAAGCACACAATCCAATTACAAAATGGGCAGAGGACCTGAACAGACACTCTCCCAAGAAGACATACAAAAATGGCAAACAGATATAGGAAAAAATGCTCAACTTTACTAGCTATTAGGGACATGCACATCAAAACCACAATGAGATAGATACCACCTCACACCTGTTAGAATAACTGTTATCAACAAGAGAAGTAATAACAAGTATTGGAGAGGATGTGGAGAAAAAGGAACCCCATACACTGCTGGTGGGAATGTAAATTGGTACATCCACTATGGAAAACAGCATGGAGATTCCTCAAAAAATTAAAAATAGAATTACCATATGGCCCAGCAATTACTCTTCTGGATATCTACCTAAAAAATCTGAAAACATTTATCCATAAAGGTATATGTACACCTGTGTTCACTGCAGTATGATTCACAGTGGGCAAGACATGGAAACCGCCAACGTGTCCTTTGATAGATGATTAAAGAAAATAAGGTGCATATGTACAGTGGAAAAATACTTGGTCATAAGAAAAGATGAAGTACTGCCATTTGCACCAATGTGGGTGGATTGTAGGATCATCATGCTAAGTGAAATAAGTCAGACAGAAAAAGAGAACCATATGACTCCACTCTTATGTGGGATATGAAACTGAAAATGACAAATGAATAAGACAAACAAAGAAACAAAAACTCATAGACACAGACAGTTTAGAGGTTACCAGAGGGTAAGGGGGGTTCAAATACACGGTGACAGAAGGAGAACTGACTCTGGTTGGTAAACACAAAATACAGTATATCGATGATGTATTATAGAATTTTACACTTGAAACCTATATAATTTTATGAACTAATGTCACCCCAATGAATGTAATCAAACTTATAAAGAATTAAAAGTATGGAAAATGTTCACAATATGTTAAAAGTAAAAACAGGTTTTATATTTATAATATTATAACGTGTATGTAAAAATACACATATAAGCAAGAACATATTAGCAGAATTATCTCTGAGTAGAGGAATAATAGGTAGTTTGTTTTAATCAGTTGTTCACATCTTCTACAATGAAGTCACGCTACTGTTAAATTACGAACAGTGGCATCTAGGTTGGGAAATCTTGAATGATTTGGCTTGCTGTACATCGGTTTGACACTGATGGCATGACACCTTTGTTGGTGAGCTTGATACTGTGTCCCAAAGGCAATGTAAGGCCATATCCAACTCTTTTCAGCTGCTCTCAGCTCAATGGAAAGTTTCCAAATTGCAGTGTTGTAGAAGGAGAATAGAGTTAGAGTCTTATGAAGTTACAGACTAATGAACAGTAGCAGCAGGTTCATCCACAATCCAATTACTTGGAAAGTAAATGTACCATATCTAGTTAGCGATATTGTTTAATATTTAATCCTGTGAAACCAAAGCACAAGCATTAAAGTTCTGTAGCAAAACCCTAGAAGTATAAAAATAAAGAGAAAAGGTAGCAGATCTTCTATAGAAAAGAAAAGCCGTATAAAAATTGCCTATATACAGACTGCACATGTGCTGTTACCACAGGATAAATGCAAAGTGATTCAGTTCTCATTTTTATCCTTCTGCCCAAAATAATTAAAACTAGATGAGGTTAGGTGCCATCTCTACCATGGTCTTGTCAGATTCTGTAACGCTTGACAGCCCATTTAAAGATGAGCATTATTTAAGGTCACATAGTTCTGAATGTGAACTTATTAAAAATGTTCCTAATAAAGATAGGGGAAAAAGATGACTCTTAGACTCATTATTATAAGCATTATTACTTTCTCATGACTCCTCACATTAGAGAAACTGAGGCTTCCAAATTATGAGTTCCATTTCATCAAGGATTTAAACCAATTTCCACAAGGGAAACAGAACATAGCAAGCCCTCCAAATAGCAGAATTTGGAACGATCAATTCTTTTCTTCTTCCTGTGTGTGGTATGAACATGGCGAGTCTCCTGAGGGATAATATGTGCACTCAATTTGAGTTTTGGTTCACAGGAGTGCCACGTTTGCTTATTCACTATGACTTGAGCCCTGGGTCAAATTCTGACTGCAGTTTTGCTGGAACCCCATTGATATCCTTAATCCCAGTTGTTTGCCTAGAACCCTCACACCGCACGCCCAGTCCCCTTCCCGCTGCCTGTGGAATCTGTAGCCCATTTCATCTGGACTCAGCTGCTGCCTGTGGTCCAGCCCGATAACATTCCACTGATTTGGGATTTCACCCATAGACGAACCTACCTGAATTTTGTGTCCCATTCACCGTGGTCAGCCTCCTTTGTATTGAGTTTAAACAAAACAGACAAAAGCAGAACTGGTCTCTGCTGGGAATATTGTCTACCTTTCCTTGCCAACTGATCCCCACAGGTTAGACCATGTAGCTTGACTTAAGAGTCATCTCCTTTTCCCAAAAACCCCTCTCCCTAGTCATAGGGTTTCATTCACAGAGTGATAAATGCCAGCCCAAACAGACTTTCCTTAGGATTTTTCAAATTAAAATTGGAGGAAGAGCCACTTCACTGAAATGGGGAACGTAAGAAAATGTGACACCCAAAGCCATGCGAGAGTATCATGGTTAATACTGATGTCCCATCTACGTCCCCTAAGTCATTACCATTCCTGTGCATCCTGGCTCAACCTCCATCAGAGTATCCCTTCATCTGCCAGCTTTCCTGGCCTCTAGGTTCCTCTCTGAGCACGTGTGTGGCAGGTCACGTGGTGAGGACTTAACACTCCCTGAGAGCCGCCGTCATTCATGACTGACAGGAGCTAGTAGGTTATACTCCCAGTTCCCTCCCTGTCTGGGTGGGATACTATAGCACGACAGGATCTACACTATCGCCTAGACTGTCACTTGAATAAACTCCCATGGAATTTGGTGATGTACCATTCTTTATTATCCTTCCTTCCTTCCCAGTTTTCCTCCCCTTTGATTTTTCACAAGATTCTCCAGAAAACATCTTCCAAAACCCTACATGCACTCCAAATGTGCATGTACTGCTGTGTTGGGGGGTCTGCAGAAGGAGGAATTCAAATCAAACATTTAGGAGTATAGAGTAAATCAGTTTTAAAAGAATAAAGGAATCAATCCAAGCGACAGGAGGTCAGAAGTGGAGACTCTTCGTGGAACCCGGGAATCCAAGAATCCTAGAATCCTGGCCCATTTCTAAAACTTAGTTTTTCTTTTTTCTATTCTATGAAACACACTAGAATTCTCCATACCTACTTTTTCCTTCACATTGAAAAATCGATGTTCAAAATAGGGTTTCCAGAAAACCCAAATACAGATATAAATACCATCCTAAACTTGAACCCTGCTGTAGGCTGAATACTGCCTCACCCCCATAAAAAATATCCATGTCCTCATTCCCGAAACCTGTGAATGTTACTTTCTGTGCCCCTCCCCCAAAGACCTTGGTGATATGATTAAAGATCTTGAGCTAGGAATGTTATATAGCATATTCATATTTATATTGTATTATACATTAATATAATATAAATATATAACATGTTATATTACATTATAATATTATATGTCAACTGTCATTGAAAAATTCTTAATTAATTTTTTTTTAAAAAGCAGAGCTTATGTTTAGGGGTAGATATGACTTTGACCCCTCTACATGTTACAGTGCTAACCCAAGCCTTAGAAGCAGAACAACCTTCAAGGATAGAAGGTGCTTCACAAATGCTGTGTTCAGCTACATATAAATTATAATTATAGCAACAACAACAAAAGGCTTTGGAGATAGGATTAAATTCAGGATCTTGAGGTGGGGAGATCAGCCTCCTTTAATCCAGCTGGGCCCTAGAAAAAGTTAAATGCTGTGTCCTTTTTAGCAGGAGGCAGAGCACAGTTAGCTGACCACACCCATGAGGCCAGGGAGGTGACAAGGGGTGATGTGGCCCAAAGCCAAGGAAGTTCGGCCACCACGCCCAGTGGAAGAGGCCACAACAGATTGCCGCTTAAGTCTCTGGAAGGAGTGAGGGCCTCTGATACCTTGATTTGGGCCCAGTGATACTGATTTTGAACTTCTGACCCCCAGAACTATAAGGAAACGACCTTTCTGTTGCTTCACCCACCCCATTTGTGGATTTGTTATGGCAGCGCTAGGAAACGAACACAGTCCCAGTTGAGCATGAAGGTACCAACCCCGTGTTTTAGACACCAGGTCTCTGTGTGGTGGCACTCTACACCCCCTTTCTTACATTTTCCGACCTCTTCCTTCTCTAGTTGCTCATCCACGCAAGTGCTAGCCTTGGTCCTGGCTGGGTCCTAGTTTAGTCAAACCACACTGTGTCTGCACCAAACGGTATCACCTTATCACCAGTTTGCATCATGACTTGTTTACCTAAAGTATGAGCATACTCCTGTCCTTTTTGGTTTTGTTTGTCTGTGTGTGTGTGTCTCTTTTGCTGCGAAATCTCTTATTATTTTAAACTTATTCTAAGATAAACTGTCAGTGGGCATACTGAATAAGATATATTTTATTTCTGAATTCCAAGCTGACCAGATGCACTGCTTTAAATGGGGACAGAAAACAATGGTCCTGTCCCGTTTCACGTGGTATGTCTGGTCAGCCTAGAATTAGCCATTCTGCCACAGGGAGGATTATTCTGATTTCTATATATGGGACAATCAGCGAACTCTTGAAATACTGTTTTCAGATAATCTAACTTCAAATATTAATGTAAATAAGTTGTATTTAATTTGTTACTTATTTACTATTTTTCATTATGAACATGCAAAGTATATTGATTTTAAGCAAACTGGACATAAAGAAAATTGGATTTAGGGCCAATGACTTTTGGAGACTGATCTGTTTCCTTTTGTGACCCATATTTCTATACTAAGAATTCATCTATACTAAGATAGTATAATAAGGGATAGCAAAAAGGTCCCAGAGTTTGTTGCTTAATCATTTATTAGCTGTAAGAGTGTAAAGAATTTACTAAATCATTCTGTTTCTTCATCTGTAAAGTGGGTATATTCCCCTGCTATATATAGTTTCTGGAAGGATAAATTCCTTAATATATAATGTGTTAATAGTAGTGGAGCATTACATATAAAGTTGATACGCTCAAATATTGTGATTCACTAACTTTGAGGTAGGTGTTAAATCGGTATTGTAAATATCTCTGACTACTTCACCTCCTCCATCAATTTAGTCATTAAAAGAAGAGTTAATGTCGGGAAGTTTGCCTTGCATCCTGAGTTAGTGTTTACTTAACAGAAATTCTGCATGAAGATGGTGTTAATAATAAGGTATACCTTTAAATAATATAGGTAAATTATAAATATTACCAGTAAAAAAAATGACAAGGCTATGGTATGCAACTGGCACTATTGTCAGGACCAAAATTACTTGACCCTTTCATGGAAACAAATTTGAAATATGGCATCTGTAATGTAATATACATATATAGAAATGGCTTTAACCAATGGAGTCCATTATTTGCTAGAACTTTCTCCATTCCTGCAAAGTACACCCTTTTCACACCTTGTCCATTTTGTCACCAGAATCCCAGCCTAACTTTGTTACTGCTACCAGATCACCACCTCCCCCTGCTACCCTACACTCCTACAGGCCTAAAAATACCTTTTCCCAGCAACCCTGACTCATGCACACATTTCTGTTCTCATGAAGTGAGTAGAAATCCTTGATAGACTCTTGCCCATTCCGCTCCCATGGCCTTTCTTTTTCCCAATTCCTCACTTGTCATTTCACCCAGCTAATATTACTCATTGGTTCAGGGAACTCTGGCAGCATGTTGTCTAATAAACTGTCCCTGGTACTCCAGTCTCAATGGAAATCTTCTTTCACCCTTCTGTTTTATCACTTGAAAATTCCCGTTATTCAACTTACCATATTATTAGGTGGAAAGAGAGGAAGGTATAGTGTCTCAGTGATTGTGCATTGAAGGAATGAATAAACCAAAGTCAAAGCTATCATAAGAGCAAAGTGTACCGCCTTTTTTCATAGCAGAAATGTTATAAATGACCTTTACCTTTTTGAAGGAATGTCCCCTAAAACTTATTCCATACAAAATGTCACTGAACTATATAGTTTTGCTACGTTGCTAATGAAGGAGAGTGAGCACACATTCACTCTAATATTGAGGTTTTATGCTGTTTGCATTTTCAAGTGGGTAGGCTTTGAAAGAATTAGAATGGCAGACAGCAACCCCCACCCCCAAAATTTTAATGTTCAACACAGATGTTATGAAATTCATTTTATAAAATTTAGTCACAGAAGATTTTTTTCTAAGAAGTGCAGAATATCCTTGTATTCTTAACTCAAAGAATATCCTTACTCCTGTGTGAAATATATGAATGTTTTAGAGCTAAAAATAAGGATGTACATATCATATTGCAAGTTTGGGATTAAATATATTCATACATATACATATGTATTACTTAATCATAGAAACGGTCTTGAAATGTCAGCATTCCATTAGTTCATTTAATGTGAGATCTATTAAGACCATCATTTTTCCAGTTGTCTAAAACTGCATTCTATGTATCAAGGTCAGAGGGCCCAAACACAGCTCTAACCTGAGGATTAATTCTCTGCTGCAATGCTGTAAATAGACTTTGTTTCCAGTGTAGATCTGACGTTTTCTAGCGCACTGTATGAGTAGCTTAACTTCATTGAACCTCAATTTATATATCAATAAGATGAGTATAAAAATATATCTCAGCTTTGGTGTGAAGATTTAAAACGAGATAGTACTTCTGACACACGATAGAAATGAAATAATCTTCTTTCAGGCTACAAATAAGTATGTTGAGATTGGAGAGGAAAGAGAGGTTCAGCAGTTCTGGCTCATTCATCCCCTGATCTCTGTCAAATTCAGGATAATTGCTGATAAACAACCATGCTCATGTACAACTATGCAACGCTTGATTCTGCTCTTTAATGTCCATACCCTCCCATCAGCTATTTATTTAGGCATCTGCACTATGAGTTCAGAACTAAATTTAAGCAAATATCAGGAGTGAGCCATTGAGTCAATCATCCAGATTGGGTCAGCAGTCCATAGCATACAAGTCAAATAAAACTTGCTGGCCATTTTGTAAATAAAGTTATATTGGGACACATCATGCTCATTTATTGATGTATTGTCTAAACTGCTTTTTACTACAGCTTCAGGGATGAATAGTTGCAACAGAAATCATATGACCCACAAATATTTTCTATTTAACCCTTTACGAGAAGATGTTTGCTGAGCCCTGATCTATACAATTCAGGAAAACAAAGCTGACTGCAATTGAGAATGGCTCTATTTGATTGAAGGAGATAATCCTGGATAGGAGTATAATTTACAATACACATCAAGGAAGCTCAAGAATAATTCAGTTTTGTGAAATGACATTTAAGGCCAACCATGGACTTCTGCAATAGTAACACATGAGTTTCCCTGTACATCACTCAGAGTAAACTTGATTGATTTAGTTAAAAAGATTTCATCATTTGTACAGCTGAACTCATGGAGTAATAATGATGTTAACACGATCAAATTGGGTTGAATAGCCATATCTTCTCCATAGTTACTGTAATTATATTATTACCAAAAATTAGTTACCTGGACAATAATGGTAACTTGTGAGCAAGTGTTCTAAAACTGGTATCATAACTTTACAGTCAAATTGGTAGTTTATTATAAGACATTCTTATTTAAAGGGATGTTATTTAGCTCCTATTTGTAACATAGATAGATAAAATAGATAGATAAAAGGAATGTATCACTAATTTTTGTACCTGGATTCCTTTCATTAGCTGTTCCAAGATTAAATCCCAAGAACTGAGCAATTATGACTGTCTAGTTTAATATCTTTTGTATTCAAAGCTTTCAACAAATGTTTTATGATGGTAATACATCAGATTTATTGTAGGTGGTCCACGTGGCTGATTCAGGGTAGTTTTCTTAACATTTTCTATGGGAGAATTTTAAGAGTACATACAGTCCTAAATACAATACAAAAGAACACAGAAAGGCAAAAAGAGAAATCCAGTGTAACCCACCAGACAGAAGGATAATTACTGCTAACATTTTTCTCTGAACAAGTTTAGTATTCTTTTCTGTTTCTCTCCATCTCTCTCTTAGCATCTGCTGTAGAAACCTCTCAGTCTCTGTGCTGGTTTTTTGGTTTTTTTTGTTTTTTTGTTTTTGTTTTTGTGGTTGTTGTTCAGTTACACTCTATTGCCTATCAATACACTTATACACTGTGAATTTTAGTTTTCCAACACAGAAGTATGAGTTGTTTTTTAAATTCCCCATTATTGTGTACACAAATGATATAAATTTTAAACATTTGCATGTGTAAATAAAGCTGGGATATGTGCTAAATGCTTCTTTGTCTACATCTCTACATGCCTAAAGTGGAAATATTGGGTCAAAGTATATTTATTGTATGGTTTATGTGACAACCACACTCCACTTTTCTCTGTCTGACTATAACCTTTGAATGTTACAAACATATCAAAAGAGGCATTCTTGTAACACCAGAAAGACTGTATAGACTTTTTATTCTCATTTAGACTTCAGAAATCCTGAGTTTGCACAAAATTATACTAAAGAATGTTTGCTTTGTCTATAGTGGGCCTAAATACTATTTACCCAAATACATAGAACTTCTTTACTGGCATAAAAGTGAGGCATATGTACTATTATTCCACATTTATATATCTGTGTATATGAGAAGAATAATAGCAACATGCAAATACTTACATTATGTCTAATATAATGGGAGCTGATCTACTACAGGAATTAAAATCACCGAAATAAATTATCATGACTTCCTAAAGGTTATTATATGGAACAAGGAATGAAATAAATCATAAATATTACTTTACAAAGAATGAATATTTTTAGCTTGAGTTAACTGAAATGGTCTTATGTTTCCTTTAGGTATCTTTTTCTTCTAAGATTTATAGCATTGATTCTAAAATAGTTTCAATACATCTCTAAAGTAAAACTGTGCTGATATCACACAGGAAGCAAATAAAATTTCTTAATTTTATTTTTAAAATAAGCTATCATATTGCCTATTTAGTAAAGTAGCCAAATCCTGATTGCTTTATATATGAAGTAGAGGCTGTTGTGTATTCTGTAAATTAGATACTGAAATTGCCTATTGTATAAAACAGGTGATTTTTTCTTTAATTAGTCTGCCTTACCTTACATATTTATAGGTACTATTAAAAAAGTCCAGGTTGATAGACTTTTAAAAATTATATCAAGAAAGGGAAATTTTTATTTGTGATATCTAATCAAACACACACAAAAAACACTAGGTTATTGGTCTAATTATCTTCCATTTAGAAAATGTTACCCTAAAAATTTACAAATCATTTGTCCACATGAAAATCATGACCTTTACAAAAAAACAAAACTGTAGTGAATTATGATTTTGGTCATCTAAAAAATGGCAATGCTTCCAGTTTCTAGCTTTATTTCTACTTATCTTCTCCCTCTCATACACCCCACTTGTTGTCCTATTCTAACCTTGAGATGCATTTCTGTGGTGGAAGAATTGTGTCCTAACTAAAGAATATATCTAGAGGGGGCAGGAAGATTTTACCAAGAACATTAAGGAAGGCCAAGACGGCCGAGGAGTTGCTTTTGGGCTAAAAGGGGTCCAGACTCAATAGATTGGTGGTCTCTGAAAGAGAGCTGGGTACAATAATGAAAATGACACAGTATAAGTATTTATTCTCCTAAGTATTTAGTCTTAGCCCCACAACCCAGAAAGCAACTTCTGTGTTCCCTAAATAAATGTGTGTGTTTCTGTTCATATGTTTCCCACAGATTTAAGCAATGGACAGTATATCAGTTTTTAAGACCTTTGTGTCTAAACCTGCTTAGAAGCTGGGGAATGGGTGGAGTGGTGAATTATAACCTCCTACGGCCCTTAGTTACAAGAATTTTCTTCAAAACATAAGTTAAATACAGTAGAGAAATAATTTGTCAGTAAGTCTCAGAGGCCTTAAGTTTCATTCATCAACTCATTTGAACCTGTAACAACTACAAAATAAGTGTAATTTTGATCTACCTTTTTATCTGTCGCACTTATAATTACAACAACTGCTAAACTTTATTGAGTTCTCATTGTGCCTAACATAGGTTGAAATATATTACATAGATTGATTCCTTTACTTGCAACAGTCTTTTGAGACAGGTACTAATACTATCTTCATTTTCCTGATTAAAAAAACACTGAAACAGAAATGTCAAATACCACAAATACCACGCATCTATGAAATAACCAAGCCAGAAGAAAACACTGCCTTCTCCATTTTATTGCCTGGAAAAACAGTTAATTTAATATACCCTTAAACTAGAGCTAGGACCTCACCCCTTATGTTTTCTTCCAAATTATCTGGATTATCGTAACATTCTTATTCCTATGTATAAATTTGAATATTACTTTATACAGTAGACTCTCAGTTAACCAGCACCCATGGGGTTTGGTAGATGCCCAATAAAAGTAAGTAAATTCTATTTTGTAAAACAACATTTTGCCGGTCGCTTGAGAGTGCCAGTTGCTTGAGAGTTCTGATTAATGAAGAGTCTACTCTGTGTATTCTTAAGCCTTTAAATTTAGTGAATATTCACCATAATTTAGCAATTATAAATTTACTTTTTATTTGTTAAGATGTTTGAATCAGAAATATTACAGAAATAAAATATTACCAAGGTATTCACTATGCATCTTTAGATTAAAGGCAATCATGGTAAAAATAAACCTATATTCTAATTTGAAAATTATTTATGGAAGTATCAGCTCAGTGTTGGCAAGAGATAGTTGTTAAAAATTGCCTTATGTCAGTTTGAACTGCATGAAGTTGCCAAAAAATTTGACCACTTTTGCCCTACGAAAACAGCATTTTCCTATGTTTAGCCTAATACTGTGAATAGAATTTATGCAAGCTATGAAAGATATCCATAGATTTAGATGCAGAACTTGCAACTCTATATAAAACTAGAATTAATTACGCATTATTATATCTTACCAAATTTCTCTACCCATTGATTATACTTCAATATGTATAGCTACAATGCTTTTAGCCAATGAATATTCTGAAATTTACTAAATGTGTGCTGCTGGGAATACAAAATATATAACTGTCAGCATTTTACAATTTATAAAAGAAAACACATACAAGTATTATGTTCATGAGAACTTCATTAACTATGAAGAGTGGGGCTTAATAAAGGTGTTTGGAGTAGGATTTATGTAAGAATTCACACAAACTCCAATGATGGATTGATCCCATGGACCTCTTAAATGTATATTGTATAACTTAGTGAATCTTTCCTTTAGAAGGAAAAAAAGTATTGAACTAAAAGAGCAGAGGCTATTAAGAAGAGTAACAGGCAGTGGTAGTTGTATTTCACATACCCATCCAACACATGACATATCTTTCTTTTAATTAAAACATGGTGGAATGCATGAATTTGGTAATCTGTCTCATAATGCTCATAAGCCGAGTAGTAATAAACTTTGCTAAATACTAAGTTTGAGAAAATGCTGTGCAGCAGATGGTGACTATGAGCCTCAAGTCTCTCCCAGAGCTGCAAACAGTACCATCTGCTGCTCTGCTGATTTCTTTTTTGTTCATTGGTATCAAATTTAATGGAGGAATCACACTTTACATTCTAATTTCACATCCTGACCACAATGGTGGGAGCTCTTACCTCCTTCAGTGTAAACTTTTTCAATATAAGAAATTCTATTCTTCCTTATAAAAAAAGAAAAGAAAGAAAGAAAATGAGAGACATCTACTCTTTCTTTCATGATGGAGTAACAGGAAACAATTTACCCTTCCAAAACAGTGTAAAACACCACATCAAATATATCAAAAACACTTTTTCAGACACTGGGCATCAGGTAGCAAAGGATGGATCCCTACACAATGGAAAATAGATATGTAACATTTCCCCAGCTTACGTTTAGACAGAATTTCCAGGCCAAGGCACATAGAGGGAAAGCCTAGAATAAGCTCAGCAGACTCCCTGTGGTAAGGACCAGACCTGAGAGTCTGGGAAAACAAGGAGAGTAGAGAGCACAGTAAAAAGTCCTGGAGAAGGGAGAGCAATACAGAGAGATAACTCTGGGTATCTGCAAAGGGATCACATCCAGTATTCAGAAGAATATTGGTCAGCAAACCTGTGTGAGGAAGTGACGGGTGAAAAGAACAGTCAGAAAAAATTTCAGGTAACAGTGCCTGGCACTCACATTGGACTGGAAATAATGCCTATCTAGACTATCAGTCTCACACATCAGACTGGAAAACTAACTAATATTAAAAATAAGGCCAAAACAATCAAATTGTTTCCGAATTAACTACTTTCCATATCAAAGCTTAAGAAGATTTATAGGAATAAAAAATACTCAGAACTCAAATATGTAAACCTTATAATATCTGCTATACAAGCAAAAATTAGCAAGAATACAAAGAAGCAAGAAAATGATGAGAAAATTCAATCGTTTAAAAATGGCACACAAATTAAAATTAGCAAATACCATTAGAACAGTGATTAAATTAACTTATGTATATTCAAAATACTAAGCAGAGGTAGCACTTTCAGAGAGCAAATTGTCTCCCTCATAGCAATTTTAAAACTCTACAAAATTAACAAAATGAAGCATTTGACACTCTGAAAATCAAAGAACATATACAATATGAGAAGTGTTTGTGTTTTTAAACCTGCTGAACTTAAAGTAAGAACAGTGAGAATCTGTGTCATTCTTGTCAGAAGCTACACCCCCAAATTTTTTCAGGATAGTAGACAAGGAGTTTTAACCCATTGGAACAGGCAATGAAGACTATCACCTTTTCTGGAAAGGTTCAGTGAGACTCCCTAAATTTGGAGGAGTAGAAGATACTCATGCTCAGTGGCATTGTGAATGAATCAGTAAAATTGTATAATCTGATACATACATCAGAATGGGAGAAACTATTTAAAATGATTAGACTCAGAAACCTGTGAAATACCATCAAAGACACCAACATATCTGCAATTAGAGCCAAGGAGAAGAGCAAGAAAAATGTTTCAGGAAAAATATTTGAAGAAAAAATGGCTGAAAAATTACCAAATTTGGTGAAAAATTTATCTACACCTCTAAGAAGCTCAAAAATAAAATTAAAAATAAAGGAAAAAGAAATGGCAGGATAAGTATAAAGAGATCCTCTTGTAGGTATATCATAAGCAAACAGTCGAAGGAAAATAAAACAGAAAACAATTTTAAATGCTCATGGGTAAAACAAAAAACTAATTATATTCAAAGAACCCACAGTAAGATTAACATTTGACTTCTCATCAGAAACAAAAAGGCCAGAAATAAGTGGAATGAAAAATTGAAAGTAGTATAAGAGGGGGGAAAAATAAGTCAACCAAAAATTCTATACCCAGCCAAACTATCCTTCAGAAGTGAATGTGAAATTAAAATATTCACCAAAAAACAGTGAATGAGAGAATTTATTACTGACAGACATGCTTTACAAGAATTAATAGTGGAAATCCTTCAGACTGACACCAGATATCAGAAATGGTACCAAATGATTAGTCAAATCTGCAAGAAAAAAATAAAGATCACTGTAAATGTTATATATGTAGCTTAGTATTAAAGACTCAGTAGACATATAACTTCCTCATTTATTCTTTTTATTTCTTTACTAGCCACAAAATTGCACAAAGTAGTATTATATGACACTGTGCCTTTTGGATTGTAATGAAAATGACAATATAAAGAATGTGGGAAAAAATGGGAATATACTCAAGCAAATTTTCTATGTTTTACCAGAAATAATTATTAATCTGCAATATTTTAAGATGCACCTTATAATGTCATATCTAAAAACTTAATTTAAAAATACAGTGAAAGTAAAATCTGAATTAAATTGATATGCAAAAATGACTGTAAGATATGAATTTTATTAGTGATCAAAGGTGCATTCTATAATTATAAGAGGGTAAATATCTCAGGAAGATAAAACAATTACAAATGCATTTGCAGTAAACTCAGAGCCCCAAAATGCGGAAATAAAAACTGATAAAAAAGAAAGGAGAAAAAGACAATTTAACAATTATAATTGGAAGTTTCAGTGTCCTGGTCTCAATGATTTATAGAAAAACTAGACAGAGGATTACCAGATATAGAATACTTGGAAAATATTATTAACCAACTTCACATAAATGATATATAGGACACTCCACTAAACAATGCAAGAATCATTCCTTTCAATTATACAAAAATACTCAAATAAGTATTAGCAACTGAAATCTAGCAATATTTAAAATGGATTATACTTGTATGCCTCAATCAAGTGAAATAAAAGCAATGCAATGCCCAATATTAATAGAAGACAAAAGAGTACGAGGTTTGTTTACTGAAAATTATGCTGAGAAATTAAAGATCTAAATTAATGGAGAGACCTTTCATGTTCAAGAGTTCGAAGAAATAATATTGTTAGGAAAGCAACTCATTTTAAATAGATTTATAAATTAATGTAATTCTTATCAAAGTTTCAAGAGAATTTTTGTAGAATATGACAAGCTGACTCAAAAATGTATATAGAAATGCAACTAACCAAAACAAGCCAAAACAATCCTGAAAAGAAAAATAGAGTTGGAAGATTTATAATACAATGGCCTGATTTTAAAACTAATTATAAAGCCACAGTAATAAATACAGTATAGTATTCATGCAATAAGAGCCATAAAGATCAATAGAATGGAGTGGAGAGTAAGAATAAGTCTTTACAGTTTAATGGATTTATAATCAATTAATTTTTAATAAGGGTGCCAAGAAAATTTAATGGAGGAAACAGCCTTTTCACCAAAGGGCATTTGCATATCTGCATGCGTAGATAAATGTGCACACATACACTTTTGTGCATCTAGGAATCATGAAGAAAATTAGAGAAACCATGTATTTGATAATGGACTTATATGCAGAACATATGAAGAACTCTTGCAATATAACAAGACAAACAACCCAATTTAAAAATGGGGAAAAGATTCGAACAGATATTACATCATAGAAGATACACAACTTAGTAGTAAACACCTAAAATGTTATTATTACTCATTAAATAAATGCAAATTAAAGTCCTAAAGAGATCACTACATATTCACCAGAGGGCTTTAATCAAAGGACAAACAATACCAAGAGTTGTAGAGGACAGGAGAGCCTGGAACCCTCATGTATTGGTAGTGGGAATGTAAAATGACACAACTACTTTGGAAAATCGTTTGCCACTTTCTTAAAAATTTAAACATACCCCTACTATATGATGAAACCATTCCACTGCTATGTATTTACCCAAGAAAAAAGCATATATTCATACAAACACTTTGTACAGCCTTTTACTTTTAAATGTGTATACTATGTAAACTTCTACATAGTTCTATTTTAATATCCCAGAAATTCAGTCATCCCAAGTTTTCATCAACAAGTGAGTGTATAAATACATTATAATGCAATACAGATGATGTACTATAGAATTGACACCTGGAACCTATGTAATTCTTAGTAAACAATATCACCCCAATAAGTCTAACAATAAAAAATTTAGAATGTATCCATACAATGGAATCCTACTCAGTAATAAAGAGAAATGAGTTATTGATACACTTAATAACATGGATACATTTCAAAATAATTATGCTGAATGAAAAAAAGCCATTCAACAAAGAGTACGCTATTTGATTCCATTTGTATAAAATTCTAGAAAAAGCAGACCAGTCTTCAGTGATAGAAAATATATTAGTGATTGCCTGAGGACCAGAGGTGAGTGTTGGGGGTGGTTCAGGCAAGACAAATTATAATAGCTGCAAAGAAAATTTTGGGATTGGTGGATATGTTAATTATTTCAATTGTGATGATTTTATATATATGAGCATATATGTTAAAACTTACCAATTACTACACTTAAAATATCTGTAGTTTATCATATGTCAGTTATGCCTCAATTAAGCTATTGAAATAAAAAGTCCAGCTACAGTTTTATACTGTACACTGAAGTATTTCAAAAAAGTGAGGTAAGATGAGGATTTTAGCCATAACTTATTTTTTTAGGTGCTGCACATACATTCTTTCATTGAGAAACAGACATACTAATTAAGCATCAATCTTCTTAGATAAAGTTGGAAAATGCATACTTCAAAGGCTAGTCCAACTTTGCAGAGCAGGGATTGGAAACATGATAGAACGGAAAAACGCTCTTTACTTTCTTGCCAGTTTTTCACTTTTTTTTCTGTAAAGTCAAAGGAAGACCTAATATCAGATGTGCAGTTTGAGGAGGGAAGAGACAGAGACAATATGGGAATAAATTTATTTGAATTGAGAAATTTCAAGGAGGCCATCTTCGTGTAGTATGAAATTTGGTATGAAACGAAAGATAATATGTTATGTACAGCATTGTCTCAAGTAATTAGAATTCTGTGGTTTCGTGGGAACTCTGCTAATAATTATCTTTAAGCAAAACAGTTAACTTCTCGAAATTGTATCTCATATATAAAATGCGGAATTTTATCAGATAATGGCTAGAAATATTTTCTATTTGTAAGATAGAAAACTCTGTTTCCAGAAGTTGTCTAGGCATAAATGTTGTGTTCTTTATCCCTCTTGTTAATAATTTTTTTGGACAAGCAAGATTTCATTTTTCAATTTTTATTAAATTACTTTCCACAGTTTGTATAAGCAATGCATTTCAGGTTTTAGGTCTGTTTTTTGGATGAACTTATACAGGGTATATAAGATGTCAACAAACCAGTTTAAAAAATAAACAAAAAACAATTAAGAACTTGAAATGCTTGTCTAAAGAAACTTTAATATGTTCATTTTCAAGGGAAAAAAGTGCATAGTATCACCACCTGGAAAAAATTACTATTTTTAAAATGATAAAATGACTCCTAATGAATAGCTTTGTTATTTTAATTATCTCTAATACAAAATTATATGGGCTATTATGATCTGATATAAATATGTTCATGAATATTTTTAGGGAGACGTTTTAATGGAGTATATATATTATTTGTATTGGTTGTAATCCAACTTGTCTAAGGATACCTATAATATATTGAATTAGTTTGGTTTTGTGTTGACAGTTAAATCACCTCATTTCTCAATACTGTGGCAAAGTTGTTCTAAGTAGAAAATCCTTCCATGGAATTCTGCCCTCAATACACTCACACCTGGAAACAAATAAACTTCATTGGGTGATAAAATCCTAACTCTCATATTGGGAGAGTAAACTAGGTTGTTTTGACAGTTGGGGTGGTTGAAGCCCACATAATACTCTCCTGAACCTACACAACCTAGCCTGAATCCAACAGTGTTTGAGCTATCTAGAATGTCACAAAATAGTAATACATTCTTTGATTTGGTTGAGATGTTAATACCATTTTCTGTACCATGTTGCTTATTGGCCAGTATATCTGAATAAGAGAAGCAATGCCTTCTCAGAGTTTTATTTTTAAGTATTCCCATTTCTTAAGACTATTTGTAAACACTATCAGGCAATATGTTTTGAGATATTACCATTTTGAACTTTTCACAATATGTTGTCATTCAACAGAGGGTAAACTTCTTTTCACCACCACAAGAGTAAACATGTTTAATTGATGCAAAATATCAAGTAGCATCCAGTCACATTTTTTGTAATATTATTTCCAGAGTAAATATTTTATCCTGGATATCTTAAAAGGAAAGAAAATAGAGACACATATATAGCTCATTCCTTGCCAGCAACTAAAATAATGTAAGATCATGATATTTAAAAAGAGCTGTGATATTTGGGTGTTTCATTTTATTTTCTATTTAATTGAGCATGGAGAAAGCTTTTTAATGTGTTTAAACAAACACTTGACTATGTTTTTGACACGTTTATTGTTCAGCTGCCTTATATAAAAGAGAGATTATTCCTTTATGATATATGGGCCATTGCGTAGCCAAACTATTAGCCTTGACCAATGTGGTCTATATCCTAGTAATCATTTCACCTGCTTAGGTCAATATATTTCAATTTTATTTGTCATTGTTAAATTCCTTTACATTTGGGGATGTTAATTCAGGAAAAAATTTGAAATCGACACCTCATAACTGATGTATCGATGGCTGTTGCCTCTTACCCATTTGTGGTAGACAACTTTTGCACATGTGTTTACTCCAAAAAAAAACCTCTCTACTTCATAACTGTCACTCATCTTCAAAATCTGGGTTTCCTTACCAAGTTTGCTCTACCTGTCCTAACTCCACTGACCACAGAAGTTTGGATGAGGAAATGATAGCTGAGCCAATCTGACACTCCCTGAATGAAATTTGAGATTAAATTAGAAATGCTAGATACAAGGTCATGTAAACTATAGAGTGGAGGACCAGGAGTACGAATGGAGAAAATAAGAGAACCTGTCCACAAAGTAAGAATCAGGTATGAGAGAAACCATGGGGGCCTCGAGAGAAGACTTGCCTTAGTTCCCAGCAATTTTTTGGCCCTGACCCTTGTGTGTCTTGCTTCTACTCTTTCTACTAGCTTTCATAAGATACATTTGTATCTTTATAAGGTAAAGTATTATAAAATGTTAAGCCTGTTTTAATAAAAAAAATAAAATAATAAATGGATGCGCTGCTTACTATTTATCAGCCACTGTTCTACTAAGAACTTTATGCATATTGATTTAAACTTTTAAGCGCTGAGGAGGTAGGAAGAACTGTTTCCATCCTCATTTATTAATGAGGATCTAGAGGCCTAGGCAAGTAATTTACCCACACCTTGTACCTCTTTTGTATTAGGCGGCTGACCAAAGAGAGTATTAAAAGTATAATAAAGTATTTGTTTGAACACATTAAAAAACCTTCCTCCGTGCTCCATAAATGTTCTATCTTTGCAGCCAGAAAGTCTAAAATAGGTTTCTTGATACTAAATAAATAAAACCAAGCCAAATAAAACAAAACAAATAAACAAAATGGAAAAAATCTTAACTAAGAAACTTTATGAATAGTTACATGAAGCTAATTGCACTTTGATCCATACAAAGGCCAGAAAGAGACATTCTCTTTCCAAATTATCACTTTAAACCACGAATTCTTAAAGGGGGTGAGTGATTTCATCCCCAGTGTGAAGAAAATTGATTCCTGGGGGGGTGAAAAAAGAAGTTGTATGTATAAATCACAAGTACATATATAGTAGTAAATAAACAGTATGTGGTAGTGTTTATGGCATCAAAATTGCTTGTGAGAGGCAACTAAGAAAAATGTTTGAAAAGGCAATTTAAAGGGTGTAATGAAGATGGGAAAAAAAAGATTGAAAAACACTGCTTTAAATAGACCGCAAATTTTCCTATGTATACTGACTTCAGCCTCAGCTATGATACAAACTGTATGTTTTTTCCTTACAAAAAGTCCCTAAGAATCGATAGTTCTCGGATTTGGGATTAGCTTTATATCTGCTCGTCTGAAGTTCAAAAACACTATGTAAGCTGTGTTCTGAATTAAAGAGCGGCAAGAATGTTTACATTTCCTGTCATTAATAAGCATTTTAAAAACAGCATTTTTTTTTATGCTCTCATTGGATCAAAAATAGCTTTCCTTTTAAATGATGAAACTTGTCACCGGCTCATTCTGCCGCAGAAACAGCTGCTCATTGCGTATTTGAACATATTTACTTATGAAATACAAAATTATTAACATTCTAATCCTCTAACCTTTTAAAGCAAGCCAGCTGTGATTATATTCACAGCTACACCATAGGCTTCGGTATCAGCTTTGTGGAAACTTTTCCCCTTGATTTCTCAGAGAATATTACCTAAACAATTTGATTTTCTGAGTAGAAGCTAAATCATCTGCAGAGCCACCTCAACTATCGGCCCCAAGAACTAAGGAAAATATTTTCAAAAACGTTCATCTGGTCTTACCGATAATAAGAATTTATCATTGCACCTACTATGTGCTATAGTACTAGGTACTGTTTTAAATGCTTGAAGCTAGCCATTAGTGAATTTCATCTACGTGAAGTAGATACAGTCATTATTCCCACTATTTTGTGGTTTAAGAAATTGAGCCAAAGGGTGGTTAAGCAAACTGCCAAAGGCCACACATCTGGTAAGCACCAGTGTCCAGATCTTCTTTCCCAGGTTCCAGTTATTATGGGGTCTAACCTGGCACGTTAGGATGTTCAGAGTCCGGACAGGAAGAAGGCCACTGCCTATAAATATATGTACTACCTGGTTATCAAAAAAAAACGACTTACCCCAGTCCAAAACGATGAATATTCATACACTAGTTATCACAAGATACCATCCCGTGTTTTATATCGTATTGAGTAGCTCGCTTCAAACCTCACGTCACGTTCTGTATCGGCAGAGCATATATTTTATTACCATTTATAGATGATAAAAATGATATCTAAATATTCCAGTGATGTCTGATTAAGGTGCAGTTAGATTTGGGATGTGTTACCAATTATGTGGATTCTAACAAATCCATCTTTGGTGGAAGGGTCAAGGCAAGGTTGCTGCTTCCCAGTAAGAAAGTAGGTCAGCTGTTGTTTTTCTGTTACCTATTGTAGACCCAGGTAACATGTATGTCTGCAATAGAACACCTGTGAAAAACATTTAAAACTGGAAAGTAAATAGGTCTGTTGTTTTGTCAACAAATTAACAGGTTGCAGATACACAAGCTAAACTCCACCTGTAAACTTTCCACCCGTCTCTCACCTGCCCTTGCCGGTCAGTACTCACACCCAGGGTAGCTCCACGTACACCTGCGAGGACTTACAGCAGAGTCCTCCCCCACCGAGTTTCAGGTAGCACAGAACACGCACTTATTCAACACCTGGGCTCCCCGCCGCAGAGAGAGCGCTGTGCTGTGCAGATCCCTCTGTTCACTTTGTAACGCGGGGGAAGTGGCAAGGACACACTGCAGAACCAGGAGTATTTGACTTTAATTATATCAATGAATTAATTATGAAGTCTTGTCTCTAATTCATTCCTGTTCTTTTTCTCTTCATAGAATATTAAAAGGGAGTGTCTATACATTGAGCACAGTAAATACCTTCTTTCCTGGAGTGTGACTGAGACCCAGCTGGAGCCCCATAACAGTAAAAAGGAGACAGCTTCTCAGGCCTCGGTCCAATCTCGGCTTCAAGGTAGGAACAGAAAATGATTTTCATTTTATATCGTCGAGAATGGTCATTGGGAACTGATTTTTGGAGTACTCTGTTGCCACATCCTAGCTCACCAAGGAATAACAGTGTGGATGAATACTAATCTATTTCATAGTTATGTGTGAGGAAAGACATAACCCTCTTTCTAAAAAGTACCAGCTGTACTTTAAGGGGACACATTTTAAGTAGATCCCTAAGAATCTCACATGCCTCCGTATCGCTCTCAGCACAGATGGCAGCAGTGGGTCGTGTGCATTGAGTGTGCATTGGAGGGGACGTCCGTCTCTCCTGGCAGTCATCATCTCCCTTTAACGTACTTCCAGATTACCTGAGTTATCTAGAAGATGCGAATTTCTTAGCTGTACCCTTAGAACTTAGGACTTACTATAGGGATCCAGTGACAAGACATCAAGAAAAACTTTAATGTCATTCCAGGGAATCTAAGCATGGCAGTGAGCAGTTGAACTGACCACAAAATTTGGTTCATAGAAATCATGGCAAATGCATTTCTTTCTATAAAGGATAATTACTTCAGAGTAAGAAAAAATGGAGAACTAAATTCAGTTATTTAGACACCTATTTATTTAACTAAAATAATGTATTTTATTATATTTTAGTGTTATTGCTTTAATTAATAATTAAATGAATGCTCATTAACCCAACATACAATCCGGAAATGAGAATATTATTTATAACTTGGATCTATTTTTTCTTTTATTTCCTGTGCTGTTTGCTTGTTTTCCCTCCAGAGAACAACTAGATAATATTTTGTGTTGTATTTCCTTTTTCCCTGTTGTTTTTGCTTTAGTTTTAGACTCATGTATGTAAGCATAAACAATACATTGTGGAATTTTTCCATTGTTGGAGTGCTTTACAAAAATTCGTATCAAATTACATGCAGTTTTCTGGCACTTCCGTTGTTCTGCAGTTTCTGTTTCAGAGGTTTATTTGTCTTGTTGCACGTAGCTGCCGTTCAGTCATTTTCACTCCTGTGCAATACTCCATCATTACACACCACGATTTCTTTAACCATTCTCCTATGTGTAACTGTTAGAGGGCTTTCTAAGTTTTTTTTTAAATTTATAATGCTAGTATAAATATTTTATAGTTATCTTTTTGTGTGCATTAGAATTGCTCTTTCAGTGGATATGTTGAAATTAAATATTATCAGGTAATACTAACTTTTTCCCCCAAAGAAATTGTACAGTTCATTGCCGGTCAGTAAATTCTCATTGATGAACATTCTTGCAGTATTTGGAATTTTCAGACATCCTAATTATGGCCAAACTGGTAAGTGTAAAATGTTATCTCATTTACTTTACATACGTTTTTGAAAACAGTTTGATTAGTACACAGTTCTAGTTTGACATTTAGTTTTCACGATTCCATGTTTTTTTCAGTTTCCTTTAGTGTCATTTCTTGATGCAAAAAGAAATTCTGTCTTTCTAATGGTGTTTCTTTATAAATTATCTGGATTTTTTCTACATCCACTTTTAAGGTTGTTGTACTGTGTTCTGAATAATATAATGAATTTGGTCCTGACTTAGTTTTTATTTGTTGAACTTAAAATACAGATTCACAAATTCTTCATTTGTATTATCTTTTCTGTCAGTATTGGAAAGTTTGTAGCTGTCTTTCCTCAATTTATTTTTTAATTCTCTCCCTCTGCAACACCAATTAAATATATAGTATACATTTTCATTCTGTCCTCCATATTTCTTAATTCTTTTCTAACTTTCATCTCCTTATCTAAGAGATGCTTAAATCTGGGTGATTTCTTTAGATACATCTTCCGATTTTAAAATTCTTTTTTTGCAGTTTTTAATTTTCCACAAGTTAATGCATCCATTGAATTTTTTTTCCAAGGATTTTAACATCCAGAAAATCTTCATTTATTTGTTAATTTATAGTTTTCAAATCTTTACATTCAATTATGATGCCCTTTTGGTGCAATTTACATAGTTGTTCTGTATTATACAAGGGCTGTCTGAAAAATATTTAGTCATGTAATATGAAAAATGGAGGCATTATGGCTGAATTTTTTTCCAGACAACCTTCATATATTTGCTAATTCCAATATCTGTAGTCCCTTAAGGTTAAAATCGGCTATTTGCTTTTCATGTTGCCTTTTGCACAGTGTTTGGCTTCTGTTGTGTCCTGTGGGCCTTGGTTGTGAAATCATTGCTTGACCATAAACCTTGTGAATATGTTGGGATTAAACTAAGGGAGCTTTATTCCAGAGGGTAATTGATTTTGCTTCTACCAAATCCAGTGGTCATCACGTAACTGAGAGGACTTCAGGCCTCTTCAAAAGGCACGGGTCAGTGTGGGTCCCTGAGGCAGCTTTTTTATCCAACAGCTGACCTAAGACTCAGTACCCTAATGCCCTCTGTTACTAGCATTTTCCTCTGAGGAAAACCCATGTATTGGCAACCAGTTCTCGTTCTCTGCCACCAAAAAGGAAGAGGGAATTGTCGTTTGAGACCTTTCCCATCACCTAAGAGGTAGCAGTGTTCCACCATGAGTGTTCTAGCTAGGGTGCCATCTGCAGGGTGGTTCACAGAGCACCTGTTAACCATAAGGCTGGAAGAGAAGTTTAAGTAACGCCATTGCCAAGGTCAGGAAATACTACAAATTTCAGTGCTTTAAAATTTATAATTAAAGTATAGAATTTGAATCATTAACCCTTTTACAAAGAGATAATAGTCCTTCTGAATTAGATTTGGGCTTTATAGAAATTGACATTTATATTGCTGTGTATGAGAAAAGAACAAGTCTTCTTTCTCCTTTTTCGATTCTGTTATATGCAAGTGAGTAGTTGTGCGTCATGATGCTATTATGAATTTCTAAACCTTTACGGCTTACTTTTGGTAGAATGAACTTTTGTCTATTTTCCTCTCTTACCAACATTCAATTTGCATTTTGCATCCGTTGTGGGTTTTTGTTTTGTTTTGTTTTTCAAGTGGATCGATCTATACAAGTCAGTTCTTTGCCACTTTATTGGGAGTGGGAATCTTGATAAACTGGTGTTTGATCAGCGACTTAAGCTCCTTGGGAAGACCCGAGTATGCTGGATGTCCTTCCTCCCCCTCTGTCTGTCTGTGCCTCCCCACGATGGCCTGCTGCATAGGGGACTCTTCCCTGTTCAGCTCAGCAAGTGGAGAGCAGCAGGAAGTATTCTAAGTGAGGGAGGAGAGGGAAGTGCTGGGATATACACTCTTTTCCCCTGCCCAAGGCCGGCTTCATGGGCAGCAGACTTGTGGAATCACACAGGGCCCCACCACACTCACAGGGGCTCCATGCTTGGTTTAATTCTCTGAAGTTGACGTTTTGAAATGCTTAATAATAACTTTTAACAGAGAGTCCTTGGTTTTCCTTTTGTATGATGCCCTGCAAGTAGGTGGCCCATCTCTCTCCTAGCTCCCTTTCTGCAGGACTGCCCTGAAGACATAATGATTATTGTGATTGCCCTTGAAATATCACTATTATTAGGAAAACATAATCTTTCTAGTGATTTTCCATGCTCACATCTTTGAAAACTTTAGTAAGTTTTCTTTATTAAATGTTACTGGACTTTCTTTAACTTATTGGAATTTTTTGCATGGCATCTATTTATAGTTAGGACCCTTAACCCTTTCACTGCATTAATTGACCTCAAGTTGTTTTTTTTTTCCAAAATGTGTCAGAAAGTCACAAAATATAAAAAGTTCATATTTTGACTATTTTATGCATTTAATAACATATTGAGCTGCTTTGTATATAAACTATGTTATTTTTATTTTAAATTTTTGTTATATGGTAGTAAATTTACTATTATATTGAATTTTAGCAAAAAAATACTCCAAACATACTAAGTGGCATCAATTAGATTTAACTATAGATAAATTAGAATCTAATGGCATGGATGACATAAAAAATTTATTACAAAATGTTACACAAAGTGGCATACAAAACATCTTTGTTGTTAATAGTGCAAGCCACAGACAAACATATTAAAAAATCTGGTAAATGGAGGAAAGTCCTTGAAACAGTTTCACACTGAACAACAACTTTACAATAATTATAGTACTTATATTTTTAAGTAAATACAGTCAAAGTGGTATGCCTTATTAAAATAAATGATTACATTAAAGTATAAAAATTTCCTATTGTTATTCATTCTTAAAAAACACACAAAAAATACAGAAAAATACACAAAAGTTGTTTTGAGCTGGTGGGGGAAACGTGAACCCCACAGTCAGCGGATGAGAAATGTTCCCTCAGCTGCACCCGAACGTTGCAGCGAAAGGGTTAACGCTACTAACGCTAAGAACAACTTCGTTGTCGTGAGCCTGATGAAATATGCCAAAGACAAAAACACAGTATTCCTTAGAAATTGTAAAGTATGTTCATTAAATCTTCCCAAGGGTTGACAAACACGTTCTGAAATATAAAAACTCTTCTTCTACTGCACTGCCAGTGATCTAAACACAAAGCCGGCAGTGAAAGGGACAGCAAGAATACACTATTGTTCTTTATTCTTAAATACTAAATATAGACATTTTCCTTCCAATAAAGAAAATCATCCACAGGAGAGACAATTACTCCATCCACTTCATCAAGGAGAAGCTTCTGTTCTTTGTGCCCTCAAAACAATATCAGATGATGTGTGATGAAATCACAGGAAATCAGACATATGCACAAATCACAAAAGTCCAAAGAAGCAAACCCGCAAGATAGAAAAAAAATGTCGGGAGCTTTGAAATAGTTTGAAAGAACAAATCAGAGACTTTTTAATGTGTCTGAGCAGTGACTTGTATGCGTAAAGCTGAGAATGAGAAAATTATGTCTAAAAATGGATAGTTGTAGGGTGATGAATTTCAATTACTACTCATGAGAATCAATCTCGGAGAAGAATAATTTGTTAAGCATGTGAAGGGAGCATTATTATGGCAACACATCATGTTTGCATTAACCTACAAATTGCTAATTTATAGGCTTTACAATCTCATTAATGTATGATAAAAATACTGTGTAAAATAATATATTATACATTAAATACTCTTTAGTATGTGTTTAAAAATAGATTGAGGATGTACTGTGTGTCAAACATTGCTCTGCATATTTTCTACCCATTAACCCACTTATCTTCACAATAATCTTAAGATATAATTATTATTATGTCTATTTTACATATGAAAAATTAAGGAAGGGGTTGTTTAGCTACATCTTTAGGTCACAAAGAATTACTGCATGTTTTATATGCTTATAAAACATTACCAGTCTGTCTATACTAAACAATTATACATATTTTATGTTCTACATAAGAGATTTTCAAGGGTGATTATAATGGCTTTTTAAAAACTTTTTTTGCAAACTTGGAATGTGACTGCAGGTAAGATGCAACTGCACTTTTTTTTTCATCCAAAGAATACATACTAGTTGGTAAGTCATTGGCTTATCTTTGAAAAAAAAATTTAATCTTTGCTTCTGGTCTTGAAAAGAATTTCAACATGGAAAAAGCTTTGACAGAAAGTAGCAGAGAGTCTAGAACTGATCCTTGAGGCAGTACCTAAAGTGCAGGTATAGCACTTTAGTGGAGGTATAGCAGAAAAAAACAGATCGAGGCAATAAATTTAGTTTAAAGGTTAATTTACAAAAACAAACAAGAAAAATCAAAGCAAACACAGGTGGCACTAGAACATGACAATGAACAGTCAGTAGGAAAGAGTAAGACCCAGGGTTCGCCTGTCAGTTGATAAACCCTCCGTAGGTACGTCATGTTTTCGATCAAGTTGAGAAAGGCAGTCTAGAGAACACATGGCATTCCCCAGAACTTCTACAAAATGTTATCATTCCATAATGATGCCACACCAAAATCTTTAGTGCTGCATGGAAGGATTATGATATGCACTGTTTGAGAAGATAGATTTTTTTAAAAGCTGTGAATTTAAGTTTAAAATGACATCAGCAAGTGAACAGGATTCTCTAATGGATCCTATTAAGCGAATCCTAAATCTTCCCAATGGAATTTAGTTATGTGTGACTTAGCCACGGAGAATTCTTTTTCCTCCTCAGCCACTGGCTACATATCTGAAACTTTATTTCCCTCCCTCTATCTGAAAAGCATTCTTTGGGCGTGATTAATAACATTCTTATTTGAAGAACTGTAGGTATTTTCTAAGTCCTTAAACTATTCAACCCGATAAACAGTGACATGATCATCCTCTCTCTACTTTCACTGCTTCGCTTTGGGGGCAAGTTTTCGGATTCTCTCCCTATCATTTGTTGGTCTTTCTTCCTCCCTCCCCTCCCTCCCTTCTCACCTTCCTTCCTTCCTTCCTTCTTCTCCAATGGCTTCAATATGAATTCCACTCAAAATACTGTCATTATTCATTCATTTATTGTATTTATTTATTCATTCATTTTAATCACAAGTCTTTGTTATTTGGATGGAAGAATAAAGGACTGGACATTGAGTCAAGTGATAACTTGGGGCCCAGAAAGGACACAATATATTTTTAAGCAAATGTAAGCCATTCTATTCATCCAGAAGGAATGTTCTAAGCGTGTTTTGGCAGGCTGTTGAATATCCAACTTTGTTGCACTGAAAAATAGGATAAAGCTTACTGGAGATAAGAGTTGTGAGTCTGTTTGGCACTTCCCCCCCCCCCACCCCAAACAAAGTATGGCATACCTAACACGAATAAATTTTGACTCTAGATATTTAAAGAGCTCAATGGGGCATCTCTTTTCTAACAGGTGACAAAGTGACTTGTGTCATAATAGTGAAAGATTGTATATAGTGTTCAAGATGTTGTATTATATCAGCAATATATTTATTGCTGCTGTTTTAATGTTGTTTGAATATGTTTTATACCTTTGAATGTGATACCAAGAGTCCTTGATTTTGAGAGTGTGCTTCAGATCGAAAGAAGTAACAAATCTCTGGTCCAGAGTATATTGGTTGTGACTGAGAATGACTGAAATTTAATCCCCACCATTGAATGATAGCCAAGATCTGAAGGGCCCTGTGACTCTACTAAGGAGTTTGGAATCCACCCTGTCAGGACAGAGTATCCACAGTAAAGTTTTAAGCAAGAACTAAATCTGTTTATATCTGCCATGTCCAACCTGTGGCCCAGGACAGCTTTAAATGCGGCCCAACACAAATTCTTAAAAATATTATGAGATTTTTTTAAACTTTTTTTCTTTAGCTCATCAGCTATTGTTAGTGTTAGTGTATTTTATGTGTGGCCCAAGACAGTTCTTTCAATTTGGCCCAGGCAAGCCAAAAGGTTAGACACCCCTGATTTGTATTGGAGAGGGAAATCATTTTATCAATACACGGAGAATAAAATGCTAATTCAAAAAAATGGGAATTTAAGATCTGTGACAGTTTCCATGCCAAATAATGGTACCACAGAGTTCAAATGTTTTATTTAGCTTGAGAAATTAATTAGTTAATTAATTAAATGCACTAATATAAGTATTGGCTAGTGTAAATACATTGTTTTAGAAAAACAAGTCTACTTCAATCTTTATTATTTACTTAGAGAAATGTGCATTATGCAGAATTTGAAATTTCTCCTGAATTTTCATCCAAAATATAATATATAATCTCTCTCTTCATATATAAATAAATATATGTAAATATATATTCACAAATAAATAATTTAAAAGATAGCCTGGGAAATATATTTCCAAATAAGTGTTATTACAAATAAGACCTTAAATTTGATAAAGCTCCTCATCCTAGTTTATCTGTAATTTTCTACACGTGCAATTTTTACTTCATATCTATCAATTTTGAAACATGTTTTCTCAAAGTACATGTCTCATTCAAGTATTCAAGTTCAACCTTGATGTTATTTCAGTGACAAAGTAACTCAGAAACCGCTGCTCTTCCATCTAGTTCGATAGATAAAGTCACCATCCTTTCTATCTGTGTCCAATAAAAGGATTCTGATCTTAATTGTCAAAGGGTGGTTGAGCCAATGGTAACTAGAAAAGACTAGAACAGTCTTCACTTTAGTTTGCACACTTAGGATTATTGTGGAAAGTACATTTGATACAGTCTTTGTAAATTTCAGAACATAATTGTTTTATTATTTTCTGTAAATAAACGTCATTACCTATTGTTATGATGTCCTAACTGTTACCACACTGATACAAGGTGCTTCCTTTTCCATAGAAATAACAATAGACAAAGAGAGAGTTACTCTCCAAAGATTTTGTCTAAATACATAGGTTATGTCTAGGTCCTATAGGAATATTTATGCATATGATTTTTTATGGGGAAAAAATGTGAAACAACAGCAATACAATGCAATACCTTTTATCTGAAAGAACTATACGCATGCATTTTGACAATAGGGAAAAGCCTTTGTAGGAAAAAATATCACAGTAAAATGCTTAATTTATTAAGGCAACCATTGTTTTTCTCTACTGGTTTAGCATGATTTAAAGTCTGAAGACTTGGTTCCTAATGCCAATGATTATATGTGGTTTATTTGTCTTAAAGGCTACCATTCTAAAATATAATAACAAAGGATGAGGAAACTCTAATAAGGACTTTATTTTTATGTATCATTTTTAGACTTGATATTTATTTGTGTTTCAGCAGGGAACACAAGAGTGTTATAAGGAATAAATTGTCCTTTCTTCTCTGGAGCTATTCCTTGAATTAATAACTTCATCTGTTTGAAAGAGCATGTTAGACATATAATAAAGAGAGCATCACCTTTCCTTTTCAAAGTCTGGTAAACTTGGATTACCTAATACTTGTAAAATAGAAAAAGGAAAATAAGAAATTTATTTCCAAAGAAGGACAGGCTTTCTGGCTAGCAGTGGGGAATAGCTCATTTCTTCTCAGCTGGGTTCTCCCTTGAAGAACTTCCGTGAAGTAAAGAACCAATTTATTTGCCTCCAACAGGCAAATGATTGACCATTTACCTACTATTTCCTAGAATTTATGCAACTTTCTATTTTTAAGCACTAAACATATATAGCCCTTTTTGGTTCATCAGTTTTGCACATTATCTATTGGCTTTCTTTGGTGACAGATGACAATTAAGTTGTTATTCTGCTACCTCATGCATTTCCACCAGTATCCCCAATATCATTCCACTCCAGTTTTTTTGCTGCAGTGTGTATGCCACATTTACACTATTATATCTTCCTACGTATTAGTCTCAACTGAACAGTTTTGTGAATTGCATTTTTTGTGTCACTTAAAGTTGAAAGTTGCACTTTTTCTTACATTTAATTTTCCTTTTACCTGTTATTAAAATGTCATACATTTTAATATTGTTTCAGCATAATATCCCACACAAACATCACATCTGCTAGTCATTTTGTTTTTCTACGGAGAGAGCCCTTTGCAGCCCGGAGCCTAGGTTCCCACTGTGCTCTGTGTCTTGATTTGCAGCTGTGATCCTGGGGTTGGCTTTGCTGATATTCTTGGCATTTCCTTCGCCTTTGTCCTAGATAAAAGGTCCTTTTTCCATAAACTTGGGATTTTTTTTTCCTGGTTTACTTGTTTTGGAAGAAAGTAGTCTTGGGTAGTTTTTTGTTTGTTTGTTTGTTTTGCTTTTCAGGATTAAAACATGGCCCAGTATGGCCAGAACCCTCCACCTGCCTGCAGATTGAATTACATGGCTACAATCTAGAGTGCTTTTTCTTTCTGCCTGAGGTACAGCTGTCATTTTGTCATCTTGGGAATATGCTAAACCGAGCTTGTACAACCCACAGTCCGCGGGCTCCATGTGGCCAGGATGACTTTGAATGCGGCCCATGACAAATCCATAAACTTTCTTAAAACATTATGAGTTCTTTTTGCAAGTTTTTTGTTTTGTTTTGTTTTGTTTTTTGCTGTCATTAGTGTTAGTGTATTTTATGTGTGGCCCAAGGCAATTCTTCTTCTTCTAGTGTGGCCCCGGGAAGCCAGAAGGTTGTAGACACCTGCAACCATCAAATCAGAGATCCACTTTGCTTTTCTCTTTGATTGGCTGTTTTAGTATTAGAGAAGATAGGTTTCTGAGCAAGGAGATTTAGCAGAACAAAGGGAGGCTTTTATAATGTTAAAGTGTTAAATAAAGAAAGAAATTGAAATAATATTTAATGTTTAACTTCGTAATAAAAGAGTTTCAAAACATAGAAACTAACGAATAGTCAAATCCACGTAAGTCAAATTTCAACATAAGAGATTTCAATACTCTCCCAGCACTGATGTCTAGAACAAAATACACAAAATAACAGCACTTTGGAAAATATTTTTGAAGTTTCTTAAAAAGTTAAACATACGTCTTCAATTGGGCCCAGTTATTTCACTTTTATGTACTTGCTCAAAAGAAATGAAAGTAAATGCCTATCTAAAAAATTGTATGTAAATTTTCATAGCAGCTTTATTTGTAAAATCCAATATAAGAATCATTTCACACGTTGGTATATACATGCAATGAAATAAAGGCATCAAAAAAGAAAACCTAATAATCACACCACATGATGGGATGATCACAGAGAAAAAGTGCCACTTTCATCCAGTTATTTCAAGGGTACATACTTGTAACACTTAGCATTGTGTATGTTGACCTTGGTCACCGGGCTGAGATAGTGTTTGATGGGTTCTCCGCTGTAACATTACCCTGTTATACCCTTGGAAGGAAGTCCCTGCGTGTAGATTTAAGGAGTGGGGACTTCCTTCACCTTCATCACGGCCGAGTGTCTGCCAAATGCACGTGGCTTTCTTCTGCATGAAAGAGTCATACTCTCACCCATGTATAATTTTATTCAATAATTTATATCAGTATAGACTCATAGATGTTCATGTTATACTTTGTTTTACTTTTGGTTATAATCCAATACTACTTTGTTTATTTTATTGATTGAATTGTTCCAGCATTCGCCATTGGGAGCTCTTTCAATTGACCCTGTATCCTTCTGTCACCACATTGATTGTGGGTTGGTTGGTTGGTTTGTTGATAGGTTGATTTTTTTTCTTTGTTTTTGTTTTTTACTTCTTCTAGGACTGGAGCAGAGCATATATGAGGTGATCCTTTTTGACATCCACGATCATCTTGTGTATGTTCTGCTCCAGTACTAGGATAAGTCATGTTTCCAAGGAGCCCTCCTGTTACAAAAGGTTAGAAACCGGGATCCGAGCATTAGTTGTGCTTGTTTGTTACTGGGGTGTCATTACTTCTAGGGCTGCTCAAATGACAGAGCTAGGATGTACATCTGTGCATACTAATGTAAGTAATCTATAAATTTGATAAGCCACGTTAGTGATTAGTGTTGTTTAAGCCTTCCATTTCTTTTCTTACTTCGTGTATTTTGTTGTACCTGTTATTGCTGAAAGAGCATTTAAATCTTCTGTATTGAAATCTGGCCATACTTAAGGATTTGTCTGTTTCTTCTTTGCTTTCTATATATTTTAATATTATATATTTTTAAAGTATTTTATTAAGAAAATAAATATTAAGAATAATTTTCTTGATTCATTGACCCCTTTAACATCATGAAAGTCCTTCTTAGTTCTTGATAATTCCCTCTCCTCAGAAATCTATATTCTCTAATATTAACAATATTGACTTCCTTTTAAATACAGCTAGCATAGAATTTTGTTTCTGTCTTTTTACTTTTAACCTATTTGTGTCTCTTTAATTAAAGGGTACCATATAGTTTGGTGTTGCTTTTGGATCCAATATGAAAATTTTGTCCTTTTGTTCTGCAGTGTTTAAAACGTTTATATTTAATGTGATTATTACTATATTGCATTCAAAGCTATCATTTCTCTATTTGGTTTATATTTTTTCTATGTTTTCTTCCACTTTTCATCATTTTTCTGCTTCTGTTTGTATTTAGTAGTTTTCAAGGTCTTTGCTTCATCTTCTTCATTTGTTCTCATCTAACTTTCAAGTAATATTACAGTATTTTATATAGGTAATAAACACTTACAACTCTTTGCTTTCATTTCTTCTGCCTTAGCCAGTGTGCTTTTGTTGTCGTATATTTTATTGATCTAATTCGAAATTTTAAGTTTTTTCTCCAACAGATTGATTACTATTTTTGGAAGGAATAGAACTGCATGCACAGTTCTCCCAAACCCCCTTTTGCAAACCCAGGCTGTTGGTCCTGTAACAGTTCAAGGAGCGTCAGAAGCCGTTTCAAGGCCAGGACGCCCCTTTTGATTTTGAAAGTACAGAGAAATGGAAAGAAGAGAATTAAAGGTGCCAAGGCAGCCAGAACAACAGATGGTTACAAGGAGACAGACTCAGAGGACTTGGTTCCTCGTCAGATTTCCACCCATGATTTTAGAGCAAGATAACTGGGTTATATTCCAAGATTCATGCTAAAAATAGGGCCTGCCTGAGACTTTCCATGGCTGGTGTATTGCTAGAGAAACTAGCTTTGGCAGCACTGGGGGAGATGGGACTCTATGTTTCCTCGAGGCCTGTAGAGCAGAATGGCTTTTCTCTATAGTCTGTTGAACAACCAACAGGACTCTGATGAATTCTGGACTTTATCCCTGACATAATGCCAAGTATGTGAAAGAAGCTTCACATGGGGAGCATCTGAGATCGGATGTTCACAATATCATTAGATTTAAAATGCTCCTGAGGCCAAGTTCTAAAGGAAGCAACACAAAATTATCAGACTTTTTAGAATGCCAACTGTGAGAGAGGGCAGAGTAAATGTTTATCAGAAGCATGATATCGGCAAGCTCTATCACAAGGAAAAACCCAATAGGGAAAACTGAGCAAACAACTATTGGGAAAAGAAGAAAGAATACAGTTTATTATGTTTTAGTAGATATGGTGGTAGGGACCAAATAAAAAATAGGCAGAGTTTTTAAAATCTGAAGATGAGTAAGCAAGTGAACTTAGCAATTGCATGATTGAAGTTAAAAACATTAGCTAATATCCTGCCTTTAAGAGCTTAAAAGTGTGGCTTAAACTCTATGGCTTCTTTTCTGATTGGGTTGTTGGGAAATATGTTTTTGTGGATAATGTCTGATCGGGTTAGCCCAGGTGGTAGGTACCCCACAGGCCTAACTTAAGAATGATGGGATTAACCTCATTTCTTCCAACTCCAGCATGGACAAATCTCCTGAGACTCTGAGGTGAAGCCTCCTTTGAAAAATGCTAACGTAACTTTGTGAGCTAATTTATTAATTTCCACCTGTGTTCTTCTGTAAATCAGATGAAGGCATTTATATTTAGATCGTGCTTCCTTGTTGCTGAAGGAAATCAGTTTTCCAAAGGTAAAGCAAGAGATGTTTGGTGAAGTTGAGGTACAAACTAAACAGTTGTTTTTTAAGTAGACAAAAATGACCAGAGGGAAAAATAATCTTTGCCAGGGAGATGCTATCAGCAAAAGGAGAAGTAAAAACACACGGCCTGGGGCTGGTAGGTTGCCGAGAGATTAAAGGACCTATGAGGGTGGTGGTTGGGGAGCAGCTTGTTGGAAGAGGAGAGTAGAGGAAAGGCAATTCTGAATTCTTTGTCGTAGCAAAGCAGATTGATGTTTCTGTGTAGAGATGCAACAGAAAGGAGGGGGTATGGAGATTTAGTGCTTTGTTATTCAAAACGTAGTCTGAAAACTCTCAGCATGGAGGTTTCCTGAGAGCTTGATAGAAACAGAGCAATCTACGCCACATTCTAGTCCTCAAAAATCATAAAACCGCTGAGATCCCTTAGTACTCTGTGGGTATGTTGAAGTTAGAAAAGCACTGATTTCAAGCATAGATTGCTGTTGGGAAAACCTGGGTTCGGATTCTTCTTCTGCTACTTATTGGGTGACCTTGGAGGAGGTATAGAGCCTCTCTAATATTTAGTGACTGCGTTAAAAAGTGGGAGTAATAACAGCATCTTAACTCAGAAGTTTATTGGTGTAAATATAACATCCCTGAAAACCATTCATCCCAACACTTGGCACATTAAACAAACTCACTACAAGCTGGAAAACACGACAGTGGACTTGGATTAGATGATCAGAACCAAGTTAGAAAATATACGAGAGATAAAATTAACGGTTTCCATCCCTGTGTGCCATCTACTGACCCTAGATGTGGTGTTGACGTGAAGTTTTAAATTGAAACCTTCAGTGCTAACTACTTGACGCTGTGTTCAGGCTGTGGCGATAAAGCCAGAGTCATCCATCTGAAGCAAAGTCCTAGTTGGCCATTTTATCATCCAAGTCAGATCAGCCACACAGTATAACCAAATCATTTTGCAGATATTGGTCGTTAAAAAAAAACTGAAGAACTAATAACAATAGATAGCTGATGATGTCAACAACTGTTACAGCGTTGCTCAAGTGATCCACCAAGTCTTGCTTATAAACATATCTGTTACATTTTGAAAAATATATTTCTGAATAATTGTTAGATAACAGAATAATCAGCTTCTTTGAAAAGACCATTAAAACAGACGACAATTACTTGAGATTACATCTAAGAATAAGTATATTTCAGATTAACATCCCATGTGATTGTTGGATAGCAATATTTAAATGATTCAGGTACCGAGTGGAAAGCATAACGTACACGATAAAATCCTGAAGTGGGCATTAATTGGCCCTGTCCACTACTCCCGTGATTCAGAAGTGATAAGAGAAATCCTATTTCTAAGTTAATTTAGCTAAATCCATGCCCTTTCAAATAAATCTGAGATTCGCTGATAGCGAATAATCCAAGTCCAGGCCACTAGGGCTGGAATATTTAGGAAGGTCGTCATAGACATGGAGCATTGCGGGAATCTGGCAGCGGAAGGCTGGCGGCCCAGTCTGTGTGTGACGTACTCAGTGTAGTGCACAGCAGCTCAGGCCTCCCCTTCTCCGCTCCTGTCTGATATGTACGGAACTAGCAGACTGAGGGACTGCAGGCTTCTTACTGATAGATTTAAAAATATTGCTGCCTCCCTTAGGGAAAGATAATATTTTTCTATCCCCTTGACTGCGATTTGAATGATGTTGCTCTGACTAATGAAATCTGGGAAGAGGTAGGTCTCTCAACTTAGTGTGTTTAAGTCCTAAGTCCACGTTTTTTGTCATCTGTCTCATGAATGAAGCAGAGCCCATGTGAAGACACACACAGCAGACCAGCAAGGGACACTTAGCAAAAACAAGACATAAACCTTTGTATTTCTAAGCCTCTAAGACAAGCTCATCCAACCTGCAGCCCCCAGGTCACATGTGGCCCAGGGCAGCTTTGAATGTGGCCCAACACAAATTCTTAAATGTTCTTAAAACATTATGAAAATTATGCACAAATCTTTTTTTTTTTTTTTTTTTTTTTACCTCATCAGCTATAGTTAGTGTTCTTCCAGTGTGGTCCAGGTCCAGGGATATCCCTGCTCTAAGATGCTAAAATTTGGTTTTGTTTTCATCATAGCGAAAGCTAATCTTTTCTGACTAAAGAGCGGTTTTTCAAAATGAACACAATCAGTACAGTGAATTTATGAAATTAAAAAAATAGAATTCCAAAAGGTGTTTATTTCTTTGGTTCATCCAGCCAAATAGGAAACTCAAAAGCATTAAGTCAGTAGGCCCTTAAGCAGTACTTATATAGTTACACATGTTACAGATGTCACAGCCATTAGAGCGGTTAACCTGGGATTTGAAAGGTTAAGTAGAAAGTAATAACTTGGTTATTGGAGACCCCGTCTAAAAGTAGTGAAGGCTATTGATAATCTCTAAATCTCTGACTTGCCAGTAATATTATATCTCCAGCAACTTTATTCTTTGCATTTGCAAAATCTGTAATATAATTTGGTACTTCCTTTTAAAGTATAGAGGAAAACTCTACTTCATTAGTCCATAGCTTCAAGGTTATTCTGATTGCTATAGTTCTAGCCAAGGTCAGAATTGCAGCTGATCTTGGCCAGTCCTTGGAAAACCTATGCCTGCAGTTGTATAGCCTTGTCCAAAGAACCATCTTCATTGAAGAAAATAGTCCCCCTTAACGAGTTTGAAGTTTGGGGAGAGTTGGGATTTAGAGCAATGAGAGGTGATCTTTCTCGCTACTTAAAAGAATTGAAACCATCCTGGAGATCACCTTGGCAGTGGATATGACAGCAAGATCTAACAAACTCCGTTGGGGTTCCATTTTCCTCATATGGAAAATGGAGGCCGATACTTTCACCTAAGTGAATTATTTTGGGCCTTAAATAATCTAAATGCGAAAATACCTGTCAAGTGCTTAGTGAGGTGGGAGTCCAATAAGCGTTCGTTTTCCTCCATTCTCAGGAAAGCAGATTGTTTCATCTAGACGTGTCGCTAACGCGCATCGCATTTTGCATTTTGAGCTGGGCGTATTGGGCCAGATGGACACTGCGGTGCCCGGGTTGTGCCATGCTCATTAAGTCAGGTGGCCCTGCGCTCTGACATGTGTGCTTCTGCTTTAATTCTTAAGTACCAGTTTTACTCCTTCTCATAAATAGGCATTGGTGACCCCAAAACCGTAGAGCGCAATTTGCAGATTAGATTAACGAATGTACTAATTATAAACTGAGTTTCAAAGAAGATTTCTTCAGTTTCTCCTATCCATGGGTCATAATGTGAATCACCTGCCTATGCCAGCTAGCTCTGCAGAATTTTGGACCATCTTCAAAAATTAGAACACCTGGAAGCAAACAGAAAATTCAGGAAGACTTATTTCCTATAAAGATAGTGACCATATGGAATAAGTGCTAGTTTGGACCACTGGAGCAGATAATATAATTTAGTCTAGCAGCGCAGAATTTATTTCTAAAGGGGGGTGAAGATGGCCATAAGGAACTATAGAGAATTGCGGACCGTGGCTCGGAGGATTTTAGATAAACCTAGATGAAGAGGAAGGTTTCTTAATGCTCACATGGCCTCTCCCTCACCGCCGACTTCATATTTTTTTTTTTTTGTCCTTAAGACCTTTTAATTTTGTGGAAATGAATATAACGGTGACTAGCTTTGCAGAACTTGCAGCTGTGTGCCATAACGCGTGCCATATGCCACGTGGGGATCTCAGAGCGCAGCACCGGGCTGCAGATGGCACTGTTCACTCCTACCCCGAGCCTGGGGACCACGAGGGAGACGGCGTTCGCCTCCCTGACTCCCTGCTCTGCAAGAACCGTGTTCTGATAGTTCCCTTACTGCACAGCTTTTCTACAAAGTGTCTGTCTTGTGGGAAGGCCAGGGACGACTTGCTGGCTGTTTAGAAATCTGTGCAAAACTACCCAGCTGCTCTGGGCGCCCACCTCGCCACCCGCGTCCGGCCGCGCAGGCCTGTGTGCGCGCGGTGGGGAGCCTTCCTCCGGGCTCCCGGAGCCTGAGACAGCACCGGCTCTGCTTCATTCCCACCTGGCCGAGCTAGGAGATGCTGCCCATGAAGACTCTTCTGTGGATGGTTAAATATTAGGGGGAAACATAAATGCGCGCGCGCGCGCACACACACACACACACACACACACACACACACACACACACACAGATTTTGCTGTGTGTTTTGCCACCTGCTTTTGTATTTTTAATGGAATTTTGCCAACAATCATGGCCATCATCTGGTTTTATCCACTGAACTCCATCTACATTGAATTATTTTTATTTTGGGGTTTCTGTGGTTTTGAAACCTCCCAGTGCCTGTCGAATTCAAGAAATGCTTCTAAGCCAACCTTTCAGAAAACCTCATTAGCAAAGCACAAGCTTTGGAATCAGAAGATCTGATTTTGCTCCTCAGACGAGTCGTAGGTATCTGGCATACAGTCCCCTAAGCTTTCTGTGTCTTTGTTCTCTTATCTAAAATGTCAAATTGTTGTGGTCCTGGGGATGAAACCAAAGAATGTGTGTGAAGTGCTAAGCACCGTGCAAGGCATGTGCCAAAATGACCTTGACTGACAGCCTGCTTGTGTACGTTTCTTTCACACGTCCCATCACTTCCCAGCAGGTGTAGGCAACCTACCAAGGTAGTTTGCCCCAAGTCAGTCACTGTTCTAAGATGGTTCTAAGTATGTTCTAAACCATCTTCTTAGATTGTAAGCCCTTTGACTGGGACCTCCCAAATGACCAGTACAATACTGGTAGCTTACTGCCTCAGTCTTGGTGATTCGATCTTGTCAAAGCTCAGGTTAACCGCTCTACTATTTGTAACTAAAAAGGAAAATAACACCAAGAGCCAATAGCTAAGTGAAGAGGTGGACCAGGTCCTTAGGGAGGTGTTAACAGTTAAGTTTTAAACATACTGAGTTTACACCGTATATTGTACATCCAGGTACGTCATTTAATGGAAGTTGTAATTATGAACCTGAATGTCAGGAAAGCAGCAAAAGCAGTGGCTTCTTAATACAATGACTTGTTTGAACTTATGCATGAAAAATTGAGATAAAAGAGGTGTATTATGAACTTTTGCAATATTATTTTATGGGAAAACAGAATAATTTAAAAAGTTGTGCTTATAATCTTATCTGGTATCCTCTAACAACGTGTTAGGCAAGATTCGAATCCCCTTGCATGTATGAGATCTATGTATGTGACCCTTACACCACCCTACCTAGCAGGGATTGCTGTGATTCCCATTTTATAGATTATGGCCGAGTGAGGGTGGTACGGTGGTTCGTCCAGGGTCACGTCAACAGACGCAGGAACAGGATGCACAGTGTAGCTCCTCACTGAAATTCACTGAGCAAGACGAGGAAGGAAAGTGTAGCATTAACGTTAATGCTTCAGTCACAATAGCGTTTTTTAAATGTATGTGCTCACCTGACCTGTAGTCCGTGAACCTGTCCTTTGTTTGTCATGGCTTTTCCTCGGTTGTACAAAGTATCTTAAAATATTTAAGGTGAAATCAGTGTTTGCATATTTACAAGTTAGTTAAATGTGCACACAATGTTTCCACGTGCAAAATGGTAAACAGACACTTTGTGAAACATATTCTTGAAACTGAGATGTATATAGTGGACGGCGTGCTATAGATGGACCAATGTTCAGAATAATTTTCCCAGCCTGCTACTTAAATGACAACCCTACCCTGCTCTTCATGATGTCTACATTGGTTACAGGATGAAGGGCCAGGAGCGTCATTTCTCAGCATGTGTCTTTAAGCCATTACAGTGCACTCACAGCCCAAGAGAAGTCTGACATCTCTGGCTCATCTCCACAAGCAATTCGCATGGATGTTACCTTCTAATTTACCACTCCACTCATGACATCCCATGATTTGGAGCACAGGGCTTTGTATCTCGGCTTGCCCGTTACAAGGCCTACTTAGGATTTCGTTACATTCTTGCCAAACCTTAACTATCACATCATCATGCCTGTAGATGCTCTTATATGCAAATCAATCTTTCCATCATCATAGCTGCGTATAACCTCTGCACAAAACTTCCCAATGTTCCCAGGTACTCACGCTATCTCCCTCCCTCCTTCCCCACTTCCTTCCTTCCTTCCTTCCTTCCTGCTTTCCCTCTCTCCCTCTTTTTCTCATTTGTCTCATTAAAATGTAACATTTTGTGTTACCGGTTCCTCTGCTAAGAATTTCCCACTCTCCTTCTCTGCTCAGAAAACTTATGTAGTACCTCTTTTGAATCTCAGTTGATCTCTGCAGCTGATTTCAATGTCTCTAGTTTTTGTTGCATTTCTAAATAATCATTACAATGTATTTTTTGGATGTACTACCCTCCACTTCATAACCCCCCCCCCGCCCCCCCCTCTTAATTTATTGAAAGCAATATCCCATGCCTTGTATGTTCATATTCAACACTGGCTAGAAAAGTATGTGACTCACAGTAACTATTCAGTGATCTTTTTTTAATGAATAAATGAATGCCAATCATTCATGAGCAATTATGATTGTTAGAACCAAGCTACATACTGGCTCAAGCATGATATTTTTTTATATTCAAATAACATGTATCTCTGCTACTGACTTAAATATTCATATCACATAACTCCAGAGGACTCATATTTACAATCCAAAGAAAGAAGTTCAAGAGTGCATTGGTGTATGCCTAAGGTTGTACAAAAATGAGAATATGGCCTGAAAAATAAAAAAAGAATACTCCTCACCAATAGTCCATTATGCAAGAGATTCTGAGTTAGACCTTTAGAGGAATAACATATTTCCCACCTAAATGACCAAATGTTAAGGTCCACTATGATCCCCAAATGAAATATATAGAGTTTACTATTGAAAATTATAACTTTTGATTTCAAAATTACATAGGTAGCAATTATGTTATGAAAGGCATATAGTCCCTCTGTACACATAACACTTGACAAGTACTTTATATTTTTCTGAGTTTTTTTTTGGTAGACGGTTCTTAAATAAGATGGCCATTCTGAGGAAGATCACCAGAAACCAACTGTTACTCTAATCGGGATAATAAGTACCAAAATGATTCTGGCCAGAGCTTTTAACAGCGCCTTGAAGGCCACGGGTTGCTGAAATGTCTGCTTCCGACAGGGGTGGGAGCACATGCAATGAGGACACTCAGTGAGGTCGCAGGGCCATATCCCCCTCACCGTCTGCAGGGGACGAAGCGCAGGGCCTCGCCAGCTGGCTGCTTCCTGCGAACGGGAACTAGCGAGCCTGTAAATGCAAGAACGCAGCAGGAATTGGAGAAAAGAACATGAAAAAGTCACTGGAACTATCAAGGCCAGTTCCGAAGTGGTGGGGGTGGCGGCGTCCGGCCAGCTGTCACACAGGAAGTGCGTTCGGCTACTCCCACTGCCGGGACGCAAAGCCGCAGACGCCCGTTAGCCGGCGCCCGGGGCTCGGTAGCCGCCGGCGAGTCAGCCGGCTCCTCATCCGCTGGGGCTCCAGCCGCCGGCAGGGAAACATTTGGCTTCAGAGAGCTTGTCGCTTGCGTTCCGGTTCTGCGGAGCGTCTGTGTGCGACAGGCTGCGTGGCGTGAACAGAAGCCGGTTGTCACTGTCCCAGCGGCTGGGAAGCCCAGCGCCGAGCCCCCGGGCCCACGTGACACTCCCGGCGCCTGTGCAGAGAGAGATCGGTCTCGGGGCATTTCTCCTCGTCAGGACCTAAACCAACGGGGCCCAGCCACCACGACCCTCAGAGAGGCCCCATTTCCAACTAAATACAGTCACTCTGGGGACACACATCCGTGTATGGGCTTTGTCGGTTGAGAGGCACATTCAGTCCATAACAGGGCAGAACCAAGCTCTGGTCTTCTCTCTCCTTATATTGCCCTGGAACGATGGAAGCCTTGCCCTCTGCAGCAGAAACAGGCAGAAGCTTAAGCTGGATTAAATTTAAGTTTGGTATTTTTCAAGGCGACAGCCTAGGTGACACTGTGTTCTTCTGTCGGGAGGCAGGCAGTGATTTGGTGTTTCTGATTTTAGGGATGTTAAGATTGGTGTGAGAGAGAGCACGCTCACATGGCTTGACCAATTTTCTTTCTTCTACTTTCTGATTATTTTGTTGGTGAGAAAAAAGTTTACATCAAAATGGTTTTAATTTGTATGACTCTCAGCACTTTTAAAGCTAAATATTAACCTATAATTTATTTATGTGGATTATGCATTTAAAGTTAGAAGAAAAATGTTAATGTTTGTGCATCTTCCCATGTGAACATTACAAAATTCTAAAAGGTAGCCAAAAGCAAATACAAAATCCTTTAAAAATAAAATACTCCTTAACAGTAGCTGAGATTTTATTTCTTATTTACTTCTTTAACATTCTAGTTTTAACCATCTTTGTTACACAGTCATTCTGAAAGGGGTAATACAAAGAGAGAGAGGGGCCTCGTCCAATCAGAAATGGGGATACAGGAAAGGGGCGGTCAGTGTTTCAGGTTGCACTGTGACCCTCAAAAAGCCTTGTGCAAATCTTGTCCTTCAGTACTCGTAGATATGACCTTGGTAGGTCTTTGCAGACGTGAATCATTTTAAGACGAAGCCAAACTGAATTAGGGTGAGCCCTAGAACATCCAGGACTCTGAGAAAACTCTCAGTTTGCAAGTTTTGCTATGGCAACCCTAGGAAACTAAAAACGTCATATATTAAATAATGAATACAGATGGTCTTTGAATATATATGGAGTGGTAAGAAAGGGGAAAGTGAACTAATATTTATTGAGAATGCATTATAGCCTTTGCACTAGTAACTTTCAAATATCTCATTGACGTAACATGTGTACGAATTTAGTAAACTAGATGTGATGATTCCTATTTTTAAAATTTCAGAACGAAGGCTCATAAAGTTTAGTAACCTGCTTTCCTGTATGAACATATATAGTGTTTCTTAGATTACTCCAAGGCCTGTAGTGATATGGTTTTGTTGTTTTCTTTAAATAAATGTGTATTGAGCATCAATACTCTTTCAGACACTGTAGATAAAGCAGGTTTCAAAATAGACAAAAATATCTCCCCTGGAGGAGCTTCAAGATAACGGAAGCAGAAAGATAACCAAGAAAACAAATAAGCAAAATCGTGTATAGTCTGTCCATGTTGATAAGAGAAATGGAGAAAATTTAAGAGGGCCCAAGATTGCCAGAAGTGAGGTTCAGTTTTCAAGAAAAGTGTCCTGAGCACGTGCCATTTAAATGAAGACATGGAAGATGAGAGGGAGAGAGCTGTGCAGATAGGTGGGTGACAGCATTTTAGGCAAATGTCTGAGTGACAAGTTGCATGGCAGGTCACGTGTATGAGTAATAGCCTGGGCAGTGCTTTAACTGGACACAAGTGAGAGTAAGGTTAGAAAAATGATTAAGGGCCCAGTTAGGGTAAGGGACATAGGCAGTGATTTTAAAGATGCCGCCTTTCCTGAGAATGACTAGGACACAAACCAGAGAATTTTAACCAGAGAAGCAGCGTGGTGGTGGTCATTAGTGATCGATGACTTAGGTAGAGTGGATGCATTTAGTGAGGATGCCTAAATTTAGTTGATAGGTCAAATCCAGAGCCTTAATTCAGGTCTTCATCTGAGTCATTTTAAAAAGCTGTTCCTGACCCTGATTTCGAGTCACAGGCAACTATGACACTGAGCAATGGAAGTCAACGGCTAGAATTAAATCTTGTGAGTTCATGTCTGCAATAGCGAGGGGATAGATACAGACAGACAGATGATAGATGAAGGATGGATACATGCATACATGCATACATACACACACAGAAAAGTGATAGACGGGAAGCATACACATTTTCTCTTATCAGGTAAGCAGTTAGATTGGAAAGAAGTAGAATCTTGGGTCACATCCGAGGGTGGCTGGTGTTGGTACTTTTTAACTGCTCAGTGTTTATTTCCGTTTTTCTTATTCTTTCCCCACCAGTGGATACTGAGTGTAGTGGGAGTGATAAATTGTTTCAGTTAGACAATGGGGCACTGTATCCAGTTCCCTTGAAGAGGACTGTGTATTCCATAAAGATCCAAGATTTTTAAAGCTGGATTCAGTAACATTGCTATCTGGACTTTGTGTGTTTGTTTGGAAGAGAGGTTGTTATATTCACAGCTGCTTCTGAGTTGCCTATACCTTTTAAAGGTGTTTGTAAATTTAAAAATGTGTGTGCAAGAGTGTAGGGCAGCCATCAGGCTGGATTACAATGGAGCCCCTCTTCTTTTGCTATAAGCATATATTTACTCTTCTCATTTTTTTCATCTGTGTAATCACCCTCTTTTTCCATTCTCAGTCCATGTGTTTCTGACATGTAACCCAGACCTGATTAGTCCTGAATGTAGATTTTCTCTGATTTTTATGATCAGTTAAGGATACACACATTAATGATACACATTCAGAATCAGTAAAAGACAAAGTGCCTTTTCCCTGGAATGTCCAAAGGTGCTTTTCTCTCTAACCTGGAGGCCTGGCAGGCTAGGAGACATCGTATGCAGAAGGTGCAGAAGCAAAGACAGCGCTTGGATAAGTGAGCGCCTGCCTGAGCCTGTCTTCAGTGTGACCTACCCATAGGTTTCTTTGTTGCCTAGAAAATAAATCCATTTTCTGTTTTTGTCGTGCAGGCCAATTTGAGTTGGATCTGAGTCACTTGCAGTTAAAAAGTATCTTACGTGATCCATTGAATAATTCAGAAAGACTCTGTTATAATGCAGTTACCCTGAGTTCCTTTTATTTGATGATCTCTTCCTCTCTTTTCCTTATGCATTAAGCAGCTACCCATCCTAAAAATGTGTGCAAGATGTTTATAGAATATGTGTAGTAAATCATAGCTACAAAGCCTTATGTGAGTATAACCTGACAGCCCAGTACCTCATTGCTTTTCCTCCTTAGCAATACATGTGTTTGGGTCTTAAATTAACCACATGATTGCCTTTAATGTTCCCTGTGAGTACAGAGGGATCGAAAAAGAAAAAGTTCATGACAACGTCTTTCTGTCAGACCCACTTCTGAAATCACTTGTCGGGTGTGTGACCTTTCTGTGGTGCCACCCAGGAAAGGACGACAACGGTGAGCCTCAAAGGCCTACCTTACGTCCGTCGTCTGCTTGGGCCAGTTTGGCTATTTAAATTCCTTCTGCTTTCTCTTAGTTTTCCTTTGTTGTATAATATTTTTTCCTGTCATGTTGTTATTTGTGGCTCATAAATTCTAGGGCATCGCCAGTGCATGCAAATCACAGCGTTTTTATGAGAAGTGGGGGTTAGTCCCAGGACAAAGATTGATGACACCACATGTTTTTTTTCACTTGCTATTAGTCACACAGGCATTTTAATGTAGAGATTAATTTTTAATAAGTCTTCTAGTTGCATCTGCGGACTTATTGATCTGAAACACGGTAGTGGCGGTGATCAGGATCTCTGTGTATAGTCAGAGGAACTTTAAGCCTCTCCCATAAGGCCACACATTCCTACAGTCATACTCACTGTAAGAATGTGTGGCCTTTGTTGTTTGAAAATGATCATCATGCACATATTATGTGACTAATCAAAACTCATTTCATTTTGAAGAGACTGCATAATATATCCAATCGATAGCAGAAAGAAAGAAACTCCTTCAATTGCACCTTTTCTCTATTTAAAACTAATATGCAAAATAAATGTATAGGACTACGGCTTAGAACCCAATCTATTTAAGAGTGTGAAGATGTCACGGTGTATTTTCCTGTCATTATACTCAGTCAAAAACTCCTTATTGTTCTTGAAAGTAATTATCATAATATGTGCTTCAGTAAAACCATCAAGACCCTACTAGCAATATATTATTAAATTTCATTCTCGGTGGCATTCAATGAGCAAAAGTTCTATTTTGATGGAGAAATAAATACGAATCAATTACAAACCAACACACACACACACACACACACACACACACACACTTGTAATGAACACTTTTCTAAAATCTTTAACTGTCTAAATATATGACAACTAGAATTGATTAATGACACTTCATGGAATGACATATCTGTATTAATTCCGGTAAATATCATGTAATACTAATGACATAAAAAAGTCATGATATTTTAACTTAGAAAGGATCCCTGGGTAGGAACACATAGTCATAGAGAAGAAGGTGTACGTGTGTGCAGACATTGCTGTCATAATAAATTGTAGTACACTAATGTTATCACCTGCTCTTATGATTGCATGTTTTTGTTTTCATTTTTACTTACCCATATTTTTCATCATAAAATTGTTTATATTAATGTTGGATAAATTACCTTAAAAGATATATTTATAGTCATCTTAAGGGATATAAAAAGACATGGTCAATCCTTACACTTAAGGAATGTGAAAAGAAAGATGATGTCTATCAGCCCTGTCCAACCTTTGGGCTTCCCTGGGCCACATTGAAAGAACTCTCTTGGACCACACATTAAAAACACTAACACTAATGATAGCTGATGAGCTTAAAAAAAAAAAAAAAGTCACAAAAAAATCTCATCATATTTTAAGAATTCGTGTTGAGCGTCATTCAAAGCCTCCCTGGGCCACAAGTTGGACTTGCCTGATACAGGAAGCTGCATGGAAGAGGAATAATCTCCCTTGAGAGGAGGCTTCCTTTTGGAGTAATAATGGTCTCGGGTATTTAGACCAACCTTTGTGCTCCATAAAGCATGGCCACTAGGAAAGGATAACAAGATATAAACATCTTCCTAGAAGAATAGTTACTAGGTGCTATGGACTGAATTTTGCCTCCCCCACCCTGCTCCAAAAAAAATGCACACGTTGAAGTACTAGTCCCCAAAGGGATGGTATTTGGAGATGGGGCCTTTAAGAATTGATTAGGTTTAGATAAGATGATGGGACGGAGCCCTCATGACGGGAGCAGTGCCCTTATAAGAAGGTACATGAGGGGATGACCTCTGTGCTATGTGATGATGTGCAAGAAGGCCATTGTCAGAAAAGCAGGAAGAAGGCCCCTACCAGACACCGAAGTCTGTGGGCAGCTTGATCATGGTCTATCCAAGCTCTAGAGCTGGGAGAAATAAATCTATGTTGTTTAAGCCACCCAGGCTGTGGTATTTTGTTATAGCACCCTGAGATGAGTAACAAATTAGAAGCATGAGTAAGTATTGTGCCATTATCTTGGAGAAAATGAATATACAAAGAAACCAGAAGTCATTAAAATTGTTACTGTAGAGGAAGATATTCCTAATCACCCCCCCACACACCCAAAAAGTAGCTAAGAGGCTGAGGAAATTTATGGTATTGGAATAAACATAGACACGTAGATCAATGGAACAGAATAGGGAGCCCAGAAATAAATGCATGCCTATATGGTCATTCAGTCTGTAACAGAGGAAGTGAGAATTTACATTGGGATAAAGACAGTCTATTCAATAAATGGTGCTGAGAAAACTGGACAGATACATGCAAAAAATAAAAAAATAAAACCTTATTACACCATATACAAGAATAGACTCAAGATGGATTGAAGACTTAAATGTAAGACTTGAGTCTATAAATCTCCTAGAAGAAAGTACAGAAAGTAAACTCTCAGGCATTATCCTTAGTGATACTTTTACTGATATATCTCCTTGGGCAAGGAAGACAAAAGAAAAACCAAACAAATGGGACTACCAAATAAAAAAGTTTTTGCATAGCAAAGGAAACCATGAACAAAACAAACAAAAAAAGACATCCTACTCAGTGGGAGAAGATATTTGCCAATGATACATCTGATAAGGAGTATTATTCATAATTTATTTAAAAAAACTCATGCAACTCAAGACCAAAATATTTTTAAAATTCCATTAAAAATGGGCAGAGGACCTGAAAAGACATTTCTCCAAAGAAGACATGCAGACAGCCAATAGAAATATGAAAACACCGTGGCCCGGGTTCAAACCCCGCTCAGGGACCAACAGCAACAACAAAAGAAATATGAAAACATGCTCAAGGTTCCTGGTCATCAGAGAAGTGCAAACTACAAATGTCCAGGCTCTTACAAATGTTTGTAAAGGCCTCCAAGTTTCTACTATGTGTTTTACTGTGTGTTTTCATCTGCCACACAAAATACAGAAATAATGTTATGGATTATAGTCTTATTCATGAGAAGCCATGATTTTGTTTCCAGAAAATATGGGGAGACTAAATACAATGGTCTCATATCCCACAGACTTTACAAGTGCAATTCAATTTTTTAAACTTATTTATTTTTTATAAACATTTAGTTTTTCTGTCTTTGTTAAAGATAAAAATGAACTCGTTCTATACTGTGATTTGCCTGCAAGGCAATGTCAAAGGAAAATCATATTTTAAATAGCTAAGTGGATCATTAATACACACATAAACAACAATCATTTTTCAATGTCAGTAGTCCTATTATAAATGCATTTTTTCTTATTGCAGTCTTAATATATAGACTTTATTTTTCAAATTTCTGTTTCGAGTTTATAATTTATCTTGTTTTTTCTATATTTTGGGGAAATCACAATAATTACAGTGCTTCTTGATAATATTAAAATAACAGTCTTAATATCTATGACTATTACATATATTTTTAGGCATTGTTTCTGGGCATATTTCCAATATCTTATAGCTTTATTGAAAGTTATTAATTTCAGAATGTTCTCATGTATTTATATCCTTGAACTCCTTGTATCACATGGAATGATTTATTTTTCCACTAAAAATATTTTGCAAAAGGAAACAAAATATATATATTAGTATATATATCCATATATATACTGTGCAGTTGTACAAAGTAAGGCAAATGCTCGCATACAATTAGCTGGCCTTTGCAAACTTTAGCAGTTAAACTAACAACAAAAGCAATCAAAAGTGATCTTGGCATCTCAATACAAGAGAAAATGCCTGATTCAGTTCTGATTTTAAATGCACATGAAACACCAGAGAAAACATGCACATGCATCCCTGACTGCTGACACAGAGGTAGAGATCAGAGGTAAGACATGGGTGAAGTCCCAGCAGACTCTAGTCGGGTTTATCTCTGTATGGTCGTCAGCCCTGTGGACATCTAATACACTAGATGTATTTGGAATCCAGTCTAAATACATCTTTTTAAATGGGACTTAGTAGTGAATATATCCTTATTTATTTGTCTATCAATAAAGTAATATAAAGGATGCTTTCATTACTTCATCCTACTTTTAAAGTTACCAAATACAAGAGAATAAAACTTTTTTCTCATACATAAATATGGAAATATCAGTGAAAGAGAATTTTTACCCATTTCGAAAATAGATATGCACAGCAAATTTCAACACCTTCATAAAAAAAAAATCCGTCCTATTTACAACTCTAATAACCTCCCATTAAATCACGGTAATCATGTACTAGAGAACAGGTGTTTGAAATCACTAAATTTGGAAGTGCAGTGAAGTTGAAAGAGCATGTTGGAAGCTTTTCATTGGCTGAAGGTGGCTGCAGTTTCCATGGCAATTCTGCATGCACCCTGGTTCACAAATCTTCTCCCTTCTTTCAACATGCAGTGGAAAATACTATTTAGTACAAGGACAAAAAAATTGGGTCAAATTATCATCACTTATTTAGCTAGAAACAGTAATAGGAATAGGAGAGCCATTCACTCTCATTTTGTCATCCACATTCATTTGCGCATATTTTCTACGCCCTCTGCTGTTAATCCACATACGTTACAAAGGCCAACCACCCATAGGGCAGCAGCACGTTACAGTAATCGTCACGTATGGGGCGAGAAAAATGCCAGTCATACAGAACACGGACACACTTGGTGTAGAGAGCAGTATCAAGTAGCATTGACTCAGTACTCCAAGGCCCTGTGTGATATTGCCAGTGTGGGTCACACATGGCCTCCGTTTTCTAGTTAGCACTGCCTCTTCGGAGGCACAGAGGGAGGGAGGCACTGGCGGAGCGTCCTCACTCAGTAGCTCGGTGATGACAGGGAAGGGGTGGCAGCAAACACTCTCCGTGGCGTGGAACGCTGTTGGCCCAGCGCAGCTCGTGCGCGCCGAGAAGCACGACATCGGACTTCTAACGTGGTAAGCACGCACACGCACAGAGGGCACCGTGAGGGGTGAGTCCCCCTGAAGGCTTTAGGGCCGTCTTCTATTTGTGACATAAACTACAATTTCAGTTTGTACTTTATAACCTAAGAAGAGTAATACCCATGCTGTGGCTCTAGGATTTAGTGACTCTGGGAAGACAGAGAAAGAATAAAGATACTTTAGGAGCAGGTGGCAAAGGGCTAATGAGCAGGATTAAGTTTCCACTTGTGATTACTTCATTAAGGAGCTGAGAAAAACAGCCCTGATAGCAAAGGTACGGGTTTAAAATGAGCCGTGCCCGCTGAAGACAAGACACAATAATAGCCCCTAAACTTAGGCTGTTTGAGCCAGAGAGGCAATGAATTGAAGCTGACACTAGGAGGACTTGATAAGAAGAGGCCGTGATGTAAATCAGGATAACTTAAGGGTACGAAGGCTCTGTTTCTCAGATTATATTTATATAGATCTTGCACTTTGAAAATCACTCTTCCTAACATGCTTCAGTATTTTGAGTATCTCAGAGAGGTAAATAAACTCACCATCTTTGGGGTAGGTCAGAATGCAAGTTTTGAATTTTGACTGAGTCAGCTAAACTAAGTGAATTCTCATCGCCGCGTCCCGGCCCGCTACTCTGGAGAATGGGAGTAATTATAACCAGTCTTGCCTGCTCGCTGTGAGGATTGAAGCAGATGATGCGCGTGTCGTCACGTTTACAGAGTGAGGGCCCGGTGTGTTTCCCTCGCTGACTCCTTACCTGACGATGCTGTGGCGAATGAGTACTGAATGAGCGTGAATCACAAGGCGGGGACCGTTCTACAGCACTTCCTCCCCACCCCCACTGAGTAGTAGGCACTGCGTTCGAGAAGGCCGTGGGGGTCACCCAGGGGAAAATCGGCTCTCGGAGCTTCTAGACCTGGAATTGTTCCTGCTGACCTTGCGTCCCTGTGGCTTACCCTGCTCGTTTCTGTGCTTAGTCTTTCAGAGAGGCTGAGCATGCCTTCTCTGTGGGGGAGTGGGGTCTGGGAGCACAGAGACGCCACGGGTCTGATCGTTTTCTCATCCCTTTACACGTTTCTAGAGGCGGGTCTAAAAGTAGAGGTAAAGGTAGGCTGTTAGCGTTTCTCATCTCAGCCAAATAGCTTCCCCATCAAGGCCAATATCCACACTACCATCTCGGGAACTAAAATGCAAGCGATACAGCAGAAAAGGTATGTTTCATCCCTAATAGGGTTACACTCCCGAACCTCTTAGCTCTTCCAGCCTTCCTTGTTCGAAGCCTAGAACCATATTTAACTTTTTTAACATCCTTCTCCCTGGGTCCTGTCCTTCTTTTGGTATTTTCCAGAACTTAAACACTTAGAAGCCCATGTCTTACCAAGTTGCATGTCTTACCACTTCATGACAATTATTCCAGGAAGAGACATACATAAAAAGAACAGGGAGAAGAGTGTTTAACACGCCTTTCCCCCGATACTGAAAGGTCTGACACCCTAGCCCTGAGGAAAGGGACGTGCTATTCCGTAGTTTAAGGAGGCTTCATCGTGTTTCCTCTAAAAAGACAGTGGGGTAATTCCAGGAGGGTTTGCAACAAGTCTTTCCACTCTCAGCACACTTCTCTGCCTGTGGTTGGAAAAAGACCGCCCGAAGAAGAGAGCCGTTAACGCTTCCTGTCTCAGCTTCCTTAACAAGTTACTTCATTTCATTTTTGGAAGAATGTGATTGATGTGCCTGGCCTTCTCAGTGCAATTAACCTGAGAGGTCATGGGGAAGTACGGAGGGCACAAAAGGCAGGGCAGGGGCTGGGAGGGGGTCCCACATCCCCTCACCCTCCACAAATACACGCAGAGTCACACCTTACTGAGAGCTCTTGTCCTTGGAAGAATAAAAAGGCTTCACGAACATAGACATGTCTCTGAAGGACCCCTCACCATTCTGCATGCATTGCTGGGTAGGTGACTCCAAGGGAAGCAATGAGATTTATTATAATCCTTTAAATGTCTTTGTTTTTATAGCACTTTAATACATATCTCCATCACACTGTTTATGTATTTGCATTGGAGTTATTTGATTGCATATATTTCTTTTACCTTCCTTACTATAAAGTCCAGAAAGGTAAGACATTTGTTCCTCTTTAAAATTTTCAATCTGTGTCTGTATTCATTCAACAAACATTCATTTAGTAATTTCTGAAAGACAAAGACTGAGCTCAAAGGTAGATAACACATCATCCCTTGTCTCTAGACTCTTCTACTGGTAAGCCATTTTGAGCACTATAAGCCAAAGGTATTATTGTTGTTTTTTTTTTCATTTAAACATTAACCTTAAGGAGGAAATATTTTATCTCATTTTAGATATATAGAAACCAAGAATCAAAGAGAATTTCAACCTAGGGCTTTCTGGAACAAATCCCACAGAGGTGAGAAAACAAGGCTTATATAGAGAAATCTAAAAACCTATCAAGTATTTATAAAAGGAGAAAGTGAATTCAGAAAGGCTGAAAAAATCGACCAAAAGAAAATAAAATCCGAAGAAAGTATCAAGAGAAAAATGAGCCTAGATGGGTTATCTAATATTCTTGCTTTATTGAAGGGTAAATTGGGATTTTGGGCATTTTCTATCTATAAGAACTTGTACAAGTTATTTAAACTAATGAGGCTCAGATTTTTTTTTTATGTTCAAAGAGGGAATAATGTACTGTTCTCTAAGTGTTTTGTGAGAGATATATGAGAAACACACATCCAGTGATGAAGCAAAAACTTTGGTGTACAGGTCTGTTTAACCCACTGGTTAACACACAATATCATCATCAGTTCCAAAGCTGCGAAATGAAGTAGTAGATACTTCTCACATCTTTATCCTGCTCCTTACAAATATTTTCATCCTATATAAATAAGTAGCCAAAGAAACATGCCCCTTTATTTCCTGCATAATTAATTGACATGTATTTGTGCAACAGAAGTCTGCTTACTTCACAACTTAGTATAAGACAAAAAATTAAAAATAGCATTTGTTTCATTTCCACTATTACTCATCTGATGGTGTCATACCAAAAATGTATATATTTTTTTCAATTTCAAGATCTTCAAAGCGTTATAGTTTGGAACTTTTTGTGGTATCTAGAGATTTCAGATTCAAGATCAATTAAATAACCCTTCTTTGAAAAATCAATTACTCGTGCCACTGATTCCTCCAAAACTGTGAGGGACAGTATGAGGTCTTTCTTTATTCTTTCTGAACTGGTATCTCTTAAAAATAAGGATAATACTTTCATATATTATTATATATTATCATATATAATATATATGTGTATGTATGTATATCTTAGTTTTATAGAACTGTGGAAGTATTAGATTCTTTACAACTATCCCCCTCTTTTAGTGATCTTTTCTCTGTCACTTCCCTATAATTGCTCCCGTTTATTTTTATGCACTATGTTGAAAGCAGCAAGCTCAGTACACAAAGTTTACCACGTCGCATCCGACTTTAGAACAATCAGCAGAGTTTCTCTGCTCATTGTCAGGAGGCACTAAGATGAGTTAAAAAGAGCACCGTCTTTGTCTTTAATTCACCTGAGTCCAAATCCAGTTTTGGCATTTTCTATCTATAAGACTTTGTGCAAGTTATTTAAACTAATGAGGCTCAGATTTTTTTTTTTTTTATCTTCAGAGAGGGACTAATGTACTATTCTCTAAGTGTTTTGTGAGAGATATATGAGATATATGTGGAGTTCCTGGCCTACTACCAGAACCAGAAAGCTGTTAAATAAATGTTAATTTCCTTCTTTTCCTTTCTCCTGACTTCTGAGCCAATGTATCTGCTTTTGAAAGAGCCACCGAGTAGGGGCATGCCCTCTAGCATTTGGGGCAACCAAAGGCCAGTCTGGACCACTCGGGGATTTAGAACTTGTGCATTCAGGCTTTACATAGACTGAGATCTTTTAAGAACAAAGTGGAAGCTGACCTTGGATGTGAGTCAACATATTTAAAAGCATCCAAGAAGTTAGTCCTTAATATTTATCAGCTGAATCTGAAATAGCAGCCACTGGATTCCGTAGAAAGAAGATTCTGTTAGCTCTCTGAGTTTGGAGAAGACACATAGCTGATATGTACAGTTTCCTAATTAGTAACATGAGGTGTGAGGTAATGTCAAGCAAAGCATAATGGACATCCATAGGACTGTGGTTCCTTCCAGAACGTCTAACAGAAATATCTAATCATTACATAGTTCATTCTTTCAAAGATGAAATTCTGTTCAAAGTACACTTGTGTTGGCAATGTAAGCTGAGTGTTAGTTGTCATTGTTTAGGCTACATATTTCTTTAGCTCTCTTACAATTTTAAAATGCACATTCTATGATTATTATTATTACTATTATTATAATGAAACCCATTTGTTATACTGTGTTAGAGTTACCTCCTCAGGGGTCAGTCGAGTACATGTGGCTTTGTGACCCAGCCTACTGTGCTTTTTTATTCTTCTATTTGCTTTATAAATACAAGTATTATTAGCCATAAAGCAGTCAAAATTTGGGGAATGTCTGCCAGAAGTCACCATTAGTTTTATAATCAGTGACCTACAGTCCTTCTTCTGGCAGTAATTAGACAAAGCAATCCGTGCCTCTGGGAATAATAAAACTATGTCTGACAAGAAAAAAAATGCTGACTTTATTTTTTAACAGAAAGGTAGCATTTGTGTAACTGAAAGGGTGGGATCAAATCACTGTGAGACAAAATGTAACAGGGATGAAGACTGCTCTGAACTCAGTTTGCTATGTGCCCACTGTAGTGGACATCGTCGCTTAAGCTATCACTCTGTCGTATTTCCGAAGCTGTAGGATTTGGATGAGATTCATCAGGAAGGGTCAGTACTGGGCTCCCCCGTTTAGTCCTGGCTTGTTTGTATGCAGTGGATCGCTCTATGGATTTTGATGACTATCTTATGCATCCATAATTACAGTGTCACAGAAAGTACACTCATTGGCCTAAAGGTGTCTCACGTTTCAAGCTATTAACCCTCCCCCCATGATGTATTGGGTAATAGGAACAGATAAATAGGTCTTGAGTGTAAGATTTAGCTATACATTGGGCTCTAGCTAATATTTTCTGCAGTTGTAGATAACAGAGGCTTCCTCTGGTCTTTTTAACTTTATCTTTCCTGTTTTCTTTGGGTGTCCATTAGAACTCTCTCTTGAATAGAGTCTCCTTCTTGCAGCCTTTTCATCTCTAATCTCTTGTTATTATATTGGAGCCCTGATGTTGTGAAGTGTTCTGTTACCTTGTGGTTCAATTCAAGTCTTTTAGAGGGTCTCTGCCCTTCAAAAGTGTGACTTAACTTTACCCTTCAGATCCTTAGGTGATGCAGAAAGGTTAGAAGGAATTGGGGAATTGCCCTTCCTGTTGTATAGGTTGAAGGTAAAGCTTTTTGTCTTGGAGGGAGTCCTTTGTTTTTGAGAACTCACTGGACATATACAAATGGATACTTACCTCTTCCTCTGTCTGAAATGCAGTAGATTTGTCTTGACTCTTCATTGTGTGAACCTGGTAGGGTTCCTTGATTTAAAGCCCAAGAAAATGTGGGTCTTCCTCTAAGATGAGTCCTCAGGAGTTTCTCAGTCTCACACTAGTCCATCCTAAGTCTCCAACAGTTTATGAAAATTACCCAAGTATTTCTACCATTTATAGCTCCAGAGCCTTCTGCTTCAGGTAAGCTATTGTGTTTCTCAATATCTATGTGTCTCCCGATCCTGGGTGGCAGTTTTCCCTGTGACCTCAATTCTCTCAGGGATCCAAGAAGATCAATGATTTTCAGTGTGTTCAGCTTTTTCTTGTTTTAAAGTGAAAATGGTGATTCGCAAGCTTTTTACATTACACAGTTGAAACCAGAGGTGTGCTGGAATTCATTTTTGATGGAGTGCCTAGTATTCCAATGGCTGATTGTACATTTTGTGAAATAATGTCCATTGCTAGGAGTTTGGTTGAATACAGTGTGTATATCCACACCATGAAATACTATAAAGTTATTTTACAAAAGGAAGAGGTAGAGTGCTTCTAATTACTAGTATAGGAAAAAGAGAAGAGATCTCTAAGAGATTCATTGTTTTGTGAAAAGTAACATATAGAAAATTATGGTTAAGTGACCATTTGTATGAAAAAGAAGGAAATAGACTCCATTTTCATATTTTCTTTATTAACATAATCTTGAAAAGATATCCAAAAAATATTAAAAGTAATTACTTATAGAAAGCAAAGATAAGGTGATGAGAGAGACAATGCAAAGGAGGTAGGGATTAGACAATTCAGTATGTACCATTTTAAGCAATATCTTTATTTTTGAACCTTATGTTGTAGTACATGTACACATATACACACAATTAACATTCCCTCAGATGCTTCATTTTTTTACTTTTATTTATAAACTTTTGGGGGGCAACATCAGTATCCTACAGAGTATGATGTTTTTGACATTCCTCATCATCTTTGACATCTGATACCCTGTGCCCCAGAATCTCCTTGGTCATGCTTGAATCAGAGACAAAAATAAAGTCTTGCCTGACTACTTTAGATTTTTTGAGGATCTGCGTATATTTTTAATTTTATTGTAGATGGATTTGGGATAGCCATTCCAATTAGCATTTTGGATGTGAACTTCCATATCAGTGTGTTGCTGTTTTGTCTTGTTCGCCAAATATCATTATACGAGGGCTGTCTGGGAAGTACCCAGCCATGTAATATGAAAAATAGAGGCATTTATGGCTGCACTTTGTTTTTTTCAGACAGCCTCCGTATGTCATGTCAGGATATAGGATTAGAGGCCTCATATTTACCATAACACTATGAGGTTAAATCCATTGTATCTGAATTGCACCCGCTCGGTAGACAATAAGAAGAATCATCTCTTCCTGAGACATCAACCCAAATGGAGTTTTAACAAGTTATCAAAATAATTTGAACACCTCTTAGTCTATTTTATTCTTCTCCAATAATAAAGTTCTCATTTCTACCATGAGTGTATTTGGTTCTGGATCTCACTTAGGTCAAAAGTAAAATGGGAAAGGAAATACTCACATTTTAAATGGTCTACAATGATCATTGTGAGAAAATTTTTAGGTAATTTCCTAAAATACATGAGGGCTGTCTGGAAAGTATCCAGCCATGTAGTATAAAAAATAAAAGCATTTATGGCTGGATTTTTTTCTGGACAGTCCTTGTAAATGAAGGTAACTACCCTAGGCTTCAGTGTTTACCTAACTTGTCATTTAACATTTTCGAAATATTTAAAATAGTCAACCTACTTTCGAGGGTTAAAGAAAATTTCACAGTTTTTACACATTTTGAAACATTTTTACAATATGTTCTAAGTAATTTTTAAAATGAATTCTTAAATAGTTCCACTGTTAACATTGGTTTAACTAATGCTTGCGATGAAAACATCAACACACTAAATAACTAAATAAAAGCAAAAAACGAGAAGCAAAAAGCTAAATATATGAGTGCAGAAAAAGTGTCAAAAATCTGCAATATAATATGCATATCTTCCCTTGGTTGTTTAAAAGAATTCCCACCATATTCTTTATTTCATTAAAGAGGGTAAGTATTATGACATAGGACAGGTGGTGTGTTAACATCTTTGATCATACTATAAACTAAATTTTTATTGCATAAGAAATGATTGGAAATGTAATGAAAACATAATTAAGTCAACATTCTTGCTTACCAAGTGGGAGTTCACAGCACAGTTAATTGGATGTCAGTGTGAAATGTTGACAGGCAGAGAACATGATGGAGAGAGAGGCTTAAAAGGACAATGATTTTATCTAAGCATTTGTATTTTCAAAAATGGCTTTCACCATCTGGATATTTGAAATCACATACATAACACACAGAGCTGGAGGAGCTCTTTTTGGTTTCCATCTAGGTTTCCTTGTATCTTCTGCAAGTGCTGAGATAGAACTGGCCACTCATTAGGCACTCAGTGAATACTTACTGACTAATATTTGCTAACTCGTACTGAATATCACAGGTTCTCACTGAAATTGAATCTGTGTTGAAGATTGAGATGTCAGCCATACAATTTACCATTTCAATATTACGACACAATTCAATATGATCTTGTTCAATTCGCAGCCATCACTACAACTTAATTTTTGCACAGTGTGGTTCTCTCAGAAGAAACTCCGTACCGTTAGCAGTTAATCCTGACTTCTCCCCATGCCCTACCCCTGCCAGAGGTAAACAACCACTTAGTTACTTCCCATTGGTATAAGTTTGGCTATTTTTGATATTTCACATGAACAGAATCATAAAATATTTGTCCTTTGGGACTGCCTTCTTTCACTTAGCATAGTAATTTCAATGGCCATCCATATTATAGCTTGCATCATTTGTTTGTAGTGCTACATAGTATGCTACTGTATGGATATACCACATTTTATCCATTCATCAACAGATTAGACATTTAGGTTATTTCCACTTTTTGGCTATTATGAATAATGTTACTATGAACACTGACCGACAAGTTTTTCTGTGTATGTATTTTTTCATTTCTTTTGGATACAAAGGCAGTAGTGCAATTGGTGTGTCATGTGGAAACTCTATGTTTACCTTCTTGAGTAAGAACTAGCTATTTTCCAAAAAGCCAGCACTATTGTAATTTTTAAAAATTTTTATTAAATTTATTGAGGTAACATTGATAGTAAAATTATATAGGTTTCAAGGTTACATCATCTATATGTTGCACCATGTGTTCACCACCCATAGGCAGTTCTTCTTCCATCACCGTATATTTGACCCCCTTAACCTTCTTCTATCACGCACCCCTCTTCTCTTGCCTTCTGGTATCCACCAAACTGTTGTCTGTGTCTGTGTTTTTGGTTCATTTATTTGTTTGTCTTAGTCATTTGTTGCTTTCAATTTTATATTCTATATATGAGTGAAATCATACGGATCTTGACTTTTTCTGTCTGACTTATTCACTTAGCATGATAATCTCAAACTCCATCCATGTGGTTGCAAATGGCAGTATTTCATCTTTTTTTAGGGTCAAGTAATATCCATATATATGATCTAGCGAAGGATACTTTGGTTGCTTCCATGTGTACATACATCTTTACAAAGAGGTATTTTCAGAACTTTTGGATAAATGCCCAGAAGAGGGATTGCTGGGTCATGTAGTAATTCTACTCTTAATTTTTTAAGGAACCTCCATACTGTCTTCCAAAGTGACTGTACCAATTTCCATTCCCACCAGCAGTGTATGAGGGTTCCTTTTTTTCCATAACCTCTCTAACACTTGTTATTACTTGTCTTGTTGATAATAACCAATTTAACAGATATGTGGTGATATCTGACTGTGGTTTTGATTTGCCTTTTCCTAATAGCTGTTGAAGTTGAGCATTTTTGCATATACCTGTTGTCTGTTTGTATGTCTTCTTGAAAGAAGTGTCCATTCAGATCTTCTTCCCATTTTTAATTGAACTGTGTGTTTTTTTCTTGTTGAGTTGAGTTGATTGGGTTCTTTATATATTTTGGATATTAGCCCCTTATTGAAAGTGTTGTTTGCAAATACCTTCTCCCAATGGGTTGGTTGCCTCTTTGTTTTGTTGATGGTTTCTTTTGCTCTGCAGAAGCTTTTTAGTTTGAGATAGTCCCAAACTGTATCAAACTAAAGTCAATTATTTTTGCTTTTACTTCCATTGCCTTTGAGGTCAAATTCATAAACTCCTCTCTGAACCCAAGGTCTGTAAGTTTAGTATTTATGCTTTCTGCTAAGCAATTTACTGTTTTATGTCTTATGTTTAAATCTTTGATCTATTTTGAGTTAATTTTGATGTATGGTGAGAGATAGAAGTCTAGTTTCATTCTTATGCACATGGCTTTTTGATTTTCCCAGCACCACTTTATTAAAGAGGCTTTCTTTCCTCCATTGTATGATTTTTGGCTTGTTTGTCAAACATTATCTATCTATCTATCTATCTATGTGTGTGTGTGTGTGTGTGTGTGTGTGTGTGTGTGTGTGTGTGTATGTATATGTATGTGTGTGTGTGTGTGTGTGTGTGTGTATAGATCTATATGTTTATTTCTGGGCTCTCAATTATATTCCACTGGTCTCTGTGTCTGTTTTTCTGCTGATACCATGCTGTTTTGATTATTGTCACTTGTGACAATTTACAAATTC